>JAUALY010000004.1:32021428-33248214 GCA_030819805.1 Penstemon newberryi var. newberryi | reverse complement strand
GAAAATAGCGTGAGGGGTGTAGATCCGTCTAAGTGAGGGGTCTAGCTTCGGAGAGTAGGATTTCTGTGTGATTTCTTACCGCGCACTTGTGGCCATTTCATTTGTTGCCTGGCGCAAGCATTGTATACTGTTAACTTTGTGTTTTCTAGTATAACCCAAGATCTGTGTGACTTGGAAGAGTGGACTAAAGGATTTTCATCCATATAACTACTATAAAAATTATGTGTGTTTGATTTACTGTTGTTTACTTTGCATATTTTCAAAAGAACTCAAACATACGAACTGAACCAAAAGATTTTAAAAGGAGTTGTAAAAACTGGGGATAAAATCTTTTGTGTGAGAAAACTTAAAGATGAACAGATTGGTTGAAAAACACTTGACAAATCCGCTGGCAACTAGTTTCTAAAACTCTGATATTTCATCTGAATCAGCTGAGTGAAATCAGATGAGTGGTCAACTCTGCTGCTCAAAGCTTTGTGCGCGATCAGCTTAGTAGTCTGACGAATTCTCGATCAGCTTAGTCTGCTGACAGAAAAAGTTAGAGAATTTTTTTTAAACTTTTCTGACTTTTCTGAGGTCTATTCACCCCCCCCCCCCCCCCCTTCTAGACCTCATTGACCACTTTTGGGACCAACAATCACCTTAATCGATAAGTAGACAACTTACGCTAGTTCCTATTGATGGAAGGCTTAGGTCTTTAAAACTTCATTTTAATGTACCCAATATGACATAATATTTAATTCAAGAGGGGTTTTTGGAGTTTGAAAGTTAAATCTAACTCTCCTCGAGATCTCACCGTATTAATTATGCTTTATCTTTTATTTACATGAAAGGATAGTGCCCTGCAAGCCAATAGATTTTAGCTTGTATAAGGACTATCACGTGATAAGCTTTCTCTAGTATAAATGAATTAATACGCTCGTTTGTTTATAGTATGTAAAGCAAACAATGGCCAACTTCATCTCTCGCGAATCACTTAAGCGATTGGATGAAATCCTTAGATCACAATAGACTATGGGACGATTCACTTCAGTATGAGTGCAATCATGAAACAGTCTCTAAGGTCGTGATCTTAAAAACGTTCCAAGTCATAGATTCCTGTCGAAACGGGGTATCGAAGGAATCGTTAAGACTTGTACGAGTATGCATGATTCACATGGAGTGAATTTGTAGCGTTTCATGAGCAAGGCATTTGATGCCAGTGCATATGAGTAGGTGGTTCGATAGGGGATCGAACGCATCGAACGACCCGAACAGAGAAACCCATTGTGGAAGCGCATGTCGCACATCGGCGATGGGATGTTTCTCAAGACTTATAATAGTGTACGATTTAGTCCTTTGACTTGAGGTGCTAGGGCGAATTCGGTGCACGTGAGTGCGTACTTTAATTTAGGAGCCGATCACTTAGCCTGATCATTGTGCGACTACTTTGGGTACGTAGGATCGTGTACGCGAATGGTTAGCACTAATATGGGATCTACCGACTCAACGTAGTGCGTTGATAGAATTTCCTATACGTTCTTAGATAATATATTCCGAGAAACCCGTGGCCACGGTCAGTGACGGATTTGGAAAGGGGTTTCCAAATTTAGCAGTCACACTGGAATTATTATCCTGAATTAGAAAGTATAGTTATCGAGATAATTAGAGGTGCCGATCAATTCACACACCCTAGGTCTCGATCGGGAAATTAGTCGATAGAGGGACCGTATGTACATGGCACTTATAAGAGGTGAGGTTCACTGAGATCAATTCACCTGAAGTTGGGCCTCATGGGCTTGTGGCTAGACATCGACCATGAGGTGTGGGTACTCATGAATTAATTGTAAGATTAATTCTTGAGTGGTTAATTGAAGGTGTTCAATTAATCGGAGCAATTTATAAGCTCGCAAATTAAATCACGAAAGTCGTGGGCCCGCGGCCAATTGATGGTGAACCTAGAGGGTCACACACAATACAATTGGACTGCAACAAATCAAATAAGGAAAGTTTGATTTAAAGAGTTAAATCAAAAAACTAAAGAATTAAAGTGTTAATTCTTGAAGTAGAAATCTAATTAATTAAAGAGTTAATTAATAAGAGAGGAGTTAATTAATTAATTAGATTAATTAATTAAATGGGTTGGATTAATTAAAGGAGTTTAATTAATTGTCTAGGTCCATTAGGAAACAAATAAAGGCCATAAGCAAATGGGCTTTAAAGTTTCCTAGTTGGACTAGGCCACATTAGGTCAAGACTCCTTATCTATAAATAAGGAGTAGAAGACCAAAACCCTAGCCCTAGCTAACCCTAATAGCCGCCCCCCTCTTGGAGAAGAGGTGTGGCCGCCCCCCCTCTCCAATGGAAGAGAGAGGCCGCCCCCTCTCTTCCTCCAGATCTAGATCTGAATCTAGATATGGTTTTCTTCATTCTTCCATGTATGATTACCCTTGAATCCTATTTCTGAGCCTGTGGATTCAAAGGGGTTGCTTTAATTCAATTGGTGTGGATACCGCTAGAGGCACAACACTTAAGGTGCTCCTCTCGAACCAAATCCATCAGATCTGAAAGAAGACCGGAGAAAAACCACAACCTTGCCTGTGGTGAGGTAATTTCGAATTACACCCCTTTAAATTTAGTAATTTGTTGCTAAATTATATTCAACCTGTTCATATCTGCTAGTAAATAAATCCTAGGGACGTGGGTGTATGAAAATTTTTTATATTCCGCACTGTTGTTTTGACAATCATACCCCATAAATCCCAACAGTGGTATCAGAGCCAAATTTACTACGCTCATATGAATAGGCATGAACACTTCAAAATATATGTGTATATTTGATTGTCGTGTTCTATGATTTGATTCTTGCTTGTTATGATAAATTATGTGTTCGGGTATTAGCATAATTCGGTTTTGGGCCTAAACTGCAATTTCCGAAAATTTGAGGGCTTATGTTCAAATTGCGGTTTTTCGAAAATCTGGACAGAAATTTAAATTTTGTTTTTCTGCAATTCTGGACCAAATTGTAATTTCTGGAATTTTTTCAAAATCTGGACTGTTTTGCAATTTACGAAAGGCTAGGGGCTGTTTTTGCAATTACCGTAAAATCTGGGGTCTGTTTTGCTTTAAACGAAAGTTTCTGGAAATTTTGTTAATTTTCTGCTTTCTGGTCCGATTTGCATGTTCTGGAAATTTTGGGGCTGATTTGTAATTTCCAAAAGTTGAGGGGTCAAAATGTATTTTTCGAAAATTCAGGGGGCCGAACTGCAATTTTTCAAAAGTTGAAAAACAGAAACTGATATGTGCACTAAAAGAGTTTAGTATATCCGGAAAGTTAATTTTATCATAATTAGTGGAGATTAGAGTGAGAATCAAGGGGTTATTTTAAAAGGGGTTTTAAAATAAAAATTGTGGATTGTTTTAAAAGGGATTTTAAAACTAGAATCTAAAGGTATTTTAAAAGGGAGTTTTAAAATAAGATAAGAAATAAGAAAATGAGTTTTGCTTGTTTCTTGCTCTACGTGAACTGTTTACGCGGTTTTCGATCGCGCCGAGCCTTGACCCTTAAGGTAGATGTGATTGGTTGATTTTAATTATGTTGGTTTTATTGGGCCTGCGAGCCTTAAGTTTTTGGGCCACTTTGAGCCTTGTAATAGATAGGGTTTTACTGTTTTAAATAGTTTAGGATGGAGGCCCGTTACAAGCAAGGTGGGAGCCCAAGAAGAGTGAAGGCCATGTATGCATGGTTATTTATGTAATAGCCTAGGTCCTTTAGAACCTAATTAGATTGACCAATAGGACCATCATCTTTGGCTCGATGATGGCCCGCATAGGAGGCTCCCGATCGAAAACATACTGTGGTAGCATGCATGCTAGGTGTGTATGTTTTATTTACTGATTTATATTTTAGCATGTATGGTGATGCGCGCTAGTAATTTAGATCGTAAATAAAGGATAATGCATAACTGGAACGGTGAGATCTCGAGGAGTGTTACCTCAATTTCTTAGACACGAAAAACCCCTCTTGAAAATAATATTAAGTCATATTGGATTAAAATAAAATGAAGTATTTATATAAATCCAAGCCTTCCATCAATAGGAACTAGCGTGAGTTGTCCACTTATCGATTAAGGTGATCCAGAGTCTGGCACCCGAGTCGAAGAAAGAGACAATACGCGAAACTCCTTGATTCTCGTTTTTAACTAAACTTGACAAGGGTGGGGACTGGTCGGGACATGAACATCGACCATAACCAAGTTATGGGGATTTCATGACCGGGCCCGTTGCTCATCAAGATTGATGGGTTAGACTTAACGAGTAGTACCACTCATGATGTAACAGTGCTAGATGAGTGCGAAAACCGAGGCAAAATATCTTGAAGGTTGTGTAGGGACACAATTGGCAATAAGTATGCCTACCTGGGGAATTAATTGTATGGCCGCGAGTCGTGGGTGCAATTAATGTCCGCTGGGACGTCAAGACCTACTAGGAAATAGGATTTCCCGAACAATTGAAGGGGTAATTGTTTCGATAAAATAGTGGGAGAACTTTTACGATAGAAAGTCCAACCTTCGTAGATTATAAGTATTATTCATTAACTAGTCCTCTAGATTTTTGTCTTCTCTTTAGATTAGATATTGAGATATCTATATGAATTGTCCATATTACTATTTATCCTCGACTTAGAAAATAACTGGATTAAAATATTGATTGGCTAAGAAACTTGGGGATTGTCCTCAATTCCGAAAGTCGGAATCGTGTTCTTAATAATCAACCTATGCCTGATGCATTTTGAGATGAGTCTCAAAAGAGGAACGAATCACCTATAGAGTATGGGAATATCAATGATCGTTGCCTCATATACACATCAAGATTGAACGAGCTAAAGAAGCGACATAGGAGTATGTCTGAAACTTCTAAAACAAACCTCCACCTCAAAAGGCTTGTTTTGAGGAGCAATTTCGAACCATCTGATTCGAGATTTCTAAGGTGTTGTTTAAAACTCGAGAATAAGTGAAGGAACTAATGTCAAGGATCACTGTCCTTGTTTTATCAATCTGGTTGATAACTGGATCGATTAAACGTAGGCCTGCAAGTGATCTTAACATTGACTTCCTCCTAAATTCTCCTCCCGCTCATTCAAACGATTTGTGAAAAGTTCTGAACTTATTTGATAAGTTGATCAGGTTTCTCGAAATAACCAAAGTATTGGTAAAAGGCAAATAAGAACCTTTTAAAAGGTATACCTGTCATGATTGCATACACTTCAAGGACTGCAAAGTCAAAGAAGAGTAAAAGGAAGAAGAAAGTGTTCTCTTCCAAAGCAAACATAAAGATTGTGGAAAGAACGCAAGTAGCCTAAAATCAAATTATCCCACTGCACCTAAGAAAGGCATTGACAGGTTTAATTGATTAGAAGGTCTAATTAATTAAACAACGTTTCAATTAAAGAGTTAATTGAGAGCAACATTTCAATTAAAGAGTTAATTGAAAAAAAGGGAAATGAATCAATTAAAGAGTTAATTGAAAGTAATGTTTCAATTAAAGAGTTAATTGAAAAACAAACAAAATTGATTGAATTAATGTGTTAAGTTCAATCAATACCAAGATAATACTCCACACATATGGCACGCAAGATTAGGTCGCGTTTCCATAGGAAGGAATCAAAAGCTGGTGTCATTGATGCTTCTTGAAATACAGGGCTTAGATCAACTATCAACTTGCGAATCCTGTCTGAAGGAAAAGATGACAAAGTTATCGTTTGTTGGGCATCCAGTGCGTACCAAACAAAATTTTGGATTGGATCTATACGAATGAATGTGGACCACTAAAGTGTTAGTATGAGAGAAGATTACTCATACCTCGTGAGGTTTACTAATGACTTTAGTCATTAGTGATATGTGTATCTTATGATGTACAAATCCGAAACTCTTGAAAAGTTCAAAGAATTTCGAAACGAAGTAGAGAATCAAACAAGGCATGGTATTAAGGCCATTCGATCGGATCGAGATGGCAAATACATAAGCTAGAAGTTCCTCAATTATCTTACTGAGAAAGATATTCTCGTACAACGAACTCCTTCTAAGACGCCTCAACCTATTGGAGGGTCTGAAAGAAGAGAATCGAACCTTGTTGGACATGGTTCGATCCGTGATGAGTTTCGTTCAACATCCTTATGCATACTAAGGATTGACCCTAATGATTGCATCGAAGATACTGAAAAAGTAACTTCAAAGATCGAGCCTGCAAAACCTTACCAAGAATGGTGTGGTAAAACACCTCCATACTCTCTCCATTGAGTATGGGGATCTCCTGCCTATGTTAGGAACAAGAAAGGAGATAAATTGGATAGTAGATCCAGTTTGTACAAATTTGTGGGGTATCCAAAGAAATCAATTTGGATGCCTGTTCTACATTCCTAAAGAACAAAGGGTGTTTGTTTCAAGGAATATCCATTTCTTAGAGGATAGCTTCCTCATGAATATAAATGGTACCCTAGTAGAACATGATGAGGTCCAAGAAGTGGAACTTATCCCCACAAACAGTGGGAGTTAATCCAGAAACTGCTAAAACATCAACGTACACCAGTACTTCGTAGATCTGATCAAGTTCGTGCGAAACTTGAAAGATATGGTTAGACCATATACGAAGAATCTACATTGGATGTATGGCAAGAGGCCATACAATCCAAAATGGATTCCATCCATTCCAACAAGGTATGGACCTTGGTCGATCCACCCGAGGGAAGTGTCCCTGTAGGTTGAAAATGGATCTTCAAGCGCAAGCTAGGAATGAATGAAGAGGTACTGACCTATAAGGCTCGCCTAATGGCAAAAAGGTTGTTTACAAAGGCCTGGAGCGGACTTTGATGAAATCTTTTCTCCATTAGCAATGTCTGAATCCATTTGGACTCACATTCATTTTGATGAGAAAGTCAAGGCGTTTGACTACATCGAAAACAAATGTGAACCTTGTGTGTACAAGAAGTTTAGTGGGAGCTCTTTGGAGTTCATTATTTTTTACATGTCGATAACATTATGATTATCTGGGATGATATCGGAATGTTAGCACAGACGGAAGCATGATTGTCCATGCAATTCTCCATGAAAGATTTGAGAGAGACATCTTGCGCATTAAGATACGTATCTGTGGAGATAGATCGGGGAAGATGTTGGGACTCTCTCAATCTAAGTACATAGAAACAGTACTGAAAATATTCAGTATGGAAGAATCCAAGAGAGGGTTTCTTCCAGTGAGACACTGTATCTCTCCTTCCGAATCGATGTGCCCTACATCGAATGAGGAAAATGAGAATGTCTCAAATACCTTATGTTTGGACAAAAGGTAGCATATGGTATGCAATACTATGTACTAGACCAGATGTAGAACCTGCTCTTATTGCCATGAGCAGTTTCTAGTCAAACTCCAGTAAAGTTTACTGGACCACCGTAAAAGATATCCTTGAGCTCTTGAGAAAGACTAAGGATTTGATCTTGGTCTACGGTGGTAATGGAGAATTGAAGCTCGAAGGATTTACTGATACGAGTTTCCAGTCTGATGTGGATGAATATATATATATCCAATTTTGGATAAATATTTTGCCTCAATGGGGTAACGGTAAGTTGGAAAGGTTCCAAGGAAAACACCGTTGCCATCTTAGCCACTGAAGCAAGATATATCGCAGCAAGGAATGCAGCGTAAGAAAGTGTTTGGATGAAAACCTTCATCCAAAAGTTGGATGTAGTGCCTAGCATTGCGAAGCTCGTGGTTATCTTCTAAGATAACAATGGAACTATTGCTAAAGCAAAGGAATCGAGATCTCACCAGAAATCTAAACACAATGAGAGAAAAGTACCATATGATTAGAGTAATCATTGGTAGAGTTGACGCACAAAATGGATCGCGTCAACTCGGAAGACAATCTAGCGGATCCACTAATAGAGTCTTTGTCACAAAAGGAGTTCGAAGAACATCTTTGGAAGATGGGTCTTAGAAGCGTTTGTGATTGGCTTTAGGGCAAGTGGGAGATTGAAAGGATAGTGCCCTGCAAGCCAATAGATTTTAGCTTGTATAAGGACTATCACGTGATAAGCTTTCTCTAGTATAAATGAATTAATACGCGCGTTTGTTTATAGTATGTAAAGCAAACAATGGCCAACTTCATCTCTCGCGAATCACTTAAGCGATTGGATGAAATCCTTAGATCACAATAGACTATGGGACGATTCACTTCAGTATGAGTGCAATCATGAAACAGTCTCTAAGGTCGTGATCTTAAAAACGTTCCAAGTCATAGATTCCTGTCGAAACGGGGTATCGAAGGAATCGTTAAGACTTGTACGAGTATGCATGATTCACATGGAGTGAATTTGTAGCGTTTCATGAGAAAGGCATTTGATGCCAGTGCATATGAGTAGGTGGTTCGATAGGGGATCGAACGCATCGAACGACCCGAACAGAGAAATCCATTGTGGAAGCGCATGTCGCACATCGGCGATGGGATGTTTCTCAAGACTTATAATAGTGTACGATTTAGTCCTTTGACTTGAGGTGCTAGGGCGAATTCGGTGCACGTGAGTGCGTACTTTAATTTAGGAGCCGATCACTTAGCCTGATCATTGTGCGACTACTTTGGGTACGTAGGATCGTGTACGCGAATGGTTAGCACTAATATGGGATCTACCGACTCAACGTAGTGCGTTGATAGAATTTCCTATACGTTCTTAGATAATATATTCCGAGAAACCCGTGGCCACGGTCAGTGACGGATTTGGAAAGGGGTTTCCAAATTTAGCAGTCACACTGGAATTATTATCCTGAATTAGAAAGTATAGTTATCGAGATAATTAGAGGTGCCGATCAATTCACACACCCTAGGTCTCGATCGGGAAATTACTCGATAGAGGGACCGTATGTACATGGCACTTATAAGAGGTGAGGTTCACTGAGATCAATTTACCTGATGTTGGGCCTCATGGACTTGTGGCTAGACATCGACCATGAGGTGTGGGTACTCATGAATTAATTGTAAGATTAATTCTTGAGTGGTTAATTGAAGGTGTTCAATTAATCGAAGCAATTTATAAGCTCGCAAATTAAATCACGAAAGTCGTGGGCCCGCGGCCAATTGATGGTGAACCTAGAGGGTCACACACAATACAATTGGACTGCAACAAATCAAATAAGGAAAGTTTGATTTAAAGAGTTAAATCAAAAAACTAAAGAATTAAAGTGTTAATTCTTGAAGTAGAAATCTAATTAATTAAAGAGTTAATTAATAAGAGAGGAGTTAATTAATTAATTGGATTAATTAATTAACTGGGTTGAATTAATTAAAGGAGTTTAATTAATTGTCTAGGTCCATTAGGAAACAAATAAAGGCCATAAGCAAATGGGCTTTAAAGTTTCCTAGTTGGACTAGGCCACATTAGGTCAAGACTCCTTATCTATAAATAAGGAGTAGAAGACCAAAACCCTAGCCCTAGCTAACCCTAATAGCCGCCCCCCTCTTGGAGAAGAGGTGTGGCCGCCCCCCCTCTCCAATGGAAGAGAGAGGCCGCCCCCTCTCTTCCTCCAGATCTAGATCTGAATCTAGATATGGTTTTCTTCATTCTTCCATGTATGATTACCCTGGAATCCTATTTCTGAGCCTGTGGATTCAAAGGGGTTGCTTTAATTCAATTGGTGTGGATACCGCTAGAGACACAACACTTAAGGTGCTCCTCTCGAACCAAATCCATCAGATCTGAAAGAAGACCGGAGAAAAACCACCACCTTGCCTGTGGTGAGGTAATTTCGAATTACACCCTTTTTATTTTGTAAATTGTTGCAAAATTTAATTCAACCTATTGGTATGAGCTAGTGAATAATCCTGTGATTTTGGGTGTAATGAAAATTTTAAATTCCGCACTGTTGTATGACAATCATACCCCATGAAATCCCAACATTACAATCTAAATTCTAGCGCGCATCACATACAAGCTAAATATAAATCAATAAATAAATTAAAACATACACACCTAGCATGCATGCTACCACAATATGTTTTCGATCGGGAGCCTCCTATGTGGACCATCATCGAGCCATGATGTTGGCTCAATTGGTCAATCTAAAGGGTTCTTAATGGTCCTAAGCTATTACATTAATAACCATGCATACATGGCCTTGAATTCTTCTTGGGTCTCCACCTTACTTGTAATTGGCCTCCATCCTAAACTATTTAAAAGTAAAGCCCTAATCTATTACAAAGGCTCAAAGTGGCCCAAAAACTTAAGGCTCGCAGGCCCAATAAAAACTATACAATAAAATTAAACCATTCAAATCCACCCCTAGTGTCAAGGCTTGGCACGATCGAAAACCACGTAAACAGTTCACGTAGAGCAAGAAACAAGCAAACAACTTTTACGTGTTTCGTTGTTACTTTAAAACACATTTTAAAATAATCTATGATTCTTACTTTAGTCATTACTAATTATAATAAAATCAATTTTCAGATAAACAAAAAAAATTATGCATATAAAAAGATTCGGATTTTTCAACTTTTGAAAATTGCAGTTTGGCCCCTAAATTTACGAAAATTGCATTTTAACCCCAAAAGTTTTCGAAATTGCAAATCAGCCCCAAAAATATAAAATCGGCCAGAGAACTGAAAAAGACAATTTCAATCTAGAAAATTTTTGGTTTTGCAAACAGACCCCTGAAGTTACAAAACAACCCCAAATTTACGAACAGTCCAGAAATTACAAAAAACAGCCCAGAATTTTCCAGAAAATAGAAAATTAATTTTCACTCCAGATTTTCAAAAAAATCGTGATTTGCATAAGCCTTTCAAGTTTTGAAAACTGCACTTTTGCCCCAATTCAAATTATGCAACTTTATCCGAGTAAAGACAATATTATAACAAGTAAGAATCATCACACATAACATAATTATCACAAGTATCCATATATTAAATTATGTTCAGGCCTTTTCGCATAAGAATAATGGAATTGGCTCTGATACCAGTGTTGGGATACCTCGGTTGTCAAAACAACAAAAGTGCGGCCCATGAAACGATTTCCACATTGAATATGCGAAAAGGTTGATCAAAAACAATAATCAAAACAAGAGGGGGTGAAATCGCAATTTACCTCACCACAGGTCCTGTGGTAGTAATCTACGATCTTCTTTTGATTCACAGAAGCAATCCAAGTGTATTTCCTTTAGAGTGTATCCACACCAGTCAGATTAAAGCAACACCTCCAAGTCACATGCTTAGAACTAGAGCTTAAAGGTTTGTCAATGGAGGAATACATATCTAGATCCATATGGGGAAGAAGAAGAGAGAAGAGGGGGCGGCTAGGGTGAATTTTCAGCAAAGTGAGATTTTTCTCATCAGTAATTCTCTTGAGATATGATGAGATATATATACTAGAAGAATCCTACTTCTAATATATATCTCATCTTATGCATATCTTTTTTCTTTCCTTATCAGATAAGAAAACAAGCTATACATAAATCTCTTCATTTTCTTGTCATACAAGAAACTAACTGTTCCAATAATTAAGACACCTAAAAATCGCCCCTCCCCATATTTAATTAATTCCGAAAATTAATCAAATGTTTCTTCAATTTATTAATTAACACTTTAATTAATATTTAATTAATTAGACCATCTAATTAATTATTATTCCACTTCGAATTAACATTTTAATTTACTAACTTTGATTTAACTTCCTTAAATAAACTATTTTCTTTTTTACTGTCACTGTCCAACTGTATTGTGTGTGACCCTCTAGGTTCACCATCAATTGGCAGCAGGCCCACGAACCCTTCGTGATTTAATTATGAGTAATTAATTGCTCCGATCAATTAAATACTTTTAATTGACTACTCCAGAATTAATCTCTCATTAATGCAGGAGTACCCACACCTCATGGTCGATGTCTAGCCACAAGCCCATGAGGCCCAACTTCAGGTGAATTGATCTTGTGAACCTCATCTCTTATAACTGCCATGTACATATTATCCTTCTATCGACTCAATTTCGCGATCGAGACCTAGATCGGCACCTCTAATTATCTCGATATTATACTTTCTAATTTTTATAATAATTCCAGTGTGACTGCTAAATTTGGAAACTCTTTTCCAAATCAGTCACTGACCATGGCCATGGGTTTCTCGGAATATATTATCTAAGAACGTACAGGAAATTCTCTCATCCATACGATGAGTCGGTAGATCTCATATTGACACTAACCATTTGCGTACACGATTATACGCACCCAAAGTAGGCACCCAATGATCAGGCTACGTGATCGGCACCTAAATCAAAGTACGTACACCCGCGCACCGAATTTGCCCTAGTATCTCAAGTCTAAGGACTAAATCGTACGCTATTATAAGTCTTTGAGAAACATCCCATCACCGATATGCGACATGCGCTTCCACGATGGATTTCTCTATTTGGGTTGTTCGATGCGTTCGATCCCCTATCGAACCACCTACTCATATGCACTGACATCAAATGTCTTGTTCATGAAACACTACAAATTCACTCCATGTGAATCATGCATAATCGTACAAGTCTGAGCGATTCCTTCGATACCCCGTCTCGTTCGGAATCTATGACTTGGAACGTGTTTTAAGATCACGATCTTAGAGACTGTTTCATGATTACACTCATACTGAAGTGAATCGTCCCATAGTTGAATGTGATCTTAGGATTTCAACCAATCTCTTAAATGTATTCGCGAGAGATGAAGTTGGCCATTGTTCATTCTATACATTATAAATAAACGTGCGTATTAATTATTAATTCAAAAGATCTTTTATTACAGAATAGTCATATTACAAGCTAAAATGAATTGACTTGTTGGGCACTATCCTATCAATTCCAGATTAGTCTGTTTTCACAAAGATGTGCCAAATAGTAGTAACTTTTGCAAGAATGTATCAATTTCTATTTAATGTATTTTCTTACAACACAAATGCTTTTCACTAAATACCATTTGTATAAAATGGCAAAATCAATGTTTTATTTAATATCAAAACTCTTTTCTACACCCTCAAAATTGATTTCTTTAATATTGGGTCCCTTTTATACTCCCTCGCCATTGATTTCTTTAACATCATGAGACCCTCTCACCATTGATCTCTTCACATCATCATTTTCGCTATCCTTTTCTTCACCCTTAGGATCTTCTTCTTCAATGATATCCCCAAAAATACCATGTGGACATGTACATGTATACTCTATGGGATTATATGGTTTCCATGATTCTTTACCTTTTTTTTAAGGGGGAAAATGGAATTTCAGTAACTATAAAATTCTGAGTTTACAATCTCAACAATCGAATTAGGAAAAGTCTCAAAAATAGGACCGTTTAACATGGTAAATCTAGCAATCTCATGGGCTACTCATTTACATTCCCCAAAAATTTGACAAACTTTGAAGACATCGAAACAAGGAATTAAAGCTTTGATATCTTCAAGGATGAGCCCAATATTCCTTAGTGATGATGTGAGATCACTAATGACATCCACTACAACTTTACAGTCACCTTCAAGTACCACTTCTTTCCATCCATACGAAACAACAAACTCTAGAGCAAGTTTGATAGTTTCGGCGAATTCGGGTTATAATGGTGAGGCAATCCGGTAAGACGCCCAGGCGATGCACGTACAATTTGAGTTCCTAAGAACAATCCCAACTCCAAACAATGTACCATCCTGTGTGAGTGTTGCATCGAATTTAAGCTTATTTTAGTTTAAAGGAGGTGGACTCCATGTTGTCTGATTTCTTGAAAGGCCTACCCGCATCTGAGAAAGACATGCTCTCTTGAATCTATGGTTAAAGTCCAAAGCGAGAGTGATTACCTCTGAGGGAGTTTTTGTACAAGAATTCCACGACCTCTGATTGTGTATGAACCACAAAAACCAACAGATGATTCCAACTAATGCGAGTTGATCACTTTCTAAATTGGAGTGGAGATGAGTCAGCCAATCCAAAAAACCACTTGCACACATATATTTATAACTTTTTTATCCTTGTTCAAATCAAATATTCAAGAGCCCCTTGGTCAATGCTCATTATAACACTCGTAGTAACATCTCCGACAACACTACACTTAAACATTAGAGATTTCTCCCTTATCTTAACTATTTTAGATAAGGCTCTATTACAAAAATCATCTACAAGATACATGAAGCTATACTTATTTGGATCAATCTTTTTAATCATATACTTATCACACCATGTATTATCCACTGATTAAACAATTCTTCAGTCATCCATCTGCAATACATGACATATTAAAACCAATTAAAAACACAGGAATAACATGTGTAAACTATATAAACACAGATAGTGTAACAAAAGATTATAGATAAACTATACGTGTTCAAGTAATTAAGGAACCACAATAGTATTAGAGTTATGATACACGGATACTCCAAAAAAATACAAAGTACTGTATCGGATACACAGGGGATACAAATACGCGTAGGATATGCGTGGGATACATATCCGATACGCCACATGGCGTATCAGTAATAAAAATAAATTAAAAAATAGATACGTATCAGATACACTAGTTGGACATCAGGACACTCCGGTGGGGCTTTTTATGTAATATTATGGGTCAAATTTAAATTATAATAAAATGATAAAGTCTCTAGGACTAAACATAAACGACTAGTACCACCACTCAATCTCCTATTCAAGTCTCTCTCCTAGGTCATGAAATCTCAAAGATGAATTTATTCCATTGTTGCGATATGTTAAAAATGAATTATATTTGATTTTGTAGTTATATAACTTTTGTTTATGTTAAATTGGTTATATTTTCTTCTAGAGCTTGAATTGAAAGATCTAGTTGCTTATGCATAAATTTACATTATATTTTTACATCCGTATTCATGCCGTATCGTATTCAATAAATTTCAAATATCCGTATCGCTGTATCCATATCCCGTATCTATATCCGTGCAACATAGTATTACAGTGACTTACATAAACTTTTACAAAATATGCACACAACATATAAGCATATTCATTTTAAAAGCTGATAAAAATAAATCAATTGCTCGTATGTACAATCAATTCAAAAAAACATAACAATTTTAAAAAAAAAAATTGTCTATTAAGATAAACATATAAACCCAAAGTTTAAAATTAAAACACATAATCAACCATAAAATAGTAGAATAAGACGTAATCAACCTTAATGGACGTACTCAATGAAACAAACTGATGATTTCGACAAAAAATGAAATGCATTGTAATATCCTCACAGAAATTTCACGAAATAGCCAAATGTATCGTGATTTTTTATGAGAATATGAACAATAATGAAGACAAATGAGATTTTTGAAGAAAATTATGGAACCCTAAAAACAAAAACCAATGTTCATGGCTTTGGAAGAGCACGATGCCGTCTCCGTAACTTCACTAGGACAATTAACGCAAGTGAACGTATCCTACAAGTAATAAAGTGATCAAATATATGATATCGAACACACAAGGAATTCTTAAAGTAGTAATCTAGGTATATAAAATAACTAAGCTAAGGAAAACAATAATAGTAAAGATGATTCAAGTGATTAAGCTGTAATTAGACTAATTAACTAAAGTAAATAAATTAATACTAAATTAAATTAGATAGAACCAAAGTAGAGATACGCGCTAGGGCATGGAGTCCAAATCCATTTAACCTATGTTGATTTTATTAATGCAATTATCTTAATTATGCTACTTAAGGATTCAATTAATGTAATTATCGCATTAGACGATCGACAATCTAATCTCTGATAAAAATACTCTATTTGTGTATGTATCAACTGTTACACTTTCAGGGAAATAGAAGTAAGGATTATTAAATCCTAACCTAAAGGGGTACGGGGATCGTCGAATAAATTTATCCAGACCGTACCCAATCCGCAAGAGATTACACCACAACCCACAGTTTATAACAGTAACCTACACCTAAACATCCCTACACCAGATGAAGATGGTTATCCATGCATAAACCACAATAGAAAGACAAGTTTAAGGAACCAGACATATTATGCCAAACATAAGTAATAAAAGAACTAAATCAAAGCATAGAGTTAAAATATAACCACTAAATAATTATTTACTTGTAGTGAAAATAACAAAAACTGGAAATATGTGGTGAATATTAGATATTAGTGGGTATTCCTATTGTTACTGAAATAGTTCAGGGACTTAATTGTAGTGTATATCTATTATGGGTTTTCATCATGTATATGGGCTTTGTAACTTCTTTGTAACTATCCCCTCCCCAAGAAGAGAACTCTTATTTGCTCTTCGTATTATCTCAGTCTCTCAGTGTTCTTATGTCTTTCTCTTTCATACTATTATAATATTGTTTAACAATCTCTTTACCTCAATCACTAAATCAAAAAGCTAATATAGTAAATTATTTACAACACATTATCATCATGATAGTCTTTTTGTGATTGTGCAAGGAGATTGTTGGAGGAATCTTTTGTTCGGGTGAAGAACGAGTTTTTTGTGGGTCAATAATTCATAATCATGGATGTTATTACCAATTTGTGTTATTAGCAATTTCTAAGTAAGTCTGAATCTTTTGAATCCTTATGAATTATTTGCTTTAAATCTGGGAATTTTATATTTTTAAAGCATGTTCTAAGGTTTAAGTTTAATTATTTTTGCCAAGAGCTCAAGTTGTTTGGTGAAATAAATAAGCACAAGTTTTCCAAATAAAAAAAAAATGAAATCAAACTTCAGTTCTTTCTTCAGAGAACAAAATCCAAGAAAATGACCAAATTATTAAACTAATTTCGGGCCATTGAAACAAAACCTAATACAGATGAGAGAAGGAATTGAATCCTTGTAATATGGGATTATTGCATTTTCGGTGCCACAACTATAGTCCACTGGTATTTCTACCCCGTAACTTTTCGGGCTGGCACATTTGGTGCCACAACTTCAACATCAGTGGCAATTTTGGTGCCAATTGAGGTCCAATTTCAAAAATTGGCCTGAAATTCCCCCATATGCGGGCCATGTAACATGAAAAATTGGGATTTTGAGTTTTTGACCATTCAACATCTTTTTCATTAAAAAAAAAATACCAAAATCCAAAATCTTTGACTTTTCTTATAATATTCACCAAACATTCCTTTGATTAAAGTATTACCTCCCTTCTTCTTCTTCCCCAAATAAAAACATCCAAGTAGCCTAGTTCTTGATGGATGAAAATAATTTTTTATTTTTTAACGAAAAATGCGTTGAAGGTCAAAATTCCAAATTTTCATGTCACATGGCCCGCACATGGGGGAATTTCGAGCCAATTTTGAAATTGGGCTTCAATTGGCACCAAAATTACCACTGGTGTTGAAGTTGTGGCATCAAATGTGCCAGCCCGAAAAGTTATGGGGTAGAAACGCCAGGTGGCTATAGTTGTGGCACCAAAAATGCAATAATCCCCTTGTAATATTGATAGGCAAAGAGGGTTTTTATGAGAGAAAAAAGGGCAAATGAATCAGGGTCAATTTGCTTAGACTATTGCAACTTGTTAATGTTCTCTTCAATATATTTTTGATATAAGAAGTGAACGAGAATATGTAACCTTGCTTGATTTCTCATAAAATACTTAATTTCTTTTGATCAAGTTATAATATGAGATGCACGCTAAATAAATTTGAAATCCCATGAAATAATTTTATAGCATGTTTATCTTGAATTGTAATGTTTTACGGTGATCACATGGATGATAGCATGTCTTTGATATAAACTAAAACTCTGCAAAATAGTGTTGTGATACTTTTAAAATTGGTGGATTTTGTTCAATCGATTAAACTATGGAATTATGTTACTAATTCGAATGGATATGATTTTGTCTGTATTATTTCTATTTCTTTGAAGGTTTGAAAACTTGAAATTTTTGGTACCTGTTACAAAAATGAAAATCAGGACAGTAAAGGATAGATGAATTAATTTTAATTTAATATAAATTAGATCATAAAATAGAATTAAGTTTGTTACACATTATTTCATATATAGGAGGAACACGTGTAGAGGAAATATTATTTGCTGAGATATTTGTGCAAGTGGTTTTCTTGAGAAGGAAACTTGTTGCTAATAGAGTTTATTTTATAAAGTTATTGCTAATAGTGTTGTCGATTTTACTCGAACAACTCTTGAATTACGGAACTAATAATATGGACCCGCCGGTGTCGGCTTGTATCGTCCAGAATAAAAAATCTAAATATTTACATCGTATTAAATTTAAAAGGTTCGGTCAAACCTTGTTGTGCTTGAAAAATAATTCAAATCTAAAAACTTTACAGATTGCACAAAACCTCCGTGATATAGTCAAATTTGATACTCTTGTACATATAAAGTATTCATATACTCTTACATGTTTTACTAAGAAGTAAAACTCATATGATGTTACATTTATTTATTACAAATTTACATAAGTTTATTATATTGGGAAACAGTGGTTTGTTTTAAGTTTTCAAGTTGTAATTTGCAATTTAATTATGGTCGTTCCATTCATTTATCATGTTTTGTATTAGGGGCATTAGTTTTGAATTGTAAACTTTATTGTGCTTTGTTTTTACGCTTTATCTTATGCTTATAGTGAATAGTTATATATAATTGCATGATAAATGAATATGAGTGAACTTGGGGTTCACGAATAATGGGACTGGAGTTTCCTCGGATTAAAATCACATGTTCATTATGAATTAAGAAATTAAACCAAAGGGGTTCAATTAAATTACCTATGGAAACTATATGCTCGTAAGAAACTGAGCATGCGATTGTCGGGAACAATTTGCTAATTGATGCCCAAAAGGTTGAGGTTATGATTCTGATAAGGAAACATTTGGATGAGGCAATTATGTTGGACTACTCATCAATTGAGGATCCCTATAAATTTTGGGATGCCCTAGCCAGTCGCTTTGATCATCAAAGGACTTTATGTTTTTTTGTCTACACTTCTGACAGGGCCGGCTCTACACTTTTCGGGGCCCTAGGCGAAATCTAAAGTCGGGCCTATCAACAAAAAAAAATTATATTATATGTAAAACTTACTTTTGCTCCTTCCATATCAAAATAATAAAAGAAAGACCCTTCTTTTTTCTAAGAGATATGTTCATAGTAAAATTAAAATTATATGTGAAATGTATTAGATAAATCTTATTCATAGTACAACTTTGTCGCGTTCTTTTTCATTGTGAAAATTTAAATCTTCTTAAAATACAAAATATGCGCAAAATAACATATTGATTCCAATAAATTTTTTTCTTTATTTAGAAAATTAGTTAAAAAACCCAACTAATAAAACCGATTTTTTTCACATACTTTGAATATAGACATATCTTTAAATACATACGAGAAGTGTCTAAGTTTGGAATGAAAAATTGAAATCTTAATTTGAAATGTCCAAATTTGGAATGAAAATTGAAATCTTAATTTTGTTTGATGAATAATTGTTATAGCATTGCATGAGAGAAAGAAATAAATGAATGGATGAGTGAAAAAGCAAACTTTAAAGAAAGAAAAAGATATGATTTTCTAGGAAGATAAAGAATAAAGTTATTTGAGCAAGAGGAAAATAAAGTTAAAACTTAAAACAATGACCTTTGAAATTCTTGTTGGAAAAATTTCTTTTAATGGATGTATTGGTCAGCAGTACATATATGTGTATACGGCGGGTAATTGGTGAATATGGTTAATAGGGGATAGGGCATTGTGGAGGTTGGGTTGCAATTATTTTAATTTCGATTTTTGGATTGTAATCTTTTAAAAGAAAATATGAATGAATATATATGGCTCATATGTGTATTGGATAGTATATATTGGGTAGTATATAATAATATGAGCAGTAAGAAATTGGGGCCCCATGGAGGCTGAGGCCCTAGGCAGCCTAGGGCTAAAGCCGGCCCCGACTTCTGAACATTCAGTTGTTGGTTTTTTCAGACATTTTGTTATGGGTGGTCATATTTTGAACCACATTTAGATTCGAACTATGTTTGATTTGTTTTGGACCACATTTTAGGTGACTTCGTTTTTAATCAGATTATTGTGGCATTTAGTGGTATTAGCTCGTTTTACTTTTTCAAGTAAATGTTTGATATTGGAATATATTTGGTTTCTACAAATGACATGAAGGGATTAATGTTTGGCAGATAGTGCAGCTACGCACACTATCCTAAGGGATAAATCATACTTTGCTAATATAATGCCTAGTAAGACATCTATGACAACAATATCTGGCACATGTGATTTGATAGATGACTTTGGAAATGACATTGTTTTAGCCATTAAAGAAGCTCTTTATGCTCCACGTTCAAGGAGAATATTGTTGAGTTTTAAAGATATTCGAGCTAAGGATTGTCACATTGAAACCACTGAGGAAAAGAGAATCAAATATATGTGCATTACTTTTAATTTGTACGGCCAAAAGCGTAATTTGGAGAAATTAAATGGACTACCGACTGGGTTATATAGGACCACAATATGAGTACCCGAGGCACACCTTATCGATAGCTCAAAACCAAGTGACTCGAGCAAATATTTTTTATGGCATGATCGGTTGGGACATTTGGGTCAAAACGTGATGCATCGTATCAATTATACTTATATCGGGCATCCACTAACGAATAAGGATCTAGTACACAATGATAAATTGTGTGCACCGTGTTCTATTGGAAAATTGAATCATACGCCAGCTTATGCACAAACGAGTAAGGATTCTCTCTCTTTCTTAAAGCTAAGCCAAGGAGATATATGTGGACCCATCACACCACCATGTGGACCTCTCAAGTATTTTATATTTATGATTAATGCTTCGACCAAGTGGTCACAGGTCGAGTTATTGTCCTCAAGGAACGTTGTCTATGCTAAACTCCTATCGCATATTGTACGGTTGAGAGCACACTATCCAGATTATCCTATTAAGTCTATTAGACTGGATAATGCCACGGAGTTTATGTCGCGATCTTTCAACGACTATTGCATGCCTCTGGGTATTGATGTAAAACATTCGATAACACATGTCCATACTCAAAATGGCCTAGCAGAGGCACTTATTAAGAACTTACAGAGAATAGCTTGGACTTTGGTTATGCGCACCAAACTTTCGATCTTTGTTTGGGGCTACACAATATTACTATGTGTTACAGTTGGTGTCAGGGCATATACCAAACTTTTTTCATCCACGCACATTCGGATGCGCAGTATAAGTGTCGATTACGCCACCACAACAGACTAAAATGGGACCTCAATGTCGAATGGGCATATATTATACGGTATTTGGAACCCTTGACAAATGATCCCTTTACCGCATGCAGATTATCACTTCGATGAGACTGTCTTCACGTCGTTAGAGGGAGGAAAAAAATGTTCACACTAACGCTCAGGACGAATGGCGCGAAGTCGTGTGGAACGACCCCACTGTGTCTCATCACGATCTCCCTACATCAGTCAGAGAATCTGAAGTACGTAGAATAATTGAAATTAAAAAAGTAGCCAATAACATGCCAGACTCATTCTATGAGTTGGCAAAAGTGACGAGATCTCATATACCAGCTGGAAATGTGTCTGCAAGGATAGATGTCCAAGAGGGACAAAATATGGGAAGACCATCAATCCCAGTTAGCCAGTCATATCTCCCGGACCATACGAGGGCAAGACAAACTGGATCAAATGATTCGCATCTCCGAAAGTAGGCGAATGCACAACTATTGAATTTGGTTAGCACCGGTAACAATGGGATCCCACCCAATCCATCTCATGAAAGTGTTCCTGACTATGGATCCATCTTGGAGACGATGTTGGAAGACGTCTCGACATCAGCATCCATCCCCGAGAATAGGGAAATCTCAGTTGGTTATTCATGCATGAATGAGGTGTGGCATCGGATGAAATAATCATCAATGATGTGTTTGCTTGCACAGTAGCTTCTGAAATTATATCAAGTGATGATATTGAGTCTCGATCGGTAGACGAGTGCAAACAAAGGGATGATTGGCCAAAATGGAAAAAAGCAATACAAACTGAGTTTGATTCATTAACAAAAAGATGAGTGTTTGGACCAATTGCTCATATACCTCACGATGTTCTGCCCGTGGGATACAAATGGGTATTTACAAGGAAAATAAACGAGAAAAACGAGATTGTGAGGTACAAGGCTCGTCTCGTTGCACATGGCTTTTCTCAGTGACATGTGATTGACTTTGAGGAGACATACTTTCTTGTAATGGACGTTATTATGTTCAGATATTTCGTCAATTTAGTAGTATCAGAGAAACTATGCAACTCATGAATTTGGTCACATTGTATCTTTATGGGGATCTAGATACGGTTTATCTATATGAAAGTCCCGGATGGACTTCTGGTACCTAAAGCAAGTAGTTCTAGACCACGGAACACTCTCTCTATAAGGTTGAGGTATTCATTTTATGGCTTGAAACAACCCGGAGGATGTGGTATAATCGCATGAGTGAATATTTGCTCCAAAAGAGATACATGAACAACGATATTTGTCCTTGCGTGTTCATTAAGAGGCTAATAGGCTAGTTTATGAGTTTAATGTTGTTGTCATTTATTTCAATGACATGAACTTGATTGGGACTCCCGAAAAGGTTAGGGAGACAACCCATCTCCTAAAATCTGAACTAGAGATGAAGGATTTCGGACGGACTAATTTCTGTCTCGGGCTTGAGATAGTTCAAATGGAATTTGGTCCATCAATCGGATTACATCCAAAAGATGTTGAGACACTTTAATGAGGATAGCGAAGCCATCGAGCACACCAATGGTAGTCCGATCATTGGATAAGTCGAAGGATTCATTCTGTCCCGTGGAGGAAGGCGAGGACGTGTTAGCTCCCGAGGTGACATATCTAAGTGCAATAGGCGCATTATTGTACTTGACTCAATGTACTCGACCTGATATCGCATTTGTGGTAGATTTACTACCTAGGTTCAGCTCAGCACCGACACGCTGCCATTGGAATTACATAAAGGACATATTCGATACCTTCGTGGTACAACGGACATGAATTTGTTCTATCCCTATGCGTTACAAAAGGGTACGAAGCTTGTGGGGTATGCCGATACTGTTTATTTATCAAACGCACACAAAGCTTGTTCCCATATTGGGTATGTCTTTACGACTGGGAACACAATTGTGTCTTGAAGATCTAAAAAACAAACTTTAGTTGCCACTTCATCGAACAATGCCGAGATTTTAGCGCTTCACGAGGTAGTGTGTGAATGCACATGGCTTAGGGTCGTGATTAGGCATGTTCGAGGTTCCTGTGAACTGGCTACTACAGAAGAACCTACGGTTATATTTGAGGATAATGCGGCATGCATCGAGCAGATGAAAACATGCTTTATAAGTGCGATAACACCAAGCACATAGCTCCGAGGTTTTTCTTCAATCAGCAACTACAAGAGGTCAAGCAAATAGTGATCCAACAGATTAGAAGTCAGGACAACTATGCCGACTTATTTACTAAGTCATTACTAAAAGCCACTTTTGAGAAGCATGTTAAAGCTATTGGCATGCGCAGGTTATTTGAGTTTGCACCCTTATAGGTTTCAGTATAGTTAACTTGAGAGGGAGTACCGTGTAAGTATTATGCATCCAGAAGATATCCAGGTGCCATGTTGTACTCTTAATCCTTTCAGCGGGGTTTATTTTTCCCACAGGATTTTGGTTACGCACCAAGGTTTTAACGAGGCAACATTTGCTGGTTGGAAAGATTATGCGTAGTACTTTTTTCCTAACTGAGATTTTTTTTTGGGTTTTTACTACTCGAAAGGTTTTAACGAGGCAACACGAAAAGTATAATAGAGGCTCAATAGAAATCCATAAGAGGAAGTGTTGTAAATATTAGATATTAGTGGGTATTCCTATTGTTACTTTAATAGTTCAGGGACTTAATTGTAATATATATCTATTATGGACTTCCATCTTGTATATGGGCTTTGTAACCTCTTTGTAACTTATTTTAATATAATAAGAGTTATTCCCTCCCCAAGAAGAGAACCCTAATTTACTCTACGTATTATCTCCGTCTCTCAGTGTTCTTATTTTTTCTCTTTCATACTACTATTATATTATTTATCAATCTCTTTACCTCAATCATTAAACCGAAGAGCTAATATAGTAAATTATTTACAACAAAATCTATAATTCTTCATTTCTAAATAAATAAAAGAAATAAGAAAACTGTAATTTGATATTCCTCTACGTGTACGTCTTCTTGTAGCTCTAACTTTCCTCCGCTTGTTAGACTTCGGAAAGTTCTTAAGAATTGTTATAGACAACAATCTTCGGATTTTGGTATCTATACTAATGATAAAGTAAGTTGGAGAACTTGAGAGTAAAAGCCTTGTGAATTGGAAAAGTTATAGCAGTTGTGTCTTCTATGTTGATTCAAAAGCCTATTTATAAGTATAGGAATAGGTTGATCACTCCTAAACCTAGTAGGACTCGAACAAGACAAATTGGACTTGCAAACTTCCACATTCGCTCTTCTTTATACCCCGACCGCCATGGCGGTCACTAGTTGTGGCAGCGGCGAGAGTTACTTTGTCGAGACTGTCACCTCTAGTGGTGGTGGCAGAATGCCATTTTCTGCACTTTTTCTCCTCTTAACTTCCATTAAGGCATCGTAACATCTTCAATCTTCTTGCCTTCATAATTATACCTAAAATATAAGTCTGCACACTAGAGAAAATACATCAATACAGTTCACTTAAGACTCGAACCACTCAGATACGAAAACAGACTCAAAAGGACTCGAATTAATCCCAAACCTTTATAAAACGATTCAAGTAAAGCCTAGGAAGTATGCTAATATAACTCACACTTGAGAGTTATCATACGAACCGGGTATGCTTCAAAGGTTCACCGCTAACATCCACAAGCAAGACATTGAAGCATATATACAAGTTCTAGAGAAAAAAATTGTGAAGGATTCTACTGATTTGCAGTGGATTGCATTGAGAGGCGAACATATGAGAGAGACGGGGTGTGTGGTATAGGGTTTTAATTTTTTAGCGCCAAATGTGGAGTGTATTCATCATATACGGGATAATTAGGTTATTTCGTGTTGAAGATATTTTTGACTAATCATTTCTTAACAGAAAATAGTGGGGCCTTTTTTATGTTAAACAAAATCCGTTAAGGTTAACCTGTTGGATGAAGATGAAGAAGTGAAGGGAGGTTTTGATGATTTTCAAAAGTCATCAGTTAAGTAATGGAAGCTTAGCTAACCTCTGAAAAAGTTCAATCGAGAAGACAAGTAAAATCAAAAGATTGAATTTCGGTCTAGAAGACTAGTGATCTTAAGCTGAGTACGGAATCAGACTGGTGAATTTCTGCTGAGTCAAATCAGATAAGTTCGGTTTGAATCAACAGAGTGTTCATCGGCAGAGTGGATTCGATCAACAGAGTGAAAAGATATTAGAAGTCATTCCAATGGTAATAAATGCACTTGGTGTAATAAATGATGTCTGAGAAGGGTATTAATGACAAATTATTGAAGGAGTTAATTCAAAAACTTCGTATCAGCATGGTGCATTTAATGCGACTGATAGATCCGTACACCAGAGTGTACAGTGAACAGTTGCAGGGAGTCGTTTAAGGTTAGGACTGGAACTCGAGGAATATCTGAAATCTATCTCACTTCAACGGGCAGAATTTGAATTGCCGAGTATAAATATATCTACATTCAAGAGTTAGAGACGAACACAAAACAATTGAGAGAACTCAACGATCAAATTTTCTAAGTCTAAAAAACTCAAGAACAGATCACCATCAGCTAAGTCATCTGTTGACAAAGTCGAGTTGAAGAAAAAGTTCATACTTATAAATCTGAGTGATTTCTGTAAAATTGAGTGTTGTGAGAAGTAGATATCCATCTTAGTGAGTGATATTACTTCAGAGAATAGGTCTTCTTTGTGATTTCCTATTGTGAACTTGTGGCTTCATAATTTGTTGTAAAAGCGCAAGTAGAGTTGTATTAGTTACTTAGTGTTCTAGTAGAACCTAAATCTTTGTGATTTAGAAGAGTGGACTCAGAGGCATCTTGCATGTATAACCACTATAAAAATTCATATGTTTGCTTACTTGTTTTTAACTTGCATGCATATTTTTATAACTGAACAAACGTTTTAAAAGATAAATCTTTTAAAAGATGAATTTATAAAACTGGGGTAAAACCTTTGAAGTAAAACTTGTTTGAAAAACATACAAATTCATACCTGTTGCTTACAAGTTTAAAACTCTGAAGTTGTCTGAAAAGATAAGTAAATCGGACGAGTGGTCTAACTTCGCTAAATAAGCTAAGTGCTAAATCAGTTAAGTAGTTTCATACTAACGATAAGCTTACTCTGCTTATACAAAGTTGGAGATTTTTTTTAAAGGTATAGAGGTCTATTCACCCCCCCCCCCCCCCCCTCTAGACCTCATCTGACCACTTGAGACCAACACTGGCGATCGTCTGATCAAGATGGTGTTCTTGTAATTTCCAAAAACACAGGGAGTATTGAGTAAATAGAATTTATCGTTGGGGTCTGTACCTAAATTACCTAAATTTTTGGAGTTTGTTTGATTGTACAACGACTCAAATGACAAATTAGTAAAAATGAGGAAAACACCACCCAAATTTGTTTTTGGGCGCTGTGGATGATATATATTATCATTAACATAATAAGATTGGATATAAAATTAATTTATTAGTGTTAGTGTCTGAAAGTGGAGGGTTATCTCTTGATCGACTCACTTTATTTATCAAAATCTACCATACAAAATAGAAAGATTGATAAAAAGACCTAATCTCATTTAATCTTTGTTGTTAAACGAATAATATCATCTAATTTTGGCTACCAAACCAATTCTAAGTTCTAACAGTAATTTTATGGATTTGCAGTTGAGCCAAGAAAGCGAAAAAGTGAATTTTATGAGGGCATCTCCAATTCTGGGGGTGGGGGTGGGGGTGGGGTTGGGGTGGAGGTAGGGGTAGAGCTTGGGTTGGGAAAAAAATGGAGTTCAATCATGGGGCTTGAGCTTATGGTAGGGAATGGGGTTGAGAAGGAGCTTGAAGAAGCTCCTCCTCGTAAGCTCCTTCTCAACCCCTGGGCTAGGACACGTTGCACGGGCTCGTGATGTGTTGTGCACGCACCCGTGCAGCCCATCAGGTGGCGGCATCTGATGCTTACTTCTTCTTCTTTTTTTCTGATGTGTTTTGCCGTGAGATATGCACTTATTTTCCTTTTTTCTCTCTCTCTCTACAATGTTTAATAATTTTTCTCTCTTTGCCGTGAAATAAGTTTATGTATTGAAATTTTATGTTCTTTTTAATAAATTGCACTCAAAAATAAATCATCAACATTGAGAATGTATAATTTTGAAATCTTTAATTTGAAATTTAATTAGAATATAATTGGATATATATTTAATACGAATTTTTGGAAATAAATTTCAATATGATTCAATCTAAATTGGAATATTGAATTATGTCGATGGACTGCACTACATTCACTCCATATACAAAGTTGTATTGGAAGAATAAAAGGAAAGAAATCAAACAAAATATTTTTACAAGAAACTTATACGGAGGTTCGTCAAATGAGCGCAACAACGAGAACTTTTGGCCAAATTAGTTAGAATGTTGTTGTATGCAATTATCGATGTTTTTTTTCCGTTGTTGTATTTCATGTTCTTTTTATTTGTTGTATTTGATGTTGTACTCCGCGAGTTTAATCGATAGTTCTATTATTATGATTCTTAATTTTAAGATTTTAATATTATTATTATTATTATTAAAATTATTATTATTATGGCGAGAGCGAGGAAAAATTGAAATTGTAAGTAATTGAAGGTGAAAGCCCCCAGGATTGGAGACGACTAGACAAGAGCAGGGACAGGATCATCCCATGCCGCTGCCCCTAACCCATGATTGGAGATGCCATGAGGAACGATGTTAAAAAGACACAAAAAAGCACCAGTAATTTTGATTTAGGGTGAGTTTGGCCTAGAGGTTCGAAAATCAATTATAGGTGAAGTAATTTTGCTAAAATAGATTTTGACAATAATTAATTATAACAAAAATTAATTATGGAATAATTGCTTTTGTATAATAGCTTTTACAAAAGTAACATTTTAGGAGCTTCTAAAATAAGTTGATTTTTAGCTTCTGGAGATCCCAAAAGTGATTATGGTATTGGGGACCGAACACCATGAAAATCACGATTGACCAAAAGTAATTTTTATAATTGGGGCCAAATACTTTAAAAATCACAATAGAAATCTATAAGTGCTCCCACCGCTGGGCCAAACTCACCCTTAATTATGTGTTTGTAACATGTTATGCTTGTAGTCATTACAGAAATTTGACTCATGATTTGTGTTTTTGGTCTATGCTGGACTCTAGAACTGTCCTATTATAATCTAGTACTTATTATTCCGCTATGAATAAATCCATCTGGCAAATAATCATTAAATATACATTATCATTGGATTTTTTCAGCAAATTACTTATCTAAGATATGTTTTATGGATAATTTATCCTCTGTTATATGAATATATGCATATTATCTTCATGTGATACATAAATAACGAGTTTTTTTTACCTCTCTCTTTAGGGAGGTGTTGCACATACGCTCCAGAATGCGATTAAGAATATTTATTTTTTATGTGAAAAATGACAAATTTTAACCATTCAATGATAAAATATAACCTTCATGTAATATTGTCTAATGGACGGACACTTTACACCCCCCCCCCCCCCCCCTCCCCTCTCAACCCAATGTAATATTGCCTAATAAACATTTTACCGTTATGTGATATTGTTTAATAGACACTTTATCCCATGTGAAAATGCAAAAAATCAAAAGGGAGACATTGTGCTTCTTTAACAAAAATATAGCATGGGAATTAACTGCATTTTAACAATCAAACAAAGGTAATTTGTTATTAACTCCACTATCATACTTTTGTTATGTTACTCGAAAAAAACATTCATTCTCAATAATATTGGATTTGTATTATGTTGTATGTTCCTAAGTATTTCATCTCAAATTATGACTAATTACATGTAAAGTTTAACTTCTAGAAAGTTAAAATTTTCATTTGTTATAAAAATAGTTAGGTGAGGTCTCATGAAATTGGATTTGGACGAATGACTAGCCTCCCGTAGGACATGATCAACTTTGGACATTTCGTATAAAAGTCAAATTTCAGTATATACAACGTGTCTGTTAAGTATTCTGTACTACTTTTCATAAAGTATTTTTTTTTTCTTTATTACTTCTAGGATGGTTGAAACTCATAGGGCCTGTTTGTTTCGCATTTTCAGAAGAAAAAAAATCATGTTTGAGAAAAATGAAACAAATAAGTTTTTTACTTTTCAAAATAAATTTATCATCTTTAAATTTATTTAAACTAAACTCTCAAAAGTCAAACAAACAATAATTTTTATATATCTTACATAAGCTCTACATTTGACATAAAATAAAATATATCTTACACAATTAGTATCACATAACAAATATAATTCGACATAAAATCTTACACATCGCTCTCCCAAAATACCAAACAAACAAACCCATATAGTTAATAAAACCAAACTTTCTAAAACTACTTATCTCTTGTAAAAATATTGATGTGATATTCTTAATTTTTAAGATTACTTTTAATAATTTCACAATTTCTTACTTATTTAAAACTCCCGGAAAATTAAAAAGAATAATAGAATACTTCGTATAGTTTTACGAGTAGAGCAGCAAATCTCCTTGAAAAAACTCTGAAAACATTAGTTTAATGGGTTTTTAAATTAAGCTGAACTTTTGATATTCGATTAGCTAACCAACCCAAATTATATGCAATTCTAATATGGTAAAATTGAAGTATTATTGCTTTTATTGTTTTTTTGGGCACATTAAGTGGGTACTTCTCCCAACAGGAATTCGAACATGAGTCCGCTACTTTGTAGTGACTAGTCTCTTCCACTAGACCAATCACCTGTTGGTCTTTTATTGTTATTATTAGGGGTGAACGCGGGCTGGTTTTGGCGGGTGACAATCAAAAAATCAACCCGACCCAACATATGCGGGTTGCCAAAATTTCAAACCGCACCCGCATTTTTAAGTTCATAAACCGTACGGTTCGGGTGAGGCGGGTGCCGGCGGTTTGGCGGGCGGATTGACGGGTTGAACCATTGAATTTCTTTAATGCTTAAGTGTTTTTGCTATATAGTATATTCAACTAATTTATACTACATAAAATTCAATCTGACTAGAAAGAATAAAAATAAAATAAGATTGGACAAGCTCATGGTTAATGGCCCATTTTGCCAAACGCAACTATGATTCCAATCCAAGCTAGAAAATTCTCTAATCCGGTTTGGTAAACAAAATTAATCACGGGTAGAGTGATCTTTATGGGTAGGATCAATTCATGCGATTATTTTATAAGAAGAAACTACGTACATATAGTGCAAAAAATAACAAAAAAAATAATTAATTAATTGATGCATAAGTTACGGTACTCATTTTATTTATTGAAATAAACAAATGATTTAAATATTATAAACTCAAATGTTCTCCAAACTCTTTTTGGGTACTGCAAATGAAAGGGAACTACAGAGCACAAAAAATAAGGTAGGTGTTGCAAGATCTTTTACGGAATTTGGTACTTGGTTAATACCTATGAATAACTCAAACTTTGAAACCTTTGATGTTACTCTTTCTTCTTGATAGCTCAAAATTTCTACCCTTGGCTCGCACATATGGCTTGGTGTGACTTATGAGTGATGGAAATTGAGAATTGATTTTGAATCTTGATTTTTGAGGAGAGGCGAGATGGAGAAGAGAACTGGAGAGTGGAGCAGGCGTGAAGCTTAGAGATAGAAAGTCCTAATTCTTTTTCAATGTTTTGTTTGGTAAGTGGTGTTGGGTAGAGAAAACATGTAATATTTGGATGGGTCGGGTTAGGGGCGGTTTTTAACCACTAAAACATCAACCCGACCCATAACTTTCGGGTGGTCACAATTTTAATCCGTTGCTAGTTTTATAATGACAAAAAACGTCGGGTTCGGATTGGGTTGGGTTGGGTTGGGTTGAGCGGGTCGGGTGGGTCCATCGGGTTAATGAACACCCCTAGTTATTATTATTGAAAAGATCAAATATATATTTAGGAAATCCACACTAATGATTATTTACTTGCTCACGAACACGAAATATCATAAACCAGTCTACATTAATTCCTCGAAGAACATATAATTTATCACGTACACATAGCATGTTTGTTTCGTTTTTCTCAAAATTATTTTGTGTTTGAGAAAAACGAAACAAACATGTTTTTTATTTTCTTAAATAAATTTATCATCTCTCAATTTTCTCGAACTACTCTTCTGAAAGGCAAACAAATAATAATTTTATTATCTCTAAGAAACTTATACAAACTCTATTTTAATTTGATATAAAGTAATATATCTCTTATACAACTTTTCTCACATAACAAACATGATTTGATATAAAGTTTTACACATCTTACACCTACGACCTAAATCTTCCTAAAAATCATACACCTAATTTATTTTTCAAACCACTCTCTCAAAACTCAAATAAACAATATTACGCAAATCTAGATTATTTCAAACCTCAATTACACTCCCAAACACCAAACAAACATGTTCTTACACATGTTACACCTATGACCTAACTTTCTAAAAAATCATACACCTATTTTATTTTTCAAATCACTTTCTCAAAACTCAAACAACCAATGTTTTATGTAGATTATTTCACAAATTTTCACTACTTTCCTAAACACCAAACAAACATGCCTACAAGTTTGTCTTTGTGAGGAAATTTTCAATTAATTTTCATATAGTTTTAAATACTACTCTTTTTCCAACAATCTCCATAACCCGTCAATATCAAGTACTTCCTTTTCTGAACTAATTAACGATAAAAATCGAAAACACAGATTTGAAAACAAATGGTCCGTTTCTCATCTTCTAATTCTCTCTTGTTATCTGCAAACAAACTCCATTATTAGATCTAACACACCAATACAGTTTAAAATTTTTGATTAATTATTTATTAAGATATGGCGTCGACGGAGCAATTGATGGGCGGCGGGCCGAAGTACGTGCAAATGCAAACGGAGGCATCGCCGCCGCCGGAGTCACCGCCGATGTCTTCATCGTTCACCTCGTTCCATCATCAGAACACTGAGTCAACTCGGATTTTCGATGAGTTGCCGAAGGCTTCTATCGTTCAGGTCTCGCGACCCGACCCTGGTGATATAAGCCCCATGCTACTCGCTTACACGATCGAGTTTCAATACAAACAGGTGATTGAGTTTGTGTAGTCTGAATATTTCTGGTGTGTAAAGGATTTTATGGAATTTTAGCTGTTTAGTAAGATTTTAGGGGAATGGATTTCTTTAAGTATTGAGTTTTGGTGTATATTGGTGTGGTATGTAGTTAGTTGTGACAAAATTGTGTTTATTTTGATTTAGATTTAGGATTTATAGGAGATCTAGTGGAATTAGTAGGTTTGAAAGCTTAAAATTGATTTTGAATCAATGGATTGTGGTCTAATTTGACTTTTATATCAACATAACTAACTTATCAGAATTTGAGTTGTGTAAGTGTTTTTATTTATGAAAAATTGGTTTGGTTGAGTTTTAGGTTTTAAAGGAAGATGTAAGGGAATTAGTACGTTGAGGTCTAAACTTTGACTTCATGGAATTGAGTTGAAGAAATGTAGTAGCTTTGTGCTAAGTGATGCGATTTATTTTGTATTGATGAACGGTATAACTGTGCCTTTTATCATCAACCTACCTATGTTTATGAGAATATGAGTACGCTAGTGATCTGGGTGAGTACTAGTTAAAGTTTTCTTGAAACTTCTTGACTAGTCATAAATGCTCTTATTTGGATTTTTGGTAGAGGATAGCAAAAAGGAGAGGTATGAAAACTGGAGTTCTTCTAGGATACAATAAATACTCTAATCTTGAGGACCTTTTGGCTGTACTTGAGTACTTGTGAAAACCAACTCAGATGGAATAAAATTATCGTCATCCGTTATTATATTTGTAGAAAAGTATTCTTCTTGTTTTCCTTTAGATCCAAAAGACAAAAGAAACATTTCTTCTATAGTTTCCTTTACCAAATCCAATGTTCAATTTTGCATATGGCTATCCTCTGATTTTGAATTTAAGTAGGAAGAAAGGTAAAGGAAAACTAGAAATATTGTAGACTAAATTCGCATTGTCCTTTGCATCGTAATGTGTAACAACTCGAAATTTTTTATGAATATCACAAGAACAAGTGAAACAGACGTACTTGTCAATAACCTATCCTACCTATATCCATCTGTATTTGTACAAACATTTTCTTCGAAATTTCATTCACAACGAAAGGAAGGACAATATTTTTTGTGGGGTTTTCCGCCCAAAATTGAAGGAGAAAACATAGTTATGGTCGTCCCTTTTGGGTGTTCTTAAAAAATACGAAGGTACAAGGAATATTGAGTCTCCAGTTACTCCTAGAAGGTCACGTTTGTGTGCGTATTCCTGTGGGAGCAGCTCTTTTGGGGGTAAGCACTGCTGTGTATATGTTATATAGGTTGCTTGCAGCCTTGCATGAGATCAGAGCTTTTTGAAAAAAAACTTCAACTATCACAGCAGACTGAATTGGTTATTTAAGATGAATTCCAAATTCTGAATATAGATTCAAATCCAGTTCAATTACGAAAATGATTTATCTTTGCTTTTAATGACCCTTTTGTCAGGGAAGATTCATTTCATACTTGTGACTTGTGAGCTTCTAGTGAGTGTGTCAGTAACAGGCAATGCATTAGAAACTGGAGTTTTAATTTTCAGATATGTAATTATTTCAGTTCTATCAATATCTTTGGGTTTCAATGAATTAGGAGATTGTTCAATAACCAAAGGTGAGGGTTCTCCAGATTTCGTTAGGATGTGTTGGATAATTAGGTATATGACTGTTTTGTTTCCATTTTATCTACTTTTAGGATCGGTAATCTATTCTCTGAAATGCTGATTGTTACACTTTTTTTTTCTTAGTTTAAGTGGCAGCTAGTGAAGAAAGCTTCACAAGTTTTTTATTTACACTTTGCTCTGAAGAAGCGAAAGTTTATTGAGGAGATACATGAGAAGCAAGAACAGGTATATTTTTTATTTACACCGCTTATGATTGTTCACTTCATTTACATAAAATCATTGGTTTTGGTATATTATTTTCAATGGACAGTTACATCTACACCCCTTGAGGTATGGTGAAATTACAGATACGCCCCTGAGGTTTCAATAATTACAAAGACATCCCCTCTCATTAACTTTTTTAACACAGGGACATTTTTGCCCTTGTCCTATCCTTAAACTTACTATTAAGGAAAATGTTAAAATGGCAAATAATAGTCTTTAATTGGGTCAAACCAAATTCTAATGGGTCAATCATATTGGTCAACTCATTTAATAATCAAAGCTAAGTTAATACTTATACTATTTGTTTTTTCCTTCAGTAATTCAAAACATAATTTTAATTGATTGTAAAATGAAAATTTAAATACTTATATCAAAATTAGGTAAAAATAATTGTTTTAAAATTATTCTTTGCAGAGTATGTTAAGATAATGTAGTTCCTTAAAAACAGTATGTTTAAAGTTGGGTTTTTTTTTTTCTTTCTAATTTTGAGTTACAAACACACCCTTTAAGGTTTACTATAAATTACAAACACACTTTCTCACCCCAGGTAGGTCACATACTTCAAGTCAGGAGGGTATTTTGACAAAAAAAAATAAAAATTGGTCAATCTTAAGGTCAAATTTGACCATAATTCTTTAGGATATAAAAAGCATTTATTTAGAAAACTAATTGCAGAGTTTATTAATAAGATGAAACTTAAAGTAGAGGAGGTGTTTGTTATTAGAGCACCCTGAGGCGGTGTATATATAGTTTCATCAGACCTTAGGGGTTGTCGATGTAAATTTCCCTATTTCCGATCCTGTGGAGTTGTAGATTACATAAAAGTTGCTTGTGTATATCGGTTGAGTTCCTATAATTTTCCTAATTTTCTTTTGGTCTTTTGCTTAGTACAAAGAGAATATCTGAAGTTGGTTACCGCAAACACAATAACACACACACACACACATATATGTTACATCTTATGTATTCGGTGTTTATCTTTCGTTAATTTACTCCCTGACTCCAACTTTTCAAAGGTTATAGAATGGCTTCAAAATTTAGGAATAGGAGACCATGCAACTGTTATGCAAGTCGATGAGGAGCAAGATGATGAGGCTGTTCCTTCACGCTTTGATGATAGTGCTAGAAACAGGTGCTTCTTAATCAAGCTTGACTTGTTAGATCTTTTAAAAAAATGTAATACATTGATTCCTGTTGTAATAGTTATATATCTTACAGGTGGTTTTTTGTTCAGAGATGTTCCGTCCCGTGCTGCTCTTCCAATTATCCGGCCAGCACTTGGAAGACAAAATTCCATGTCAGACCTAGCAAAAAGAGCGATGCAGGGATACCTTAACCACTTTCTCAGCAATATAGATATTGTAAACTCCCAAGAGGTAAAAATGACTAATGCTTAAGATTTGTACCTCTTTATGTGTACTGATTTGCATATTTCAGATTATATTCATATCAAGATTCCTGCTGTGTGTAGTCGAGCTAGGAAATTTAGTTTCTTACATTTTTTTGGTTAGGGGCGGGGGAAGTGGGGGTTGGTGTTCAGAACTAGGATGTATAGTGGGAAGAGTGTGTCATGTGAGGGGACTGTCCCCACCAACCTCCTTAGCTCTGCCCGATCTCCTTACTAATATCTGGCGGTGTGTAGCTAGCAAAGGGTTCTCCCATATGTGCAAGTAAATAACTATATGGAGGGGGGAAATATAATTTGGATGAGCAAGTCATCGAGTTCCAACTTTGTATTCCCAATAATTTAACAACTTTTGTCTTATAGTGCCATTAATATTAGTAACAGTTTCAACTGTTTGTTGCTCCTAACATGACTCAAATGTAGATGATAAATTTTCTCGAATTGTACTGATTGTTCTGGAAAGGTGGTGCTGGAAATTTCTTCTTCACTTACTTTGGCGAAACTTCCTACTGTACTTTGTAGGTCTGCAGGTTCTTGGAAGTTTCCAAATTATCTTTCTCACCAGAGTATGGTCCTAAGCTAAAGGAAGATTACGTTATGGTGAAACATTTGCCAAAAATTTTGGGCACTGACGATGACAAAAATTGTTGTTCATGTCAATGGTTCAGTTGTTGCAGAGATAATTGGCAGAAGGTACTGTTGATCTTTGTTTCGGGACCTCTACATCTGTTAATATTCAACTTTCTGAATTTGTTCTTTTTTTCTGCATTTGATCCTCAACTGGGTGTTGTCAGCCTATTTGAATATTTGATGAAATATACTGAACTTGATTATCCTGATTACGGTTTTCTATATCTAAAGTATTTACTGTTTTAGCTTTTTGTTCAGGTTCGGGCATCACGAGTCCAAGTTAAATTGTTTTGCCATTCATTTAATCATGCAAATTTATAGCTAAAATCCTCCACTAGTAGATTTATATTTCTGATATGTAAGTTCATATTTAGGAAGATGTTCCTTTGTAAGTCATAAATATGCCTCATCATTCATCTAACTTGAATCCAAGTTGCTAATTTTCGTTAGCTTGTGGCTGCTGATTCGCTGAATATTTTAGTATTCTTTCTGAATGCACGCTTGTCTGGTATGTATTCTTTTGATCCGTATCTTTAATAGAACGATAATGGTTTTTCACGTAATACATCTCTATTATATATATGTATCATCACTTTAATTGTATTTGACATTTTTGATGTCAAAACTGGCCCTATCATGCAATTGTTACCTTTTACGTGTCTTTATGCCTGTTAGTATAAGAACATTAGTAAATTATGGTCACCCAGATCTTCCAAAATCAACCCTGTTATGTTAAAAAAATTAGGCAAGATAAAAATTGAATTAAAACCATTTTAATTAAATTACGTGTGAACTGTAAAGAAGTAAAATGGCTAAGCAATCTTTTTCCATCAAACAATGCTCCCAGTGACAAAAACGGTTTAGTTTCCATCTTATATTGAAGGGCCCAGAAGGTACTTAAATGATAAATATTTTCAATCTCAAAGTATAGGGCAAACAATCTGGACTATTAAGCTAAACATCCTTGGACAAATTAAACTAGAATACTAGACATTCTTTGTGGGCAGAGGGATAATTATTTACTAGAAAGCTACTTAATAATCATGGTGAAGACAAAGTTAATGAAAGTTTCTAAGAGTTGAGTGATTACCCATTTCCTTGTGTCATTATATTATTATAAAAAAGCTTGACAAATTATACTTGGTGTACAACATTTTGTTTTTTGTTTCAATATGCCTGACTACTCTAATCTCATTTCATGTGCTATATTCTTTCTCCTTCAGTTTAATGTTCAAAAGCAGGATAACTATGTACTCCATTTTATACGTATATTCAATGTTAGATATCTAATATAAACTTGAACTTTCTGCAGGTTTGGGCTGTCCTGAAACCTGGATTCTTGGCTTTTCTTAAGGATCCTTTTGACCCCAAGCCTTTAGACATTGTTGTTTTCGATGTTCTACCAACCTCAGATGGTAATGGAGAGGGCAGAGTTTCCTTGGCAAAAGAAGTGAATGATCACAATCCTCTACGCCATTATTTCAGGGTAAGTCATTTATAAACAATTAATATTGGGAAGCAATCTTCTAATTTGGTGCCCATTTTTAACAACAGCTAAGTGGAGTGGTAAATTTATTTCTTTTTGTACTGTGAGAAGTAACATTCTCTAGATGTCACACGGCATGCTGCTTCACTTCTCTCTTCTCTCTCTGTCTCTCACATACACACACACTCGCACACACACACACACACACTTACACACTCACTTACACAATCACACTCTCTCTCTCTTTGTGTGTATGCGTATGTGTATATATAATCACAAGTGGAGCACATGTTTTGAAGTTCGGGTCAAACTCGAACGCTGTTGTCTGAGTTGCATAAGTAGAGATTTGATTTAAGTGGTCATATCTAGTATAACTAACGACTCAAATATTAAGCAGGAACTTGCTAGCTTGCAACAATTTTATAACCCAATTCTGAGTGTGTTTTATGAGTTACCAGAGCTGTGTCAATTTTCTTTTCTAGTTAAGAATCTATTATTTTAGGAATTTATGGAACTCTATGTAGGTGACTTGTGGCACACGGAGCATAAAGCTTAGAACCAAAAGCAATGCCAAAGTTAAAGATTGGGTTGCCGCCATCAATGATGCAGGTCTTCGGCCACCTGAAGGCTGGTGTCATCCTCATCGCTTTGGCTCTTTTGCTCCTCCTAGGGGTTTGACTGAAGATGGCAGTCAGGCTCAATGGTTTGTTGATGGTCGCGCCACATTTGAAGCAATTGCTTTGGCCATTGAGGAAGCAAAATCAGAGGTATGTTTCCCTAGCATTTTCCTTGTGAGTAGTTGTTATACAATGCATTTATTGTTTAATGATCGGACATTTAATGCAGATATTCATATGTGGGTGGTGGCTGTGCCCAGAACTATACTTGCGGCGTCCATTTCATGCCCATGCATCCTCGCGGCTTGATTCTTTACTGGAATCTAAAGCCAAACAAGGTGTTCAGGTAGTTGAAATCAATGTAAATAGTCTTGTATTTTCCTCTGGTTTACATTGTCTGAAATCTCAATGGCCAGGGATACACACAACACTTCCCGACAATTGCCGTTAGCTGTCACTGTATAATATTAATAAATAAGAAAAATTGGGTGTGTTGAAATGTGCTAATAAGGACGAAAGACACATATGAGATGCATGTATCAACATTTGATTGCAGGCATCGCGTTTCTGGTAAATACAGACACAAGTAAACCAATAACTTTGCGAGGGCACTGTTTAGACCTCACGAACAGTTCCGATGTGCTGTACTCCAGGAAAATGAGGGTCTGCTATTGGGGTTGTGCCGTTGAGAATTATTGGCCTTCTATGTGGGGAAACATGACCCGAAGTAGAATGTGAGAGTAGTAGTAATGAAGAATATTAGCAAAAAAAAATTAGAAAGAAGCACATAAGATGAGAAATAATAAAACAGACAGCATTTTACCCAGGCAAGGATGAAGCAATTCCTCGCCAAAACACAACATTAATTCTCAATAATAAAAGTTTATTAAGTGTATGTAGACCTTGTAAACTATAAGAAACGACAACTTTATTTCTAGATGACTAATCCATCAAATCATGATACCTTCATGCCTAATGGCATAAATCTATTCTGGAAGTGCATAGAAATTATGACACCGAATCTTCCTAAGCATTATAATAAGATAAATTCATTAACCTATAGATTACTTCACGATCCATTTATCTTGTAGCCAATAAATTGCATGTATTGACCATTTATCTTCATGCATGTACCTAAAAAAATGCATGAATAACCCTTTGTCTTCATGCATGTATTTTCTAGATCAGTTGAACCTATTCATGTGGGGTTGTCCATGATTAGCCTATAAATACCACATTTCCCATTATCTTATGGTATTTAAGATAATAATAAGAAAGTTTATTTGTGAGTAATGATTCTCCCTAAGTTATCATGGTGGATTCTATTGACTGGCGAGTTGAGTGAATTCCTAAATGATCTTCTCCATCTCTTTGGTGGATTCCATTGAGTGACGAGTTTATTATCATTGAGATGTTCGCTTGTGTTATCTCTTCTAGTTTTCCCTTAGTTCAATGTCAAACTAGTACATGCAACACCATTTGAGTTGAGGGCTGTTTTGGTCATTAGAGAAGATCTTTATTCCTTCTGTTAAGCTGGCAATAAATTAAGTTGCTTTAAATTTAATTTTTGTCGAATCTTTTGTTGCCCAAGTCAAAACATTCCTGGTTTATTATTCTTTCTATTTGTTTCATTTCTGATTAGCTTGAATGCTTGGTGGTTTTGACTTATCTTATTATCTAGGTTTACATTCTTTTGTACAAAGAGGTTGCTTTAGCTCTCAAAATCAACAGTGTATATAGCAAGAAAAAACTTCTGGACATTCATGAAAATGTTAAAGTACTTCGATATCCTGACCATTTTTCCTCAGGTGTCTATCTATGGTATGCTTTCAAATTATTTTAGTTCTGGTTTAGCTTTTATTATTCAAAATTGTTCTGGTTTAGCTTTTGTTATTCAAAACGGATCTTTGTGGACACTGATTTTACTACCATCTCCAATGTAGGTCCCACCATGAAAAAATTGTTATAGTGGATAACCATATATGTTTTGTTGGAGGACTTGATTTATGCTTTGGCCGTTATGACTCTGGTGAACATAACGTGAGTGATAACCCCTCTCTAATATGGCCTGGCAAGGATTATTACAACCCAAGGTATACTCTAACTTGTACTAGTACATTAAAATATTATCACTATTTACTTTTGTATGCCAATAATTCAGTGTGATAGAGAATCAAACTTAAATGAACTCTAGGGACACCAACATCTCTACGAGATGATCCTTATCAACCTTTCATAAGCTGGATTGTGACTTCTCACTGACTTTGATTTATTAGTGGATATGATGTTTTGTAAACTTGACTCTAGTTTAGATGGGATGGCTATATTTCTTAGACACCTCAGATATTTTGAACAATCTCGATTACTCATTGGTACAAAATGTTTTAAAATGTTCAGGAAACGTGATAGTTAATTTTTGTCATATTTTCATTGTACCACAGTGATAGTCTTGGGACTCTTATCTATTGATAGGTAACTAGGATTTTACTTCTTTGCCTTATAATATTTACTTTTTCCAGATTTCAATTGCTTTCAAACTATGCTAAATGCATGACATGATGCTGAATTTCAGGGAATCTGAACCGAATTCCTGGGAAGACACAATGAAGGATGAATTAGATCGAGTAAAATATCCACGCATGCCATGGCATGATGTTCATTGTGCCCTTTGGGGTCCCCCTTGCCGTGATATAGCCCGGCATTTTGTACAGAGATGGAACTATGCAAAGGTTGGTTTTTTTGTTTTTTTGAGAATGTCATGATTTAGTTTTTAATAGAATTTCTTTTGATTCACTATTCCTTTTCTGTCTGCCAGAGAAACAAAGCTCCAAACGAACAAGCAATTCCATTGCTTTTGCCTCAACAACACATGGTGATTCCTCATTACATGGGAATAAATAAAGACATACAGCTTAGTGATGAGAATATCAACAGAAATCATAAAGATATCAACAGAAATATGTCCTTTTCCTCTCCATCATCATTTCAAGATATACCTTTGCTAATGCCTCAAGAGGCTGATGGACTAGATGCTGTAAATGATGAAATAAAATTAAATGGGTTTGACATGTCTCATGATCAGCCAAGCAGACCTACCAGAAGTTCTTTCTGTTTCCGTAAACCAAGAATTGAACCAATAAACCCAGATATGCCGATGAGGGGTTTTGTGGATGATCTCGACACCTCGGATCGCCAGAGCAAGTTGTCTTCCCATGTGATGCAGACTGGCTCAGAAATTTCAGAAAAAGAATGGTGGGAAACACAGGAACGAGGTGATCAAGTTGTTTCTGCTGATGAAATTGGACAAGTTGGGCCTCGTGTTTCATGTCGCTGTCAGGTGAGATTCAGCTCCTGAGTTACCTTAGAAGTTAAAATCCTTTTCACAATCATCTCTGAACAGCCAGTCATCTTATCTTTGTATATCTAGTTCATTTTTACCAATACAATTACAGGATCTAGCCACACACACACACACACACACACACACACATATATATACATATTATACATATGTGTCTGTAATATATATACGTTTATATTCAAGTATTTTCTGGACATTGTAATATTGGTTTCTCCTATTTCACATCATAGTTAGTGGCTTTTTTCAGTTCCTGATTAAGAATAGATTTTTCGAAATATTTCTTTCACTTATCAGTAAATAGAAAAAGAAGGGACTAATTTCTAATGTTTTGTATGTGTGTTGGTCATGAGATCAAGTCACTTCCTCCCATTTTTGTGACAAAAAGCTCTTGAACCCGCTTCTTTCCTGCTGTCTCCCACATAAATATTACTGTCAACTTGGGATTTTCATATTAAATGTATTGTTAGGAAGAGAGAAGAGTTAATGATTTTTGTCTGGTGATTACTGTTCAATTGCTAGGAAGGTTGAGATAGTTTTTTAATGTTCTCTGTTTGAGAAATTGGAAATCCTATCTTCTAATCGTCAGGATGCCTGTGGTTGTTAGGTTATAAGAAGTGTCAGTCAGTGGTCAGCTGGTACAAGCCAGATTGAAGACAGTATTCACAATGCTTACTGTTCACTTATTGAGAGAGCAGAACATTATATCTATATAGAGGTATGTTGTTGATCTTACATCTAGATTCGATTTCTTTGATTTATCATTTTGTTGGTATTCTAAGGGAAGTTTTGGGAAAGTTCGAAGTGTAGAGTTTATTAGATTCACAAAAATTGTCCATGCACATAGAAAATCTATGCTGTACAAACTCTTAGTATAGGAACTAGCAGAATACGTGTATATAACATAATTGGGATTAATTGGAATGTCCTTTCTTGTCAATTGACTGGCTTGTCATGGACAAATTCTTAATTTGCAGCCTGCTTTGCTTTGACCATTTAATCTTTTTCAGCCACTACAGTTATCATGCCTGTGAACATTTGGTAGTCTGATACTTGGGCAATAATGTAGATTCAGTGTGCTTATCCAACCATTTTCAAATCGTCCAACAAATAATAATGTGCCGATAGTCTTTGGAAAACAGGAGCTATGTGATTTGATAAATTGCTTTTATCATGGTTTTGTTGTAGAGAATTATTTTGAAGTGTGATTGTTTGGTTCATAATTTTTACCCACTTAAATTTAATCAAACTTAATTAAGTACGTGACTTTTTCTCCATCATTGTGGATCTATTTCTTTAAAATAATGTTTACTCTAAATCCCAAGAACGCTCGTGGAAATGATACATTGTGCTTCTGCATGACTGGAGAATATCGACCTGGCTGGTTATCCTAGTATGATAAGTTTGTCGATCTTTCTGAGATTAACAAAAGAAAGGGAAAAACACAACATGATGCCTTATTCAGTAAAGTTGAAAAAGTGTAATGCTTTGACAGCAAAGAGCAACAAGGTGGGATTGAATTCGTTTACTTTGTTTTGGTCAAACAGAAAAATATCAATTGTTTGAGATCCTTACAGAAGTAGATTAAGAAAAGTTGCAGGATAAGATGGTTTAGTTAACGAGTCCATTGAATGTAACCAAAACCACATGATAGGATGAAACTTTGCATGGGAGAAGCACGAAATATGTATCGAGTGTCCTTATCATTTTCCATTAGAAGCTCCTCAAGCATTGAAAGGTTATTTTTCTTGACATGCTATTGTTGAAATTTGTTGTTCCAGAATCAATTCTTCATCTCTGGCCTAGCTGGTGATGAAATTATTCGGAATCGTGTTTTAGAAGCACTATACAGGCGTATTATGCGAGCCCACAATGAGAAGAGGTGTTTCAGGGTTATTATTGTCATACCTCTTCTACCAGGTTTCCAGGTACTAACATTTCTTTATGTCCATATATAATTTCTCGTTGTGATTTTTGTTTTATGTTTTTTTATCATGGTAAATTTTGATAGGGTGGTGTGGATGATTCTGGTGCTGCATCTGTGAGAGCCATTATGCATTGGCAATATCGAACAATATGCCGGGGAAATAAATCAATACTGCATAATCTTTATAATCTTATTGGCCCTAAAATGCACGATTATTTATCTTTTTATGGTCTGAGAGCTTATGGCAGACTTTTTGATGGTGGTCCTGTCGCCTCTAGTCAGGTACATACACATTTTCCTTTGCACTACCTATAATGTGGTCTTTTTCCTTATCATTGAAGTCCAGTTCCTAAATCGTAGCCCTTGTTTCATAATGCCTAACTGGTTGCTTCTCTTGATGAAACACTTAGTTTCTTTATATCAGTCTTAGCAGCCTCTACCATTAGAACTTCGGCGTAATATCCTTAGGAAAAAATGTTCATTTCTTCTATTACTCTAATTTCAACTTAAGAACAGTATCTTAAGTAAATGCATCTTGGATAATGGTTTTCACCGGATCATTTTTTATATCTAATGCAAAAAGATGGTCCTTGAACCTGTGGATATTGTGAAAAGAAAATTGAATAAAAATCTCACATTAATTATGTAAAGCTTGCTGAGGAGTCAAAACATGTAGGTGTTAATGGTATCAGTACTTTCTGACTTTCTTTAATACAAATTTTTATGCTCGAGTTTTTTGCCCACTGAGCAGCTCAAAAAGTTTGCATACAAATAAACCCCCCCCCCCCCCCCCCCCTCCTTCCCGGGCCAGAAAAAGAAAGAGAAAAAATGGAGTACAAAAAAGATGAATGTGTTTTATTGACGCTAAATTATTTCCCCAGGTCTACGTTCATAGCAAAATCATGATCATTGATGACCGTACTACATTGGTTGGTTCTGCTAATATCAATGATAGAAGTTTGCTTGGATCTAGAGATTCTGAGGTACGATGGACTTTTTTTTTCTTATTGTGGAACTCTAATATTTTTTGTTTCCTTTGGGGCTATTTCATGTTGCGTAGTGGGCTGAGGATCCTTTTCCCATATGAATTGTCTGCACTAAATGAATCACTTTCTTGTGCATAGCTATATAGAGATCCTTCTTAGAAATTGTTGCATACGAACTGATGCCCAATGTACCAGTATTGGAAAGATACTGTTCTTGCAAGGCAGATCTCATACCCTGTGCATTTATTCCGCAGCCAGTTTTTACAATCTCCCCAAGCTCAAGTGGCAAGCAAGCCAATCTTTTACAGGATGTTTTGAAGGACACTTAGCTTAGGGTATAGTTGGAAATACTACATGGAGGTGCTTGTAAATGCAAACCTCATTGAGAATCTATAATTTCCCTTTCGAAATTATATTGCAACGAACGTGTTTGAGCTTGTCTGATCTGATGGTTAGATTTGATTGAGACTAATTAAAAGCAAGTTGGACGCGACTTACTATCTATTTTCTTAAAGTAAATGTCTCGTGTTTATTATACCTTTAGTTCTGTGTTTGTTAAAGTTGCAATAGCACTTGGAGGCTAATTATGCGTACATATTGTGATTTTCTTTCTTATCGGATCCTACGTGATTGGTGTTGGGCTAACTTTTCTATGATCGTCAGACTTGAGTTACGTTAATGTTGTCCTATCTGCATAAATAAAAATTACTGTGTCGACCAGCCAGAAGTAATTATTTTTTATGATTATGACTGTATTTCACTTTTCCAGATTGCAGTATTAATTGAGGACAAAGAATATGTTGATTCGCGGATGGGGGGCCAGCCTTGGAAAGCTGGAAAATTTGCATCTAGTCTTCGCATTTCACTTTGGTCTGAGCACCTTGGTCTTCATACTGGAGAGGTTGTCATTTTCATCATTAAACAAACATATAATATAGTTAGGGGTTTAAACGAGTCTAGTAGTATCGAACGGCACACTGTTCAAGTTTGGTTTGAATGTTATCGAGCTTGAAATTTTCTGTTTGAGCTTGGTTTGATTGTTTTAACGAACCGAACTCGAACGAGCTCGAGCCGAGTATCGAGTAGTTTGGTTTGATTTCCAATCCTAAATATAGTGATCAAATTACTCAAACTACCTCTGAGGTTTAGTGTAATTACATTGATTGCCCTTCATATTTGGGAAATTACTCGAACTACCCCTGAGGTATTGGATTCATTACAGTTACACTCTTACGACATTAATTTCGTCAAAAAAAGTTTGAATTCCATAAATACCCCTGGGTACTATCTAAGAAATCTCAGAGTTCAAGGGTGGCAAACCGATTTCACCATTTTTTCACAAATTTCACTCGTTTTTCACCAATTAAACCCAATAATACCTTCTTTTTTTCTCCAATTTCACCTCTTTTTTACATGTGACGTTAGAACTTAACGTCGTAAAGGGGGTAATTGTTATGAATCTAATACCTCATGGGTAGTTTGCGACTTTGCGTGGTCAGTGTAATTACACTAAACCTCAGGGGTAGTTTGAGTAATTCTCTCTTAAAATTAAATCCAACTTGTGCGATATTTTTTTGATAAATTGAAGAACTTTAAGAAGTGCTAAAGAAAATTAAATTGAAATACACATTATTTATCATGCTCAGATACACGTTTCTTACCATTTCAGGTTACTCAAATAAGAGACCCAGTGATTGATTCAACCTACAAGGATATATGGATGGCAGTTGCAAAGGTAAGGACCTATAACATGCAGCTACACTAACTTTCTTATCGCTTTAGGTGGATTGAAAAATAAAATCCTATTTTGATTCTCCTTTCCCCTTGATGTTCCACCGATATTATTGAATGATATGTTCGCCCCCATCATTGTTTGTGTGAGTTAGAAATGGGATGAGTCGTACATCAATAATTTTGTTGTTGTTCTCTATCTTGGATGATATGTTCCCCCTCCCCCCTCTTTCTATCTATTTGCTATGTTTAGGTTATAATTATAATTACTTTATATTGAACCCAGGTTATAATAAGTACTTTATATTGAAACCTTTTGTGTTTAAATGGCCAAAATTACATTTTTAGCTCCACAGGACTGGTTACTCAATATTTTTGGTACCTTAAGAGCATCTCCAACAGTGTCATCTATAAATGGTCATCTATTTTAAATTATACATGGTGAACAGTGTTTTAGCTACTCAGATTTAGCTATTCAATCCAACAGTCATCATTTAAAATTTTCAGAATTATTATATTTTATTCTTTTTTCAATATTAAATTATAAATGACATCATAAATAATGTTGTATTACATTTACACGTAAAATATAAGTAATAAATACATATTTTAATGTTTTTTATTAAAATATCATAAATTAATAAAAAATTGAAATAAATGGTTTTAAATAACGATTTAATAAGCTACTTAATTCAAATAAAAATTTAACTCAAATCAATTTAATAAACTATAGTTGAGACATAAATTTACTGACATGGATGTCCTGTATAAATATACATGGGCATCCATATCCATATATATAAGTCCAAACTTGTATTATACATAGTCTTGTATAAATATAAGACATTGCTGGAGGATAAAAAATTGATTTGGTTATGTATATTTGTGTTTTTAGCTATTGGAGTAGCTAAAAAAGTGACTGCTGGAGATGCTCTAACAAAATTGCATATCTGGTTCCAAATTTTTGAAACGTTTTGCAATTGTTTTGTTCCCGCACTTTACAAAGCTGCACTTTGATCCCAATTTAAATATGTTTTACACGTTTTGTCCCGTAGAATAGTCTATGTTTGGAACTTTTGGTCCCATGGGACCATCTCAATTTTGCACTTTTGGTTCCAAATTGGAACTGAAAGGTGGCAATAGAACCAAAATTGCAAAATATTTTAAAAATTGGAACCAATTGTTCAATTTTATAATTTGTGGCCCTGTGAACAGGGACCAAAAATGTTGAGGGTATAGTCTTGTAGGACCAAAAATACAATTTGTTTACATGCAGCTATGATTCTGCTTTTACCATCAGAGTCTGAATTTGATCTTTGTTATCAACAGACTAATACAATGATCTACCAAGATGTTTTTTCTTGTATACCGAACGATCTCATACAAACAAGGTATGATTAAGCATCCATCTTCGCTTTTTATTTCATTCAAGTTTCTATTGCTCAACTCATGAAGTTTCCTATAGGGTTTCACTCCGACAATGCATGGCCTTTTGGAGGGAGAAAATCGGGCACACCACCATTGATTTAGGAATAGCTCCAAACAAGCTAGAATCCTACCAAGATGGAGATGTTATAGGCACAGATCCTATGGAAAAATTAAAATCTGTGAAAGGACATCTCGTTTCTTATCCTTTGGACTTTATGTGCAAAGAGGATCTAAGGCCTGTGTTCAACGAAAGCGAATACTACGCATCACCTCAGGTTTTTCATTAAGGTCTATTCATCGACTGAGATAGGTGGATGATATGCTCATGAAGAGATGATATATACTCTCTATACAACATTAATATACTCTGGACATTGTCTATTTATTGGTATACTCTTGTCATTGGAAGTTTTCTATTCAATGCAAGAGGATTCTTGTAGATCAACGAATATAACATGTGTGAACCGTAGTTACGGTTCAAAAAGGACATTCCACGGCAACAGACGACTCTTACGGTCATGCCCAAGAGGGTTGATAACCCCGGTTGTCTCTCGCTTGCCTTATTGAATGTATTTGGGAGTTATAAACAATGATTATACACTTTCATTATTGTTAGTACAATAATGATCTCATTGTATAAGACATCATAAAATTGTATTCTATGTTTAAATCTTTGGCCTTTGAAGTTTATTATTTGAATAGTTAAACATGAAGTTTTATAAAGAGTGAATAGCATTTTTGGTCCTCCTTAGGGGCCAAATTTTGCACTTTCGTCCCTCTTAAATATTATGTAGCAGATTCGTCCCTCTTATCAATGTAGTGTAACACATTCGTCCCTCTTAAATTCTTTGTAGCAGATTCGTCCCTCTTATCAATATATTGTAACACATTCGTTCCTATTAAATTTAAAAAACATCAACTTTCGTCCATTATAGAATATATTTTGGATTTAAGTGATGTATTTTGTATTTAAAAGGGACTAATGTGTTATACTACATTGATAAGAGGGACGAATCTGCTATGAAAAATTTAAGAGGGACGAACATGTTACACTAGATTGATAAGAGAGATGAATTTGCTACAAAAAAATTAAAAGGGACGAAAGTGCAAAAGTTAACCCATAAGAAGGATCAAAAGCACGATTTACTCTTTTATATATATGTCATGTATGACTTGAGAAGGTTTATCTTGGAAAGGTTGAAAGGGTACAGAAGGTTATCTGACTTTTAGAGAATGTCAAAAGCTAGTTATTGATCGGCAAAATTTTAAAAATAGTCTTGTAATTTTGGGTAGTCATCTAACTATATTAAACACATATTTAGTCTTTTAGCTTTTACCAAATTTCATTTTTATTTATATGCATAATAAATTTTATCCTCACATTCAACAAATTTTAATTTTCGTTCCGTGGGTTATAAATTTCATCATCTAACTTTCAATAAGTTTAAAATTTCGTCTTTATGTTACAAACTTTTTTCCCGGTAATAGGACCAAATTGTAATTTGTATGATGAAAATTGAAAGTTGAGGATCAAATTTGTTATGTATAAAACTAAAATTGAAATTGATGAAAGTTAAATGATTAAATGTGTGTTCATTATAATTATTTTTGAATAAATACAAAAGTTACAGGATCATTTTTTGTTTTTGGGATTTTGCCATTATTGACGTTAGTTGCAATCTATATAAAATCCACATAGGTACTATATTATATCAAAGTTCATGCCTATTGACAGTAGGGTTATAGCATCTCACCACAACATAAGGGCAAACCCAATGCTGGGGGCTAGGGGGAGCTCCGGAGCTTCCCAGCTGCCCCTGCCCCCAGCCCCTGTCTATCCAAATTTAATTCTGGGGCTTTTTATTCCATTTAATTTCAATTTAGTTATTCTCCACTCTCACCATTATATAATAATACTAATAATAATAACAAATATAATAATAATAATATAATTAAATTAATAATAATATTAAAATATATAAATTAAGAATAATAATAATAAAAACATTCATTAAATTGCCGGAGTACAACACGAAAATACATCATTGAATTAAAAAAAGTCCTAGCTCGCAACAAAGGAAAATAAAATGAAATACAATAACACACATCATCGGTAATTGGATATGACAAGATTTTAAATATATTAACAAAAATTTCAACACAAAAATATGTTTACAAAAATATTATAAATAAAGTATGAATTTGAATTTTTTTGTCTAAGTGTTTAAATTATATTTTTGAAGTATTTTAAAAATTATATTATTCAAATATATATATATACACCTATATTCTAATTAAATGATTTAGTTATAATTTTCATTTCTTTTTAAATAAAATTAAAATTTTAATTCAATAAATTAAAATGTCATAAAAAATATGAACAATAAATTAAACAAAAATATTTGAATTAGAAACTATATCACAAATCACATAAATATACTACACTTTTAAATAATAATACACACTAAAAACTAAAATAAAAAACAAAAAAAAAATAATAATATTTTAATCAGGGGACGCCACTTGGCGTCCCCTCATTGCTGCTTAGGCGCACACGCCCAGGCAGCTGGCAGGCGCTTAGACGCGCCTGCCAAAGTAGCTGGGAGCTCCCCAGCTACCCCTAACCCCCCCTCCCCCGCCCATTAATTAGTAAGACCCCTACCCCCCCCCCCCCCCACCCCATTGGGTTAGCCCTAACATTATGCAGCCCCTATGTTCACACAAGCTCTGAACAACCATTAGGAGTAGTATCTGATATTACATGTTATTCTCCCTTTTAGAGGATTGCACATAAATTAAGAAATATAATAAATAATCACTTTTCTTAGGGAAAATTTTAAAATACTCTTTTAACCATTAACTCACAGTATTAATTAGCATTAATTACAAAAATAAACAAGAGGATAAACTTAGTAGAAAATAATTAATTTTACATTGAACTCCTAAGATAACAAATAAAAGTAAATAATTATTTTTGTCAAAACAATAATAAATAGAAACGGAGGGACCGAGGGAGTATGATTTGTGAAAACTTTACATCAAAAGTTTGGTATTAAATTGAGAGACTCCAAGGTCATGTGAACCTATACGCGATTAGAATCATAACATTATCATGATGAATTTTTACTAGATACAAATCTAGGTAACTAAATTCGCGGTCTCGACACTCGTGCGCGCTCTCGATTCGCGCTCCGAGCGCAAAATCATAAATTCGCGAATTTGTTTGAATAAATTCGCGAATTCGTGTACTGCTCCATATGGCACTCTGAACCAATATTTTCCTGCCTAGTGTCCAACTTTTCTATAACTGACATCATGGGTCAGGGACTATAGCTGTGGCCAGCAATGAATCTAATTATTTTTAATTAATTGTGATTTTGATGTCTCATATCCCCTTTTTCTGCATATACATATATTATAGAATAATTATTAAAAAAATTATATTATAGAATATGAATCAAACGCACTTTATTAGTATAATACATTATACATAATATATTGTATATCATGTACTAATGACACTAATACACACTATATTGATAATATTTCTAATACTCTACGTCTTAATAATTGATTTTCATCATATAAATAAACAAATTATCAATCTTTTCATATATAACTTATATTAATGTTCATTGTTCAGTATTGATTTTAGTTTTAATGCTATACTTTTTATCAGATATATTTTATTTAGTTAGTATATCATTATTTTAAATGATTATAAAGACGCTCTAGAGACGCTCTCAAACTTTAAAATTTTAGTTTATCACGCTCTCACGCTCCTGCTCGTGCACCCGCTCTTGCACCCGCTCCGCGTTTTAGTTACCTAGATACAAACCCAAAATAAGAATACAAATTTGTTATTACTTCATATTAGGAGATGGCCGGGGTCGGGGGAACGGGGTGGGGCGGGGGCTCGCGTGAGCAAATGAAGAAGAAGAGGGGCTCATGCGCCCCTCTTTAAGTTAGGGGATGTGGCGTCTCTTGATTGGTTCTTTTTTTTATTTCTTTAATGTTTTTAAATAGGAAAAAATTAATTATTTAAATAAATAATTAATAAAATTAAAATTTTCTCTTAAATTAATTTAAATTAAATTTGTAGAATTGAATTATTTAATAAAATTTGTTAGTATATTTACTAGTATTTAATAAATATATGTAGTCAGCAATTTTTAACTGAATTATTTAATATAATAAAATTTAAATTTTTTTAAATTAAAAGCATGAATAATTTATTAGAATTGTAATTAAATTTATTTATTGACAAATCATTAATAATTATATTGTTTGTATAAGTGTTTAATTATATTTTAACTAATTCGATGTTTTTAAAATTATATAGCCACCACCAATATTGTAATTAAATGATTAAATTTTTAATTACAATATTTATGGAAAAATCATTAATAATTAAGTTCAATATTTTTTTTTATTGTAATTAAAAATTTAATCCTTTAATTACAATATTAGTGGTGGCTATATAATTTTAAAAATATCGAATTAGTTAAAAATATAATTAAACACTTATACAAACAATTTAAATTTATACTTATAGTTATGTATCAATTTTAATTTTATGATTATTTACTTTCTTTAATTTTAATATTTTAATATTATTAATAATTTAATTATATTATTAAAATGTTATTAGTATTATTAATATTAATATTAAAAACAAAATTAAAACTATAATTATAAGCGAGAGTGGGGTAAGAGTTCAAAATCGAATTAAATCAACATCGGAGCCATGCCATTGGAGACGACCAGACATAGCTCGTGGTGGGGACAAGGACAGCCCCAGGGCTCCGGAGCCCCGAGCCTCCCCTCACCATTGGAGATGACCTTAGGAGTGAAAGACAAATAGTTGGTTTGAAGATGTCAAGTCATTTATTCGAGGATGTCCTTTGCTTGCTAGTTTATTTTGTCTTATTGAAGTATATTACTTACTTGACTCATTATTTTTCTTTATTAAATATTATAAAAAATAAAAAATAAAAAAAAAAGTTCGGGTCAAGTTTGATTGATCCATAATCATGAGTTGTTTTAAAAGTACTATTCTAAAGTTCAAACATGTCTTGTGAATTGGAACTAAAAATAACCCGTTGATGACAACCCTAACGAAAAGGAGGACATTCATACTATTAAAGTAATGGTATGGTTAATTTATAACCGCAATGTCGAGGAAAATATTCATAGACATGTTCTAGTTAAGAATTTCCGTTAATAAATGTCATGGTTAATTAATAACCGCAAGGTCGAGGAAAATATTCATAATCATGTTCTAGTTAAGAATTTCCGTTAATAAATGTCATGGTTAATTAATAACCGCAAGGTCGAGGAAAATATTCATAATCATGTTCTAGTTAAGAATTTCCGTGACAAGGAGAGGATTGTTCCCAAAGAAAAAATATATTGAAGCCACGAGTTCAACCCCAATCAATATTTCTAAAGAAATTTCATCTTTTTGTGAGTTGGAATGTCTATGAGATGAATTCAATTGGCTTGTCGGCATAAAATATACTATTTCTTCTTTTTACTCATTCGAACATGACGAACCAATTTAAAATTGTTTTGAAATCATTTCGATTAAGAATTGGAACCATATTTATTGAAAAGATATGTATATTAAATAACACAAGTTCTTTTGTCTTATCCATAAAACAGTGTCTAATCCATGATAATATTAAGAAGTGTAATCAACTACTCAACCTAAGATCGATTTTATTCTGAACCACAAATATATTTTATTTAATACTAACCATATTATAATAATCATATCATAAAAGTAGAAGTCACTTTGTAGTTTCCACCTATCAAAACAAAAGAACAAACGTCACTTTTCATTTTGCTGTTAATCATTTGAATTTTTATAAGTTGAGTTGGAGAAATACTTGGTTATTAGTAATCTAATATGTAAATCCAACATTTGTATTTACCCAAAAATAATATCTAACATTTGCGTCGACATCTGTAATTCAAATCTTCAATTGTCCAACTTTAGCTTAACATTAAAATTAAGTAGCCAGTTGGCTAAAGGCAGCTGACTTATGACGTGGGTTCAACTCTCACTAATATGAATATTTATCTTATTTAATATAATTTTTTGATATATATAGTGATTGATGTAATGATATATTGATTGTCTTAAAAGAAGAAATTATGTTATTAAAAAGATAAGTCCTGTCATCTTATGTCATTTTTTTATTTTGTTATATAACAATGGAACTTTTGAATTTATCTACTTTCCTCACTACATTCATTAATAAAACTAATTTTTTCCTTTGGATCAAATCCTTAAAAGAAAATCTTAATTTTTTATGCTTAGAAAAAGTTATGCACACAGATGCACGTGTTGAGAATGACATGTATCCTAAAATGAGTCTCAATAATATCCTTTGTATTTGAAATATTGAAGTATATATCAGAAAATCACTTAAATATACGATTGGATTCTTGAATTGGGTAAAAGAATTACTTCTAATTCGACTCAAATTTTTAACACATATATAACCATAAAGTTCGATTTGTTTAGAATTATATCAAATGCAATCTAACTGAAGCTCAAAATAATTTCTCAATAAAATATGCATTATATATACAATTGGAACAAATTAAAATTATTCTAATCCTAATTATTAAAGCTTCAAATATTTAACACCACGCTTTCAAGAATATGTCAATATTACAATCCATCAAAAAAAAAAAAAAAAAAAAAAAAAAAAAGAGACGAACAACATAGACCGGCCGACAGGAAAATCTAACAAAAATTGACTTTCTTTTAGCCACAAGAAACCATATAATCTTTAAATATGTGGGCTTAATTTGATGAGTGAACTGTGACATGGGAAAAAAAAAAGCCCCTACATTATTCCTAATTAGCAGAAATCTCACGTATTATTATTATTAGCAAAAATTCTTGTGTTAACAAGTGTCAAAGACATATACCGCTACGAGAGTGTAATGTGTTTTACTCGCTCTAAGTGCGAGTATTCTTCATGATTTGCTTGAAAAATGAATAGTATACATATTCTTATATATATATTTTTTTTGCTTTGGAATGGAATAAGAAAATCCGATTATTCACTTAAATCTTTTGACCCCCTATAAGCTTAAAAAATTGACAATAAACCCCTTCGTCAACTTTTAATATCATCTAGGTGTATAAGCTCATAGGGTCTTTTGTTAATAAAATATTAAAACCACTAGTTTTTTGCTATAAAATAAAATAGGGGATTTTTGTCAATTAAAAATAAAACGGGGGTACATTTGCAGTTTGCTCTCATTTAATGTATTTAAAGACTTCTAAACAATACATGAAACGTGGAACATAAATTCTACTTAATCCCCTATAAATGGTGAAGAACGAAAATGGTATCTAGGCTATCTGCAGCATCTCCACCTTTGTATCTCAGTCTAAACAACCAGCCCTTCAAAGAAAATCGCCCGGAAAGTGGAATATTCCGGTGGGTTGCCGGAGTTTCATAATTATCATAAACTTCTCCAAACAAAATATCCAGCAAAAACAGAAAGGTACTTTCTTTGTTTGGACTTTTTCAAGAATTTATTTAACTCAATTTACATGCCACTATAAGTCTATATGTTTTTGTTCAATTTATTAGGTAGTGATTTTAGATTGTAAGGGTAACTTTTCTAGTTATGTTGTTGTTTGTTGTTGATATGTTTGAAGAAGCTAATTTCAGTTCAAATTCTAAATTTTACAAGTTCTTCATTTTTTATTTTTTTTTAAGGCTTTCAATAATTTGAGTTACTTCAAGAATTGATCTTAGTATGCTACTTTACTCACATACTTCTTAGCTATCATCATTAGATGGTAAAGATTTTAAATCACATAAATCCGTGTGAATTAGCTCTAACCAAATCATTTCAATATAAATATACATGTGAATTACTCACATATTTCCAAATTATTGTCAAAGAGTGCATAATTGGCCAGATTCTGTCTTCTATTCGATTATGTCCATTTGAGACAATACTTAAGTTTTGTGATAACCAATGATCAATTCTCTCTATATATATACTAGTCATCCTCAGCACGCGTTCCCGCGTGCATAAAATTTTTTTCAGCACAAAAAGTAGGGACTCTTATTTGGGGTTTGATCCAAAAAAGTAAAGTAGAGAAGTTAAAAAGTTACATAACTAGGTAACTTTAAATATTAAGGGTGAAATAAGAAAATAAAAAAAATGGTGTAAGTTGACATGACTTCTCTTTTTATAATCAAGTGCTACAATTGCAGATCCGAGCCTAATCGAGAAGATGGTCCAATTCTCTAACCTTTGCAGTTCTTTATCAAACAATATCTCAAATAAGACAGTGAAAAAAAGTAAGCATGGCGCTGGAAGGGAAACTGCTAGTGAATTTGCGAAAGAAGCAAAGAGGAACGAACTAATGCTAACTTCTTCGGGTTTTGTTAATGCCGATAAGTCTACAAGTTCTGCTGCTGGTTTTTCTAAAAAAGGAAAGAAAGGGCTCAATCAAGATTGCTTCATCGTGTGGGAGGTATGAAAAAATCGCACTTTAGCTATGTTTTTGTTCTCTGATTTTACTAAGAAAAATGACAAGTTTATTGAAAATGAACTAAAAATAAAACATCTATAGTCTATCTTTTGATACAAAAAAAGCATTTTTTCTAGTATTTATTATGTACAATAAATTTATCCTCAACTATAGTTTTTTTTATCTCAGGAGTTTGGATTCCAAGAAGACATAATATTTTGTGGTGTTTTCGATGGACACGGGCCATGGGGACATCTTGTGGCCAAACGAGTCAGAGAATTGATGCCGTCTTCTTTGCTATGTAATTGGCAAGAAGCTATTTCTCTACATTCACTCGATTTTGATGACATCATCACGAGCCAAATCCAATTTGATATATGGAAGAAATCTTTCATCAAGACTTGTGCTTCTGTTGATCTTGAACTCGAACAGCATTCTGGAATTGACTCGTTTTACAGTGGTAGCACGGCACTAACAATAATTAGACAGGTAATTATGCACTTAAATCAAGATTACTTATTTTTTTCGTGCATCTGTTTTCATCGTGTTCTTTTTTTTTTTTTTTTGAGATATTGATCCTTAAAAGTATGTCATTTTCAGGGTGATCTGATGGTAGTTGCAAATGTTGGAGACTCGAGGGCTGTTCTAGCAACAACGTTAGATGATGGAAACTTAATAGCTACTCAACTCACAGTCGACCTCAAACCCAATTTACCCGGTTAGCTTTCTTTCATTGCTCATATCTTACATCCATCTTTTACTTGGGCTTCATTTGGATTTTGGAGGAAAGATTTAATATGACTCCAATATTGACTTGATTTCAAATCCACCACCAATTTGGCTAAAAAAAATAGCCCCAAATGGCATTTATTTTTGGTTTCCTAAGGGTATTCAAGTCTTAGACCTGACTTAATCCCTTTCGATGTACAAAATGGCACTAAAAGAATTTGTTTGGTTTACGTTTTTTTGTGTGATAGATGAGAGCAAACGAATAGCGCAATCGAGAGGAAGGGTATACTCTTGTCCTGATGAACCAGGGGTACACAGAGTTTGGAAGCCGAAACTAGATGGTCCAGGTTTAGCTCTCTCACGAGCCTTTGGGGACTACTTTATTAAAGACTTTGGCCTTATCTCCGAGCCACAAGTAACACAACGAACAATAAGTAGCAGAGACCAATTCGTGATTTTGGCAACTGATGGGGTATGTATCTATACTTTTATAATCTCATTAACACAATTCTACCGTTTATTACGGACACCTCCAAATATGTATCACAGTTAGACACACTTGCATGAGAAACTTTATAACAATTACACCCTAAGGCTTGTATTATGTTACATGGGCATTTGAATTTACAAAACTGAGTCAAAATCTGAAATGTGGGCTAAGAGTATTTTTTGGAAATTCATGTTAATTCTTTGATGACGTCATGAATCTTCGGTAGGATAGGATTTAACATAATGGGGCTGTAAATGCAGTGAGTTGCGTACTTTAGGGGTGGTTTGTGTAATATCCCAAACGTTAATTTGACCATACCTCGAGGTAGTTGTCCAATTTACCCCTAATATTCTTTGTCAAGAACGCCAAGTTTATATGTATCAAGCCGGAAACTACAATCTTGATTTACGCTATGCTGAAGGATTGATCTTGTGTTGGTGAAAAAGATCGAAAAAACGAATGATATTTACTTGTTTTTGTTTAGGTATGGGATGTCATATCTAATCAAGAAGCAGTGGAGATTGTTGCTTTGTCCGGAGAAAGAACACAATCTGCGAAAAGACTGGTTGAATGTGCAGTTAAAGCATGGAAACATAAAGGAAGAGCTGCTAAAATGGATGACATTTCAGTTGTTTGTCTCTTCTTTCATGATCATTTGAGTGATCCTCAACCAGTACACAACATGAAGCTACACAAATTGTTTATGTAAAGCTATACATATACGTGCAAGTGAGTCGTCTATGTTTGGAGCGTGAATTTGTATGTATATATACTCGTTTAGAGTTGAAATTAGAGACATGAATACCGGCTTATACGTGCAAGTGAAGTGAATATAATGAATGTTGTTTCTTTCAGTATGGCCTTCGATTTCGATGTATGGATCCGAATGAATAACTAATTGAATTTTTAGTGCTTGAAGTTGTAGTTATGAATAATCATCGACTTCCTACATGGAAAACATTAATATACATAGCAATAATCAAAAAAAAAAAAAAAAAAAAAAAAAAAAAAAAAAATCAAGAATTTTTATTTTTTAACGTTACAAAAATTCGGAAATAATACAAGACAATCACATGTATTATGCGTACACAAAATTACCTCTTAAACTATTTATTGCATAGAATCAACTGGTACTATCACCAAATCCCCCATCATTACAAAATAGACAGTCAAATTTTGTATGGATGCAGAATTTCTTGCCCAATAGTAATATATGAGGATTTTATGCGATAATATTTTTATGGAGATTTTTTGTTGGATATTTGATAATACAAGAAGATTCTACCCAATGCAAAATTTCATAAAATAATTTCGTGCAAGTTTGATATAACACCGGAGTATTTTGCATTTAGTCCCATATATTCCCATCAACTATACATAGTTACATATACAATTTCTTGAAAACAGGGGGAAAATGCAAGATACTCCCCTGTGTTATGCTAAACCTGCAAGAAACTACCTTGTGAAATTTTTATTGCGCCAAACTTCCTTGTGTTTTCAAAAACCTGCAAAAAACACCCAATTTGTAAAAAATAGGTCGTTTTGGATCGACATATTTCAAAAAATAATTTTAAAAATATACTACGTGAAGTTGTAGGGATCAACTTGAAGTATTTTAAAAATGGTTTCTTGAAATATGTCGATCCAAAACGACCTATTTTTTACAAATTGGGTGTTTTTTGCAGGGTTTTTAAAAACACAAGGAAGTTTAGCGCAATAAAAATTTCACAGGGTAGTTTCTTGCAGGTTTAGCATAACACAGGGGAGTATTTTGCATTTATCCCTGAAAACAGAGATATAATCGGTTTTTTTCCCTAATGAAAGCTAGTTTTTTTTTTTTTTTTTGACTTAGGAAACTGGTCAAATTCAATGTTATTATTTGTCTAGTAGAGTTTCGAAAGTTATTTTTTAGATGATGTAACATTGTGCTGCGAAGACTTCTGTATAGTGTCAAACTAATGTAGGGATAATTTTAATAATAGTGAAACTTTTGAGGGATAAACAGTTCTTTTACATAACCTCGAAATTATTCATTTTTTAAGAAAAAATTCCATTTTACCCCCTAATCTTTGAACATTTTTCACTTTATTCTTTAACCTTTTTGGGTTTCCACTTAACCACCTCAACTGTTAAAAATGTCCCAGATCGATCACTACCTTTGGACTTTCGCTGGTGAAACTGTTCAAAGGTCCAAAGGTTGGGTGTCAAAATAGGAAAACGTTCAAAGCCACATTATTAAAGCTGGACGGAATATTCTGTTATATTCTAGATTTTTGTATCTTAGGGAGCTGCCTGATATATATTTAAGCGTTGAGGGGGTTAAATGGGACTTGCAAATGTTAGGTGATAAAATGGAAAAACGTTCAAAGATTAGGAGGTAAAGTGAATTTTTTTTTTAATACGATTCATATTCAAATTTTGCTAGTCATATATTCAAAATCAATGCCAATAATGGAGTAACAATATTTCTTGAGTAAATTTTTAATTTGTGGTACTTAATGAACATATAATTGTTCAAACATAATTAATTTTTGTTTGTATGAATAAGTGCAGTATCAATTTTGAAGTTGTCTTTTGTACCCATTTTTGTCTTTGTTATTTAAATTTGTAACTATTCTGATTGTTTATAGAGGATTGAACTCTTGATTTAGATGCTCTAATGTGTAAGTTGTTTGATTTTTTTGTTATTAAAAAAAATGTATGTTGTTTAATTTTTGTTTGTATGAATAAGTGCAGCTAGTGTCAATTTTGAAGCTGTCTTTTGTACCCATTTTTATCATTGTTATTTAAATTTGTAACTATTATGATTGTTTATAGAGGATTGAAGTCTTGATTTAGATGCTCTAATGTGTAAGTTGTTTGATTTTGTTATTAAAAAGATTAATGTATGTTGTTTAATTTGGTTTAATATCCCACATTGAATGTACAGTAAATATGAAGGGAGAGCAATTGCTATAAACTGGGCCTTTCATTCACCATGAAGCTCATACCTTTCTCGGCCTTTTGGCTAAGATCAAGTGTAGTATCTGTTCTTATCAGTTTAATATCTGATATGTGGGCCATCGGCCCACACGATATTAAATTAATTTTTTAAGGGAAAAAGCCCATTAAGGCAGCTTGCTGTCTGGGCTTTTGCGTGTCGTCCATGCTTTGCACTATTGCACGGGCCTGGCACACCCCACCAATTTAAGTTAAATATTTTTGTTAGCAATTTTCATAAAATCAGAGAGCTGAAAGCCCAACCCAAAATCCCATTTGTACATGTTTGTCACATAACAATTAGGAAATATTTTCCACTTGGCACAGATTATTCTTTTTGATAACTCCTAACACACATACTTACATACTTTTATAGAAGAAGGGGAAAATTTAGGAAATATTGACTTTCTTTTGTCAGATATTTTAAAATGCACTCCAACATTTTAAGCTTTTAATACAAAGAAATTTAAAAGATATTTAGTTTTTCTCATAAATTTTAAAGGAAAGTTCGAATTAATTGGGAAAGAGATGTACCATTTTCATACATTATTAATTGAAATATGAGGGCAACGTGTATATGACTCAATTTTCCTTAATCCAAACAAATTATCCTTTTGGAGTGACAATTTAACGAAATGACTACATGGTCTCTTCAAATTTGCACACGTCACTAATAATCCATGATAAACAATAAGAAAATTACGTTTTAATTGGGGGATCATGTCTATATGAGTTGTTCGGTTTGTTGGACGGATCCAGGATTATAAAGTCGGGAGGGCCGAGTTTACATATCGCTAACATTAATTGACATTGATATTCAATATAATTTATTTGCATAGACTAGATTATCAACTAGAACTCTATATATTGAATTCAAAATGCTAAAATAATTGAATTAAAAAACTTTGAAAATTATATACAACGTTCTTCATATCATAAAAATTCTTAGCATTTTTATTCTCAATGTGAATAATCAAACAATTCGCAAGGTAGTAATCTTTCATCTCGTTTCTAAGCATGTTTTTCACCAACTTTATTGTTGATAATGATTGTTTTTGTTGTGATGGAAACGTGAAAAACTAAACTCGAGCGAATCAAACAATCTATTAAAATTTACATCATAGACTTTCTTATGCTCTTCAATGGTAAACTTAGCACACAAAAACTATTGATAATCATGTCTTCTAAATTAAGTTTAAACAAATGTTTTCATTGAATAACGTAGGTGTAATTGACAATTTAACATGGAAAGATATTTGTTTTTTATTATAATTGTATTGGGCCCATGGATATTTACGGAGTATAAGAAAATAAACTTTTGATACTTTAAATTAGATTAGTGGTTAAATAATTTAAATAGTAATACTAATTTTTTTTTTTAAAAAAAGGTTGTACTAATTGTTTTTCTAAATTTCTTGCCCCCCCTCCCCCCCCCCCCCCCCCCTCGAAAAGTGGCTACATCCGTCCCTGGGTTTGTAAAATCGGTCAGCTCAAAAAAGTGGTTAATCTCTCTTATTTGCAATTGTAAATGTAGCTCCCATTTGATTCAATAATATCTCCAAGATAGGATTTCCACTTTAGAGTTTTATCCTTTAAATTTAATAAGAAATTAAACTCCATGCCAATTAATTCAAATTTCAAATTTCAAAAACAGAAAAATGATCAGAAGGGTTCCTCAAAATTCATCAAATGCACAGAAATCAAACGAAGTTTATCCTAAATATACCTTAAAACTCCATTTAGTAAAATTGTCCCTTGAAATTTGTCAATTAGCAATTGAGGTTTCATGCTGCCTCCGAATTCTCTTCATGAGATGAAGTAGTGAATTATTCACCAGCCTTACTATCATAATCTTTAGCTCGATTTTATATTTTCATTTGTTCATCTGTTGAATAGATGAAAAAAAAAATTCAACTAAAAAATTGTTGGTCCCAAGTGGTCAGATGAGGTGTAGAGGGGGGAGGGGAATAGACCTCAGTATCTTTAAAATTTCTCCAACTTTTCTTATCAGCAGAGTAAGTTGATCGAAACTGGTGAGACTACTTTGTTGATTGTGCACTTAGCTTAAACAGCAGAGTTGACCACTCGTCTGCTTCACTTATATGTTTCAATTTAAATCAGAGTTTGAAACTTGTATGCAGCGGATTTATCAAGTGTTTTTCAAACAAGTTATTTTCTTACTTAAAGACTTTTATCCCCAGTTTTAAAATCTTTTAGTTTGTTCAAAGTGTTTGTATGCTTTTGGAATATGCCAGTAATCAAACACAGAGAATTTTTATAGTGGTTATATAGACAAGAATGTCTGTTAGTCCACTCTTTTAAATCACGAAGATTTAGGTTATATTAGAAACACTAAGTAACCTAGTACACTATTCTTGTGCTTTTATGACAAATGATAAAGCCACAAGTTCGTTATAGGAGATTACAAAGAAAATCTATACTATGAAGTTATATCACTCACACAAATGGATATACACTTAGCACAACACTCAAAGTTTACACAGAAATCACTCAGATTAATTTTGCTTGTTTCTTCAACTCGGCTTTGTCAACAGATGACTCGGCTGATGGTGATATGTTCTTGAGTTTTTGAAACTTAGAAAATGTGCTCGCTTGAATTCTCTCTCAGTTGTTGTGTTCTCTTTAACTCTTGAATGTAGATCTATTTATACTTGAGGATTTGAATTATGCCCGTTGAAGTAAGACAAATTTTAGATCTTCCTCGAGTACCGGTCCTTGTCTCTGAACGGCTTCCTGCAACTGTTCACTATACAGTTCTGTTGTACTTTCTGTCACGTCGCATTAAATGCACCTTGCTGATCCGAGGTTTTTCTTCAAACATTTGTCATTAATACCCTCTTCTTACAACATTTATTACGCCAACTGCATTTATTACCGTTGTAATAACTTCCTGATCACTTCTACTCTGTTGATGGAAATCACCTTGCTGATGAACACTCTGCTGATTCAAATCGAAGTCATCTGATTTGACTCTGCTGAAATCCACCAGTCTGATTCCGTACTCAGCATCAAATCAATAGTCTTCTGGACCAAAACTCAACCCTTCTGATTTTACATGTCTTCTCAGATTGAATTTGTTAGAGGTTTGCCAAGCTTCTATTACTTAGCTGATTATTTATAATTTATTGACTATGCATATTATATTTAGTCGTTACATGAGTATTCATACCCATTTTCTTATGTATACACTTTGCGTATAAATCTTATGGCGCAACCAGTTCCAACTTTTATGGAACTATCACATCTCTTAAGACAAGGGATGGTATAAGCAAATTCTAACAATCTAAACAACTCATGGATGTAGACGCATTCAATGCATCAATGAATACTTCATCGGGCGTCCAACACCCTTATGCATTACTTGACCATAAAGTTAAGTTCAATAAAATTTAACCATCCTTTACAGGATTAGTAGGTTCAATTCCTTATTTCCCTCTTTCCCTTGATCTTAATCTATGGAAGAACCATTTTGACTGACTTTTCAACTTATTATCCTTACAGAAAAACCTTTAATGTTATTTTCCTTCAGAGAGGATCCATTCCTCTTCTTCCATCTCTTGGACCTTTTGGGGCCTTTCAACGAGATATACTAACTTCCCATTTAAGGGAGACTTCATGTTTGCCTTCAAGAAAATTCGGGCTTGAGAACCATCCTCAAACCATTGGTGAAACTTAATACCTTTCTTACTCGAAGAGTAATTTCGAGAAAAGCAGCTTGGTGAAACTTATCACCATTCTAGTCGAAGTGTAACTTCGAAAGGATAACCAATGAAATCTTAATAAGGAGATGAGTCCTTGATTGGGCTAGAGAATAATTCTCAAGTTTTGAAGCCATTCAAAATTCATTTGGGTTCAGTCAATTTATTTGATTCAAGTATGATGGTAAACTTTCGAGGATATATCACTTATGAAAAACTTTCATAAACTCGACGATAAAAGAAAATAAATACGCGGCAGATTAATATCAATGTATAATTTACAAACATGGTTTTCATTTGTAAATTACTCCCACTATTTTTTTCGAATACTTATGACCCCACATAAGGTTCGGGAAATAAAAATTTCCTAAAGGGCTAAAGGCCCAAATGCAATCGCTCAGTACCCACGACTCGTTGGCCATACTAATTGATCCACTTGGTGGACGAAAACATCGTCGGTTAACCATCGCAGCTAACACTTGAGTTCATTTAGCTTTGGTTTTCGATATGGACCCACGACTTGTGAGACATCCATTCTTACTCGCGTTAAATCATGTCCAATACTCGTGAAGAGAAATAGTTCAATCCTAGACGCCCCACGACTCCTGAGACAGCGCCTAGAACCTTGCTATCCCCTCCCTTGGCACTAAACTGTGCATCGAGGCAATAGACATACCATCTTCCTATAACTCGACCCACGACTCGTGAGATATCGAGATATATTTGTACGATATGATATGCCTAAGACCTAGTAATTGGATAGGCTCGGACCATAAACACCATTCTATGCTCCCCTTTTTTTATTTAATATTATAATTGAATTTTAGGTTCAATTGAAGGTTTTATGAAATGTTCAAATGCGAGGTCTCATCAAATTATCAATTATCTTGTTTACGTTTTTTTATCCTAAGCATGCATCTCATACATCAAATAATAATTATGAAAAAGTAAACATCCATCACCTAGTATTGCACATACGATTGATCGATTTCCCATCCTATATGATCTACACGAGCCACGTGATGGACCAATTGGTCAAGCTAGGGTGAAAATTAAATGACCTAATCTATTACAATTTCGGACTCATAAATACATGGGCCTTCACTTGTAATGTCCACCATCTTTTAGAATTGGGCCTCCATGTCCTCCAAGGTAATGGGCCTCCATGTTGATCTCCAAAGTCTTCATGAGGTCTTCCGGGCTCCAAGCCTAATCTAAGTCTAATTTAAGACCCTATTCTATTACATTTGAATTCAACAAAAAAAAAGGGGCACCACCCAATTAGGCCCATTTAATTATAACCCATAATGGAAAAATCAATAATAAACTACACAGGGCTTAAGGACAATTCGATCAATCCACATATTCAAGCAAGAACATGCATAAATTCACATAAGGGCAATAATGTAAATTTATCGACTTCTTTAAATTTTAATTCGAAAAATTATCCATATAATTAATTTGAATTGTCCAATATTAAAAGGACTATTATGCTCTTGCTTGAGCATCAAGGAATCTAACCTTGCAAGTTAATTAAAGATAAAAATAAAATTCAATTAGTTATCTATGCTTATCTGAAACTCTAAATTTCCTTGTTTAATAAGATCTCTAAGATCTATAATCTTGGTATTAACTAAAAAACATTAATTTTAATTAAATGTCTTATCATAAATGAAAAACTTCCTTGTATTTTCTAATGTTTGCGTAAAACTCCCTTGTACTTTTGAATGTTTGAACAAAACTCCCTTGTACTTTTAAATATATATAGGGGTAATTTAGGAAATTTAATTAAGAATTAACGGTTTTAGTAACTAACGGAGATTAAGTGTTTTATGCAGGATTTTTAAAAGTACAAGGGAGTTTGGTGCAAAAAAAAATTCACAAGGTAGTTTGCTGCAGGTTTCGCATAACACGGGGTAGTATCTGCATTTTCCCCGCCTTTATAGAGATAGACATATTTAGTTGTATTTCAAACGATGATGTCATGAACCGATTTTAAAAAATGAGAAATCGTCATGGTCAATTATTAATGTAAATACGTATATATTTTTGGGTTCTTTTAGGACTATAATGGGGTGTCATATGTAATTAAAGTATCTCGTGGGGTTATTTTTGATAAACTCCACTTCCACGTTTTTGTATTGCGTCTATATTTTCTCGTGCATAATATAAGCTTTTAGTTTGACTGTTCGATTGATCTTTTTTTTTAGGAATTATTTAGCCACCCCTGACCGAAAATCCTAGATCCGCCAACCATGATTCATAACAAACAAAACTTCACCAATAGTACTTGTCTGCTAATTTTTAAAACTCAATAAGTATAAATTAAAGTTCGTTTGAGCTCAATTTAATTCATAACTAAATCGGGTTCACACACAATCTCATTCAATAAAACTACCAAATACTAATAATAAATTCGAACAAATATCCATATTAGTGTAAGTTTAACGCATGACTTCTTGGTCCTAAGACCTCAGCTATAGTGTCATTATACATGTTTTCATCTTTTTGGCTAATTTAGAATTTCAAAAGAAAGAGGAGGCACATTTTACATGCATGCCAAATTTTCAATATTATATATTGTTCTAAATTGGTGAGGATTATTTACTTGATTTAATTAATGGAAAGTTGACAATGTGAATAGATTACTACATGTACCAAAAAAGACCAACTTTTATGTTCCCATGCACGGTACAAATTGGTGTGCTGGCTTCACCTATAGATAGGAACTTAGTTTTCTCTTAATTCATTCAATCCTTTCTTTGCTTTCTCTCCCTCCATTATATTTGTTCTATAAAATTTTCTCTCTATTTTTTTTTTTAGCAAAACAATTTATCATGGGTGTGATAACGTATGAGCATGAAATCACCTCATCAATTCCACCAAAGAAAATATTCAAAGCATTCGTCCTTGATGCAGACAACCTCATCCCTAAGATCCTGCCTCAAGCTATAAAGAGTGTCCAAATTCTTGAGGGAGATGGTGGAGTTGGAACTCTTAAACTAGTTACTTTCGGCGAAGGTAAATATTAATATATGGCAATAATCAAGAGTTTTTTTTTTAAAAAAAAGGTTAAATATATTCCCATCAACTATATGATAATTACATATACAACTTCTCAAAATACACGGACTAGTACTTTTTTATTATGAAAACTAATCAAATTCAATGTTATTATTAGATGTTTCAAAGTTATTTTTAGATGATGCAATCTATTACGTTACAGAGTATTAATGTAGAGATATACTTTTAATAATTTTGAAACTTTAAGGGATAAATATGTTGTTCTACACATATATATAAATATATATAACGGGCCTCAAGGATACATATTAAGATAATTATTCGTTTTTTTAATACGTTTCATATTAAAAAAAATATTCAAATTTTGCTAGTCATATATAGGAGTTGATACTATGTGATATTTTAAAATTGATATCATTTACAAACTTTATTTATTGTCACCCATAGTATTATAATTTATCAGACTTAAACTAATTATACCACTATAACTTTTTTATTCTTAATTAAAATGCACAATTAATACCGTAATGCTTTTTAAAACTATGATATTTCCATCGACTTTGTAGTGCACCAAAAAAGTGCCACTTACAATACACCTAATTAACTCCCACATGTACATTTCTATCAAAAAATAGATGTCAATAATGGAGTAATAATATTCCTTGAGCAAATTTGGTAAGTTGTACTTATTAAACATGTAATTTTTTAAATTTAATTAAAATGAACATGTAATAACAGGGAGCCAGTACAAGAGTGTAACACACCGTGTTGACGAAATAGACGAGACCAATTGCACCTACAAATACAGCGTGGTCGAAGGCGATGCTTTGGCCGGAGTTCTCGACTCCATCTCCTACGTTGTTAAAATCGAAGCTGGGTCAAACGGAGGATCCGTGTGCAAAACCACAAGTGTGTACTATACCAAAGGAGAAGACCACCACATCACAGAAGACAAAATCAAAGAAGGAAAAGAAAAGACAAAGGCACTGTTCAAGGCCATTGAGGCTCATTTTCATGCCAACCATGATTTGTACAACTAAAGAAAATTTGTCACTTTATTAATTTTTGTCTTTTGTACTCATTGTTATTACTGAATTGAGTCGTGTGTGTTTCTTTTTTCTGATTTGCGATTGTTGTTAAGTTTGTGTTTTCTATACCTATTATGTATAATTCAACCCATTTTTATCTTTGTTATTTAAATTGGTAATTATTCTGATAGTTAATAGAGGATTGAACTCTTGATTTAGATGCTCTAATGTGTATGTTGTTTGATTGTTATAAAAAAGAAAAAAGGTATGTTGTCTGATTTGGTTTAATATCCCACATTGGATGTACAGTAAATATGAGAGAGAGCAGTTGCTATAAATTGGGCTTTTCAGTCATTATGAAGCTCATACCTTTCTCGGCCTTTTGGCTAAGATCAAGTGTAGTATCTGTTCTTATCAGTTTAATATCTGATATGTGGTCTATTGGGTCACACGATATTAAATTAATTTTTTAAGGGGGAAGATCCATCAAGGTAGCTTGCTACTTGGGTCTTCACGTGTAGTCCATGCGTTGCACTATTGCACGGGCTGGCGCACCCCACCAATTCCAAGTTAAATTTTTTGCAAGCTATTTCAATCAAAGTTCGAGAGCCCATTATAATTTGATTTATGCCCTTTAGGGCTGTCAATGGGTTGCATTTTGGTCGGATCATGCTTGTCCAGATTCGGTTTCATTTATATCGGATCGAATTTTGTCGGATTCGAATCTTGTTCGGATTGTGCTCGGATCACGTGTTGTCCATGCGTTGCATTATTGCACGGGCCTGGTGCACCCCACCAATTCCAAGTTAAATTTTTTGCTAGCTATTTCAATCAAAGTTCTGAGAGCCCATTATAATTTGATTTATGCCCTATTGCCCTTGAGTGAAATTAAGTTGCAAAATGAGGCATTTTTTAAAATATATTATAGTAACTATTATATAAATATCACAAACTGTTTAGTCAATTCTAATAAGAAATCAAATTAAGCCTTGTGTTTTTTCATGCTTAATTGCCAATTACACTTTAGAGTAATATAAAAGAAAGGATTATCCATAATTATGTTTATGATTGAATAGTACATGAAGTCTATGGTGTAATCTTTAATGATCTTTTGATTCGTTTGTTATGAGAGAACGTGTACAACTTCGATAACTTTACATTATTTAGCATTTTGAAGTCAATATAATTCTCATTGATAATCTATTCTTATGCAAATAAAATATAATGAATCTCATGGTCAATTAGTTTCAGCGACGGTTTAACTCCTCCCACCACACCCCACCCTACCCTCCGATCCATCCCTACGTATACTTGGTATATCCCCCATATTTTTTTCTCTAGAGTTCCTTTTTTTTTTTCTTTTTATAATTTTCATGTAATCTTATTAACATCAAAGTTCTCTAAATCCTAATGAAAGAACATTGGTTTTCAGCTTCAAAACACACTGCATTTGTTGGAGTAGTAGATGAAATTTCTCCTCTAAAGCATTCTGAGAGGAGGATGCAAAATTAAATTTTTCAGGCAGCTGAAGGTGCAATTCTCCTCCCTCCCCCTAGATAAAAATCAATAAATATATATATAAATATATTAAAGTATTCAAGTTTGACTCGAGTTCAACTCAATTACAATTCGTTTGAGCTCAATTTGTTTCGTAAGGAAATCAGGTTTAAACAGAGTCTAATTCAATAACACAATCAAATTAAACGTAAATTTTGTTTTTCTCAATGTTTGAGCCCATATCAGATAAGCATTTAAATAGCCCTAATGTAAAGATCAATTTTGCAGAACCATTCAGCACTCCTTCAACCTTTCATGTTAAAATCATTATAAAATATCTATCATATTTGCCAACTTCAGGCACAGTCAAATAATATATATTATATATACTCATTTCCATCAATTCATATCACTACAAACCAGGATCTAACTCATCTTCTAGTTGTCTAATCAATAGTTCCATCATTTTCTTATACATAGGCATATAATGATCATTTATCATAGTCCTCGACAATCGAAGCTTACTGTACAACTCTCTTGGCGTCTCATAAATACCAACTCGCTCGTGTAACAGCCCATCATGACCCGTTTCACTAGACTCGGAAGAAGGTACAGAAACTATATGCATTATTTTACCCGGAGGAAAGAATTGCAGATTTTCCGAAACGTCCAAGGAAGATATTGGCGTTTGGCTTTCCACTGCATCATCTGCAAATACTTTCTCTTCTTCGGTTATTTCTTTTGCTACAGCTTCCTCTTCTTCTTGGATTTGAGCATCAGTGTCACTTTCCTTCCTTTGGAGCTCTTTCTCCAATTCATACCACAATTCACCTTCAGTAATCTCTTCCATTGTGGATGTGGTAACTACTTTCTCGACTCGGATGAGATCTTCCTCTTCGTCTGTGTCCTCGTGCCCACTTTCATTGCCACTTGAAGAGCAGTAATCTGCTTTGTTTGTGTCGGAATTGTTGTTTATTACTTCTGTTGTAAGAGATTCAGATGTTCTTTCAGTTATAAGAGGAGCCTCGGGCAACTCACTTGATGAGGGGGCAGAAGCACGGCGTCTGGGTCCCATACATGTCCATGATGATATAGAAGTACGGGTCCTAACTACTGCCTGGGCTACGTCTTGTGCGCGTTTTATGACGACCTATAGTATATCCCACATAGAGGTAAGCTATCATCAGCATATGGACCATTTTATTCTTAAGGTTACTATCCTAGCTAATAAAAGTTCTATTTATTGAGAAAGCATTATTTTAAGAAATCTCTCTTGATTTTGAACGAGTTTGGGCCCTAAAGGAAAACCACTTTTGGTCAACTAAGATTCATTCGGGTCAATTGTAATTTTTTGTGGTGTTTGGCCCGCAATGCATATCACATTGGGAATGCAAAAAGTCAACATTTTTTCAGAAGCTACAAAATGTAGCTTTTGGCAACTACATTGCTACAAACCAATTTTACTAAAATCATTTTTTTATTATAACCAATTATGGTAAAAGCTGATTATACTAAAATCAATTATGTAGAATCAAATTTTCAACCGCTAGGCCAAACTCGCACTATGTGATGAAAAATAGAATCAAAGAGACCTTCATGCGATTAATTTAAGCAGGACATGGCATTTCAACGAGAAGTGAAAATGCAAAACTCGCATGCAAAAACAAGGGCTTAAGATTCTGCAGCACTGTACCTGGGTGCTGCTTGATACTGGCCGTAAAAGTGCACCTGCACCAACAACTCTTGCTTTTGCATTTGATATGGATGGTAGACGAGAATGGAGGGCAGTGGCTGATCGATAGATGACATTCAAAACTCTGTTGCGTTCTACTTGATCACGGAGATCATTTAACCATGATGAAGCTGTTACCTGATTACAAATGTGTCAGGACGATACGCAAGTTTCTGAAAATTCTTACCTAGACCATGTCTAGGAGAGTCGTCTGGACCTTCTGGTCAGGAATTTACCACATCATCAGTTTCAGAAGAGCAACCACAATTGATGAGGTGGTGAATTTTTAACCACTGGGTCTAGGAATTTTTTTTTTTTTTTTTTTTTTTTTGGTTACAAAACGAAGTGTCTAGGAATTTTTTCTAGACCTTTTTGAGGTAAGAATTTTCCATCTCTTTGAAATGTTACTTTGACAGATATGAGAATCAGCTAACCTCTGAACGAAGATCATCTATGGAAGCAGTTGAAAATGTGGGCACCAGATCGGAGCCATTGATTATTGTCGTAATAAAGTGTTTCCCTGATTCTGCCAACTCCAATGTCATGCATGCGGCTGTAATAGAGGCAACATGTAAATATTATATTGGATAACTCGTTGTATTAAATATGTAAGGCTATATTTACTTCCTGGATTTTAGTGAGTAAAACGCTAGAGAAAATGTTTTCCTTGCATAAAATGATAGAACATTGAGCTTCATTTTTGTTCATTTTCAATTTCCTAATCTTTCCGAGAACCAAACATATCATAAAGGGACTTGCAAAAGAAATATGTACAGAACACAACATGCCTGGTGCAAAAGTAACACAAGTGCTTGACGACAATTCTTTTTGTTCTCGTAGAATGTACGTAAGCAATGCAGCTGTACCACCACCAAGTGAATGGCCAACAATCTGAAACCAAATGGAGATTTTTGTAAGAGAAACCAACAAAGTAAGTGCATATGGGTGATAAAAATTGTATATGTGCATGCATGTGCAATTAAAAATTAAAGGGGATGATGGGGTTTCCTTACCTTCACTTCATAGTCAGGATCTAGTTCAAGAGCCTTGAGCAAAAATGGAGTACTTAGCTTAGCTATCCACCGAGCAGCAGCAACCATCCCACAATGAGCATATCCCAAAACTAGATTGCTTATCCCACCATCATGCAGAACTGAATGGTGAAAAGGGACCACTGCACCTGTTGCTGCAGTTAATGTATCTTTAATGCTGTGAGTACCACGAATCAAAAGAAGGAAGCACTTAGAGCTTTCATCACGTAAAATTGTGAAGGCAGGCTTCAGAAGCTGCAATGACAAACTTATGTATCAAAATCTGTTGACAAACAGAAACAACTATAGTAGTAAGTCTAGTGGTTGCATACCCCTGCTTTGGGCTTCTGAAGTAAGACATGTGCTTCAGAGTATCCTGCAGACTCCAAAAATACAGGAAAGGGCTTTTTCGAGAAAAGCATGCAGAGGGTCAACAATCTTAAATAGTAATACAATTGTACAATGATTTCGGGTCCCTTCAGTTGCAAAGAATTTTCTCCAGCATATACACTTGCAACTTGTAAATTACCCTGTATAATCATTAGACTCTTTAAATTTACAGCCAAAACTAATTTATGACAAGGAATGAGAACATTGGCACAAGTTCATTGACTAGATATTGAACACTCATATTTATCTCATTGATGTAACCCTAACACGTGATAAACCAATATGTCCTTGTAGGTGATGTTTATAAACGGTGCCCCCAACAAAAGAAAACCGAATTTAGACACTTAGATAGATGCATAATAAAGCACAAATCTTTGGTAACTCTAATCCAACATTGATTACATAGTTATACTTTTTTCCATATTATCTCAAAAACAACACACCTACCACGGAAAATGCTTAACTTCTGACTATTTCAACAGAAACAAGATCCCAGATTACAATGGTTTAGGGCTTAAAATCAAACCAGTTACTCGAGACCAATCAAGCAAGAATTGTTTGACTTTGGCTCCTTATACATAACAATTCAAACTTGTACAAGCAAGTCAAGTTTCACACCTGTGGTTCAAAATCTATTTAAAATGGCTCGTGCCCAAATAATAAAACCACAAATTTTGTGTAAAAGAATCAATATCATTAAATCCCCTAATAACTTTAAGTTTAATAAGAAATCAAAAACAATTTTGAATACATTGTTAGTCCAACTTGTTTACACTCGTATGTTGATTTACTATTTAGCTAAAACAAATTAGTAACAATAGGAGCACAAACATTTAAATAATAAACTGACCTAAATATATTAACAGAAAATCCTCAAAATTTAAAGCTTTTTTTAACACTAACCTGTCTTCGGATGAGATAATTAATTCCAAAAGCCAAATCACCGATCGGCCATTTCCCTAAAGTCTCCGAATACGTAAACCTCAGAGTCTCCGAAAGTGTAGAAATCGTCTCCAGCCACGTGGCAGGTGCCTGAGCTGGCCTCCGCGATAAACGTTTCTTCGCCGATCTACTCTTCGATTCCGAGTAATCGCCGCCGACGGTGGAATCTTCTTCCTCAGCTATGGATGAAGCACGGCGGCTCAAAGCGTAATACAGAAGAAGAACCGCTCCCGCCGCCGTGGCCATTGTCGTCGCCGCCATCGGAGTATTTACTATGAGAACATTAATTATTTGAAAAATTCACTCACCAATTTACATCAATATACTGATTTTTATGCATAGAATCGAAGAAAAATTAGGTTAAATATAAATCAGGTTGAGAAAATTTGCACTTTCATTGAATGTTTGCTAATTTATTATGTTATGCTGAGGAAAGGGGTTGAGAAGGGTGTCAAACAGCACAAAGCAAAGATAAAAGGCAATGTATAAAATGACAGAAGTAGCCCTTGTTTGGGTTTTAGTATGTTTTTATTAATTATATATAAAAGAATCGATTCTTTAGCTAAGAAGTTATTAGGTTTATTTTATTATATTATTGTTAGTTTTATTTACCCTTAAAGTTTGAAGAGTGTTTTATTCGAACTTTTTGACTTGGAAAAGTTCTATACAAGGTCATTCGACCTCCCACAATAATGTAGCTATATATTTGACTTAAAATTAAATAATATTTTTAAAAAAATAATAAATTATAAACACTTATAAATACATCTTAGTGAAAGTAAACAAATCTAGACAAAAAGAAAAAAAGTAGACAAATTCGGCATGAGATAGAAATGAATTATATTAAGAATATACATAACTGAAACAAATTATCATTGTATTCATCACGATACACTATTATTTAGTTATAACTTACTTTAAAGTCAAAGGAATATTTAAGATAAAAAATTTAATTGTTAAAAAGTACAAACTCAGGGTCTGTTTGTTTGGCGTTTGGGAAAGTAGTTTGGGAAAGTAGTGGAGGTTTGTGAAATAATCTCGATTTGCGTAATGTTGTTTGTTTGGGTTTTGAGAGAGTGGTTTGAGAAATAAAGTAGGTGTAGGTTTTTTTGGAAGAGTTGGGTTGTAGGTGTAAGATGTGTAAGACTTTATGTCAAATCATGTCAAATCATGTTTGTTATGTGAGATAAATTGTGTAAGAGATATGTTACTTTATGTCAAATCAAAGTAGAGTTTGTATAGGTTTTGTTTAGAGATAAGAAAATTGTTGTTTGTTTGGCTTTTGAGAGAGTAGTTTGAGAAAATTAATGGATGAAAAATTTATTTCGGAAAATAGAAAACATGTTTGTTTGGCATTTCCCAAACACGAAAAGGTTTTGGGAAATGCCAAACAAACAGGCCCTCAATCTTTCGCAACATTCTTAAAATAACCTTAAACTACATGGCTACAAAATCATAATTTAATTTTCTTAACTAATATAATTTCGCACAATTTTAGAACTACTATATGAAATTCTATTTTTACTAATGTTAAACGATTTATGATTGTCTTATGGGTAAAATTGTCATTTCAAGCTGGGAATGTGCATTACGTATTTACGTGGGTTACGGGAGGCAAAGTGCGTACGTATAGTTGTGGTGGAGGAGTTATCTAGTGTTGATGGTGTGGTGGGGACTGGGGAGATAAGATGATCCGCATATAAATTGGTGGACCACGTGGGCCCAACGTGTTCTTAAGTTATAGGAGTACATAAAATAATCACTCTAAATAAAGAACTATAATATAATAGTCAAGACTCAAGACAATATCTTATTTCTTAATAATAAATGCCCAGACAAGTTTACAAATAATTTCTTGTTTATTATAAGTATATCATATAGTATCATAATTAATTATAGTTTATAATAAGTGTTACAATTAATAGTCTTTTTATAAATCAAAGTAAACTACTTGATATTTGAGATCTATAAAAGTTTGTTTGAGCTCGATTTGTCACATAAATCAAACAGCTTGACATCATTTTTTGTTTGATAACTTTTAAAGCTCGGCTCGAGCTCGAGCTCTATAAGCTAAATATTGATTAAATACATGTAAAATGTCAAACTACTAGATACTCGGCTTGAGCTCGCGGGTTCGTTTAACAATCAAACAAATCTCAAACCCAAAATTTCAAGCTCGATAAATTATTGCGTGCGACATTAATTACTCAGCTCGATTACACCCCTATGTATTTATAATCAGAATTATTATGTCACAATTGTCTATTTTATTGACCAAAATTGTAAATTTGGACTACAAATTCTACAAACACATAGTAGCTAGGTTATTCAGAATTCAACAATTAATTTGAACAAATTTACTCATTTACAAACTAATATATAAATATATATTTTATGGCTGGTTTACTTTCTAAACTGCTATTTATTCACCTAAAATGGCATTTCATTTGCATTATGAATGAACTGTATTATGAATCGAAAATATTGCAGTTGCATTGTGAATAGGTTGTAATACGAATAAGTATCATTTTACTTGCATTGCGACTGAAATGTACGTATAGTATAGAACTAGCTAGAACTAGAATACGTTTATTCACTAGATTCAAACTATATTTCTCATCAATATTTTTAATTTGAGTTGTTATGAAACAATATTGTTGATTTGATATGACCTTCATGATTATTGATGAAGTATTCTAGTTTGGCTTTAATTTGGAATCGCATTATAAATAATCAGCATATAAAATTAATTCGTATGGAAAAACAATGTCCTATATATATATATATATATAGGGCTGTCAATGGGCCAGATTCAGGTTGGATCATGTTCGGCTCAAGTTTAGCTTTATTTATGTGTGATCGGATTCGGGTCGGGTTGTATTTTGCTCAATTTATATTTCTTGACTCCACTGAATTTTGGTTGGATTAAGTCGGATATTGGATCTTTTCAGATCCAATAAAATATTCACTTTTAAAATTTTAACCAATATTTTCTAAAACAACTTTGTTAATTTTATGATTTAATTTAATTTAGTTCATATGTTCAAACTTTCTTTACTAATTAATATTCATATTTTAGATGAAAATATGCATAAAGATGAATTTATAAACAAATTATTAACTACTATCTTCTTAAAGTGATGGTAACATATACTTCAATTTATGTTACTTATATTTATAAAACATTACGTACATAATTTATTTTTATTATCGGATACGAATCTTTAACGGATTGAATCAACTTAAATCCGTATTTGATCCACGTGTTTCAGATTATAAACTTTTATAATTAAATCAGATACATGGAATCTCTAATTGAACTAAAATCCGAATAAATCGAGTTGGATTCGAATCAGGCTCTGATTGAAATATGCCCCTTTGAGATGAGATAAACTTGAGTTCAATTATATTTGAATGTATAAGCTTAAGAATTTGTGAAATGAGTCAAATTTATATATGATATTTCATTTGTCCTTAACCGTGTATGGGTTCAAAAACTTGAAATTTATAATATTTTACTCATCGAGCTATAACATAATTAAAATAAATAAATACGAAACGCATTTACCTACGTAATTTTCGATCAATCAACACATTTTTTTCTTTTTAGAATAAATCATCAACTCGTCCAAGAAGTACTCAGTTAGGTATCCAAATGCATGTGAATTTTCCAACTACTCTACCTTTTTTGGGCCCAAGGCGTTTACACATTGCTCATGAAAACATTAATAAATTGACGACAGCTTGCATCATTCTATATAGTATTTTGTAGGTCAACTAGCTATTATGTTTATAGACTTTATGTTAATAAGAGGATAATTGAATTCTATGAAGATCTATTCTTCAATTGTTTCTTAATAGTTTAATAATAGAGTGGTGACTGTAAAATATAGGTTATATATTTTACATAATTTTATTATTCACCGATAAATTCTATTGGTTGCAGTTATGTTTAAAATTTCTATGTGACATTTGAAAAATAAAACATATATCTTGAACCAATTATTGCTTGACAAATGTGAGTGTGTGACTGTGTGTTTTTACTTTTTAGACACTTCTAGAAAAATTGAAAATTCTCACCAAAATCTTGCAACCGAAGGGCATCCGTCGGAAATTTGGGTGAAAATTGTTTTGGGACCTATTTTTGGACAATTTTGGTTGCAATTTCCTATTTTTGAGATGTAGAGTAATTAGTATAAGATTAAAAATTATAATTAGGAGATATGAGAATTTGGTGATAGAGATAGACTCTGAGGTTATTTATACCCTCTTGCAAAAGACTGATACCCAGGATCACCCGTTGGATTTTATCTTAGAGGATTGCAGGATTTTGCTTGTTTAGCCGTTGATTGTGTCTCTCCGTCAGATCAGAAGGTCGGCTAATTCAGTGACGGATGCTTTGGCCAAACTTGGCCACACTTCGGGAGAAAGTCTGCTTTGGATGGAAGAACCACCTGATTCTATTCGGGACTTAGTTGAGAAAGATAGGCAGTTATTGCCCTTTTCAGATCAAAAAAAATTATAACTAGGCAGAATTAAAATTTTGATCCCGAAAGACTACATACCCTTAGAACTTGTCATCTGTATATTATAAAACTCTATTTTCGGTCTCAATTTCAAAGATAATTTATACTTTTAATCCCAATTTGAATGAAAAAAACTAGGATAATATAATAAAAAGTAAAGTTTATAAAATATGGGACCCAAAAACAACGAGGGTCCAATCTTATAGGACTAATGGTGCGATTTCCCCATTCTAACAGGTAAGGTACTGTGGTTGAAGATTTCACGTGCAACATTAATATGGTTATTTAAAGATTATATACAATGCATAAAAAAAAAAAGATTATATAGTACAACCCCATTGAAGCAAAAGTAACCTACTTTACATTGAAAGATAGATGAGGTTGTCTTTATTTGAACAAACTATGATGAGAATGTGACAGATCAAATACCCTATTAGGTAAAGTACCAAAAGATAAATCGGAATTTTGGATGTTGATTGAATGAAAATAACGTTGCCTAAATTTCGTCAATTTCAGGAACAAAATTTACATTAACCTTTTCAACAATTTATTCACCAAATTGATTTAACAAATTATTTTGATCTTTGCGAAAAGATCATGTATGTAATAAGGTTGAAAATCAGATCAAGTTATTCGATATTCTATTCGAAACTAATATAAAAATTAAAGCTTGTTTGAGTTTGGCTTATAATATTTCAAAGAGAACTTGAAAACATCATATTGGTAATTAGAGCTGGAAATCAAATCAAGCTACTCAATACTCGACTTAAGCTCGTTCGATAAAAGTTCGTTTGAGTTTGGTTCGTCACACTAATCAAACAAGTTTGAACATCATTTTTTGTCCGATAACTTTTGAAGTTCGAGCTCGACTCGATAAGCTAAAAATTGATAATATACATGTAAAATATCAAGTTAATCGATACTCGGCTCGAGCTCGTTTGAGCTCAACTCGTTTAACAATCAAACCAAGCTCAAACACAAAATTTCATGCTCGAAAAATTCAAATCAAGCTTGAACAATGTGTCGTTCGACACTACTCGATTCGATTACACCCTTATTGATAATGGCGTGTTTTGATTATTCTATTTTCTTTAATACACAAATTTGATTATGAAATATTTTTCTATAATAATATAATATCAACTTATTATAATACATTACTACAAATAACATCTAAAACAGAATTTTTTTCGTGCTAATAGCTATAGAAAAGATTAAACAATTTTGCATGGTTTCAAGAAAATAAGAGAAGCCAAAACCTATACAAAGACCCATACAAATACCAAAGCTATAGTGTTTGAATTCAAACAAAGAAGACAAATAATAGTCATTTTTTTAATTGCTTTGGTAAGAACAATTGCATAAACCAATATAATTATCATAACAAAATTAAATCAATTTTTTTTATTAATCAAATCAAATTGTTAACTTTACCAAGACCATTCCCACATGTACATGAAATTCACATGCCCCCACTTATTTCTCCTATTCTTCTATTTCCCCCCAACTGAACCATTTTCAAACCAAAAAATATATAAAAATTCAAGATTCAAACCCCTAAAATCCAGCTATCTTTTCTTAACTGCTCCACCTTGATCACTTGACTCTTTAAATGCATACATTTATTAAAATTTAAAGTAAAAATTTTAAAACCATATTTTGTAACATATTTCATCCACTTATTCTCATTCACATTTCATTCTTTTGTATTTCTCATCGTGATGAAAGAAGAGAATCATGAACAAGAGAAATCCCAATTAGCAACACAAATTTACGACATATCGATTAATCGTGCAATTTGTTGTGTTCATCTTCATCATAGATACACAAATCGATCGCCATTTATCGATTGGTATCTCATCCTTAAAGTACGTCAATTTTTAATTTAAAAATTCTTAATATATATCATTTTTCTCTGCCATGGTATCTTTTCTTTCGTAATGTGTACATTTTTTACAGATTAATGAAAATGCAGAATTACATGCCATAAGGAAGCAATACCATAAGTTAGGTAAAAATGAAATATATTTGATTAATTTATTAATTCTAAAGTGTGATGCTTCCATTAATTCTTGATAATGTTTTATATTTTCATGGAGCTTTACTTCTGCATCCTGATAAGAACAAACACTCAAAGGCTGAAACTGCATTCAAACTTGTGTCTGAGGTATGTTTTCTTTAAATTTACTTCTATATGTTGAAATTCTTTTGATATTTGTGTCAATTATTTAGAAATATATCACATTATGAATCATTTTTAGGAAATCTAAAACTAATTGTGTAACTAAAGTTACTATTTGGTAGGCAGGTTCAATTTTCTTCAGTCATTCTCTTATCATTTGTTTACACTTAAGTTAATGACAATTTACCCCATGTGATATGCATAATGTTCAATTTATTCCCTTTGAGTTACACTTCCTGGTTGAATGAGGTAAATTTCTCGTTTAAAATTTTCACAGAAAGGGCCAAGTGTTCTTTTTTTAAATTACAGTGGTGTAATTGAACATTATGCATATTAAAATGAGTAAATTACAGTTAGTTTTGCAGCTCCTTGATTGATTTATGAAACTTTCATAAGATTATATAGGGGTAAATATTATTTTTCAAATCTTAGAAGATAAATTGAACATTATGGTGAATAAATTATCATTAACTCATTCTTATTTCATTTTCAAAGTCATCCTATGTATGGAGTCATCATATAATGTATCACACATCATACTTATAACATCATTTATACTGTAAATAAGAGAAGTCATATTATGCTACATCAATTTTTTTTGATATTCCTATTTTGCCCTTAGGGTGAGTTTGGCCCAGCGGTGGGAGCTCTTAAAAGCACTTCTAGACCTCCATTATGATTTTTGAAGTGTTCGACCCCAATTATAGAAATTGCTTCTAGTCAATCGTGATTTTAATGGTGTTTGGCCCCTATATCATAATCGCTTTTGAGATCTCCAGAAGCTAAAAATCAACTTATTTCAGAAGCTACTAAAGTGTTACTTTTGCAAAAGCTATTATCCAAAAGCAATTATTTTATAATTGAATTTTATCATAATCACTTATTGCCAAAATCCATTTTAGTAAAATTAATTCTCCTATAATTGATTTTCGAATCGCTAGGCCAAACTCACCCTTAATACTTAAATTAAAATAGCTATTTAACTTTTTAACTTCTCTAATTATCCATTAACTTAACAAAGTAACATTTCTTACTATAACAGGCATATTTTTGTTTATCCAATGATGCAAGAAGAGCAGCATTTGATTCAGAGAGGAAGAAGAACACTTATTGCAGTGAATGCAACAAAAATCCTTACATCACCAACAACAATACTACAAACATAAAGATTTCAAAATCCCATCAAGAATGCTCGCGGTATAATCGAATCAAAAAGCGTATGAACGAGCTTCGAACCAAACTAAAAGACGAGGCAACAATCATAGAGAAATGTTTGATAATAAAAAGCAGTGTAAGAAGAACAGAATCCCCTGTTTTCAATCCATCAGATTATTATCAGTATAAGGGATATCCTCATCACAAGAAGGTAGAGAATTTAAGGGCTGGATTTATGATTGGGAATAGATGCAATAACAGTCACACAAAGAGTGATTCTCCAGTATTTGGATATAGATCAGAAAATGAGTGTTTTATGTCTAGATCTTCTAGTATGAGAGGTCAAAGATGATATTAGTGTTGTCAATGGAGCGGATTTAAATAAGAGTACGATTTGAATCTGATTTATTAGGATTTTTTGCGATCAACGATCCAATGAATATGAACCGATTAAAAAGATCTGCAGCTCAGAATAAATGGAACGAATATGGGCCAAAGTCGATCTATTGAAGGACGGGACCAATAAAAATATAAATGTTATATATATACATTATATTATTTAAACGCAATGTCTTTTTTGTTGATATTTTAATTCATGATCTCATTTTTATACCTCAATTATTATCTAACAACATGAATCAACGTTCCAAAAAAAAAAAACATGAATCAATTTTAAAATTGGTCAAGGCACTATGTGCCGACCACAATGTGAACCTTATAACTGTCTCAGAATCTGATTTGAATACGATTTGAATCTGATTTTTTACGATCAACGATCCAATGAATATGAACCGATTAAAAAGATCTGCAGCTCAGAATAAATGGAACGAATATGGGCCATAGTCGATCTATTGAAGGACGGGACCAATAAAAATATAAATGTTATATATACATTATATTATTTAAACGCAATGTCTTTTTTGTTGATATTTTAATTCATGATCTCATTTTTATACCTCAATTATTATCTAACAACATGAATCAACGTTCCAAAAAAAAAAAACATGAATCAATTATGATACATTGGCGAAAATTCAATTTTCATACCATAAAATATGTCAAAATTCATTTTTCATACCAAACGAACGAAAATCATACTATAGAATATATGGACGTTTCAAAAATAATTTTTTGTTAAGTTTTTTAACGGAAGTGCGACGTGGACCATTAACCCTAACTAAGTGGGAGAAAAACTCACGTGCTTATCACATGTTGTTGACTTATTAAACCCCAAAAATTAGAAATTTACATTTTGGCTAATTTTAAAAATAATTGCATATTTATCCCAAAAAATTATTAAAATTGTAAAATTGTCCATAAAGTTTAAATATGTATGAAAAAATTAAACTAATAATTGCCAATAAAATTTTCGCCCTTTTTATCAGTTTTTCACCAATTTCACCAGTTTAGCCCATTTTTCATCGTTTTCATCGATTTAAACCGTTTTTCACTGACATAACCTCTTTTTGCACCGCTTTTATCAAAATTTTCACCAATTTCATCGATTTAGCCCGTTTTAGACCAATTTCATCAATTTAGCCCCTTTTTTTTTACCGAATTAACCCATTTTCACCTACTTCATTGATTTAAACTGTATTTCACCAGTTTAACACACTTTTTCATCAATTTAGCCCTTTTTTTTTATCGATTTAACCCGTTTTTCTTCCTTTTCATCGATTTTTTCACCGTTTTCATCGACTTAAATCGTTTTTCCACCGATTTAACCCCTTTTTTACACCTTTTATTTTATCAAATTTACACTAATTTCACCAATTTGGCCCCCTTTTTGACCATTTTAGCCCGATTTTTAAACGTTTTCATTTATATTTTCACCAATTTACCTAGTTTTTCACCATTTTCTTCTTTTTTCACCAATTCCACCGTTAAGCAAGTTTTTGAGCGATTTAGTCCATATATGAATTAGTCCATTTTTCATTGTTTTCCTTGATTTAGACCATTTTTTCATTGTTTTCATTGATCTTTTAACCTTTTTCATGTAAATTATGAAATAAGATGATCTAATTGATCAATTGTAATTATGCACAAAAAAGGGGATCGATCAAACTTGGGCTAAATTAGTGAAAAATAGATAAAAATGAAGAAAAATGGGGCTAAATCGGTGAAAAATGATTTAAATCGATGCAAATGGTTAAAAATCAGCTAAATCGGTCAAAAAAGGGATAAATCGATGAAATTGGTGAAAAAATTGATGAAAATGGTGAAAAAAGGGGCTAAATCAGTGAAATTTGTGAAAAATTCGATAGAGATGATAAAAAACGGGTTACAATGGTGAAGTTCGTGGTTAAGTTTTTGTAATTATGCTTATAGCTAGGGGATGCATATGTAATTTAACCTAAAATAAATATCAATTTATTTTAGCTAAATAGTAATTAATTAATTTTTAGTGGTTCAATATGCAATTTTGGTAAAATTCCGGGTCAAAATCCTCAATTTTAAGTCATGAGACCTTTGCAATTGGGCCAAAATGAGACCAAAATTGCTTGACATTTATAAATTATGGGGTAAATTTGTCAGCCCAAAAAATTACGGGGTAAATTTGTCAACAATCATAAGGTATGGTACTATTTTTGCTTTTTTTCCTGCTAAATTACCTCATTTTGTGCCTCTAACGTGCGTACTTAACGGATCATGAAACTTCCATTAGGGTTTTAACGGAAGTATGTTTTTTGAATACTTGGTATGAAAAATAAACTTTGATTTATTCTATTATCAAAATTGAATTTTTGTCACGATACATTATATAAATCGTGGTTGGTCTTTTAGTTTTAAGCTCAGTGTAACGGAGAAATTTTGAGTTCACGAGAGAAAATTATTATATTGCAGTAATAAACTTCTTGTAGACAAATATAGTGGTGAAGTTTTTTGCGGATTTGAATTTCATCCTTAATTCGACCAAGATTTGAATATGTGTTGGACTTAAATCCAAATTAGATGTGAAAAGATCCAGAATCCAACTAGAATAAATGAAAAATAGATTAATGTGAATCTAAATTTAAAGTGATAATTGCATCCGATCCAATATATTATCACATGAAAAAAGTTTTTGTTTGACATTTTTCATTTAAACTTTCATTGTATTGTCTCACTTTTCAACCATTTCGGTACTTTTTAAAGAACCAACAAACAACACATTTCACTTTCACAAATAAACTTATCTTCTTTCAATTTTTAAAAATAATCTTATTATGAAAAATCATTTTATCCCCAAATTGAACATAAATAAACTATTCTTTAATTTGACATAAAATAATTTATCTCTTACTCTATTTATTTCACATAACAAACATGATTTTATATAAAGGAGTATATTTCTTACACTATTTCTCTTCTTTCATAATTTCTATTAAAAAAATTACTCATTTTTAAACATAAAACTACTATTTATTTCATTCCAAAAAATCCAAACAAACAAAATTAGTTGAAATCTTCTAACACCTTAATTTATTTCTAAAACCACTCTCGAACATGAAATAAACATGTCCCAAAACTTTCATTTCATATTAACGGCTGAAAATGCAAGAAAACAAAACTACGCTAGCATAAATTAAGTAAAACATTGACAGAAGTTCACATTGATTTGTCCAAAAGGGTAAAATCAGTGTGCTTCTTTTTCACCACAAACATTAAGGGTGGATTTGTCCTAGAGATTTCAAAAAAAATTATAGAAAAATTATTTTTACTTAAATGGATGTTGGCAATAATTGATTCTAATAAAAAATAATTATAGAATAATTTCTTTTGTATAATAAATTTTGCAAAAGTAACACTTTAGTAGCTTATAAAATAAACTAATTTTTAATTTTTGAAGATGCCAAAGCTGATTATGCATTGGGGGCCAAAAAAAATCACTATTGAATAAAAGTAAATTTTATAATTGGAGTTAAACAGTTTGAAAATCACAATAGAAATCTAAAAGTGCTCCCACCGCTGGGCCAAACTCACCCTAAATAAGAACCTAAATAATGGATCAGACAAGTTAAATGTAGACGAGTAAACTAATCAAAATGAGTCATATAACACATTATTCATGTTTTAATTAAGAGCTTATTACATACTTCCTCCGTCCAATTATTCTTACTTTTTTTTTTTTTTTTGAGAATATCTCATTATTCTTACTCTTATTTCCTTTATGGAATATCCAAATTCAACACTCTATTTCTTAGAGTATAATTGTTTTTCCCAAAATCCTTTCACAAAGTAATGATTTCACATCACTAATTATCAACCACTACTATTAAGGGCAGAATTGTAAATATACCTAAAATGTTCACTTTTTCAACACTTATATAAATCTTTGTGCCAAAAATAAAGGGAGTATAAATAATATGACAGAAGGAGTACATATTTGTCTTCATATATAGCTTATAGATTTAATCGAACCAAATTTCAAATACAATCAATATTGGTCCAATCACAATTTGTCACATAAAACCAGAGTCAATTTATCTCCATTCATAAACATATAAATATATTCTCCAGTACCTTTTGCTTTGTTTCAAAGTTTTTAACAATAAGAAGCAAGGAATCAATATTTTTGCCACGTAGCAAAAAAAAAAAAAAAAAAAAAAATTTGCCACTACATCTTTAAATAAAATCATTCAATACATAAGATCATATTTTTTTTTACCAGAATTGCTAGTACAAGGAGGTATCAAAAAGGGTAGAAAATGTTTGTTACTTTGTTTATTGCTTAATCTTACAAAACACTTTCAGTTGCATCAAAGCAAGTTTAACTCAAGAAACAGGCCCAGACGACTGACCTAAGCGCATATCATTCAACGCTGAGATCGCCATTTTTTACGAAGGGCTGCAACTCTTTTTTGGCCAGCTCCTTTACCGTAGAGTTTGACGTTTCCAAGAATGCTTTCACTACCTTAGAACTAAAAAAAAAGACAATCATATTAAAAAGAGAATTACTTCATAATTTAAATGAGAAGACCGAGGATTTGAAACGTTAAAACAAGTGTTCTAACCTGTGACCTTTAACCCAATCTGCAATTTTCCCTTTCAGAGCTTTTTCCCATAGAGTCGAGGCGAATTCAGGGCAGTCTAGAACAAGTTTCCTGAGAGTCCTGCTTGAATGGAATTGTTCTAGAAGATGCTCTTCTTTTTGTTCGTCTACCTTAGCTTCGGAAGCAAGAGATGCTATAGCTTCATATAACATGTTTAACTTTTCATCCAATGTGGGATGGAGTATCCCATCAGCGCCTCCTGTGACAACCTACACGTATTTTTGCAATATACAAAAGTCAATAATAGATTGGCTACCAAAATATTCAACCCCGATTAATCTATTGGAGATCGAAAAGAGCATATATTATTTAAAATGACATAATATAGATTACAAAATAATTTACCTCATAAATGACATCTTTCCCAGTTTTAGATCTTAACAAGTCTCCTGCCATCTCACAACATGCATCTATTAGTTTCTGCCAAAACAAGGAATGAATGAATAAGCAACCAAGGTGACCTTTGAATTGCAGAAAAAGGGTCGACCGGCAGGCACACAAGAAAAGTCCATCAGACATAAAACAGCTTGACACAATTTTGTAATTTTTTATTTTTATTTTTTGTGCATATGTTTTTAATATTATTAGATTGAGCTGTGGATCTATGTGCACCTAATGTGCATACCAGACATCCAAAGATCAATGTGAAGTGAGTGAAAAATGTAAATGGATCCATCTTGAATACGGATTCAATCCATTTGAATCCACTGACTGGATCCATTTTGAATCCGGCTCACATGGATTCAAGTAGATCCATTTGCCACCCTTACCACTCATTTTAAACTTGAGCAATCCAAAAAGGTCACAAAAATCATAAGACAGCAAAAGCAATGCTTTGAAAATTTTAAGACGGGGAACATAAAAAAAGAACCGAAAAACGAGAGGATAAACTTCATGCATGTGCCCACACACACACACACACACACGGTGAGAGAGTAATACAAAAGCAAGCATGATGAAAAAACCTCAGCGAGCCCACTGTTGACCAACAACTCTTGCCTCCGTTTCAAAGAATCCTTCTTACCACCTTCATTTAGCAGTATACTTGTATCTACACCGTCACCTTCGTCTTTCTTCTCTTCTTCCACAGCTTCACCATCATTCAATTCACTCTGATGTACATAATAATGAAGATATTCTAAGTTGGGTCTATTTCACAAAGGGAGTTCATATAGTTTTTTGAGTTTGTTTTATAACAATAAATAGAGTACAAAGTAGAAGATAAGGAGAGGGAGTTGCCTTATTACTAAGAGATGGAATGGACAGACCCAATGATGTTATATCATTGGGAGTTAGGTATCGAGTTGAATTAGGATGAAGTAGCTGGAGGATAAGGCGCTGTCCACTCTGCAATAGAGAAAAATCAGACTCATGATTCATTTAGACAAAAAAATTCAAGAGATTGAGTAAACCAAACAACTTTTTGTTCTTATATATTAGCAACAACAAAATGAATATAATAATTAATAGAAGCAAAATCTACTCAGAAAATCCAAATAAAATTTAAAGAAATTTCTTTTGTCAAAACCTGTTGCAAAAGAAGCTCCTTCAAATTTGACTCGAGCTCACGAATGATAATCTGTGATTGAGAATTGCAAAGATCACTCTTAGAAGAAGGCATTCATTGGAGTATTGGAAAATGTCCAAAACATAAAATATGAGGAACCAAACCTTTGATACTAGTTTTGTGTCATCAACAACTGAAAAAATGCAGACGAGTACCTGTAATATTTTTTGAAAGCTCAAAAGGTAATTAATAAATAAAACCAATTTAATAATTGGAGCTATAAACTAAGTAGTAAATGAAACCTATATTTACCCATCACTAATAAGCAAGCTAACATTTACAACTGCCAATGTCAAACTCACCATACTTCCGAATTTGTCGTGAGCAATCTTTTGAACATGGCTTTTCATTCCTTTGATTATTTTTTTCCGCTCCTAAACAAATATAGTATTTAAAAGAAATTTCAAATTAAATCACACGAAAGCATCCAAAATGGAGGAAGTATTATTATAAAATATCATATGTACTACCTTAGCACTTCCATGCTTGATACAGAGAATACCAAGTCTGGATCCATCATTAGTGTGGATCATTCGAACAAGATCTAAACCTGACAATTGTTGGATGATATCTGCTGCAGAAGTCTATAATATTGGATTTAGTAAAATATACAAGCAGCTTTCTTTATAATCAATAGAACGAAAAAAAAAAATGCAGTGGCTATTAAATGTACCTTATCAGCAATGGTTAAGTACTCCAATATTGCTCTGTGTACAATCGAATGGTCTAATATTCCTTTCTCCAGAATTGGTTGAAGCACGGATGTCATATGACGTATGACTGATGACTTCTGTAACTTTAGCTTTGATATTATATCAACAAGCCTGTGACAATATTAGTTATTTTTATTATGTATACACGAGTACCTTAAATATAGCATCATCTTGATATTGCAGTCAGTGTATTGATTACATCATGGAAGTCAATGAATTACCTGGTTTCCTTCACTGTGACCATGTCTTTAAATAACTGAAGTTCAGGTGAGTATAGTTCTACGAGAAGAGCTTGCTTTTGAGTGGCATTCCCCAAATTATACACATGTTCAATAACTATAAGAAAAAAAAAACAAGGTTAAAATAATTTGCAATCCAAGTAATGAAAGAAGAGAGGCCTTGCTTCATCAAACAAAGTGTTCAGTTTATGATACACAATTATACACTATTAATGTTCAACCAAAACTACCCATTCGTATTTATAATAAAAATAATTAGCACTTTAATAAAAAAAAATTGAAATTCTCGACACCATTACACTGACCTGATACGTCCCCAAATATTTTTCTAAACACGCGTTTGAAGTAAAATAAAAACTACAATCGTTCTTTTTTAATTTGGAACAACTAACCTGGCAGTGATCTTACATGTTTCCACAAACACAGACATCCAAAACCAATCAAAACACATTTTTAACTTTCATACTCCACTAGCCTAATTATAAACTTTTATATACATAATTTTATTTTTTGAAACAAAACATCACTTGTATTAAAATAGTTGTAATATTTATTTAATACAAAATCAAACCAAATAAGTCTTCACCTTTTTCAGATATATCCAAAAACAAAAAAAAACACTTCAAACAATCTGTAGTGATTTTGAAAATTTCACCAAAAAAGTTTCTTGAAATTCAGATAATTTCAATTGAATTCTCTTAGAAAAAGATGGTGCTGCTTGATTAACTACAATAAAGTAAAAAACTGAAAATAGCTAGTGTTATGATGAGTGAGCATGGCAATTGCTACAGTTATCAGTATTGTAGTCATACCGAGTGAACCAACCATGTGTCGCAGAAGGGAAGCAACATGGCCATGGAGGGAGGAGATAAATTCTGCTAGCTGTTCTTTGGGTGCTGCAAAGAGTTAATTGCAACCGGATTTTTTTAAAAAGAAAATGAAATAACTTATTTTTTAATAGTTAACTGCTAAAGAGCCTTATATACATAAAATAAAAGAGGGCAATAAAAACAGGTTATCCTCAAAAGTAATATCAGTTTTTCAATGTCAGGCATACCATTATCTAACATTTTAGTCACGAGATGAACTGCATAAGTATTGGTTGACATAGCAATAAAATTGGGCCGGAGCTCCACGAAAACAGCATTTCTTTCCTCTTGACTACAATGTTTGACACAAGTCTGCAATTCAAGGAACCACATCAATACATTACTGTAATCAACAGGAGGAAATAGATCAACATGAGAAGAATAGAACCCGATGAAACCACATGAAAACCTGAAGAACACGAGATGAAACATGAGAGCTCGCAATTTCAGAAATCTTTCCCTTCATCTTCTTTAGTGCTTCACTCACCAACCTTAGACACACACCAAAACAAAAGATTTCAAATAAAGATATAGCCTTTATTTTAAATGAAATGAAATAGGCAAGCCAAAGAAGGCTATATAGATAAAATATAACATATCAGAGGAAGAACATACATTGATCTATCATTTTTCGCAATATTTCGACGTCTCATTTTCTCCCAAAGCAAAGCAAGTTCCTGATGACAATGGAGAAAAAGAAGAGTCAGAGACAAAAAAGAGTAAGAAAAGGAGATTCAAAGAAATTAAAAGGAGCAAGTACACTCCAAGAGATGGAAACGGAAGCATAAACCATATAGGGTACTTAAACGGTCTATTTTTTGTTGGTAATGGTTAATTTTTTAATTTAAGGTTAAAAAAAAAGAGAAAAAATGATAAACACCCAAATCCCGGATTACCTATAAATTTATATTGTTGCTCCAAAACTATGGTAATGATTTTGGAAACGATAATGGAAAGCTAATTCATGTTCTAATTCAAGCGAAAGTCTCAAAATGGAAGGAAAATTGAGAAAGATAACCCATAACATAACAACTGGCCACACTCCTTGTTCTTACTAATGCTAGGCTATAAAAACACCCAAATCCTTTTACTAATTCATAACAAAAGAGCACTCATTGCTCAACATGAGAATTTAAATTTATATATACTGTGATATATACAGCAATCACCACTGCTTGATAAAATTTGGCATGGTTGTTAACACTATGTATAAAAGTTCATATACTTATGTAAAGAGATGTAGTGATTGCAGCTGCATATACTAGGAAAACAGTATATAAACAAAGAAAACAGAGATATACTTGTTCCAGTGAGTAATGCTTCTTCCTCTTCTTTTTCCTAGCTTCAGCTAGTTCCTGAACAAATTGACGAAAGTAGAGGAAAAAATGTCAGGTGAAGTTGCATTAGTTCATGTTTTAACATGGTAGTTGGTACCACTTCATAAAGAAGAATGTAAAAGGCAATACTCAATCATGAAATGATATCTCGATTCACAGACATGATATATACACAACAAACACACACATGTAATTCTTGTTTCTCCAACTATACCCAAACTTGAACAAAGTATTTTGCATTTAATCAGCCATTTACAGAGCTGTAGTCCAAAGCGTTATCCTTGAAGAACATAGTACTACACAATGATAGTACAGCACATCACACAATCCTATTATCTTTTATTCAAGGCAGCATAAGATTGCTCTAGGAACCCCATTCCTAGATTAACCCAAAAATCTGAACTACAATTTTCAGAACATAGTTGTTAATAGCGAAAAGCGACGCGAAGCGACAAGGTATCGCCTTGCTACGAGGCGAGGCGAGGCCAAAAGCGCTAGCTATATCAATATAAAGCGCTCTTATATAATTTTTTTAATAATAATATGTAGTTAAATAAAATATGTATATTAATAAATTTAAGTGCATATTTTAATATATATTAATATACTTAAGTAATAATATGTAGTTAAATAAAAAATTTAGCATTTATTAATGTATTTAAGTAAAAAATATGTAGTTAAAATGTTGTATAAAACCCATTAAATTATTTATATAAGTAAGTAACATATAGTCAAATAAAATAAATACACTAATGATTTAAGTAAATTGTATTTACTAATATTTAGTTGAATAAAATGGTGTCAAATAATGAAAAATATTAAGTAAAAATTCAGAATATGCTTTACAAGCACAAATATAAAAAACAAGTAAACAAATTAACAAAATACACAATAAGACATGTGACTAAACCTATATAATTGACAAAACAAAAGGGAAAGTAAAGAGGTGGGCCATGACACTTTATTATAAATAAAAGGAAAGTTTAATAAAAAGAAAAAGAAAAAGAAAGAGAAAAAGAAGTCTGCAGCAAAATCCCTAATCTTCCTTATCTCATTTTACCCCGCCGCCGCCAAGGACTTCATCTTCTTCTTCCTTTCTTTTTTTTCTTCTGGAAATTGACTTCATCTCATTTTACTCCGCAAACCCTAATCTTACTTTTTTATTTACTGGAAAAAGTCAATAAATCGAGGCCTTGTTAAAAAAGGCATTTTTTTTTTAATTTCCTAAACCCATCACCTTCAATTTCTGGAAAAAGCGCCGTTTTGCTGAGCTATGAAGCGCCGGAATTGCGCCGTAACGCCAGGAAAAGCGCCGCTTTTCCCAAACCCTAAAAATAAGGCAAGGCGAGGCGAGGCGAGGCGAGGCGAGGGGATGGCGAGTCGCCCTGAATCGCGCTATATCGAGCGCTTCATTCACTTTTAACAACTATGTTTCAGAATAATAAAATAGTAGCTAAAAGAACCAGCCATAGCTGTTACTATATTATACCATACAATACCTGTACTTTTCACCCAAGCAACACAATTTCATTTCCAATAACTATACACATATACTCAAAATGCTATTTACAGAATGAATAAAATCCGAATTGACAATTTACAACAAATTCAAGAGGACTAAACACTGGACCTTTGAACGTATACGTTGTACTTTTTTGGAGACCTCCGTTTCATCTTTCTTCACACTGGGCGCGAAGTCCTTTTTAGGAAATTTGAAGGGCTTTTTGGTGAGATTATCCTTAACATTACTCGAATTCAGCTTCGGTTTTTTGGAGTCCGAAGTGAAATTAGGTTTCTTGGGATTAGATTTTGGTCCGTCTCTCTTTCTCTTCAGGGGCGTCGGCGCCATTGATGAATTTGCAGCTCAATTGTTTGATTTTTTGTTTTTGTAGATTTTGGGGCGCTTGTGATTTGGGGGTTTTGCAAGGGTTTTTGTTCTTTTGAGTGGGCCGAACAATATAGAAGAATAAGAATCACTGGCCTTTATAGAAAATATGGCCCATCCGTAGACCCATGTGACAAGCCCATTTTGAGGGCAAATTAAGGATACCGTTACCATAAGGGTTAAATTACAAAACTCCCCCTCATATATTAGATATTATGAAATCCCCCTAAAGCTTGTCACCGTTTACAATTAGCTTCTATCCTTGAAAAACATGGGTAGAAATCACCGATCGGCCATTTCCCCTCAAAATTTAAAGCTTTTTTTTAACACTAACCTGTCTTCGGATGAGATAATTAATTCCAAAAGCCAAATCACCGATCGGCCATTTCCCTAAAGTCTCCGAATACGTAAACCTCAGAGTCTCCGAAAGTGTAGAAATCGTCTCCAGCCACGTGGCAGGTGCCTGAGCTGGCCTCCGCGATTAACGTTTCTTCGCCGATCTACTCTTCGATTCCGAGTAATCGCCGCCGACGGTGGAATCTTCTTCCTCAGCTATGGATGAAGCACGGCGGCTCAAAGCGTAATACAGAAGAAGAACCGCTCCCGCCGCCGTGGCCATTGTCGTCGCCGCCATCGGAGTATTTACTATGAGAACATTAATTATTTGAAAAATTCACTCTCCAATATACTGATTTTTATGCATAGAATCGAAGAAAAATTAGGTTATATATAAATCAGGTTGAGAAAATTTGCACTTTCATTTAATGTAATTTGCTAATTTATTATGTTATGCTGAGGAAAGGGGTTGAGAAGGGTGTCAAACAGCACAAAGCAAAGCTAAAGGGCAATGTGTAAAATGACAGAAGTAGCCTTTGTTTGGGTTTTAGTATGTTTTTATTAATTATATATAAAAGAATCGATTATTTAGCTAAGAAATTATTAGGTTTATTTTATTATATTATTATTAGTTTTGTTTACCCTTAAAGTTTTAAGAGTGTTTTATTCGAACTTTTTGACTTGGAAAAGTTCTATACAAGGTCATTCGACCTCCCACAATAATGTAGCTATATATTTGACTTAAAATTAAATAATATTTTTAAAAAAATAATAAATTATAAACACGTATAAATACATCTTAATGAGAGTAAACAAATTTAGACAAAAAGAAAAAAAGTAAACAAATTCGGCACGAGATAGAAATGAATTATATTAAGAATATACATAACTGAAACAAATTATTATTGTATTCATCACAATACAATGTATTATTTAGTTATAACTTACTTTAAAGTCAAAGGAATATCTATCTAAGATAAAATTTAATTGTTAAAAATTACAAACTCAATCTTTCGCAACATTCTTAAAATAACCTTAAACTACATGGCTACAAAATCATAATTTAATTTTCTTAACTAATATAGTTTCGCACAATTTTAGAACTACCATATGAAATTCTATTTTTACTAATGTTAAACGATTATAATTGTCTTATGGGTGAAATTGTCATTTCAAGCTGGGAATGTGCATTACGTATTTACGTGGGTTAAGGGAGGCAAAGTGCGTACGTATAGTTGTGGTGGAGGAGTTATCTAGTGTTGATGGTGTGGTGGGGACTGGGGAGATAAGATGATCCGCATATAAATTGGTGGACCACGTGGGCCCAACTTGTTCTTAAGTTATAGGAGTACATAAAATAATCACTCTAAATAAAGAACTATAATATAATAGTCAAGACTCAAGACAATATCTTATTTCTTAATAATAAATGCTTAGACAAGTTTACACATAATTTCTTGTTTATTATAAGTATTATATAGTATCATAATTAATTATAGTTTATAATAAGTGTTACAATTAATAGTGTATTTATAAATAAAAGTAAACTACTTGATATTTGAGTTCGATAAAAGTTCGTTTGAGCTCGATTTGTCACATAAATCAAACAACTTGACATCATTTTTTGTTCGATAACTTTTAAAGCTCGGCTCGAGCTCGAGTTCGATAAGCTAAATATTGATTAAATACATGTAAAATGTCAAACTACTAGATACTCGGCTTGAGCTCGATTCTTTTAACAATCAAACAAATCTCAAACACAAAATTTGAAGCTCGATAAAATTATGGCATGAGACATTACTCGGCTCGATTACACCCCCTATGTATTTATAATCAGAATCATTATGTCACAATTGTCTATTTTATTGTCCAAAATTGTAAATTTGGACTACAAATTCTACAAACACATAGTAGCTAGGTTGTTCAGAATTCAACAATTAATTTGAACAAATTTACTCATTTACAAACTAATAAATAAATATATATTTTATGGTTGGTTTACCTAAAATGTATATTTTATGGTTTATTCACCTAAAATGGCATTTCATTTGCATTATGAATTAATAATATTGCAGTTGCATTGTGAATAGGTTGTAATACGAACAAGTATCATTTTTCTTGCATTGCGACTGAAATGTACGTATGGTATCGAACTAGCTAGAACTAGAATACTTTTATTCACTAGATTCAAATTATATTTCTCATCAATATTTTTAATTTGAGTTGTTATGAAACAATATTGTTGATTTGATATGACCTTCATGATTATTGATGAAGTATTTTAGTTTGACTTTAATTTGGAATCGCATTATAAATAATCAGCATATAAAATTAATTCGTATGATTCAGGTTGAATCATGTTCGGCTCAAGTTTAGCTTTATTTATGTGTGATCGGATTCGGATCGGGTCTGTATTTTGCTTGAATTTATATTTATTGACTCCACTGAATTTTGGTTGGATTAAGTCGGATATCGAATCTTTTCAGATCCAATAAAATATTCACTTCAAAAATTTTAACCAATATTTTTCAAAACAACTTTGTTAATTTTACGATTTTATTTAATTTAGCTCACATGTTCAAACTTTCTTTACTAATTAATATTCATATTTTAGATGAAAATATGCATAAAGATGAATTTATAAACGAATTATTAACTACTATCTTCTTAAAGTGATGGTAACATATACTTCAATTTATGTTACTTATTTTTATAAAACATTACGTTTATAATTTATTTTTTATTATCGGATACGAATCTTTAACGGATTGAATCAACTTAAATCCGTATTTGATCCACATGTTTCAAGTTATGAATCAGATACATGGAATCTCTAATTGAATTAAAATTCGAATAAATCGAGTCGGATCCGAATCGGATTCTGATTGAAATTTGCCCCTTTGAGACGAGATAAACTAGAGTTCAACTATATTTGTATAAGCTTAAGAATTTGTGCAATGAGTCAAATTTATATGTGATATTTCATTTATCCTTAACCGTGTATGGGTCCAAAAGCTTGAAGTTTATATGATATTGAATTCCGTCCATCCAATAATATTTTACTCATCGAGCTCTAACATAATTAAAATAAATAAATAAATAAATACCAAACGCATTTACCTACGTAATTTTCGATCAATCAACACATTTTTTTTCTTTTTAGAATAAATCATTAACTCGTCCAAGAAGTACTCAGTTAGGTATCCAAATGCATGTGAATTTTCCAACTACTCTACCTTTTTTGGGCCCAAGGCGTTTACACATAATTTAATAAGAGGATAATTGAATTCTATGAAGATCTATTCTTCAATTGTTTCTTAATAGTTTAATGATAGAGTGGTGACTGTAAAATATAGGTTATATATTGTACATAATTTTATTATTCACCGATAAATTCTATTGGTTGCAGTTATGTTTAAGATTTCTATGTGACATTCAAAAAAAAAAAACACATATCTTGAACCAATTATTACTTGACAATGTGGGTGTGTGTTTTTACTTTTTAGACACTTCTAGAAAAATTGAAAATTCTCACCAAAATCTTGCAACCGAAGGGCATCCGTCGGAAATTTGGGTGAAAATTGTTTTTGGAACCTATTTTTGGACAATTTTGGTTGCAATTTCCTATTTTTGAGATGTAGAGTAATTAGTATAAGATTAAAAGTTATAACTAGGAGATATGAGAATTTGGTGATAGAGATAGACTCTGAGGTTATTTATACCCTCTTGCAAAAGACTGATACCCAGGATCACCCGCTAGATTTTAACTTAGAGGATTGCAGGATTCTGCTTGCTAGGCCGTGGATTGTGTCTCTCCGTCAGATCAGAAGGTCGGCTAATTCAGTGGCGGATGCTTTAGCCAACTTGGCCACACTTCGGGAGAAAGTCTGCTTTGGATGGAAGAACCACCTGATTCTATTCGGGACTTAGTTGAGAAAGATAGGCAGTGATTGCCCTTTTCAGATAAAAAAAAAATTATAACTAGGCAGAATTAAAATTTTGGTCCCGAAAGACTACATACCCTTAGAACTTGTCATCTGTATATTATAAAACTCTACTTTCAGTCTCAATTTCAAAGATAATTTATACTTTTAATCCCAATTTGAATGAAAAAGCTAGGATAATATGATCAAAAGTAAAATTTATAAAATATGGGACCCAAAAACAACGAGGGTCCAATCTTATAGGACTAATGGTGCGATTTCCCCATTCTAACAGCTAAGGTACTGTGGTTGAAGATTTCACGTGCAACATTAATATGGTTATTTAAAGATTATATTGGCCCTAATTTTGGCCCTAATGATTATTTGCAATGTTTGTAATTTTTCATAATTTATCAAACATTTAAAAATTCACAAAAAATAATAGTTGTTCCGTGGTTGCACTCCATAAAATATACTTTAGAAAATACAAACAAAATTCCAGAAATTTCAAATAATCCTGTATAGAGGTGGCTACTTAAATTGATATATGTAGGGGTGGGCATTGGTAACCAAACCCGAACGGGACGAGTATTTTTTGAATTTGGATACCCGAACTTAAAAATTCGTATTTTTTTATGAAAATACGAGATAAATTTGGGATTTGCCTCTCTAACCCCTGAATACCAGTACCCGTCTATATCTTTTTATTGTTAATTAATTAACATCATCTAATGAAGAACTTTTTTTTAATGAAATACGAGACAAGTTTGGGATTATACACTTTATTTATATATCAATCAATTAATTAATTAACATCATCTAATGAAGAACTTTTTTACTTTATCCTAATACTTTTTAAATCGTACATTTAGTTATTAATACCCATATCTCTAACTCCATATCATTTCATCCCAAATTTGCCCCGAAATTTACTATACCCATATCTCTAATCCCAAACCCGGCCCGTGCCAACCCCATATATGCAACAGTTTAGAATAAAAAGCTTGTGTGAGATTCAATGATACATGGGCCGTATAGAAAATATGGCCCATAATTAGGCCCATGTGATTATTTGTAGCCTAGTGCCCTAAAAGTTAAAGTAAAGAGCCCATTGAAGTCCCAAATTATTCAGCATGGGCATTACTTCAAGTTTATAGCCCCGCCACAGTTTCAAGCACAAAAATCGACCGCCTCTCGCCGCCACCTGCACCACCACCCCCGGTGTCGCTCCACCACACCTTGCCCTCACTTGTCAAACAAAACCCTGTGTAATTCTGTAAACATCTCAACTCATAATTATTCCGCTGTTGTTTGGCAAGAAAAGAAAATGGGGTCGACAAATATAAGAGACATTTTAACTTCGTTTAACCCGAGTCTAGACTTATTTGCCATCAGTACTGGTGATGGTCGAATAAAGGTACTTAATTTTTATTGCTTAGTCTTCTCTTTCATATAGATAATCAAATTTGTTTTTTCTTAATTGTTTTTGTTGTGTAGCTTCGTTTCTTGACTATTTGACTTGTGGGTTTTTCTGAACATGTTCTTTACTTGCTTGTTGAGCTGCAATTTATCTAAAAGCCTCATAGTTTTGATTTGGAATTTTTATTTTCTTATGTGTGTAAATGTAGTCTTCCAGAGGTGCTTGAAAGGTTAAATTTTTGGTAAATAATTGTTCATGGTATTGTATTGTAAATTGTGTTCACGAGAAGTTCTTTACATTCTAGATAGGTATATAAGAGAGTTGAAATTTGTGATATTTTCAATTTATTTTATTAGGAAAATGGGGTATTAGTAGGTATAAGAGTATTTGCAGGATGATTTAGTTTGTGAAATTTTGCAGATATGGGATACAGTGAAGGGTCAGCTCCAAACTGAATTTGCAGATGTTGCTTCAACTGAAGCTAATAGTATATTTGGAAAACAAGAAGGAGGGCACCTTTCAATGGACTATACATGTATGAAGTGGCTGACTTTAGAGAAAAAGGTTTGAATTTTATGTCATGGATTAAGATTGGTACTCATTTATCATCAATTTTAAAAGATTTTCGATTCTAAGTAAGCTTAATTTTTCCAGAAAAAGAGGAAGCTTGGAAGTTCCCTATTGATTTTAGGGACAGGTGGTGGTGATGTTCTAGCATTGGATGTGTCTGCTGGCCAGTTAAAATGGAGAGTTAACAACTGCCATCCAGGGTCAGTTCTTTGCTTTAAATATAACATGTCTTATTTTTCTTGGGCTTTCATTACATGACATGTTCAAATCTTTGGATGCCAAAGAATTTGTTTTCTTCACTTTATTTGTTGTAAACATAAATTGAAATCTGTTAATTGAATATTCAAGATAACCGTAAACTAGGAAAACAAAAACCGTGGCTAGTTGGCTACATTACTAAGCATTTCATCATGGTGAAATATAATAGACATGTCATGGTTTTATTTGAGTATGTAGGGAATACTAATATGTAAGTTCAGATAATATACTTACAAGTCAGTGGGCTTGTTTGGATCAATTTTGGATTGGTTTTGGTGTTTCGGATTTTGGTTTGTTGATTCCAAGATTCTCCTAAAATTTTGTGCAAAGACATTTGATATATGACTTGGATGTGCTTTGGTTGGATCTTTCAGAATGTATAATAATGTTAAAAACGAGTTAGTGGGGTTGGAGAATGCGAGATGTAGTTTGAATATATTTTAAATGTAGTTTGGGATTTAGAGCGAAAAGGAGGTGCCTTGCTATCTAACCATGATGTTTGTTGAGAGTTTTTGAGTGAGTAGCCTAACCATTTATTTACTTTACTGACAACCATGTACAGGGGTGTTAGTGCTGTATCATTTCCTACACATGGATCACGCATTTACACAACTGGTGCCGATGGAATGGTTTGCGAAATCGACTCAATGTCAGGAAACTTGTTAAACAAGTTCAGCGCTACTTCAAGGGCAATATCTTCTCTCTCTGTTTCCCCAGGTATATATATATATATATATATATACAATCTCTTCTACAGATTTCTTTTCTATCCCACAAGTTCTATAGTATTTATAATAGTATTATAGATCCCACATTCTCACTTGTTTCAACAATGTCTAGAAGGATTTAAGTCAATGTCTATACATAAAACCTTTAATGGGATCTTTTGACTATTTCTTGAAATCAGATGGGAACATGATAGCAACTGCGTCAGCTAAGTTGAAGATTTTCAACTACTCAAATCACAAAAAGCTACAGAAGTTTTCTGGCCATCCCGTGAGATACAGCTTCCTTTAGCTTCATTTCATGCATAAAATCTTCTTTGATTGTTCCAAATTTTTCTTTATCAGCAGATTGAAAATCTTTTCCCCTTTTGATTTTGCAACATAAACATTATTGAGCTAAAAGCAATAATATCCCCTTTGCTTTGCCTAATTGGCAAAACCCCCCTTGTGTTATTTTTAGTAGCAAAAAACCCCGTGTTTTTTTATATTAGCAAAAACCTCCATTTGAAATCCTTCATAAATCAATAAGGAGGTTATTGCCAATGTTTTTAAGTGAATGGGGAGTTATTGCCAATTTTCAAAGTTAATAGGGGGATTATTATCAACTTTTTAGGTGAGTAGGGGTGTTTTCGAATTTATGGTGGTGTATAATTGTCATTTTTTCTGCAAAATATGTACTCGGGCTTGGGAGGGTTTTTTGGCTAATAAAAAATAGCACAAGGTTTTTTTTTGGTAATAAAAATAATGCAGGGTTTTTTTTGCTAATTTTTTTGATGGGGGTATAATTGTCATTTTTCTTGCAAAATATGTACTCCGGCTTGGGAGGATTTTTTTGCTAATAAAAATAGCACAAGTGGGGGGGGGGGGGTGGATAGGTGGGTTTTCTTGCTAATTAGTCAAAGTACAAGGGGTATTTTTGAATTTGCGACAACATTACTCATAGACTATTTCCATTTTTAAATAGGGAGCTGTGAGATGTATGATTTTCTCCGAAGATGGTAAATATGTGCTTTCTTCTGCCACTGGCGAACGATATGTATCAATATGGAAAATTGACGGTAGCAAAAACAAATCAGCATGCTCCCTTCTTAATATGGACAACCCTGCTGTATTCTTGGATAGCAAGTGTGTTAATAGTGGAGATGCAAAAAATCCAGGTCTCTCGGTTTTGGCAATATCAGAAACAGGTATTTGCTACTTTTGGCACGGAAAGACTATTGAGGAATTGCGCAATTCAAAGCCCACAAAAATCTCCATACCTTTTGATGATGGAGTTCTAAATAAACATGTGGGGGCAATTCCTAATGTATTTGCTGCAAAACTACAAAGTATCTCTGAGCCTGCATGTGGTAATGCGTTTCTTGCTTATGGTTTGCTAATTAAACCAACTTTCGAGAAAGTTTTGGTGCGCCAGGGGACAGACATGATATTAAATGTTTCACATGATGGAATCCTTTTACCTGTTAATCAGTCCCGCAAATCCAAGAAAGCTTCAGGCATGCAGAGTCGAGGCAAGTAATTCTTTTAAGTATGGTCATATCATATTTATGTTAAACTTGATGTGTAATCTAATGCTACGTGTGGTTTTTGTGACAATTTTTATGATTATGAACAGTTACTGCTCTGGATAGATCTAATGCTGAGGGTGCTCTAATTCCTGTGCCTAAGATATTTGATCTGGTTGATGGAAAGAGTGAAGGAAAGCATGTGGCAAGCAATGGTATGCTTAAATATTCAGTTGTTTTCCCTTATGATGTATGATGCGAGATTAGCAAAACCCCCATTGTGTTCTTTTTATAAAATAACCCATTTGAAATTCCTTCATAAATCATAGGAAGGTTATTGTCAAATTTTTAATGAACAAGGGGGTTATTGCCAATTTTCAAAGTTAACATGGGGATTATTGCCTTAGGTGAATAGGGGTGTTTTTGCATCCTTTGGTTGGGGTATAATTGTCATTTTGTCTTGGAGAGGTTTTTTGCTAATAAAAAATTGGCCAGGGGGGTTTTGGTAATAAAAATAACACATTTTTTTATTAGGCAAAGCATAGGGAGTATTTCTGGATTGCACTCAAATGATGCTATTATCTCTTTTGATTGTCATATCTTCTCCATGTAACAAACTAAATGAAAAAAATGCACAAAGAATAAAAGTCGGTTCTTATTTTATGCTATAACCAGTGAAATAGTGAAACATGAAGTTCTTTGAGTCAAAATGCTGAATATTAGGCATCGTGGTTATTACTCTTCAGTCTTCACAATAAAATAAAAATCTTTCCTTCTTAAGTGACAAAGTGATCTACATAATACTAGTCAAATTAATTATTTAGGTCACATTTTATGGAATAATGCAGATAAAGATGGTCTTGACACTGTCACACTCTGCATGGAAGAGAGGCTAAGATCTCTAGGGATAATTGGCAATAACGATGATAAAATTAAATCAAAATTGGATTCCAAATTGTTCGAGGGAATCAAACTTGATGCTAGTACACCGCTCAGAAAGGTTTGTCTTCTGTATACAGTTGCAGATGTTTCTTTACTCGTGTCATCTAAAATTTAAAAAGTTCTCCACCAAAATAATATAGGTGAGAGCATCTATCATGTCTATGGAACCTAATAATGCGGTCAAACTGTTAAAGGGCTTGGTGGATGTTTGGCAGTCCAGGTTTGCTCCTCTTATATCCTTTTTTACGACTTGTGTATGTTGTTTATAGCACATTCAAAACATCATTTACTAATGGAAGAAGACTAAAGTTCTGCTCTCTTATAAAGGGTGAAATTGTATTTTTAGTCCCACATGGTTGAACCTCAACAATTTTGTTCCCGTGTTTTACAATATTGCACTCTGTCCCCAACTGATTTGAACTGTTTTTTGCACTTTTGGTCCTAAGCTATATCCTTCTTTCCATCCAATTTGGTACCAAAAGTGCAGAACAGTTTTGAACTACTCTGAGACTATTCTATGGGACCAAAAGTACAAAAAATTGAATGAAAGAGGGGGCGATAGGACCAAAGGCGAAAAAACATTTTGAAAAATTGGGACCAAAAGTGTATACTTGTAAGCGGAGTGCCAGAATTGTTGAACGTCTAATCCCATAGGACTAAATATGCAATTTTTCTTTTATAAAGGTACATGATTTTTAATATTTTGTGTAAATATTTGTTCAATTTTTCTTTTTCCCAGATCTCACAGTGCCAAACACGTTCTTCCATGGATATGTTGTATATTGGTGTACCACAATGATTACGTCAAGACTCAGGAACCAAAACTTCTTGATTCCCTGTACAAGGTAGTCCTTTTATTTATGTTTACCGTTTGATCTCGTAACTTCTCGATTCAATTCTTGGTATCCAATGATTTATTTATTTTTTCTTTACGATTGTCGGAATTACATTTAAGTTTATGCTGAATTTTTTGTTAACTTTTGTTCTTTAATGAAAGGTGTATGACTTTTAGTTCATTTTCTTCTTCTTCAGGTTACCAAATCGAAAGGGCCAGCCATGAACCCTTTATTCCAGTTATCTGGTCGTTTGCAACTTGTGTTGGCTCAGGTTAATTTTCTTACGATTTCAGTTTAGTTCAAAAAATAATAAATATATATCTAATGCTTTGATTTTTGTTGTCTATAGATTGACAAGGCCTCAAATAACAAAAATGTTATCTTAGAACACAATGAGCAAGAGGATGAAAGCGAAGACGATGATGTTGATGAAGATGTTTACGATATAGAGGAAGATTCGCAGACGAGCACTGATAGTGATGATTAAATTTGTTATGTTAGAAGAAGTAAGTACTTCATTACTAAATTTATTCTTTATTGTATTACTTTTTGGTATTTGCTCAATTTTGTGAACTTTCTTGAAACAACATTTTCACTTTGTGAAGCAAGAAAAGGTCTTCTTTAGAGTTCACATATGTCTAATGTGCTGATAAGCTTGAATCTCATTCTATATTTGTTCATTGGGTTGATGGTTTGGTGTAAATTTCAATTGTTTTCTCCTAGATATCTTCATGGATAAATTCCAGTTTGCCCCTCCAACTATCTCCAATTCCTAGTTTATCGCTTCAACTATCAGTTGCATCATTTTGCTCATTCAACTATCATGCATGCTTCAAATGAGCCAAACCATTTTTCTTTTTTCAGTATGTTTCCGTCAAAAGGCCATTAACAGAACGCCTCAAATTTCCAATTTTACCCTGATTTTTATTAAGAGCATTTGCCCCTTCCAATTATTCTTAAAATATGAAGGCAAAAAGGAAGATTTGAGGGCGATATGCTTACGGCTTTTTGACAGAAATATGATATAACTAAAGGTTTGGTGCAATTAAAGAATGAAATATGGAGAGGGATAATTTGAGACGGCAAAGTGATGCGCAATTGACAGTTGAGGGGGTGAAGTAGGCATTGTAGATAGTTGAAGGGGGACAAAGTGGAATTTAGCCCATCTCCATTTTCCTTATTGTTGTGCTCATAATAAGGGCATTCTGATTTGAAGTAGTATCAAATTATGCATATGTTCCCAATATAAACTCTAGAGCCAAACTCTAGTGCAGTTTACCCCCTAATCATATTGTGTCTCTGTTGGATCCATTTAACTTTTGAAATTGTTACAGTTTACAATCTTAAGCTGTTCAGTAAATGAGCGAAAAGTAAGGGGTAAAGTGCAAATGCAACATAGTCGAAAGATTAGGTGATATGATTTTCTCTTACATGATTGTTAGTACTTATGTGCCAGTGTCGAACGGTCAGAGGTTGCCAATGCCAATAAATTTTAAAGTTGCAACTGTAAAAAATATAGGGAGTAAATGCAATTTAGTTATAAGGTAATGGACCAAAGTGCAGTTTTCCCCTTTAATGATAAATTAATTTTCCCTTCAATGGAATTTCGGAATATTAGGATAATTTTCACATTAACAAATGCAAGGTGCGTGTACTAGTTAGAAAAATACAGAGCAAATACTTTTTCCTCTTACAAGCTAGGAATATAATGTAATGGCTCAAAAACAACAAATTTATCTACATGTATCATTGCAATGAAAAGATTGGTTTTTTTTTTTTCCTTTTTTTTGGGTCTTACATTATTCTACATGCATTTGGATTTTCCTCACTGAACATAGATGTAATAATGCCATTGCCATGGTTTGCAATGTAATAATCTTGACTGAAATTGTCTGGTCTACTATAATGTGAGTAATAACTCGGTGGTGACCTCGGATATGCATAATAATTGGGTGGTGACCTTGGGGCATAATAACTTGGTGGTGGCCTCGGATATGCATATTCGGTTACGTATGGTGATGGTTTGTATGTATTGTAGTTGTGACTCACATAAACCGGTTGATCCGTCTCCCCTCTGTATCCTGGACCACTAGGGTAGCCACTTGATTGTCCCTCGTAGCCTTGTTGGAGGTTATGTCCATTGGGTTGAGGCGGTTGAACCGGCTCCCCTCTGAATCTTGGACCATCGGGGTAGGTACTACCATAAGGTTGAGGCGGTTGACCCGGCTCCCCCCTGAATCCTTGACCACCGGGGTAGGTACTACCATAGGGTTGAGGCGGTTGAACTGGTTGAACCGGCTCCCCTCTGAATCCTTGACCTTCGAGGTGGGTACTACTATAGGGTTGAGGCGGTCGAACCGACTCCCCTCTGAATGCTTGACCACCAGGGTAGGTACTACCATTGGGTTGAGGCGGTTGAACCGGCTCACCCCTAACCCCTAAACCACCGAGATAGGCACTTGATTGTCCACCGTAGCCTTGTTGAAAATTATGACCATAGTATTGAGTCGGTTGAGCCGGCTCTCCTCTGAATCCCGGATCACCAGGATAACCACTCGATTGTCCACCGTAGCCTTGTTGAAGGTTGTGATTATACGCATATTTGTATCTATAGTCTGGGGGGTGGTGATATATGACATGAACTTCTTCGACATTTTCTGGTATAGGAGGTTGAGTAAATTGGACGGATTCAGATGGCCTGTTCGTCTCCGGTGGTGGATTTTCTTGTTGTGGTGGTTCTTTCGGTTGACCTGTTGGCGGCTCTGCTTCTGTCTGTGGCGGTTCTGCAGGTTGGTTCTCGGATTCTGATGGTGGTTCTCCTCCTTCGGGTGGTGCTTCTGTCGGCTGATCAGATTGCTCTTCGTGCAAACAAATTACTGCAGTTTTTCTTGTTTTTTTCAAGGCTTTGATTATTTTTTCAGGATCTGCCCACCCAATTACTGTTATTTTTTGCTCAGGGAAATCAACATAGATATCATATATACCTGGAAAACAAAATCTATGTAAGGTTTATAGCACTTTTTAATTAAGTAAATTAACCAAAAAAAAAAAGTGAATTATATTTTGTCTAAATTTCTTACCAGTGATGCCATGTAATGCTTTCTTGATTTTCTGAACACATCCATTACAATCCATCCTCACCTTTATCTCTGTAACTCGAGGTTTCTGTACATTTAATGGAATGTTAAATATAAATTAATTCTCACAAAAAAACACATAAATTTACAAACATTATATTGGGATATAATACATACCTCCATTTCTGGATTCATAATTCAAGATTGGAGAATGGAGGAGAAAATTAAGAAAGGTGCTTTCTGGAGAGAATGAATGGAGAATCAATATATGGCATGCATTTGTGCATGGAGAGGGAATATATAAAAGTTAGTGCATTGTGGGACATGCCAAGAATCTCTCTTTTTCTTATTTTATATACGTAGTTTCTATGAAAATTAAACTAAATTATCTTATATTTGTCTTAGGTTCAATTGTTAAACACTTGTTTGAGTTTGTGTCTAATTTTTAGTTTGATTAATTAAGTTTGAATAATATTTCTCGTGCGGATAAGGAAAAAAATAATAATATTTCTCTTTCACGACTTTAAAAATGCGGTGCAAACTTGATTTGATAGGCTGAACAATATATAATATTAAAACGCTTGAGCTTTATTTGAAACCGATTCGATTAAAATTAGGTGAGTTTGATTTGTTTTAAAATCAATTTGAGTTCAGTTATAATCTCAAATTCTATGAAAAAACTTACATGATTTCGAGCAATATACAATATATTGCTTGATTTCTGTGAAGTCATTTATAACCTTTTTGTATCTGTGATAATTTTTTGATCATTTTAAATCGTTTAGTGCACCTAGGAGTGTTTTAAATCAAACCAGTTTGAATAATATTGTATTCAACTTAGCTCGACGCATTTCCAACTTGTGAATTTGTGAATGAGTGTAGATGTGTGTGTGGGGTAGGAAGGAAAATTTTGCCCAAACCTGATCTAGTCAAATTTATTCAACTACAAGGCACTGTATTGTAGTTGTTTTGTGATTGATCATTATCCTTTGAGTTACATTCAATCCCAAAATAAATGTATTGCACTTGTCACGTAAATATCTAAGGATCAGTCAAACCTAATTTGTGTCATAATTTCTAGTGGTAGGAGTGGGTGCTTTTTGTTTTGGCTCTAAAGTCATATTTGTAAATACATCTATTTCTAGTTTTCTAGAAATAAATTGTCAAAAGCTATAGCCCGATAAGAATATCTAGGGTTGCTCTCCAAAGTAAATGTAAATTTGGTAAATAATTAAACACTGGTTTTAATATTATACCAAATAATTTGTGCTATGAATCTTTTGAGTGGAACGGTGATTACATCATTACATCGATAAATCTATTTCATCACTAGTAAAAAATAATTAATGTTCAATATTCTCTAATTAATAAGACTAGTTTTAAACTATAGAAAGACTCACACATAGATGAGATTCGAACCCGTAACATTTTGATTATGGGAACTTAGTTTCGCGGTCATGCTAGAAATTAGTTTATCAATATCTCTTTTTTCCGATTTTGACAGCTTCGATTTTTCAGTCTATGAACAAACACCCAAAACTTTCGAAATAAAGTACTTATGCCTAACACAAATAAACGCATCAAGTTCGATTTTTGCACAAGACCTTATAAACACCTTAGAATTTTGAGGCAAAGGGAATATGCTTGAAGTGTATACATAATTATGATATCCAAAACCGGCCAAAAAAATAAAATGGAGTGAGGAGAAAAAGATAGAAAATTTGGTCAACCAATTCAAAAGTAGCTTTTTTAAGTGAAGGATATCTACACTTGGGGAATCCTTTTATTACAAGAAAGAGATCATTAATTTGTTAATGTGAATAATATGTGTTTTTTGTACTAATTTAATTATCTTATTTTAAAGCATAAATATTCCCTCTTCATTTTCAACATATAAAGATTGGTGGAGAATAAAAATCCTCCTCAAACGGTTCATATTTATTTGAAGAGACCATAATAAAGTGTGATTAAGACGACGTCAATTGCAATGCAAAAGATTATATTGCCTTGAGATCGAATTGTCCATTTTTCTTGATGCCTTTGTATATTGGTTTTACGGTTTTCAAACTTCGTGTGTTCTAAATTTGCACGTAACATTCTTGTCTTTTTTTACGTGTGGGGAAAAGATAAGTATATAAATTTATATTTGCACGTAACATTTGTGGGTCGTATAAAAAAAGAGAAAAGAATACTAGCACAAAAGAACTAGTGTTAAATTGTTAGTCGTGCATTACTTTGTGTGAACCTATTTAACATATATGAGGGGTTATTTCTCCTTTATTTTAAAGTAGTATTTTTCTTTTTTATAAGTTTATAAGAAAGAAGATAAATAAAATGAATAACCGGGATATTACGCAGGCCAAGTCTTCCTTTGCTTCGTGTGTGTAAAAATTATGAAATTATCTTACACAAAATTTAAGGTAAAATTATTAATATGGATTATCATAAAATTACTAACATGTACTAAGAAGCAGGGGCGGATCCATAAATTTTAGGAAGAGGGGCAAAGCTAAAGTATATTAAAAAAAATTCAATCAAACAGTCAAACTTAAATTTATTCACAATAAAATTTAGAAAAAAAAATTAGTACAACCTTTTTTTTTAAAGAAATTAGTACTACTATTGAAATTATTTAACCACTAATCTAATTCAAAGTTTCAAAAGTTTAGTTTCTTATACTCCGTAAATATCCATGGGCTCAATACAATTATAATAAAAAGACAAATATCTTTCCATGTTAAATTGTCAATTACACCTATGTTATTCAATGAAAACATTTGCTTAGACTTAATTTAGAAGACAAGATTGTCAATAGTTTTTGTGTGCTAAGTTTACCATTGAAGAGTATAAGAAAGTCTATGATGTAAATTTTAATAAATTGTTTGATTCGCTCGATTTTAGTTTTGCATGTTACCACCACAACAAAAACAATCATTATCAAAAATAAAGTTAGTGAAAAACATGCTTAGAAACTAGATGAAAGATTACTACCTTGCGAATTGTTTGATTATTCACATTGAGAATAAAAATGCTAAGAATTTTTATGATATGAAGAACGTTATAATTTTCAAAGTTTTTTCATTCAATTATTTTAGCATTTTGAATTCAATATATAGAGTTCTAGTTGATAATCTATTCTATGCAAATAAATTATATTGAATATCATTGTCAATTAATTTTAGCGATATGTAAACTCCCCGATCCCCCCCCCCCAAAAGGATAATTTGTTTGGATTAAGGAAAATTGAGTCATATACATGTTGCCCTCATATTTCAATTAATAATGTATGAAAATGGTACATCTCTTTCCCAATAAATTAAAACTTTCCTTTAAAATTTCTGAGAAAAACTAAATATCTTTTAAATTTCTTTGTATTAAAAGCTTAAAATGTTGGAGTGCATTTTAAAATATCTGACAAAAGAAAGTCAATATTTCCTAAATTTTTCCCTTCTTCTATAAAAGAATGTAAGTATGTGTGTTAGGAGTTATGAAAAAGAATAATCTCTGCCAAATGGAAATATTTCCTAATTGTTATGTGACAAACATATACAAATGGGATTTTGGGTTAGGCTTTCAGTCTGATTTTATGAAAATTGCTAACAAAAATATTTAACCTAAATTGGTGGGGTGTGCCAGGCCCGTGCAATAGTGCAACGCATGAGCGACACGCAAAAGCCTAGACAGCAAGCTGCCTTAATGGGTTTTTCCCCTTAAAAAATTAATTTAATATCGTGTGGACCGATGGTCCACATATCAGATATTAAACTGATAAGAACAGATACTACACTTGATCTTAGCCAAAAGGCCGAGAAAGGTATGAGCTTTAAAGAGAATGAAAGGCCCAATTTATATTAACTAGTCTCTCTTCATATTTACTGTACAACCAATGTGGGATATTAAAAATTAAGCTTATTTATGCTTACCTTCAATGTTGGTCAGCAAACATCATACACACTACACATTACAGCATCTAAGTTAAGAATTCAATTCTATATAAATTATCAGAATTAAAGAACAGGCATAAATATTTTGGTATCTCAATTTGGTTTTTGAACACCCACATTTGACGTTTAGATATCAATCGTGAGAATTTGAGTGTTTGGCCGAAAAAATTCCAATCGCTTTTGCTTCTCTCATTGCAGAATAGAAGCAAGAAAGTTGTTTCTTTTGCTCAAAGCAGCCATATAAAATACGTGAAATGTCAATTTTGTAAAGAAAAAAAATGAACACACGTACGTAGAGTATTGGTGATCTGTCAATCCATTTCTTCAGTCATTTGATGCTAATTTTTACATTCCAAAGTTTACAACATTTCACAATCTTTATTTATTTTATTCGTCAATCAAAGGCAAGAAAATAATTTTCTCCTTTATTTTCTTTTCTATTTTAAAGTAGTATTTTTCTTTTTTATAAGTTTTATAAGAAAGAAGATAAATAAAATGAATAACCGGGATATTACGTAGGCCAGTCTTCCTTTGCTTCGTGTGTGTAAATTTTTTGAAATTATCGTATACAAATTTTATGGTAAAATTATTAATATGGATTATCATAAAATTACTAACATGTAGTAAGAAGCAGGGGCGGATCCAGGAATTTTAGGATGAGAGGCTAAGCTAAAGTATATTAAAAAAAATTCAAACAAATTGTCAAACTTAAATTTATTCACAATAGAATATATGAAGTGATAGAAAAAATAGGAGGTGAAGTTTGACAAAAAAAAAAAAGAACCCTATAAGTTATTTTTGTTACATATGATACCCCGTTATAACGGAAAAACCATATTATAAAGAAAATATAAGATTATATTCTTTTTAAAATTATTGAGATTTTTTTATTCAACTTAGTACATTGAATAAAGAAAAAATAAAATCAAACAACAAAAACTATGATAGTTCATATTGTATTTATAATTATTATTAAAGAATTTTTTTTAAAAAACACATAATATCGAAATATTATTAAGAAGAAAAAAATTGCTAAAAATACATAAAACATTGAAATATTATTGAGAAGGAATTTTTTTTACATAAAATTTTGAAAATACTATTAAGGAATTATTTTTGAAAGAAAACATAAGATATTGAAAATAATATTGAGAAGGACAAAAAATTAAAAGAACACAAAAAAAGATCCATGAAGGGTTTGAATTTCAGACCTCATGTTGTCTCTTTCATAGAATCATCAATTGACCACCACAAATTTTATGCAAAATCTCGATCAGTTCTAATATATAATTCAGAAAATTTGAGGGGGGTCTATAGCCCCCCTTTGCCCCTCTCTAGGTCCGTCCATGCTAAGAAGAACTTTCCACTATAAACATTGAGTACTTTTTGCACTTTTATCTCTAACCTTTCTTAGTTAGCACTTACCCCTCACCATCTTTAGCTAATCAACTATCAAACTTCGCGAAATTTTCAGTTGCGTTTTCACCATTTCAATTTATATAAGGACAATATAGTATTTGAAGACTATTCTCAGTGAAATTTGTTACATTCAGTTTCTCAATGGTCATTGGTCAATTAATATTAAAATTTATTATCATCGCAGTAACATATGGTAATTATAATTTTGAAAAGACTTTCTTGCCCTAGAGGGACTTTCCTCCACCCATACTCCCCGTCTCCTAAAGATTTTGAGTATATAAGTCTTCATTTACTGACCTAAAGAGCACTCATGATAAATAACTCTTTTAATTTTGTTATTTATGATTCTCAATAGCAACTCAAAACACACACTGCCCCTTGAAATTTTAGATTAAATATCCACATTCCTAATTAAAAAAAAAATGAATAAGGTAAATTTGATCCTAACACAACAATTTTAAGTAATTCGAATTTTGACTTAACTCTATTTAATAAAAAAAATCATCTTTTATCACAATTTTAATTTTAAATTTTGAAATTTGAATACAGTGAGAGAAGATTAATCAAGAACTTACAACAGAAAAAAATACTTATAAAATTTTGAACTCATGAATATTTTGATGTTATTTCTAATTTAAACGTGGGATGGGAATAATTTTATCAAAATACATTGAGTAAAATAAAATGGAAGATGATTTATTATCTATTTCATTTAATAAATATGATATAATTTTTTTCCAATGTTTTGATATTAATTCAATTGTCAATTAATTTAATTGTAAAAAAAGGTTATCGATTAATTGATGTATGACAAATCGTAGAACACAATTCATGATGTCAAAATAAAAATATCAATACATTAAAAATGATTATTTTTTGCCAAAAACTTTTAATTTTTATTCCATAAATAATTACAGTAAAAAATATAACTACCTTTTCAACTTGGTCTTGCCCCCTCAATTTGAAATACTGGCTCCGCCCCTGCTTTCCCTTACATATGCCCATATAGTGAGCATAAAAAAAAATCACGAAATTCGACCCTAGGCCGACTAAAAATGGTAATCGACATTATTTATAATAAATGAGAGGGGCAAGTACTAATGTGCAAAAACACTCAAGGGGCCGTTCGATTTTTTCAATGGGATCAGACCAAATTGCCTGTTGCACCTAATAACACAATTGAGTCGACTATTAAAAATGATGTCTGGTTACAAATTTGGCCCAAGATTACAATCAATCATTTAATGAAAAAAAAGTTTTCGATTGACATGATTAAGCCCAAAATTAAGCATCTGACAAAAATAATCATATTTAGATATTTGTGCCAGTCAAATATTTTTCATCGTTTACTTCCATCCAACGTTCCCATTTCATGATTTGGGGAAAATCTACTATTATAATTTCTTTTGTCGATACCAGTTCCATTTTAATTTCTCAACTCCAATTTCATCATAATTTTTGTTGGATGAAGATGAAGAAGTAAAGGGAGGTTTTGATGATTTCCAAAAGTCATCAGCAAAGTAATGGAAGCTTGACAAACCTCTAACAAATTGAATCTGAGAAGACAAGTAAAATCAGAAGTGTTGAATTTTGGTCCAGAAGACTACTGATCTGATGCTGAGTACGGAATCAGACAAGTGGATTTCAGCAGAGTCAAATCAGATGAGTTCGATTTGAATCAGCAGAGTGTTCATGAGCAAGGTGATTTCCATCAACAGAGTAGAAGTGATCAGGAAGTTATTACAACGGTAATAAATGCACTTAATGCGACGTGACAGAAAGTACAACAGAATTGTACAGTGAACAGTTGTAGGAAGCCGTTCAGAGACAAGGACCAGTACTCGAGGAAGATCTGAAATCTGTCTTACTTCAACGGGCAAAATTCAAATCCTCAAGTATAAATAGATCTACATTCAAGAGTTAAAGAGAACACAATGACTGAGAGAGAAAATCAAGCGAGCAAATTTTCTAAGTCTAAAAAACTCAAGAACAGATCACCATCAACAGAGTCATCTGTTGATAAAGTCAAGTTGAAGAAACAAACAAAATGATAGAATAGTGTCCGGCAAGCCAACTGTATGGCTGCCATTTATTGTAATAAATAAAGGAACTATTCAATTTAGATTAATAAATGCATCTTTATTATATGGTCATCTTTATCTTATGTAATAATTATCTACGCATAAGGATATAAGTCCTTAGATCACAGGGCTATGGGACAACCCGTGGACTGATCTCCAAGGCCGTGATCTAGAACATATTCAAGAGTCGTAGAATCCAATCGAGATGGGACATCGTTGGATTCGGTTAGACTCTCACTAATGTGTATACTCCGATGAACTGGAGGACGCTGGGGTCCACGAGCGTGACTGGGACAGTCGATACACATAAGTGGGTGGCTTGCTGGGATGGCAAGTGCACTGAATACCCCAATTAGGAAATAACTCATCATGGAAGCGGTAGTCGCATATCGGAGTTGAAGTTATTCCAATTTACAACAGTATACGAGGAATGATCCCCAAACACTTGAGGTGATAGGGTTTATCTGGTGCGAGAACGTCTATACTTAGATGTGAATTCCGACCGACTGGAGATCGCCAGAAAGTCTCTGTGGATTCACGTTGGGTATAGAGGAACTCGTATGCAGGTTCATATCATCAACAAAGGATCCATTGACCCGACTTGATAGGTTGGGAAATTCTCCTATGGATTTCTGTGAGAAATTAATTCTGGTAAAATCCTTGGCCAAGGTATCTGACGGCTTTATGAAAGTAGCTCATAAAGATTAAGTCAAAGAGAATTATTTCGAGATCAGAATGCATAAAGTCAAAACAAAATAAAAGGGAACCGATGAAAAATCCATACCCTTAAGTATTGACTGGGAGATCGATCGATGGAGAGATTATAGCGTATATGGAAATTGTAAATGATTAATAGGTTCACTGAATTAATTCACCAGTGATTGGGCTCCATGGGCTTGTGGCCAGACATCGACCGTGGAGTGTGGGAGAATTCCCAAATTGGCAGGGGTGCTAATTTTGGAATGATCAGTCGACAGAGTGTTCGATTGATTTAGAGTATTTAATACTCGAGTGATTAAATAAATATTTAATTACAACCCACGGCCAATTATGTGGTGAACCTACGGGGGCATACACAATACACATGAAGCGAAAGCGAGGAAATGAAGAACAACTGAGTCAACCAAAATCGACTGGGTCGATTGGGGTGACTGGGTCGACTGGGTCGATGCAAATTGGATCGAACTTGATCCAATTGAAATTGGATCAAGATTATAAATTAAATTGGAATTTAATTTGTGAGTTAATTAATTAAATTAGATTTAATTAATAAAGGGAATATTTAATTAAATAGACTTAGAGTCTAATTTAATTAAATGAGAAAGAAATAAATTAATTGGGCTCTTTAATTGGGAATTAAATAAAGACCCAATTAAATTATGAAGTATGGGCCATGAATTAATTAGAAGACTTAGTCTTCCAATTAAAAGGGCCATGGCCCATGTAGGAGAATTAGAAGACTTGGGAGTCCTAATCCTAGGAGGATTAGGATGATGAGATTCCTATAAGTAGGAGACCTAAGGTCATATCTCATACACACTAATCAAGAGCCAAAAAGCCAAGTCAAGAAAATTCTCTCCCTCTCTCCCTAGTGTGATCGGCCGAACCTCTTCTTCCTTTTGGAAGAATTTTTCGATCTCGTTCTCGTTCCAATCTTGTTCTCTAATCCTAGATATTAATATATCCTATGTTCTAGCCGATTAGGATATATTATATTTCGTGATATTGTGGTGTATCAACTCGTAGAGGCGCAACACGTGGGGCGCTACAACAAAGCTTGGATCGACTTCTACCGAGGGAGAAAAGCACGACTTCGTTGCTTACTTGGATTTGCTAGGAGACAGGTATAATTTGGATCTAATTATTCTTGTCGTTTTATATTCATATATATACATCCAGTTTAGTATCCTGGCAAGATTCCGTAAGAGGTCCTTAAAATTTTATTTTCCGCTGCGTTAAGGGCTGTTTATCTTACCGAATCCCAACAGTGGTATCAGAGCCAACTCTGGCTTTGTATATATATGAATTTGCAAATTCTGTGTCTTAAATCATATGTTTGATTTATGTGTGGCTAGTTCTTTTACTATGCATGTTTTAGAACGTAGATCTGATTAACTTGGAGTTAATAGAAAAATTTTGATTCAAAATTTTATCATGTTAATTTTAATTTTTGGATTGGGATTTAATTAAATCTGTTTTTAATTAAATCAAAGTAATCAAGAAAAACAAAAGGGAAATTGTTTTAATTGGATCCAACCGCGGTGGCACGCGGCGGTGCGCGGCTGGGCGGCCACCGCATGCTGCTGCCCACGGCAGCGTGCGAACAGCACGCTGGCAGCGCGTGCGGCACACAGCAGCAGCCTACGGGCCGCCTGCCGTGTGCTGTCACGCGCAGCCGCGCGCTGCCGTGCGCTGCCACGCGCAGCAGCGGCTGCTACGGGCAGCCCACGCGCGGACTTCGTGGCTGCGCGTGTGCTGTCCACGTGGCAGTCTTCGATTTGCCACTTCGTGGATGATTTTTGGTTGGACTCTAATTCTGCCTATTTTGGAAAGTTTGAAAAATCTTGGAGATTTGTGAGATTAGGAAACTTGGAGTTTTGGATAAGGTAGGAATCTTGGAAGATTTGGGAACTACCTTAGTTATCTAATCTAATCAAAATAGGATTATCTTGAGAATCTTGGAGATTTGGTAAATTGGGAAACTTAGAGTTTTGGACAAGATAGGAATCTTGGAAGATTTGTAACTATCTTAATTAACCAACTTAATCAAGATAAGAATTCTAGATTACTTAGAACTCAAGTAAGAGTTAATTAATCTTAGAGATTAATTATTAATTCAAAATTAAATTAACTTGGATAATTTTTGTGAATTAAAATTAAAGGAGCCGATAAATTTACATTTATGCCCTTATGTGAATTTATACATGTTCTTGAGTGAATATGTGGATTGGTCGATTTTGCCCCTAAGCCCTGTGTAGATTTGGTTTATTTATTTTATGGGTTGTAATTAAATGGGCCTGATTGGTGCCCCTTGCTTGCGCAATTAAAATGTAATAGAGTAGGGCTATTTTAAGTTAGACTTAGTTTAGGCTTGAAGCCGAGAAGACCTCATGAAGATTTGGAGATCCACATGGAGGCCCATTGCCTTGGAGGACATGGAGGCCCAATTCATTACATGGAGGCCCAATCAAGGAGGATATTACAAGAAGGCCCATGCATGTATGGGTTTGAAAATTGTAATAGTTAGGACATTTAATTTCCACCCTAGACTGACCAATTGATCCATCGCATGGCTCGTGATGGATCGCATAGGATGGGCAATCGATCAATCATATCCTGCTAGGTGATGAATGTTTACTTTTTCATATTTATTCTTTGATGTATGAGATGCATGCTTAGGATAGAAAAACGTAAACAAGATAATTGATAATCTGATGAGACCTCGCACTTGAAAATTTCATAAAACCTCCAATTGAACCTAAAATTCAATTATAATATTAAATCGAATAAACGGGCGCATATGAATGGTGTCTATGGTCCAAGCCTATCCAATTACTAGGTCTTAAGCATATTGTACGAATATATCTCGATGTCTCACGAGTCGTGGGTCGAGCTATAGGAAGATAATATGTTTATTGCCTCGATGCACAGTTTAGTGCCAAGGGAGGGGATAGCAAGGTTCTAGGCGCTGTCTCACGAGTCGTGGGGCGTCTAGGATTGAACTATTTCTCTCCACGAGTATTGGACATGATTTAACGCTAGTAAATATGGATGTCTCACGAGTCGTGGGTCCATAAAGAAAAACGAGGCTAAATGAACTCAAGGGTTAGCTGCGATGGTTAACCGGCGACGTGATCGCCCACCAAGTGGATCTAATAGTATGGCCTACGAGTCGTGGGTACTAGAAGATTGCATTTGGGCCTTGAGCCCGCTAGGATATTTTAATATTCCCGAAACTTATGTGGGGGCATAAGATTTTGATTAAAATAGTGGGAGTAATTTACAAATAAAAACCATGTTTGTAAATTGTGCATTTAAAATTAATCATTCGCGTATTTATTTCTTCTATCGTCTTTTTATAGATATGATGACTAAAGAGCTTAGAGCACTTAGAGATTTGTCCATCTCATCACTTGAACGTAACATTTTAACTGGACCAAACCTGCACTTCTGGTCACACCACTTGAATGGACTTTTTGATGCTGAAAACATTTCATACGTTTTGTCTGTACCTCCACCCATTGATATTTCACATGATGTTCCCGAAGAGCTTCGAAAAAGCATCACCAAATGGAAATTGGATGATAGCTTAGCTCGTGATTACATGTTGGAATATATGTCACTTGATCTGCGGTTACAACATGAGCATATGGTATCCGCGAAAGAGATTCTCTCGAATCTCAAATTCCTTTATGGGATTAGAGATGGACGTCGCAGATTCGCGATAACGAGAGAACTCTTGCAAGCAAGAAAGAGAAGAGAAACTCCTGTCGGAATCCACGTACACAAGATGATTCGACTTCTTTCTGAACTCGATGATATGGGTGTCGTGATGGACAATGATTTTCGTGTGGATATAATCCTACAATCTCTTCCTAGATCATATGACAGTTTAGTCGCGGACTTGAATCTCCAAAGGCGAGAGATTAATGTGCACGTCCTGCGACAAATGCTCGAGGAACATGAAGCTTCTTTTGGAAAGAAAGCAGGGGTTGGCGAAAGGACTGGACGGCGATCAAAGTCGAGACAAATGGAAACCAGAGCTCCTTACTGCACAAGGTCAAGGGAGAGGATCAAAGTAGAGTTCTTGGAGAACTCGAAAGGTATATTCCTTGTTGAAGTTAATTTATCAATTAACTGTGCATCTTGGGTGTTGGACACTGCTTGTGGTTCTCATCTTTGTAATGATTTACAGGTGATGGGAGCAACAAGGCCACTTAGGCCTGGGGATTGGATCCTACGATTTGGCAATGGAGCTAGAGCTGCTGCCGAGGCCATAGGCGAAGTGGAGTTAGATTTAGGTGGTAATAAGTTAGTCCTTAGGAACGTTCTTTATGTACCTGGCTTAGTGAAAAACATTATTTCCATTCCTATTTTAGATAATGAAGGTTTTAATTTTTCAATAAATAAAGGTTCCTTTTCATTATTTATGAATGATCATTTGTTTTTCACTGGTACATTGAAAGATGGACTATACACCATAGAACCACCTAAATTAGTTATGCACGTACAACAAAACAAAAGAAAACAAGATAATGAAATATCTGCCCAATTGTGGCACGCTCGACTTGGACATATATCCAAGTCAAGGATTCAAAAGTTAGCATCATCTGGCGCGCTTGAGATCAAGCACATTGATGAAATGCCAACATGTGAACCATGTCTTAAGGGTAAAATGGCTAAGTTGCCATTTAAAGGAAACCCTGAGCGAACCAAGCAAACATTGGACTTGATACATACTGACGTATGTGGACCACTAAGAAAAAGTGCCCGAGGAGGCTACGACTACTTCATCACCTTCACTGACGACTATAGTCGTTATGGGTATGTGTTCTTGCTGAAACACAAGTCTGAAGCCTTTGAACGATTCAAAGAATTCAAGATGGAAGTAGAGAATCAACTTGGTCATACGATAAAGGCTCTTCGTTCTGACCGAGGTGGAGAATTTCTTAGTAACGAATTTCTGAATTATCTTGTAGAGCATGGAATATTATCTCAGTGGACTCCTCCTGCTACACCACAATTAAATGGAGTAGCTGAGAGAAGGAATCGAACCTTGATGGACATGGTTCGATCCATGATGAGTGCCACTGACCTTCCTCTTTCATTTTGGGGACATGCCCTCCTCACGGCAACGAAGATACTAAATATGGTACCTTCTAAATCCGTACAAAAGACACCATACGAATTATGGTTTGGCAAGGCACCCTCATACGCATTCATGCGCATATGGGGATCTCCCGCTTATGTCAAAAAGCTAGTGGGAGATAAATTGGAAACAAAATCCACTTTGTGCAAATTCGTGGGGTATCCAGAAAACTCGATAGGATACGAGTTCTATGATCCTACGAGAACGCACACTTCTTAGAGAAGGATTTCTTGGTGGACAAGAAAGAACATAACATAGAACTAGATGAGGTCACTGAAGCTGAAAAGGCCGAAGAGGTCGAACAAGCTGACCCATCACCACAGGCAGTGGGAGAACAAGAGCATGAAAGTGCACCAGTAAGTACACCAATACTTCGTAGGTCAGAAAGACAACGTAGAGAACCCGAAAGGTACTACGGTCTGCTGCATGAGACTGGACAGTCTCTAACCGACCCAAGGACTTACGATGAAGCTATGTTGGACATAGATTCGGGAAAGTGGCGCGAAGCCATGGAATCCGAATTGGACTCCATGCACTCAAACAAGGTCTGGACCTTGGTAGATCCACCAGTGGGAGTGACTCCCGTGGGTTGCAAGTGGATCTATAAGCGAAAGCTAGGAGTGAACGGAGAGGTAATTACCTACAAGGCGCGACTAGTGGCAAAAGGATACACTCAAAGACCAGGAATTGACTTTGAGGAAACCTTCTCGCCCGTCGCAATGCCTAAATCCATTCGAATCTTGCTAGCCATAGCTGCGTGGTATAACTACGAGATATGGCAGATGGATGTGAAGACCGCCTTCCTCAATGGAGACATTGATAAGGAGATCTACATGGAGCAACCAAAAGGATATGCATCCAAAGGAGATGAGCACAAGGTGTGTAAACTCCAGAGGTCCATTTATGGACTAAAGCAAGCTTCCCGAAGTTTGAACATCCGTTTCGATGAAACAATCCAAATGTTTGGATTCATCAAAAACGTGTTCGAACCTTGCGTGTACAAGAAGATCAGTGGGAGTACAGTTGAATTTTTGGTGCTTTACGTTGATGACATCCTTCTCATTGGAAACAATATAAAGGTGTTATCCGAAACGAAAGCATGGTTGTCTACACAATTCTCGATGAAGGATTTGGGAGAAGCATCCTTTGTACTGGGTATAAGGATCTACCGAGATAGATCAAAAGGACTGCTGGGCCTCTCCCAATCACAGTACATAGATAAAATACTGAAGAGATTCCGTATGGAAGAATCCAAGAGAGGATTACTTCCAATGAGACATGGTATTGCACTCTCTAAGTCTATGGCCCCAAAGACGCCTGAAGAGAGAAACAATATGTCTCAAATACCATATGCCTCCGCTATTGGAAGCATAATGTATGGTATGCTATGTACTAGACCAGACGTGGCGTACGCATTAAGCGTTACGAGTCGCTATCAGTCTGATCCAGGAGAGCAGCACTGGATAGCCGTAAAGGCAATTCTGAAGTACCTGAGAAGGACTAAGGAATTGTTCTTGGTATACGGTGGAGGAGAATTGAAATTGGAAGGCTTTACAGATTCGAGCTTCCAATGTGATGTAGACGATTTCAAGTCAACATCTGGATACGTATTTTGCCTCAACGGTGGTGCGGTAAGCTGGAAAAGCTCCAAGCAAGATACTACCGCAGATTCAACCACCGAAGCTGAGTACATTGCAGCATGTGAAGCTGCAAAGGAAGGTGTTTGGATGAAAAACTTCATCCAGGAATTGGATGTGATACCTAGCATTGCTGAGCCCATTACTATCTTCTGTGATAATAATGGAGCAATAGCGCAAGCAAAGGAGCCGAGATCTCATCAGAAATCCAAGCACGTACTTCGACGATACCATTTGATTAGGGATATCATTGGTAGAGGAGACATTAAGATGGAACGTGTCGACTCAGAAGATAATATCGCGGACCCGCTTACGAAGCCACTGCCTCAAAAGGCATACGAGAAACATCTGATAAAGATGGGACTCAAGAACATAGAAAGTTGGCTTTAGGACAAGTGGGAGATTGATAGAATAGTGTCCGGCAAGCCAACTGTATGGCTGCCATTTATTGTAATAAATAAAGGAACTATTCAATTTAGATTAATAAATGCATCTTTATTATATGGTCATCTTTATCTTATGTAATAATTATCTACGCATAAGGATATAAGTCCTTAGATCACAGGGCTATGGGACAACCCGTGGACTGATCTCCAAGGCCGTGATCTAGAACATATTCAAGAGTCGTAGAATCCAATCGAGATGGGACATCGTTGGATTCGGTTAGACTCTCACTAATGTGTATACTCCGATGAACTGGAGGACGCTGGGGTCCACGAGCGTGACTGGGACAGTCGATACACATAAGTGGGTGGCTTGCTGGGATGGCAAGTGCACTGAATACCCCAATTAGGAAATAACTCATCATGGAAGCGGTAGTCGCATATCGGAGTTGAAGTTATTCCAATTTACAACAGTATACGAGGAATGATCCCCAAACACTTGAGGTGATAGGGTTTATCTGGTGCGAGAACGTCTATACTTAGATGTGAATTCCGACCGACTGGAGATCGCCAGAAAGTCTCTGTGGATTCACGTTGGGTATAGAGGAACTCGTATGCAGGTTCATATCATCAACAAAGGATCCATTGACCCGACTTGATAGGTTGGGAAATTCTCCTATGGATTTCTGTGAGAAATTAATTCTGGTAAAATCCTTGGCCAAGGTATCTGACGGCTTTATGAAAGTAGCTCATAAAGATTAAGTCAAAGAGAATTATTTCGAGATCAGAATGCATAAAGTCAAAACAAAATAAAAGGGAACCGATGAAAAATCCATACCCTTAAGTATTGACTGGGAGATCGATCGATGGAGAGATTATAGCGTATATGGAAATTGTAAATGATTAATAGGTTCACTGAATTAATTCACCAGTGATTGGGCTCCATGGGCTTGTGGCCAGACATCGACCGTGGAGTGTGGGAGAATTCCCAAATTGGCAGGGGTGCTAATTTTGGAATGATCAGTCGACAGAGTGTTCGATTGATTTAGAGTATTTAATACTCGAGTGATTAAATAAATATTTTATTACAACCCACGGCCAATTATGTGGTGAACCTACGGGGGCATACACAATACACATGAAGCGAAAGCGAGGAAATGAAGAACAACTGAGTCAACCAAAATCGACTGGGTCGATTGGGGTGACTGGGTCGACTGGGTCGATGCAAATTGGATCGAACTTGATCCAATTGAAATTGGATCAAGATTATAAATTAAATTGGAATTTAATTTGTGAGTTAATTAATTAAATTGGATTTAATTAATAAAGGGAATATTTAATTAAATAGACTTAGAGTCTAATTTAATTAAATGAGAAAGAAATAAATTAATTGGGCTATTTAATTGGGAATTAAATAAAGACCCAATTAAATTATGAAGTATGGGCCATGAATTAATTAGAAGACTTAGTCTTCCAATTAAAAGGGCCATGGCCCATGTAGGAGAATTAGAAGACTTGGGAGTCCTAATCCTAGGAGGATTAGGATGATGAGATTCCTATAAGTAGGAGACCTAAGGTCATATCTCATACACACTAATCAAGAGCCAAAAAGCCAAGTCAAGAAAATTCTCTCCCTCTCTCCCTAGTGTGATCGGCCGAACCTCTTCTTCCTTTTGGAAGAATTTTTCGATCTCGTTCTCGTTCCAATCTTGTTCTCTAATCCTAGATATTAATATATCCTATGTTCTAGCCGATTATGATATATTATATTTCGTGATATTGTGGTGTATCAACTCGTAGAGGCGCAACACGTGGGGCGCTACAACAAAGCTTGGATCGACTTCTACCGAGGGAGAAAAGCACGACTTCGTTGCTTACTTGGATTTGCTAGGAGACAGGTATAATTTGGATCTAATTATTCTTGTCGTTTTATATTCATATATATACATCCAGTTTAGTATCCTGGCAAGATTCCGTAAGAGGTCCTTAAAATTTTATTTTCCGCTGCGTTAAGGGCTGTTTATCTTACCGAATCCCAACACAAAATTAATCTGATTGATTTCTGTGTAAACTTTAAGTGTTGTGCGAAGTGTATATCCATCTGTGTGAGTGATATAACTTCATGGTATGGGTTTTCTTTGTGATCTCCTATAACGAACTTGTGGCTTTATCATTTGTTGTAAAAGCACAAGAAGAGTGTACTAAGTTACTTAGTGTTTCTAGTATAACCTAAATCTTCGTGATTTAGAAGAGTGGACTAAAATACATTCTTGTGTATATAACCCCTATAAAAATTCTCTGTGTTTGATTACTTGCATATTCCAAAAGCATACAAACACTTTGAACAAACTAAAAGATTTTAAAACTAGGGATAAAAGTCTTTAAGTAAGAAGATAACTTGTTTGAAAAACACTTGATAAATCCACCGCATACAAATTTCAAACTCTGATTTAAATTGAAACATATAAGTAAATCAGACGAGTGGTCAACTCTGCTGTTTAAGCTAAGTGCACAATCAACAAAGTAGTCTCACCAGTTTCGATCAACTTACTCTGCTGATAAGAAAAATTGGAGAAATTTTAAAAGATACTGAGGTCTATTAACCCCCCCCCCCCCCCCTCTAGACCTCATATGACCACTTGGGACCAACAATTTTTGAGTTGATTTTGTTTTTTATCTATTCAACAGATGAACAAATGAGAATATAAAAATCCAGCTAAAGATGAGGATAGTAAGGCGGGTGAATAATTCACTACTTCATCTCATGAAGAGAATTAGGAGGCAGCATGAATCATCAATTGCTAATTAACAAATTTCAAGGGACAATTTTACTAAAAGGAGTTTTAAGGTACATTTAGGATAAAATTCGTTCGATTTCTGTGCATTTGATGAATTTTGTGACGGCCCGACTCCACGGGTCCGTCGAATAACAATCGAAAAATTATTATTATTTTGAAAAAGTGTTAAAATATCGAAACTTTTTTTTTTATAAAATAGAAACGATAAATTAAAAGGTTTAAAGCGGAAGCGGTTTGAAATAAAATAAGAACAATTTAAATTACTAAGTTTTTTTTTTTTTGACGAAAATAAAATCAACTTCCATAGTAGAGGTTTAAAGCGGAAACATTTAATCATAACATGTCAAAAAAATTTGAACAATATCAACCGAGAGAGATAAATAAGTAATTTATGAAAATCTTGTATCTTTTGCGAAAATATAAATCAACTTTAACGATTCAAATTTTCTAAGCAAGGTTTTAAATAAAATCGAGAAAGAACCTAAATCGACAACAAAATATAACTACTCTCCCAAAACTAAGGTGGGACCGCAACCGTGATGAACTAACCGCAACTCGACTATTATTTTCCAGAACACCTGAAATTGAAAAGAGTGAAACATGGAACGCATAAGTTGATCGTCCAACTTAGTGAGGCTGTGGTGCGAATTGGCAAGGTATGATGTGTGGATGCAACATATTATATAATGTAAGCATGTTAACAAGCAAATTAAGCATATATTCAAAACGGAAGAAACACGGAATTCACATAATCAAGAATTACTGATGCCGTCCTCCACTTACCCTTCATTCTCAGTCCGATGTCCATCCAAACACACCAAGGAGCGACCTTACTATCTAATATGCATCGACATGTCCTTGCCTAAGTTCGTCCTTACTTCCCAAGTGTTCCTCCCCACTTGGATTGTAAGGCTAGGCCTATGGGTAACCGTGACAATCCCGCCGGCCCTTACCGTCCAGGTTGGCATCGGGTCCATATACCAATCAAAAGGGGCCCACACAAAATCGGAAACAAACAGAAACACAAAATCGGAAACATACGAAAACATAACATATCAAACATATTTAACATATTATCAACATTTAACAACTTATCAAATGCAAATTTTGGGTATCATGATAATTTAGTAAAATATATTCGCAACTAGTAGATTCGGATGTAGCATGCATTGGATTATCATGTTGATATACTAAGAATTTCATGCGAGTAATGTCGACGTAACAAGTCCAAGCTCTTTGTAACAACATGCAATAGAAATTATAATATTACACATGCTTTGATTATTAAGAGCATAAGTAAATGTTTGACTCGATCTACTAGCACATCGGACCGACATACAAATTCAACACACAATGCTCACCTTTGTCGCTTAGTATAGCGATTAAACTCCAAAAATAAAGCGTATCCGAAACCTGAGCAAGTACGTATATGACTAAAAATTTATCTAACAACCTTACTAAAACATAACTAATGAAAATCCTATAAAGGATTTGCTAAAGTAACACATCACACAAAAGTGCTTAGAACTTACGACATCAACTCCACTAAGAGTAATTGTTTTCAAAACTCAAAATACTAATTACATAAAACAGCGCCAAAACAGCAAATTTTTCCCTTCATTTTTCATATTTACAAAACAGCCCCTAGACTTTTTAAAACATCCATTTTTGCGAAAATTTGGAACAAATTTTAAATCAAAGGATTTTTAACTAAACCCATATCGAAAATCAAATAAAAACAGAATATTAAGTATCTTGTTACTTCAAAAATCAAATCTTTAGAAATCCCACAAGTTTAAAACTTTTCAAAAATACCCTCATAGTTTTCAAAAACTTAATAAAATCAACTTTCTTGAAAAATAATTCAAGATCAGAGCATCTAAGCATCTAAGCAACATTTAAAAATAATCAAGAATATTTTCAATGTAAAACTGAGATTAAAAATAAATTTTAATAACTTTTCACAAAATAACTATGAGAAACAAAAAGTTCTTTAATTATAAATTTTCTTCGGAAAATTTTACAAATTTTCAATTTTAAAACACAAGTGACCTAAGCACTACTTCAAATCAATTAATCAAAAGTTGTAAAAGTAACTATGTAAAAACAGCGACAAAACAACACATTTGCCCCCTTATTTTCAGATTTACAAAAATAACCCCAAAAGTTTCAAAAACTCCCTTTTTGCAAATAAACTCGGAGCAACTTTAAAACTAATAATTTTTAAGTAAACTCAAACCAAATATCAAACAAAACAGATATTTTCAGTCCACTTTTACTCCCAAAAAAAATCGCAGCCCTAACCCTTAAATTTTTAAAACCTTTCAAAAATACCCCCTTAAAGTTTCGAAAATTAAAAACATTAACTTTCTTACAAAAATAAATCAAGATCCAAACATATAAGCAATATCTAAACAAAACCACATCAAAGTCATTAAATATCTAATATAAAATATAAACTCAACAACTTATCACAAAAGCTACAAGGATAAATTAAACTTCTTCAATATATACTTTAAAGAGAAGAAAGTAAAATCACAAAGATTAAAGAACACAAGCCTAGGCAAATCTTCACCCAAAGCAACGAAGGGGATGAAGCTCTCTTCATTTCCAGACCTCCGAAGGTAGTGGTGGCGGCTCCGGTGGTGATTCATAACAAAAGCCCTCAAATCCTTATTTTTCACCAATTTCAAACATCTGCCGATTAACTTCGAGAGATGAAAACGACGATCTGAACGGTCAATATGTAGCCCTATGTGTGTAAGACCTTCACGAAAAATTTGGGCATGATCCAACGGTGGACGATGACGGAATGGTCGAAAAATCAAGACTGGGTTGTGTAAATCCGAAAATTGTATCTTTCTAGTGTGTTGTCTCTTTTCTCTTTCTTATTTTCTTTATACTATATAATGTGTATGTAAATGAGATAATTGAGAGGATAAAAATCTGATCTTAAGGGTGGGTTCGGTTGGGCCAACTCTTTTCGGCCCAACAAACAATGATGCCCATTGTATTAGTAACAACAATAGGAATAATGGGCCGTTCGGCAGATTAGACGACCCGCAACAAAATTTATGGCCCAACAAAGAAAACCGTGTTCGGATGGCCCGATTACACTTAAATTACTAAACTACCCTTCACACCTCTCATCATGACCGTCCATCTCCACTCCAATCCTGTCCGTTGGTTTTATGGTATATTAACTGAAAAAAAAAACCCTAATTCACCTTTCTCCTCTCTCAATTCTCTGCGCCTCCACACCTCCGCACGATATCCTCCGTTTTAAATGCTATAATTTGCTCCGGTTACGATCTTTCCGTGTAGTTGCCACCACTAGGGCCATAAACAAAGAAACGTAAGTCTCATTTACTTTGATAAAATTGTAATTTATTTTTTAGGGATTTCGTTTTTTTGAAAAGTATCATGCCTAGCTTAAGGTGTCTCTTTTTTAGTTGTAGACATGGATTCGAGCTCAAATAGCTCCACGCGCAGTAACAACAGCCGTGGGAAAACTGGTCCTATCTGCCCATGTGGATCGTTTTCTATAATTTATACATCGTGGACACGAGATAATCCTGGTCGGAGGTTTGCCCGCTGTTCTGGTTCAATGGTAATTTATCTTAATTTATTTTAGGATAATAAAATTTGTTTTAATTAGGGCCAATTTTTGTATCCGAATTAAGGGGTAAAAAATCTGAATCTTATTTTATTTTCAGGAATATCGTTGTGAGTTCTTTCAATGGGTTGATCCTGTAATGTGCGAAAGGTCCAGGCTAATTATCCCTGGGTTGTTAGCGCGTGTGAATCGTGCTGAGGCTGATAAATCCTGTCTAGAGCATGATGTTGTTGCTTTAAATTCTGAAATTAAGTTGCTTCTTGATTCTGTTCGAAAACTTGAGTCGGATAATCAGGCATTGCGTCTTAAGCAGAAGCTTTGGATGATCTGTGCTTTGATTATCCTCCTGTGTTGGTTGTTTATGTAGTTTAGGGTTTGTATGCATTTTAATAATTGTAGTCTTATTTGTGCTGTAGGATGACTTTGGCTTCTATGATTTTGGCTGTAAAAAAGGTGTTTTGGGTTGATGTTTTAATATTGATCATCTTGCATATTTGGTATTAAATTGCAAATTGTTCATATGTTTTGCGTTTTCTTTGATAATGTGTTTGGTATTTTGCAAGTCTTTCCTCTCATTTAGATATTGTAAATAACTTTTCAGTAATTGTGTTTTGCTTGCAATGGAAGAACTTGTTGGTTATATTTAAAATGCAAGTGTTATTCATTTTGAGTTTATTGTAATCTCAGGTGTTTATATCATATGTTTGAATATACCCTGCTAAATGAGTTTGGTATTATTGTTTGATCAATCTTTGTTGTTGACCTATTTGTATATGCACAACACATATGAGTATTTGGGTTATTGTTATAATGTGTATTACATTTCATTTGTTCATAAAAAAAATTAATATATTGTTCTTATTTACATTGAATGCAACTTATATATCACATTTACTGGTGCTGAAGGATTTCCTGCTGCTGAGTGGATTTGTACGTGATAGTGAGTTTACATACATTAATTAGTATTGTGGTGATCTGTACACTGGTACACATTGAATGGTCTTCATTTATTGATTGATTGTGCTGAAGAATTTGAAACGTATTTTACACAACTGAACACACTACCCTGTTAATTAATGTACCTTGGAAGAATGAAAAAGTTACTGGAGTAATCACTCATTCTTTCACGCTAAGCTTTAAATGCAAACCTACCTCTCTTCAATGTCTCATTTAATGTGGAAGTTCAAAGGTTGTATTGTCTATATAAACAGAAGTCATTACCTTGAATAAGAAGTCTACACAAGATCTCACAGCAGTCACGGAAAGAAGGTATAAGTCTCTTTCTCCTGTTTTTGAAGTCTTATTATGATTTTTTTTGTCCACTTAAAAGTGGTTTTCCTTTAAATAGATCTTTCCTTTATTGTTCAAAGTTTCCTTAAACCTTAACATGTTCTAAATGTCTATATAGATTGTGCTACTACAATGCCGAGGACTAGACGCATGCGTTCAGATGACATGAAGCTTAAGGATGGATGGACTTCCAACGAGAATTGGACTTTTTTGCATCTGCTACACAGAGAGTCCAAGACCAGCAACCTCAAAGATGTTCAGCAACTCACTACTGCCTGTCAACGTGTAGCAACTTACATGACTGACCGTTTTGATCGTCGATTCAGTTTGCACTCAATGAAATGGAAGTTGGAAAAGATGCGTGTTGGATAAAGATGAAGATGGAAGACATAAAGTGAAGGGAGGTTTTGATGATTTCCAAAACATCAGAATCAGCTAAGTATGGAAGCTTAGTAAAAACCTTCTAAGATATTTGACTAAGGAAGACTTATTCAGACTAGTCAAATATGGTCCAGAAGACTACTGATCTATTGCTGAAGAAGAAATCAGACTGGTGGAAAATCAGCCGACTCAAATCAGATTAGTTCAAGTTTGGGATCAGCCGAGTATACATCAGACGAGTAATTTCGATCAGCTGAGTGGAAGTAGATCAGAAGATCAGTGCAACGGTAATAAATGCACTTGGAGTAATAAATGATGAAGAGGAAGGGTATTAATGGCAAATGATTGAAGAGAAACCTCGTATCAGATTGGTGCATTTAATGCGATCTGACAGCAAGTACAACAGAGTGTACAGTGTTCAGTCGCAGGTAGCCGTTTCTGCAGGAAGGACCAGTACTCGAGGATTTGAACAGCTGTCGATCTCTCAACGGGCAGAAATTCAAATCTCCAAGTATAAATAGTTCAGTTCATGAGTTGAAGAAAACAACAACACTGAGACAACACACTTTGAGAGCTAAAATTCGAAGCAGAACTTTTCTAAGTCTCAAAACTCAAGAACAGAACACTCATCAGCTAAGTCATTTGTTGACGAAGCAAATAGAGAGAAAAACAGAAAATACTTGTAAAATCTGAGTGATTTTGTTAGGTTGTGTTGTGAGGAGTAGATATCAATCTTTGTGAGCGATATTACTTCAGAGGTTAGGAATTTCTTTATGATTTCCTACTACGAACTTGTGGCCAGTTCATCTGTTGGTTGGCGCAAGCAGAGTTTACTGTAATCTTTGTGACTATAGTATAACCCAAGATCTAAGTGACTTGGAAGAGTGGACTAAAGGATTTACATCCATATAACCACTATAAAAATCCCTTGTGTTTTTAACTTGCATTATTTTCTGCATATCCATAACAGCATACTGAAAACACTTTAAGGTTAATTGTTTGAAAAGTTTTAAAAAGGAGTTTGTTTAAAACTGGGGATAAAACTTTTTCTAAGATAAGTAAACTACTTGTGAAAGACACTTGATAAATCCGCTGCAAGATAGTTAATTTTGAAACTCTGATTTTGATAAAATCAGCTAAGTAAAATCAGAAGAGTGGTCAACTCTGCTGTTCAAAGCTTTGTGCAAAATCAGCTTAGTCTGCTTACAATTCTTGATCAGCTTAGTCTGCTGACAGAAAAGTTAGAGATTTTTAAAAGGCAAATTTTTAAAGAGGTTTATTCACCCCCCCCCCCCCCCTCTAAACCTCATCTGACCACTTGGGACCAACAAGTGGTATCAGAGCAGGTGGTTCATCTGAATCATCTGACTGATCAACGAGCTTGATCCTTAAGTGTTTTTCAAAGGTTTTCAAAAGTTTTCAAAAGAGCATTTTTTTTGAAAAACAAAACCTTTTTGAAAAATGGATTGTATCAGCCTAGTTCCCCACATAGGCGGTATGAGCTTTGAGGACTGGAAAATACGCATGGAAATTTTCCTTGCTGCTTACAATGATAATATGTACAGATGCATAACAAAAGGTCCGATAAGAATTACTAAAACAATCAAGGTTGATGGCGTAGATACTGTTGTTGATAAAGATGAAGACGAGATGACACCTGAAGAAATCAAGTTGAAAAATCTTGATAAAGTTGGAATCTTCATCATGACTAAAGCCCTGGACAATGAAAGGTTTGACTATGTCAAACACTGTAAAACATCAAAAGAGATGTGGGACAAAGTCAGGGATATGAGTGAAGGAAATGAAGCCATCAAGGAACACAATCTAAGTGTTGCCATGGAGAAGTTTGATAACTTCAAAATGAAGCCTGGAGAAACCATTGAACAGATGAGTTCAAGGTTTACCAAAGTGCTGAACAACGTGTTAAAGCTGGGTAAGACGTTCACAGACAAAGAGATTACTCTCAAAGTCTTGAAGGCTCTACCACCCAAGTTCAACATGAAGATCACAGCTATGGAAGAATCTAGGGATCTGGGGAAGATCTCTCTGACAGAGTTGTTTTCTGTACTCAAGGCGTACGAGTATAAAATACCAAGGATGGGAATAGAAGAGACCTCAACTTCTGGCCCCACTGCTGCACTGGTTGCTGCAGAAAGAACAAGAAGAACATCTGGAAAAAGCAGAGAAGTGGACTCATCTGATGAGGCCCCAGTACTGAGCAAAAAGGAGTATACTGCTGACGATGTTGCGTTGTTACTAAACGGGTTCAAAAAGTTCTACAAGAGAAAAATGAAGAACAAATATAACAATGCTTCTACTTCTAAACCTACCTCTAATTCTCATGATATTAAGGATGATTATAAATCCAAAATGATGTGCTATAATTGCAGGAAATTGGGACACTTCATCAAGGACTGCCCATATCCTAAAGCGGAGAAGTACACAGAGGAGGAAAAGAAACAAAGAAAAGAAAGAAGAGAGAAGAGATACCAAAAGAGCAAGGTGCTGCTGGCTGAAGCTGAAAAGATGGCATCCATCTACTCTTCAAACACAGAATCTGGCACTTCAAGTGATGACTCTGTTTTTGACGAAACACCTGCACTGCTGTGTCTCATGGCAAAGGAATCTGATGATTCTGACAATGAGGTAATACTCTCTGAAAGTGAGCTTGAACTGTTTAACTCATTTGAGCAAATGATGAACAACAAAGTAGATGTTGTTAATGAGCTTGCTAAGCTTAAGGACGAGATGATTCTGCTGAAAAAGCAAAATGCTAAACTGAAACTTAAGGTTGAAAAACCTGAAGAATCAGCCACGTATAAAAAGCTTTCGCATGAATGTGAATCTCTGAGAGCTGAATGTGAAATGTACAAGGGACAAATCAAAGAACTTGAAGCTAGAATATCTTTGCATAATAAGTCGTCTGTTGTGACAATAGATAAACCAACTGAACAGAGTACTCCCTTAGTAAAAGAAAGTTTAGAACTGAACAAAGCTGAGAAATTTATATCTGCTGATAATAGTAATATTGTCTTGTATGTTCAGACTACTAAACCCATTTCACCTGAGATTGAGAAAAAGGAGATAAAAACTCCTAAGGCTAAGAAGGGTAGAAAGCCTGAAACTGAAAAACAGACTGGTAAAACCAAACAGCAGAGTAGTCCCAAGAAGTCTGCTAATAAGAGTAAAACCAATCAGACTAGTAAAGCTAAGTCGTCTGTTAAAGAGCAAGTAAAGAGCAGACCTAAGAAGCAAAGAAATTATAACAAAAATGCTTACTATGGAAATGAGTCTTATTATGTGCAACCTGCTTATCCACCATATTATGCTGCACCTCATTATCCACCTCATTTTGCTGCATATCCTGCTCATCAAACAATGCATGCCTACCCTGCTTATCATGCATCTTATCCTGCCTTTGAGCCTTATCATCATCATAATGATTATCAACATAACATGCCTGCTAATTATGATGAAAATGAAATTGCTCATGCTCCTGCTAAAACTGTAAAACCTAAGAAGCCTAAGACTTCAACATCTTGGGTTGTCAAAGGTGACACTAATCCACCAGGACCCTCTCAATAAAGGGTACCTAAAACAATTTTATTTTGTTTTGTAGGTTAGGATTAGGAGTAGGAGTAAAGTAGCGAAGAAATGGTACTTGGACAGTGGATGTTCAAGGCACATGTGTGGAGACATACATGAACTGGCAGATGCTGTTGCTGTGAATGGTCCAAGAGTTACTTTTGGAGACAGCAAAGAAGGCAAGGTTGTAGCTGTTGGAAAACTTATCAAAGGAAACATAGAGATATCTGACGTCTCATATGTTAGTGGCCTGAAGTACAATCTGCTGAGCATAAGTCAATTTTGTGACAAAGGATTTTCCGTAGTGTTTTCATCAGATAAGTGTTATGTTGAACAAATTGGAACAAAGAAGGTTATTTTATCTGGAAGAAGACAAGGAAACATCTATGTAGTCGACTGGAATTCTGTGGACAAGAATTCAAATGTTTGCTTAGTGGCATCTACACCAAGTGAAATCAGTTGGCTTTGGCACAAAAGAATGAATCATTTGAATTTCAAGACCATCAACAGATTGATAAAGAATGATCTGGTAGAAGGAATTCCAAAGACAGTCATGAGCAAAGACAAGCTCTGTGATGCCTGTCAAAAGGGTAAACAAGTGAAGTCATCTTTCAAAAGCAAGAAGCACCAATCTTCAACCAGAATTTTGGAGCTATTGCATATGGATTTGTTTGGCCCTATTGATCCAATCAGCAATGGTGGGAAGAAATACTGCCTAGCTGTTGTGGATGATTTTTCAAGATTTACTTGGGTAGTCTTCATGAAGAAGAAGAGTGAAACCAAGGAACATCTTACAAATCTGATGGAACTGATCCAGAATGAGAAGAGTCAAAGAATTTTGAAGATCAGATCAGATAGAGGGACTGAGTTTACAAACTCTACTGTTGAAGAGTATTGTAATTCAAGAGGAATCAGTCATGAGTACTCTGCTGCCAGAACCCCTCAACAAAATGGAGTTGCTGAAAGGAGAAACAGAACTCTAAAAGAAGCTACCAGGACAATGATAGCTGAAGCAAAGCTGCCCCAAAGATTCTGGGCAGAAGCTACAAACACAGCATGTTATACACAGAATAGATGTATGATCAACAAAAGTCAAAACAAGACACCTTATGAGCTATGGAACAACAGAAAGCCTAATTTACATTATCTTAGGATTTTTGGTTGTAAATGTTATGTTTTGAACAATGGGAAAAATCACCTTACTGCATTTGCAGAGAAGGCTGATGAAGCTGTTTTTGTAGGTTACTCTACTGTTAGTAAAGCTTACAGAGTGTTTAACAAAAGAACTTTGCTTGTAGAAGAATCTATTCATGTAGTATTTGATGAACCAAGTCAATCATCTGAAAAGAATCAAAGTGCAAACCCTGAGATATCTGCTGACTTTCAGAAATTGAATGTGGAAAGAAAGGAAGAATATGTACCCATCATACTACCCAACTTATCTCAAGCTGTTAACTCAAGTGCTGTTCAAAATCAGTCTGCTGATTGTCTAACAGAGGAGTTGCAAACAGCTGACAGACCAGAGACTGTTCAACAGACCACAACTGTTCAACAGACTACTACTGAGACTCCAACAGTGGTGTTGCAAGATCAATCTAGAGGACAACATCCAGATTTGCAACCTGATCTCAGATGGCTCAGAGATCACCCACCAGAGTTAGTGATTGGTGATCCTTTGGATAGAGTTAGAACAAGAAGATCAACTGCAAATGAAACAATGTTTGTAAGTTTTCTCTCACAAATTGAGCCTAAATTAATTGATGAAGCTCTTGGTGATTCTCACTGGATTGAAGCTATGCAAGAAGAGTTGAATCAATTTGAAAGGAATGAAGTCTGGTACTTAGTTCCCAGACCTACTCATCAAAGAGTAATTGGCACTAAGTGGGTTTTCAGAAATAAGATGAATGAAGATGGTATGGTTACCAGAAACAAAGCAAGACTGGTTGCCAAAGGTTACTGCCAAGAAGAAGGCATTGATTTTGATGAGACATTCGCACCAGTTGCAAGGCTTGAAGCAATCAGATTGTTCCTAGCCTATGCTGCTCACAAGAACTTCACTGTCTATCAGATGGATGTGAAGTCTGCTTTTCTCAATGGAGAATTGCAAGAAGAAGTGTATGTTGAACAACCTCCTGGATTTGAAGTTTATCAACAAGGAGACAAGGTATATCGTCTGAAGAAAGCTCTCTATGGACTGAAACAGGCTCCAAGAGCATGGTATGATACTTTATCTGATTTTCTTTTAATTAAAGGATTTCGCAAAGGTAAAGTAGATAAAACCTTGTTTACTATTGAATGGGATAATCATATATTGTTGGTACAAATATATGTAGACGATATTATTTTTGGTTCAACTAATAAACAGATGTGTGAAAGATTCTCTAAGCTGATGCAGAACAAGTTTGAAATGAGCATGATGGGAGAATTAAATTACTTTCTTGGTTTACAAGTCAAACAGCTGTCTGATGGTATTTTTATTAATCAAGCAAAGTACACAAAAGATCTGTTTAAGAAATTTGGTATGGAAACTAGCTCATCTGTTACTGTTCCTATGTCTACTGGACTTCGTCTGGACAAGGATGAAGGTGGCAAATCAGTTGACATCACCAAATACAGAGGCATAATTGGGTCACTGTTATACTTAACAGCTAGCAGACCTGATATTATGTATTCTGTTGGGGTCTGTGCAAGATTTCAATCAGATCCTAAGGAATCTCATCTCTTAGCTGCTAAAAGAATACTAAAGTATCTCAAAGGCACTCAAGAATTGGGATTGTGGTACCCAAGGGAATCAGGATTCGAACTTATTGGATATTCAGATTCTGACCTTGCTGGCTGCAAAATTGATAGGAAGAGTACTACAGGTACTTGTCAATTTTTAGGCAGTCGTCTGATCTCATGGATGAGTAAGAAACAGACTTCAGTGTCCATATCTACTGCTGAAGCTGAATACATTGCTGCTGGAGCATGTTGTGCACAAATACTTTGGTTGAAGCATCAACTAGAAGATTATAACTTGAAGATCAGTGGAATCCCCATCTACTGTGATAATACAAGTGCAATTTCACTTACTCAGAACACTACTAGTCATTCCAGGACTAAGCATATTGAGATCAAACATCACTTCATCAGAGACCATGTTGAAAAGGGAAATGTTATTATTGAGTATGTTCATACAGACAACCAGATTGCTGACATTTTTACCAAACCACTGAATGAAGTAAGATTTTCCACTCTAAGAGCGGATTTGGGCTTGTTAAAATTGGATTCATAAGCTGAGGGGGAACCTATCAGAAGACTGGGTTCAACAACTTACTAATCTGACATCAACAAGCGTTACACTTCAAGAAGACTGACTCTCAACAGACTAGTTGACTGATGAATTCTTGAATTCAGGGGGAACGTGTAAGACTAGCGGTACCCTTGTTTAAGATGAAATCTTCAATGACAGTTAGTTGAAGTTGTTTCAATCAGAAGATTTGTTCTTAATTCTTGAAGATTCGAAGACTATTTATCTTGCTGGATTGACAAACAGCAAAGGAAGATCACTAGATATTGGCTTTCACTAGTGATATATTGTATCAGACAAGTCGTTTATCAGATAAGTATTACTTTACTCATCTGTTATTATTTATGTCATCTTATATTTAAAGTGTTGTGCAAAAACGTTTTATCAAAAACACGCTTTTATAAGTAACAGACAAGTGGCGTTTCAAATTCCCGCCTGCCTGACATAATGAATAAATTTTGAATTCCGCGATTCTCGCCCGCACGATTAAAAACTGACAGATCAAATCAAACCGTCCGCGTATAACACGGAAACCGAAGCATTTCGAAATCTATAAATCCAGATCTGATCAGAAGGGTTAAACCTTACGCACCCAAAATTATTCTAAGTGAAAAAGAAGTTACTAACTCATCTTTTCTGCCTTAAAAGTGTTTAATTTCTCTCAAGCTACTTAAATTTTCTTCAAAATGGCCGGAGCTGAAGGACGTTATTTGAATTACGAGAAGTTCTACGCTTCTGGAACTCCTCTAATGAAGGAAATCTTGGTTAAAATTAAAGAGGCATCATTGGTGAAGGTTTTGGAAGCTCATAAGGAGTATGTTTTCACTGAAGATGTTGCTGATTACTACGAATCTAGGAAAAATGACCTAACCAAAATGTCGGAGGTAAAACTATCTGTGTATCACCTGCTGTTTTGAATGAAATTTATGGTCTGAAAAATGAAGGAGGAGAGGTATTCACTCTGGCTCAAGAAAAGGAGGAAGAGTTTTGGTTCATTTGTGCGAAGGATGGAGAACCAATGACTGGAAGCCTTATGAAAACTCAGCTGAAAGACGAGTTTCAAAGGTTTGCTGATATCATTGCGAAAATTTTTGAGTGTTCTACGAGCTCCTTAGATGGGTTACCTAGGAGAAGGTACCAGACAATGGTTTGCATCTACTATGGGTTGGATGTTAACTGGGCTATTCACTACTTTTATCTTCTGGCGTTAAAGAAGAATGGACATGTGGTGATGATGAGTCATCTACTCTCAGCTCTGGGATGTCCATTGGTGAATGGGAAGACAGTTCACAAGCTGAAGGAAGTGAAAATGTATGAACCAGTTAAGATTGGAGCTACTTCTAAAAGAAAGGCAAAAGGAAAAGAAGAGAAGCCTGCTGCCAAGAAACCCAAAATTACCATCAAGACGAAGTCTGCTGATCAAACAGCAAACCCTGCTGTTGAAGCCAGATCAGTAAAGTCTACCGATGTTGCTGACAAGATAGTCACTGAGGTGACTAAGGAAATTAGTGAGATGAGTACTGAAACATCTCCAGAAAGAACTGAGTCTGACGAACCAGTTCAGATAAAAGAAGTTGGAAGAAGAACAAGAAGTTCAGTAAAGAGAACTGTTGAACCTCGCCAACCTGAAGTTTTGCCCAAGCCAAAGGCAAAAAGAAAGTTAACTCTGGGTGGTCAACGAGTTACCTTTACCACTGCTCCAACTACTCAAGTCAGAGAAAACCCTGCTGCTGAAAGACCAGTGGATGCAGCAGAAAAAGCTGCAGAAGATGAGACAGCAGAGGACAAATCTCTTGACAAGTCTGCCGTTACTGAACAGCCGACTACTTTACCAGCAGAGGAGAATGTCCCACTCATTCATCCTACACCAATTGCTGCTGCTCCACTACAAGTGGTTGAATCACCTGCCGCCAGAAGGAAGAGAACTGGTAAGGCAAAGGTTAAAGTGATCACTGCTGCTGAGCAGAAAAAGATAGATGAAGCTGAGAAGAAAAAGAAAGAAAAAGAAAATGCTCGTAAACTTAAGGAGCTTGAGGCTCAGACTAAAAACATGTCTGAAGCTGAGATAGCTGCTAAAGAAGCTCAAGATTTGGCTAAGGCTATTGAAGCCAGTACCAAGGATGCCCAAGGTCCAAGGTATAGTGGTGGAATTACTATTGGAGATCCCAAGAAGCCAAAGGCTGTTATGCCAACACCCAAGCTGCCAAAGAAGAAGAGATCAGAACTGAAATATGCTCTGAACATAGTTCAAAATGATCCAGAGATGTTCAAACAGTTTGTGGCAGATCTTGAGCGGTATAACGACGTTTTGGTCCGTCAGAGTCTCTTTGTTACGGAAAAGATCAGATACAACAGGTGGAGAGAGTATCGTCTGACAAAGACCAAAGATCAAATAGTACAGTGGAAGGATTTTGCTGCTGAGGAAAGATGGGTCCTGCAATTTCTGGAAACTGGATGTCTGAGACAAGCATTGGATTCAGACCACTTCTTTGATATGATTCACTATCGAATGAGGAAGTTGGCAAAGTCTGAAGCCAAGTTGCTACAAAGTTCTGTTCCTGAAACTCCTGCTTCAGATGAAAATTTAAAGAACAGAATGGTAAAGCTGGCATTATCTGTAACTTTGGAAGTATGGGCAAAGAAGACCAGACATCAGAAGGGTCAACCCAGCTCACTGTTACCTATGCCAAGCTTACAACAGATCGTCTTTGGACCGGCTATCAAAACATATGAAGATTTACCTGAACAGACAACTTCACCATTTACACCTGCTATTATATTTACACTTAAAACTGTTGTTGCTGATAATGGTGTTGATGTTGTTACAGAGATAAATGAGCCAATACAGGTCCAACAGAAGATTGCTGAAATCTCAACATCATCAGAGAAGTTGCCCCAACAGCAGACTACTCTGACTGATGAACCAAAGGAGACTGACAAAACTCCTGAGATTGCTCAAGCAAGCACAACCACTCCATCAACTTCAACAGACTTGCAACCAGCTATTTTGGAGTCCATCCATCAGCTGATTGCCAACTCAATGAAGGAAATGGAAGACAGACATAGAGAACAAATGACAACTTTTAAGGAAGTAGCCTTAACTATGCTGTCTGCTGCTGCTGAAAAAGTCCCAAAGGCTGCTGATCCTAGCCCTCTGATAGTGGAAGAAATGGCAAACATAAAAAATGAAGTACAAGCTATCAGACTGGATGTGGAGACATTTGGTGCAAGGGTCAAAAACAACACAGCTGGTTGGAGGGACATTAATGAAGTTGTTGCAAATGCAATGGAGGCTCATGAAGTAAAAGCCGAGAGCATGCTGAAAGCATTCACTACATCAGCTGACTTGATTCTGAGTTCTCAGATTCAACTCTGTGATCAAGTGGATCTTACATTCAAGAAAATTGAATCATACAACACATTGCAGCAACTGAAGAGGGAAAATCATCTTCTGGCAGTGGATAAAAACATCAGATTGATTTGTGACGCAATTAACATCACTCCTATTCTGCCTGAAGAACCCGTCTACCCTGCTGATGATGACAAAAAGGGGGAAGATGGAGATTCTACAACGAAGAAGAAGGGTGCTGATGCTAATCTATCAGCTGAAGTTACTGAAAAGTTGGACTCTGCTGAAAAGGATGCTGATGATGAAAATACAAGCAGACCAGACAATGAAGTAACTGAGGCAGACAACGATGCTGATGAAGAGCCCAAAGAACCAGTAAAATCTGATAAGGAGATTGCTGCTTCCAAGGACTCTGCTGCTGAACAGTTAGATCCATACGTCAAGTACAAAAGAATAGAGGATCTCAGAAAAAGATTTGAAATGCTTGAACAAGATCTCTCTAGTTCTGAACAAGAAGATGAAGACCTTGAAAATGAAGAAGAAGGAGAAACACAAGAAGAGAAGAAGGACTAGACTAAGTCATTAGACTAGGTCACTTGTAATCTTTTTGTTAAACTTGTAAAATTTTACTTTCTGCTACTTCATCATTTGAACTTGTAATCTGTAATCAATTGACATATCTATAAAAGTTCAAGTTTCCAACAAATCATTTCTATCTCAGAAATTTTTGAGGACTTAAACTTTAGCTTTAGGAACAGGTACTTAGCTGAAGTTTTGTCATCATCAAAAAGGAGGAAATTGTTGGATAAAGATGAAGATGGAAGACATAAAGTGAAGGGAGGTTTTGATGATTTCCAAAACATCAGAATCAGCTAAGTATGGAAGCTTAGTAAAAACCTTCTAAGATATTTGACTAAGGAAGACTTATTCAGACTAGTCAAATATGGTCCAGAAGACTACTGATCTATTGCTGAAGAAGAAATCAGACTGGTGGAAAATCAGCCGACTCAAATCAGATTAGTTCAAGTTTGGGATCGGCCGAGTATACATCAGACGAGTAATTTCGATCAGCTGAGTGGAAGTAGATCAGAAGATCAGTGCAACGGTAATAAATGCACTTGGAGTAATAAATGATGAAGAGGAAGGGTATTAATGGCAAATGATTGAAGAGAAACCTCGTATCAGATTGGTGCATTTAATGCGATCTGACAGCAAGTACAGCAGAGTGTACAGTGTTCAGTCGCAGGTAGCCGTTTCTGCAGGAAGGACCAGTACTCGAGGATTTGAACAGCTGTCGATCTCTCAACGGGCAGAAATTCAAATCTCCAAGTATAAATAGTTCAGTTCATGAGTTGAAGAAAACAACAACACTGAGACAACACACTTTGAGAGCTAAAATTCGAAGCAGAACTTTTCTAAGTCTCAAAACTCAAGAACAGAACACTCATCAGCTAAGTCATTTGTTGACGAAGCAAATAGAGAGAAAAACAGAAAATACTTGTAAAATCTGAGTGATTTTGTTAGGTTGTGTTGTGAGGAGTAGATATCAATCTTTGTGAGCGATATTACTTCAGAGGTTAGGAATTTCTTTATGATTTCCTACTACGAACTTGTGGCCAGTTCATCTGTTGGTTGGCGCAAGCAGAGTTTACTGTAATCTTTGTGACTATAGTATAACCCAAGATCTAAGTGACTTGGAAGAGTGGACTAAAGGATTTACATCCATATAACCACTATAAAAATCCCTTGTGTTTTTAACTTGCATTATTTTCTGCATATCCATAACAGCATACTGAAAACACTTTAAGGTTAATTGTTTGAAAAGTTTTAAAAATGAGTTTGTTTAAAACTGGGGATAAAACTTTTTCTAAGATAAGTAAACTACTTGTGAAAGACACTTGATAAATCCGCTGCAAGATAGTTAATTTTGAAACTCTGATTTTGATAAAATCAGCTAAGTAAAATCAGAAGAGTGGTCAACTCTGCTGTTCAAAGCTTTGTGCAAAATCAGCTTAGTCTGCTTACAATTCTTGATCAGCTTAGTCTGCTGACAGAAAAGTTAGAGATTTTTAAAAGGCAAATTTTTAAAGAGGTTTATTCACCCCCCCCCCCCCCCCCCCTCTAAACCTCATCTGACCACTTGGGACCAACAATGCGTAAGCGGCAGAAAGACTTTAATAAGTTTTTGGAGACTCCTGGAGTTACTTTTGATCCTTTGACATGTACCTCTAGAACAGATAAGAAATATTGGCAAGTGATTACTGCCAATGTAAGTACTAGATCCCAAACATTTTATTGATTCACAACTTTGTCATCATTTTAATGAATATATATCTAATGTTGTGTCATCATCTTTTTGCTTCAAGGCTGAGCCTGAAGTTTTTAGGGATTTCAGAATGAATGGTGAACCAAATCATTTGCTGTTAACATATTTGTTTGATGACGATGTTGTTGGAACCTTCCCACGAGACCTCACTGGAAGTCCACAATTCCCTATAGATCTCCGAGATTCAGATGAGGACGAGCTTGCAGTGGTTTCTGTTGAGCAAGGTGGGGTGCTTTCTCCTGTTAAGTTCGATCAAGGTAATGAAGTTGTCCCACGTCAGAAGGTGGCTGGGGAGTGTTCTGGGACTGTTCAGGAGGATAATGGTGGGTTATTTGGGTTAGGGCTATGGGAAATTGATTAGGTGGTCTTACGATTATGCTTAATATCAGTTCACTTTTTAATGTTTTCTTCCTAGTGATTAAGGCTATGTTTTTTTTTATGTGTTTGCGTTTGAATGTTTTGTTTAAGGAACTTGGATTCCTTTTCAAGTGTCCATTGCTAAGGCACAGTTTCCATGTTGTTGTGCATAGCAATGACTTATTATGTATGTTGGCCTAAGTGTGATAGGCCTTTCAAAATGAATGGGTACTATTATTTTATGTTTCACATGATGCTCCTCCTTTATTTTTTATACTATTTTTGATTCCTGAACAAAGATACAATTTATATGAAAAAGTTGACATAATATTCCTGCACTGATATATTGTGAAGAATCAAATCTCTAAATTTCCTATCAATCTTTCAAGCAAACAGTAGCAGTCACATGTTCACATAATGGGGTATTTGAAAAAAATGGATTTTAAAGGCAAAAAAGTGCAGAGATTGCATATGATGAAATATATTTCCTTATTACACATGAGTTGATTAATATACCCTTCTCTAAAAACCGTGTGACAAGGGAATCAAATCTTACACCCACACTTTATTGCCAGAGGCAGTGTAAGATCTTGTGACTTAATGAAAAATTGCAAGATGGCCCTCAATATTCTTGTAATTTTTACTTTTTCCCACATGAAATCTTCTATATAAGTAGACACAATTCAACACCATTTTGCAATATATTGAGGTTAGTTGTAAGTTTTCAGAAATCTTGGAATGTCCAACTTCAATCCCCGTCCCCAAGCTCATTTTTTTTACGACGAGAAATGGCCCAAAGAAATTGACGATTACTTTATTGAGTTCTTGTCTAATGAAGGATACTTTCAAAATGCCATTTTTATCTATAACTTCAGTGACGTTCTTACGGTTGCTCGTAACGACTTGAACGTGTATTTCAAACGCTCTTTCACTTTGAAGGAGATAACTGCCAAATTTTACCGGCTTAAGCGTAGACATGCGATTTATTCGCATCTGAGGCAAATGTCAGGTTATTATTTGGTTCGTGACACCAACAACGTTGGCCAAGAAGGCAAGGAAATTGTGAGAAATTTATGCATGGTATGATTAATCTTTGTTGTTGTTATTGATCAATTGTGCAATATTATCATACATATTACATTGATATAAACACCTAACTTGTTCAATTGAAGGAAAATCCGTTCTATGAAGCATACGCTATCAACGGAGACGAAAAATGGGTGGATTTATGCGAAATATTTGGACATGATGAACTTGAATTTGCCGGAGGTGTACCGGCTTCACCAATTAATCTTCAATGGTTCGAAGAAGATGATGGCCCGATTGTTGGCCAAGAAACACCCGTGCCGCAACCCATGAACCCTCCCCAAATCCAATTTTCGCCCTTGGAGAATCAAGATTTTTGGACTGACTTAGAAAATTATCACAACACATCTCCTGACTCTGAAAGTGACGCAGGTGAGCAAGCTTCATCTGTTGCTAAGTGTCTGTGGCCGGACGAAGGGTCGTCGCAGGATTCGATCAAAGGAAAAAAAAATTGTTAGATTGCATGTTTTAACATATTTGTTTTATGTCAGCTATCGTCTTTCATAATGTTGGACTTAGGATTTATGGATCCCATTAACTATTTTATCAATTAGGTCGGGCTATTATGGTAGGTGCGACCAAATTCATTTTATGAACAAATATCTAATATAAAATTTATGCGGTGATAAACTATCCGACAACCTAAAATATAGTAAAACCCAGGGGGGTATTTGCAACAAACAATCGTAAGAATGAAAAAGCTAATCCATTGGTTATATTTGCAACAAACCATTGCCATTGTCAACTGCAGATAATTATAAACCCTTTTGTGCGGAGACAAACATTGTGGAAATAAATCAAGCATTCCACATTCAAAAGAAACCATCAAGTACATGTAATAAAACAAAAAAAGCTAATGCCACGATTACAAAAAATGGGTACGTGCATAGCTAATTGTTTGGGAGATACCATAAGTTCCCAAAACTTGAGCAAAATATAGTGTTCATGCATATGTTCCTTCTGTAGCCAGGGGACATCACGGCATCTTGCCGTCAAGCATCATATGTGCTATATTCTCTCGGTTACGTTCACTGGATTTCAAAAACAAACTCACATGCTTCGCATTATCCATTATCTTGAAAGAGAGGAAGATACGATTCTCTTCTGATAGTGATTCGATGTTATCAAGTGCAGAAATGATTTTCTGGGCCTTTTCATCATAAGTGTCATCCTCCTTTGCAAACTGTTGGCTAAGATCTCCCCAAGCTGATTTTGCGGCACATACAAACTTATCCAAATCTGGTTTATATGGATCGGGACCGTCAGATTCAGGGGTCTTCCTCTTCCTCCCTTGTTTCTCCAGTTTAATCTTCTCTTTTTTAATCTTCTTTGTCAACTTTGTCTGTTTCTGTCCCAATTGATCAAATCCCAAGTTGTAAGGCGCAATATCATATTGAGAGTCGCCTCCGTCTGATGCATCCGTAGTAAGATCCACAATTGGGCTTCTATTCAAAAGTGCATCATCGTTTGCATCAACAACTGCTTCATGTCCTTTACGAGTTGAGTCAGTCACAGGATGATTCCTTATCAAGTCTTCAACAATCTCTACGAAGTCCTCGGCGTCGTCGCCGGTTGCCCTGTCCTTTCCAAATATATCCACCCAGTCTTGGTAGTACACATATGACTTGAATCTCATGTTCGCAACATCTGGATGTGCCTACATACGAAGATAATTCAAAGCAAGGAAAAAAATCTACTATCAACAACACATACAAAACAGTACAGGGGGGATATTTGCACTATTTCAGTGGCAAGACAAGGGGTCTTTCCAGCACATACAAACAGTACAGGGGGGTATTTGCAATATATATAAACAAGGCATGAGGCTATTTCCAGCACATACAAACAGTACATAGGGGTATTTGCAATATAGCTAAACAAGACAGGAGGCTATTTCCAGCACATACAAGCAGTACAGGGGGTATTTGCAATATAGCTAAACAAGACAGTAGGGTATTTCCAGCACATACAAACATTACAGGGGGGTATTTGCAATATAGCCAGCCAATTATGGGGGTATTACCACTGTTTATAACAATACAGGGGTGGTTTTGCAATATAGCTAAACAGGACCCAGGGGGTATTTGCAATATATCAAAGCAAGGCAGGGGGGGTATTACCACATCAACTCAAATATTTTCCTAAATATTAGGGGTTTAAATGGATAGTACTTTGACTCACCTTCACATATAATGCCCAAATATCATCTGCAACTGATATGGAGCTCCCAGTATCGTTCCATCCAAAACCGCTTGTCCCTTGCATACCCAGTAGCTGGTAATAAGTCTTTTTCCAAACTGTAAGTTTGGAGTTGATATGCTTGACTTCAATCTTGGACAGTGGAAGCCTTGCATTAAGTGTTTGCCAAAGGGCTTGCAAATACCCCGGTCTAAACCCATTGTCGGCTTTCCACCCATTTGTGATCATTTCTTTCAAACAATTTATCAACTCTTGCTCTTCAACCGCGTTCCATGATCGACGTACGGAAGCTGATTTTCGTTGTGTTGGAGCAGAATCACCATAACGTGGTATGGACGACATCCCACTTTGTTACAAAACTGCACATTGGAAGATTGCATATTAGTTGAGACATACAACCACAAAGGTGATGTTAATAACCTAAAATATACAAGGACAAATGGATGAAATCGAATATTAAAGTACATTACATGAACAAAAAAATCAAATAAGAAATACATCAAGTTGTTCAAGTAGACAGTCAAATTGAGTACAATTTATAACAAACTGGAATACATAAATTAGAAGCCACATCTAATGAGTGTAATAATTCAAGCACGCTCCAAAGTCCATTTCGTAAACATTTGATGGGCCAAGTTGTCACGAAAAGTATTCCATGCGTGAGACGGCTCAACAAAATCTATATAGTCATCACCACCAACTTCATCATCGTCCTCATCACTCGAGTCACTTGAATCCAAATTCGGATCATCATGCAAGAGGTCTTCCGCCATTGTTTTCCTCATGAAGTTGTGAATCAACAGTAAAGCCATAATCATCCTGTTTTGCGTTTTCAACGGGTAGAAAGCGTTGCTCCTGAGTATTGCCCAACGTTTCTTTAGTTGTCCAAATGTGCGCTCTATCACATTCCGTGCTTGGGAGTGCTTCATGTTAAAATATTCTTGCGCATTTTGAGGGGCTTCCATACCCGCTCCCCACTCCTTCAAGTGATAGCGCACTCCTCTATATGGTGTAAGAAACCCTTCACCGTTAGTATAGCCATTGTCACACAAATAGTATGTTCCTACATCAAAGAAAATGTCTAACATTAGTACGCAAATACATAACTTGTGTTAAAAATTAAGTACCCTTTGGACATGATGAAGTTTATACCCGTGGGCACCTTCAATCCATTTGGCCGATTGATTGCATCTCTTAAAACCCTTCCATCCGCAGCAGATCCTTCCCAACCAACAAGTGCATAGGTGAATCCACCACTAACATCACACGCAGCAAGCATATTGGTGGATATATCACCTTTTCGGGATCTATAGCGTGGTTTATCTACAATAGGGACTTCAACATGGACATATGTTCCATCCAATGCCCCTATGCAACCCTATACATACACAATGTTTCTTATATAGACATACAACAGAAGACAAATCCCACTAACTAATTTAAGTAATGGCTTACCGGAAAACAACTCCACCTATCATCCTCACAATCATCAGTAATTGGGTCGGGTTGACACAGTAAAATGGTATGAAGCTTCATTAAACAAGTCAATACACGATAGAAACACTTGCTAACGGTATCACCGGAACGACGGTAATCAGTGGCAACAACTCGAATCTTCTTGTGATGAGCAAGCACAGTTAAAAACATGGCAACTTGTTCTCTCACGGTGACGTATTTAGTTCCGGTTAAACCACCCACATTATGTAGAAAACTACAAAACTTATCAAAAGCACTAATATTAAGACGTATATTATATTTACACCTTAGCGTACATTCTCGTGTAATATATTCTAGGTACTCCAATTGTTTGCGCTTCCTACGGATTAGGCTATATCGTATGGGTTTTTTTTTAGTTTTTTGGTAATGTTCATTAACACGAAACCATATCAGAAAAATGCCCATCCAGAAGAACTGTTGAAACATTAACAACATCAATTGTTTTTTCCTTGGATCCATTTGTCCACTGCCTGCCCAACAATGTGAGAATCCTAAAATAAACAACATCAATTATCTCATTATTCCCCCCTACAACATCCACAACAACCCATATACAAATCACAAAAAATTTATCTATGTATTCACCACCATAAAAATAATTAATTTTACACAAAACAGAAACAGAAACAATTACACACAAAAATTCCCACCCTAAAAAGACACAAAAATTCCCTAACCATTCAAAACATAAACATGAACATGAACCCTAAGAACATGAACATGAAAGCGTAAAACTATATTATCTCATATATTATAGCAAAGTTATTTATGCAATGATAAACACACAAAAATTCTCAAAATTAACCCATAGGGTTACGCAAAACAGAAGCAAATTTAGGAATTACCCATATGCAATTACCGAACAAGACAACAAAAATTCATACCTTGCTGAGAATATGCTACTTCTTGAAAATGGACCAAACCCGTAAAAAAGGAGCAGCAGCAGAGGTGAAAAAATCAACAATCTGAAAAAAAACAAACATTACGGTTAAATAGATTAGAGATAATTTTCAGTAATCTTTTTTACCTACGTATTTGGAGAGATCTACAACCGGAGAAAAGGTGAGGGATGCGGTATAGGGTTTTTCACCTGCGTATTCAATGGGGGGAAATAGGCGTGAAAGAGAGGGAAAAAAATTGGGGATTGTTTTTGGCAAGAAAATCGTGTAATTTCTTTGAAATGAAAGGGCATTTTGGTGATGAAAATTTGAGTCTGGGCCATTATTTTCCAATTGGACGGGGGGAGGTCAAATTAGAATCGGGCCTATAAGTGGGGATGGCCCACATATTCGGCGGATAAAGACGGGCAGCCCGCGTTTTTGTCATCCTATCCGAACAGAGTTAATGGCCCAAATTGAATTAATTGTGGCCCAATCGGTGGCCTATTTTTGCCTAATCATAGAAACCGAACCCACCCTTAGTGTATATGACAAGTATATACACATTGGGAAGAGAGGGAGATATCATGCTTAATCTTTTAATTCCACCAATGCATGTATACATTGGGTAGAACAATTCCTCCACCCAAGACCATGCTTTAGCAGCCCTTAGGCTGTCCTAGGAGAGAAATTATTGCTATTAGCAGCCTACAAGAGTCAGGGGCGAATTTGCACTTTGCCCCCTAAAGTTTTGAAAACTTACATTTTACCCCTTAAAATAATTTTTTTGTGCATCCAAACCCGAAAAATTTCAAAAAGGTCTTAATCTAATTTTAAAGTAACTTTTATATTTTGGATTATTTCAAAGTTCAAAAGATCACATGATTTAATTAAATTGTATATTTTAGTTCAAATTAATGCTTAACTTCAAGAATAAAACGTGGCACATGAAATTGGGTTAAAAATCCAATCAAAAGGGTCCGAAATTTTTGGGGCGTTACAATCCTCCCCCCTTAAAAGAATTTGGTCCCCAATTCGCTCTTGAGATTTGCGTGGTCCGGGTAACGCCGACGTATCTTCTTTTCTAGCTCCCGAAATGTTTCTTCCTTAGTCTGTGTGCGTTATAAAACTTTTACTTGTGGAATCTGCAGCCTTCTTGATTAAAATGAGTGTGTGAAAAATGTTCTCTCATACATTAGATGTTTTCAAAACTCTGACGTATCTTTTTCTCTAACTCCGAAGTCGCCTTTTTTATACTCTGGCCGCGCCATAATGGAATTAACTTGCTTCTTCATCTAGATGAGTATTGGAACATCTCTTTCTTCGTACGTTAGATATTTCTGAGGATCTTAAGATATGCAGTCAGGTTCACGAGGATGATCGATGTAGTACTTCATATACGTTACGTATAATCATGATGCGGTAGAATGGGATACTACGATAATTTCAACTCCTATGCCGCGGATTAAGATTCTCTCAAAAGAAAAACTACTCATATAACAATACATAAGATCAATTTAACCCAGGGAATTCAAAATGTATTAATGACATTTGACTTGGGGTTCTCACAAGGAACTAAATGAGTCGAATGAAGAGACACGATAAGGATTAGAAAAGATGATCGAATCAAGGTGCTCAAGACGATAAGATAAGAATTAGCAATGACAACATATAGAAGAATCAACGAAGATTGCAAAAAGAACTGAATTATCGATAAGAAAGATAACCAAATGAATAATTCGATATAAGTGACAAGGAGAACGATTAAGGAGCACCGATAAGAATAACGTAAGGGATGAGCCTCACTATTTCAAACGGTGTAAGTAAAAAGAAGATCAAAGCAAGAATATCGATAAGTATAATAGAAAGTCGAAACAAGTGTCATGACGATAATAACCAAAACATTAAAGTGTGTTTGGTCATTTGAAAAGCAAGTCAAGATAAATGGCACGATTTAAAGATTCATTTAAATAATGATTGCAACAAGCTGCAATAGAAAACAAGTAAAGCTCAATAGTGAAATCTGAGAACGTCGAAACGATCAAATTGAGCGAGACGGGGAATAAAAATAAGTTTAAAACAAATAGAAGGTAAGTCCAAAGTTCAAAAGAAATTGAGAATAAATTGATCTGATTTATGCGGCTCGCAAAAATGAATGAAATAGACAAAGGAACAACAATTTATGAAAGGACAAAAATGAAAACGTGAAGTTCAAAAAGAAACCGAGACAATTCAATTCCTTCAGGAAATTTAAATATTGCATAATTGAATACGACGAAAAAGAGTAACATGAAATCATATGGATAATTTCAAAACGATCACAATTGAATAAATAGGCTCGGAAAAAGAAGGACAAGGAATAATAACATTCATAGAATCCGACAAAAATAAATAATTTTGGTTACGAAGTCGATACGAGAAAGTACTTCATGAAATAAGGAGGGGTAAACTCTGAACGAGAAAAAAAATAGGGGATCAAAATAAAAGCTTGATAGGATACAAGAAGTCAATCCCCAATAGACAAAGACATGTTCATTGAGAGTGTAGATAAGCTCTCAAGGAAAACAATCAAGGAGTCAGATTAAATGTAATTAAGAGTATGACTTCAAGAAGCCATATTAAGGATAAGGCTAAAATGATTGAAGAAAATTTTATGGTAAATTGCACTCCATGAATGAAAAGATACACTCGGGCAATCGCATTTAGAAACTTCAGAAAAGCACGAGCAAAAATGAAAATATTAGACATGAACTTAGGGTAGTTTTAGAAATCAAAATGAAGTGACTCGCTATCAATAATAATTCATAGTTGAATGCAAGGAACGAGTAATAGACGAGTTGGAACTCAAGACTGATGTCAATGAAATTTGAATGATATTTTGTCTATTGAAAGAAAGATTACATACATAACAATTTGATTCACCAAAATGTTGAAGAAAAGACATCTAGGGATCACAAGCTCAAAATGAATAAGTACCAACATTAGAATAAGGGCGAAACAATTAATTATAGTGAAAAATAGGCTCAAGAGAGCTTACTAAATTCGAGAGATCAATTTGGAGATGAATACGTTTAGAATCAGAATTATGAGTTCTGAATAAGGTAAACTCGATAAGGAATTCAAAAGAATTACGACTATTTTAGTCATTCTACATGTACTTCGAGAAAGGTCGCTTGATTCAAATATTTTAATTTACGTAAAATTCACGGAGTGCACACATATACAATCATAACCATACAATAAGATCAACAATAAAGTTCAAATAACGTTAGGGTATTCGAGATACCACCAACAAAATAATAAATCAAGAAAACACAGAATCAAGCAAAAATAACCCTTAAACTCAAGGACAAGTACTACACATATGGTTTCGGTTGCGGTCTTGTCCTAACAGTGAACTACCCAATGTGGGTAGACACCCTAAAGTCACGACGGTGAGTCCCACCTTACTAGCACCTCAGTACAAATCCGAGGATCCTATCCTAGCCTTGAGCCGAAGCTCTGATACCATCTGTGACGGCCCGACTCCGCGGGCCCTTCGAATAACAGTCGAAAAATTATTATTATTTTGAAAAAGTGTTAAAATATCGAAACTTTTTTTTTTAATAAAACAGAAACGATAAATTAAAAGGTTTAAAGCGGAAGCGATTTGAAATAAAATAAGAACAATTTAAATTACTAAGTTTTTTTTTTTTTTTGACGAAAATAAAATCAACTTCCATAGTAGAGGTTTAAAGCGGAAACATTTAATCATAACATATCAAAAAATTTGAACAAAATCAACCGAGAGAGATAAATAAGTAATTTATGAAAATCTTGTATCTTTTGCAAAAATATAAATCAACTTTAACGATTCAAATTTTCTAAGCAAGGTTTTAAACAAAATCGAGAAAGAACCTAAATCGACAACAAAATATAACTACTCTCCCAAAACTAGGGTGGGACCGCAACCGTGATGACCTAACCGCAACTCCACTATTATTTTCCAGAACACCTGAAATTGAAAAGAGTGAAACATGGAACACATAAGTTGATTGTCCAACTTAGTGAGGTTGTGGTGCGAATTTGCATGGTATGATGTATGGATGCAACATATTGTATAATGTAAGCATGTTATCAAGCAAATTAAGCATATATTCAAGACAGAAGAAACACAGAATTCACATAATCAAGAACTATTGATGCCATCCTCTACTTACCCTCCATCCTCAGTCTGATGTCCATCCATACACGCCAAGTAAGGAGCGACCTTACTATCTAATATGCATCGACATGTCTTTGCCTAAGTTCGTCCTTACTCCCCAAGTGTTCCTCCCCACTTGGATTGTAAGGCCATGCCTATGGGTAACCGTGACAATCCCGCCGGCCCTTGCCGTCCAGGTTGGGATCGGGTCCATATACCAATCAAAAGGGGCCCACACAAAATCGGAAACAAATGGAAACACAAAATTGAAAACAGACGGAAACATAACATATCAAACATATTTAACATATTATCAACATTTAACAACTTATCAAATGCAAATTTTGGGTATCATGATAATTTAGTAAAATATATTCGCAACTAGTAGATTCGGATGTAGCATGCATTGGATTATCATGTTGATATACTAAGGATTTCATGCGAGTAATGTCGACGTAACAAGTCCAATAATATAACACATGCTTTGATTATTAAGAGCATAAGTAAATGTTTGACTAGATCTACTAGCACATCGGACCGACATACAAATTCAACACACAACGCTCACCTTTGTCGCTTAGTATAGCGACTAAACTCCACAAATGAAGCGTATCCGAAACCTGAGCAAGTACGTATACGACTTAGAATTTATCTAACAACCTTACTCAAACATAACTCATGAAAATCCTATAAAGGATTTGATAAACTAACACATCACACAAAAGTGCTTAGAACTTACGACATCAACTCCACTTAAGAATAATTGTTTTCAAAACTCAAAATATTAATTACATAAAACAGCGCCAAAACAGCAAATTTTTTCCTTCATTTTTCATATTTACAAAACAGCCCTTAGACTTTTTAAAACATCCATTTTTGCGAAAATTTGGAACAAATTTTAAATCAAAGGATTTTTAACTAAACCCATATCGAAAATCAGATAAAAACAGAATATTAAGTATCTTGTTACTTCAAAAATCAAATCTTTAGAAATCCAACAAGTTTAAAACTTTTCAAAAATACCCTCATAGTTTTAAAAAACTTAATAAAATCAACTTTCTTGAAAAATAATTCAAGATCCAAGCATCTAAGCAACATTTAAAAATAATCAAGCATATTTTCAATGTAAAACTGAGATTAAAAATAAATTTTAATAACTTTTCACAAACTAACTATGAGAAATAAAAAGTTCTTTAATTATAAATTTTCTTCGGAAAATTTTACAAATTTTCAATTTTCAAACACAAGTGACCTAAGCACTACTTCAAATCAATTAATCAAAAGTTTGTAAAAGTAACTATGTAAAAACAGCGACAAAACAGCACCTTTACCCCCTTATTTTTAGATTTACAAAAATAACCCCAAAAGTTTCAAAAACTCCCTTTTTGCAAATAAACTTGGAGCAACTTTAAAACTAATAATTTTTAAGTAAACTCAAAACAAATATTAAACAAAACAGAGATTTTCAGTCCACTTTTACTCCCAAAAAAAATCGCAGCCATAACCCTTAAACTTTTAAAACCTTTCAAAAATACCCCCTTAAAGTTTCGAAAATTAAAAACATTAACTTTCTTACAAAAATAAATCAAGATCCAAACATATAAGCAATATCTAAACAAAACCACATCAAAGTCATTAAATATCTAATATAAAATATAAACTCAACAACTTATCACAAAATCTACAAGGATAAATTAAACTTCTTCAATATATACTTTAAAGAGAAGAAAGTAAAATCACAAAGATTAAAGAACACAAGCCTAGGAAAATCTTTACCCAAAGCCACGAAGGGGATGAAGCTCTCTTCATTTCCAGACCTCCGAAGGTAGTGGTGGCGGCTCCGGTGGCAGTGGTGGCGGCTCCGGTGGTGATTCATAACAAAAGCCCTCAAATCCTTATTTTTCACCAATTTCAAACGTCTTCCGATTAACTTCGAGAGATGAAAACGATGATCTGAACGGTAAATATGTAGCCCCATGTGTGTAAGACCTTTCCACAAAATTTGGGCATGATCCAACGGTGGACGAAGACGGAATGTACGAAAAACCGAGACTGGGTTGTGTAAATCCGAAAATTGTATCTTTCTAGTGTGTTGTCTCTTTTCTATTTCTTATTTTCTTTATACTATATAATGTGTATGTAAATGAGATAATTGACAGGATAAAAATCTGATCTTAAGTGTATATGACAAGTAATATACACATTGGAAAGAGAGGGATATATCATGCTTAATCTTTTAATTCCACCAATGCATGTATTTATTGGATAGAACAATTCCTCCACCCAAGACCATGCTTTAGCAGCCCTTAGGCTGTCCTAGGAGAGAAATTATTGCTATTAGCAGCTTACAAGAGTCAGGGGCGAATTTTCACTTTGCCCCCTAAAATTTTAAAAACTTACATTTTACCCCTTAAAATAAAATTTTTGTGCATCCAAACCCGAAAAATTTCAAAAAGTTCTATATCTAATTTTAAAGTAACTTTTATATTTTGGATTATTTCAAAGTTCAAAAGATCACAAGATTTAATTAAATTGTATATTTTAGTTCAAATTATTGCTTAACTTCAAGAATAAAACGTGGCACATGAAATTGGGTTAAAAATCCAATCAAAAGGGTCCGAAATTTTTGGGGTGTTACAAATTTTGAGGAACCCTTCTGATCATTTTTCTATTTTTGAAATTTGAATTCATTGGCATGGAGTTTAATTTCTTATTAAATTTAAAGGATAAAACTCTAAAGTGGAAATCCTATTTTGGAGAGATTATTGAATCAAGGGGGAGCTACATTTACAACTGCTCCAAATAAGAGACATTAACCACTTTTTTGAGACCGAACTGCAATCTTACAAACCCAAGGATGGATGTAGCCACTTTTCGGGAGGGGGTGCAGGAAATTTCGAAAAAAATTAGTACAACCTTTTTTTTTTAAGAAATTAGTACTACTATTTAAATTATTTAACCACTAATCTAATTCAAAGGAAAATTGAGTCATATACACGTTGCCCTCATATTTCAATTAATAATGTATGAAAATGGTACATCTCTTTCCCAATTAATTCGAACCTTCCTTTAAAATTTATGAGAAAAACTAAATATCTTTTAAATTTCTTTGTATTAAAAGCTTAAAATGTTGGAGTGCATTTTAAAATATCTGACAAAAGAAAGTCAATATTTCCTAAATTTTCCCCTTCTTCTATAAAAGAATGTAAGTATGTGTGTTAGGAGTTATCAAAAAGAATAATCTGTGCCAAGTGGAAAATATTTCCTAATTGTCTTTTTACAATTTATTTGGTACTTCATAATTGATCTCCAATTAAAATGTCTATAAGATGAAAAGCAAAAGACAAACATATACAAATGGGATTTTGGGTTGGGCCTTTCAGCTCTCTGATTTTATGAAAATTGCTAACAAAAATATTTAACTTAAATTGGTGGGGTGTGCCAGGCCCGTGCAATGGTGCAACTCATGGGCGACACACAAAAGCCCAGCACGGGCGACACACAAAAGCCCAGACAACAAGCTGCCTTAATGGGCTTTTCCCCTTAAAAAATTAATTTAATATCGTGTGGGCCAATAGCCCACATATCAGATATTAAACTGATAAGAACAGATACTACACTTGATCTTAGCCAAAAGGCCGAGAAAGGTATAAGCCTTAAAGAGAATGAAAGGCCCGATTTATATTAACTAGTCTCTCTTCATATTTACTGTACAACCAATGTGGGATATTAAAAATTAAGCTTATTTATGCTTACCTTCAATGTTGGTCAGCAAACATCATACACACTACACATTACAGCATCTAAGTTAAGAATTCAATTCTATATAAATTATCAGAATTAAAGAACAGGCATAAATATTTTGGTATCTCAATTTGGTTTTTGAACACCCACATTTGACGTTTAGATATCAATCGCTTTTGCTTCTCTCATTGCAGAATAGAAGCAAGAAAGTTGTTTCTTTTGCTCAAAGCAGCCATATAAAATATGTGAAATGTCAATTTTGTTAAAAAAAAAAATGAACACACGTACGTAGAGTATTGGTGATCTGTCAATCCATTTCTTCAGTCATTTGTTGCTAATTTTAACATTCCAAAGTTTACAACATTTCACAATCTTTATTTATTTTATTCGTCAATAAAAGGCAAGAAAATAAATTTTCTCCTTTATTTTCTTTACTATTTTAAAGTAGTATTTTTCTTTTTTATAAGTTTTATAAGAAAGAAGATAAATAAAATGAATACCGGGATATTACGCAGGCCAGTCTTCTTTTGCTTCGTGTGTGTAATTTTTTTGAAATTATCGTATACAAAATTTATGGTAAAATTATTAATATGGATTATCATAAAATTACTAACATGTACTAAGAAGCAGGGGCTAAGCTAAAGTATATTAAAAAAAATTCAATCAAATAGTCAAACTTAAATTTATTCACAATAGAATATATGAAGTGATAGAAAAAATAGGAGGTGAAGTTTGACAAAAAAAAATGAACCCTATAAGTTATTTTTGTTACATATGATACCCCGTTATAACGGAAAAACCATATTATAAAGAAAATATAAGATTGTATTCTTTTTAAAATTATTGAGATTTTTTTATTCAACTTAGTACATTAAATAAAGAAAAAATAAAATCAAACTACAAAAACAATGATAGTTCATATTGTTTTAATAATTATTATTAAGGAATTTTTTTTTAAAAAACACATAATATAGAAATATTATTAAGAAGAAAAAAATTGCTAAGAACACATAAAACATTGAAATATTATTGAGCAGGAATTTTTTTTACATAAAATTTTGAAAATACTATTAAGGAATTATTTTTGAAAGAAAACATAAGATATTGAAAATAATATTGAGAAGGACAAAAAATTAAAAGAACTCAAAAAATGATCCATGAAGGGTTTGAATTCCAGACATCATGTTGTCTAGCATCATCAATTGACCACCACAAATCTTATGCAAAATCTTGATCAGTTCTAATATATAATTCAGAAAATTTGAGGGACCCCCCCTTTGCTCCTCTCTAGGTCCATCCAAGCTAAGAAGAACTTTCCACACTAAACATTGAGTACTTTTTGCACTTTTATCTCTAACCTTTCTTAGTTAGCACTTACCCCTCACCACCTTTAGCCGATCAACTATCAAACTTCGCGAAATTTTCAGTTGCGTTTTCACCATTTCAATTTATATAAGGACAATATAGTATTTGAAGACTATTCTCAGTGAAATTTGTTACATTCAGTTTCTCAATGGTCATTGGTCAATTAATATTAAAATTTATTATCATCGCAGTAACATATGGTAATTTTAATTTTGAAAAGACTTTCTTGCCCTAGAGGGACTTGCCCCCACCCACACTCCCAGTCTCCTAAAGATTTTGAGTATATAAGTCTTCATTTACTGACCTTAAGAGCACTCATGATAAATAACTCTCTTAATTTTGTTATTTATGATTCTCAATAGCAACTCAAAACACACACTGCCCCTTGAAATTTTGGATTAAATATCCACATTCATAATTAAAAAGAAAATGAATAAGGTAAATTTGATCCTAACACAACAATTTTAATTAATTCGAATTTTGACGTAACTCTATTTAATAAAAAAAATCAACTTTTCATCACAATTTTATTTCTAAATTTTGAAATTTGAATACAATGAGAGAAGATTAATCAAGAACTTACAACGGAAAAAGTACTTATAAAATTTTGAACTCATGAATATTTTGATGTTATTTCTAATTTAACTGTGGGATGGGATTAATTTTATCAAAATACATTGAGTAAAATAAAATGGAAGATGATTTATTATCTATTTCGTTTAATAAATATGATATAATTTTTTTTCAATGTTTTGATATTAATTCAATTGTCAATTAATTTAATTATAAAAAAAGGTTATTGATTAATTGATGTCATGACAAATCGTAGAACACAATTCAAGATGTCAAAATAAAAATATCAATACATTAAAAATGATTTTTTTTGCCAAAAACTTTTAATTTTTATTCCATAAATAATTACAGCAAAAAATATAAATACCTTTTCAACTTGGTCTTGCCCCTTCAGTTTGAAATACTGGCTCTGCCCCTGCTTTCCCTTACATATGCCCATATAGTGAGCATAAAAAAATCACGAAATTCGACCCTAGGCCGACTAAAAATGGTAATCGACAATATTTATAATAAATGAGAGGGGCAAGTACTAATGTGCAAAAACACTCAAGGGGCCGTTCGGTTTTTTCAATGGGATCAGACCAGATTGCATGTTGCACCTAATAACACAATTGAGTCGACTATTAAAAATGATGTTTGGTTACAAATTTGGCCCAAGATTACAATCAATCATTTAATGAAAAAAAAGTTTTCGGTTGACATGATTAAGTCCAGAATTAAGCATCTGACAAAAATAATCATATTTAGATATTTGTGCCAGTCAAATATTCTTCATCGTTTGCTTCCATCCAGCGTTCCCATTTCATGATTTGGGGAAAATCTACTATTGTAATTTCTTTTATCGATACCAGTTACATTTTAATTTCTCAACTCCAATTTCATCATAATTTTTGTTGGATGAAGATGAAGAAGTAAAGGGAGGTTTTGATGATTTTCAAAAGTCATCAGCGAAGTAATGGAAGCTTGGCAAACCTCTAACAAATTCAATCTGAGAAGACAAGTAAAATCAGAAGGGTTGAATTTTGGTCCAGGAGACTACTGATATGATGCTGAGTACGGAATCAGACTAGTGAATTTTAGTAGAGTCAAATCAGATGAGTTCGATTTGAATCAACAGAGTGTTCATGAGCAAGGTGATTTCCATCAACAGAGTAGAAGTGATCAGGAAGTTATTACAACGGTAATAAATGCACTTAATGCGACGTGACAGAAAGTACAGTAGAACTGTACAGTGAACAGTTGCAGGAAGCCGTTCAGAGACAAGGACCAGTACTCGAGGAAGATCTGAAATCTATCTTACTTCAACGGGCAGAATTCAAATCCTCAAGTATAAATACATTCAAGAGTTAAAGAGAACACAATAACTGAGAGAGAATTCAAGCGAGCAAATTTTCTAAGTCTAAAAAACTCAAGAACAGATCACCATCAGCAGAGTCATCTTTTGATAAAGTCAAGTTGAAGAAACAAACTAAATTAATCTTATTGATTTCTGTGTAAACTTTAAGTGTTGTGCGAAGTGTATATCCATCTGTGTGAGTGATATAACTTCATAGTATAGGTTTTCTTTGTGATCTCCTATAACGAAGTTGTGGCTTTATCATTTGTTGTAAAAGCACAAGAAGAGTGTACTAGGTTACTTATTGTTTCTAGTATAACTTAAATCTTCGTGATTTAGAAGATTGGACTAAAATACATTCTTATGTATATAACCCCTATAAAAATTCTCTTTGTTTGATTCCTTGCATATTCCAAAAGCATACAAACATTTTGAACAAACTAAAAGATTTTAAAACTGGGGATAAAAGTCTTTAAGTAAGAAGATAACTTGTTTGAAAAATACTTGATAAATCCGCCGCATACAAATTGCAAACTCTGATTTAAGGTATATTTAGGATAAAATTCGTTTGATTTCTGTGCATTTGATAAATTTTGAGGAACCCTTCTTGTTGGACTGATCCAATCCGGACCGGATCGGATCTGGGCGCCCATGTGGGCCGACCCAAACCGGATCCAAGATCCAGTTGGTTAGTGGAGAGTTTGATAACTCCCCACTAACCCACTCTTATTTTCTCTCCACCACTTCTCTCTCTCTCAAAGTCAGTTAAATAAAATATCACGTTCAATTTTATTTTCAACTGCACAATTCAATTCAAAATCAACAGAGAGAAAATATTAGAGAGAAAAAAGGAGAACACGTATTTTCTTTAGAGAGATTTATTGGTGATCATATCCAGAATACATTGAAATCCCGAGGTTCTTAGGCTGTGATCAGAGTTTTCTTTCCGTTCGTGATTGGAGATCGACCAAGGGTGTTTGGAGACAACCAGAAATCAGATTGAAGGGTTTCGTGACTCAATTGCCGGTTCAATTTATCAAGTATGATCCTTTACTTTTGTTTGCTTTGAATTTCGTTTTTAAAGCATGTATGTTGTTTGAAAACCAACATTGGTATCAGAGCCATCGTTGTGATTGAGTTCGAAACCTTTTTTTTCTGATTATGTTCAGAATTCATGATGTTCATAATTTATAATTCATGTCAAATTATTTTTCTTAGTGAATTTTCGGATTTGTGGAATTATGGTTATGATGTTTTATTTTTCGAGGCATGTTGTAATAGTCAAATTGTGTTGTACCTATTACTGAATCATGCTTACATGAAGTTATAATTATCTGTATTTTTTCAGAATTTTTTGATGTATAAACTGCTCTGAAAAAATTATTTTGTTAAAATAGTATTATGCGTTTTCCCGATTTGATACTTTGAATTATGTGATCTATCATATATGCTTACGTTTGTATTGAAATAAGCTTTCTGGATATGTGCCCAGATTATTTTTTGGCTGAGTAATTTGTATGTTAATTGTTTTTTAAGCCTCTGCCTTTTACCCGAAATAATCTGGAAATTAATTCTAAGTATACAATGCATAATACACTCGCCCACTCTCATCCTAAGCGGTTGTAATTCAAACTCCAATGTCGAGAGCTCAAAACTTAAAACCGTTTGCACCAATGGATTCAGAAGGCACGAAAATGGGGGGGGGGGGGTAGCCAGAAGGACATCGCCGGAAAACGCCCACAAGACGGCGCGTGAGGCACACGCGCCACCTACGCGAGTGGATGTCCAGTCACCAACTGTCCGCGCCACATCGTAGTCCACGTGGCATTCATGTCAAATACACGTGGATGCCACGTCAGCGCCACGTAGTTTTTTTGGACCTATATTTGCCACGTCATCGACACGTGCACCTCCACGTGTCCATGACGTGGCCTGGCGCGCACCTGTTGACTGTCACGTGGCCTGACCTGAGTCTGCCACGTGGCAGAAGCAAGCTCATGTCATGGTTTTTCAACCATGACACGCCCACACTCACCGCCGGCGCGTGAGGCCTCTTCCAGCCGCCGGTTTTGACCGAAATTTTTTCTGTGAACTCGAAATTTTATTTTTGATTTATCTGTGAATTAAAATAATTTTTTGAAAAATGTGTAAAATTTATTTTGATTTATCAAGTTTTAAACCTTTAGAAATTCACAGAAAATAAAATTCTTCATCAGAAAATTTCAAATGTTTTCCAGAAAATTTAAATGAAATTGTCCTTCATGGGTGGCTACTGAGATTGAATTTTGTGATACTTTAGAAAATAAAGCTTGTTTATTCTTGCTTGAGCATTTGTTTTTTCACGTATTTTATTTGAAACTGAGCAAACAAAACATTCTTGAGAGTTTCCAAATGTAATTCAATCGCTGGAAATATTAAAATTCCGCAAACTTTAATATTACCCTCATCCTTCAGGTATGCCTTTGATCTATAGCAAATATAGGGTACTTACGGGAGAAGCCCTTGAGCGACGTATCCATGAGCTACCTGGGGTCATAGAAAATTTGGTGTCGTACCGAATGGATCCCAAACACACTCTTAAAGAACATTGGAGAGTAATGAGAATGTTACACCGCCGCGTTCGCTATTATAATAATGACATTCATCCGTATGAGAGATGGTGTGATGTCTACAAGCAATCCCTTCCGGTTGAACTTCATAAAATATGGGAAGAGGCGATAAACTATATTGGAAGAGATAATACAATTGAAAACTTTATTCACAACATGCATAATGGATGGAAATTATACCTCAAGAAAAAGGCTGAAAAGACTTTATTTTTAAGTCTCAACTCTAACCCCCGCAACTTGAGGTCCGACATGAGGAAGAAATCAACTCATCGGTCCTTGAAGCAAGTACCTTGTGACAGGCTGTCTCAAGCCATTGCCAATGAAGCTTTTGTTCAGTCTTGGCAATCTATCGAACCAGAGGGTCGATTTTTCCGATTTGAATGATTTCTGTAATTTATTTCCATTTGCAGATATTCTATGTTGTTTATTTGTTTTTCGAACATGAGACTGGATTTGATAATTGTTTATGTTTGGATCTTAGTTGTTTTGATTCAATTGCATGCTCTGTTTGCTTACATATTTATGATCGTATATGTATTGTTTTGCCTTAGCATGTTTGATCATCTTTTCCAGTGGGAGTTCTTAGGTTTTAGAATGACTATCACCGAGAACTTTAGTTTTTTTATACTTTTGATATTAAGTCCATAGTTATGAGATACTTGTAAATGGATGATGATTGGGAACATTGCGTGAACTTTCGAATCCATTACTTGTGTCAAGTCTTTATGGAGCTTAATTGACTTAGTATAAAATAAAATATGTGTATAAGGGCTTTAACATTTAATCACTTCTTAATTAACAGACTATGGCATCAAAATCGATCATTGCTGACCTTAACAAAGGTGACAAACTGAACGGTGACAACTATGACATCTGGCGTCATAAGATTTGGTATGTGCTCGATGAGCAAGATGTTTTGGATGGCATCAACCAAATCATGGATGACCCAGGTGTTGGAAATAGTGTCCAACAGAGAAGGGATCAAGAGGCTTACCAGGTGTGGAAAAAGAAAAATTCCACAGCTCGTGCAATCCTGGTTAGCTCTGTGATTGATGATCTGATTTACGAGTGTGAGCAGCACCCTACCGCTCATGACATATGGGTGTTTCTCAAGGAGAAATATGGGGGTACAACTATCACTCGCCTGAGGCAGCTGACAATTAAGTTTGACACTTATAAGAAACTGCCTAATCATAACATTAAGCAACACATAAGGGTGATGTCTAACATGATTAGGGAGCTTGTGTCAGCTGGCCATGTACTCTCTGATGAGCAGCAAGTTCAAGCCTTAATCCGGTCACTTCCTGACAAGTGGGAGCATCTGAAAATCAATCTGACTCATAATGATAGCATCAAAACCTTTGCTGATGCTGCTCGCCACGTTGAACTTGAGGATGAGGGACTTGGAGTTGCAAAATCCATGTCGAGTGCTTACATTGCTGAGACTAGTTCCAAGAAAGCTTCGGGCTTCAAACGTAAGAGGAACTGGAAGAAAGGCAACTCTGGGAAGCAGACTGGTGAGAAGAACAACAATCCCAACCATGGTGGCAAACGTAAGCGTTTTCCCAAAAAGAAGAGAGACAAGAGCAATATGAAGTGCTTCAACTGTGGAGCACTCGGGCACTTTGCTTGTGAGTGTACCAATCCTAAGAAGGATAAGGTAGCACACTATGATTCGTCTTTATCTTTTGTTCATGTATGTAGTACTATTTTATTAACTGAATCATATCCTGTGTGGATTGTTGACTCAGGTGCAACAGACCATGTGACTAGAGATCGTGAATCGTTGGTAGAGTTTCGTCGAGTCCCTGTTGGAACAAGATGGATATATGTAGGAAATAACGCCAGAGTGGAGGTTAAAGGGATTGGTACTTGCAAACTTGATTTGCATGGTGGACGAACCCTGATCCTACAATATGTCTTATTCGCTCCAGATATTCGACGGAATTTAGTTTCAGTTGTTGCTCTTCTAGGATTAGGATTTAATTTGAACTTCTGTCGTAATTCTGTTCATGTTTATTTAGACAATGTTTTTTATGGTTCTGGACATCTTAGAGATGGTTTTATGGTTTTTGACTGTAACAGACAAGATTTTAACTTTTATGTTAATAGTAGTTCTGTTTTGAATGCTTGTTCCTCCAGTAATTCTATAGTGAATGTTAATACTTGGCATGCTAGATTAGGTCACATAGGACAAGATAGAATGAATCGTCTCGCGAGAGAAGGACTATTGGGTCCAATATCTAAAGTCGATTTACCTACTTGTCAAAATTTTCTTGCTGGAAAATCTATTCGTAAACCCTTTGGTAAGGCTATTAGAGCTGAATTTCCATTGCAATTAGTCCATTCAGACATATGTGGTCCGATTAGTGTTATGGCAAGACATGGAGCCTCCTATTTCATTACTTTCATAGATGACTTCACTCGTTTTGGGTATGTCTATTTGATTTCGCATAAGTCCGAAGCACTGGAGTGCTTTAGACGTTACCTTAATGAGGTAGAAAACCAATTAGATAGAACGATCAAATCCTTGAGGACTGATCGAGGCGGGGAATATCTATCAGGTCAATTTAAGGACCTATGTAAAGAAAAAGGGATAACTAGGCAATTAACTAATCCTGACACACCTCAGCAAAACGGAGTTGCTGAGAGGAGGAATAGAACATTGCTAGAAATGACTAGGTCCATGATGGCGCAAGCTAACTTACCAATTTCCTTTTGGGGAGATGCTTTGTTAACTACTGCCTATATATTAAACAAAGTGCCATCAAAATCAGTGGCTACCACCCCATATGAACTTTGCACAGGTAGAAAACCTGATCTCGGCAACCTTAGACCTTGGGGATCAGCGGCTTACGTGCTCGACTCGTCGAACAAATATGGCAAGATTGGCCCCAGAGGAAATAAATGTATCTTTATAAGATATGCTGAACATTCTAAGGGTTACGTGTTCATAGGAGAAAATGAAGAGGGTAGCACCACTGAAATCGACTCACGAGATGCGACATTCTTGGAGAACGAATTTCCTAAAAGAGGTGAGATCAAAAGTCGAGAACCTCTATTCGAATTAGCTGATTCAGCCAATGGCATTGATCTAGATGAATCGTTGGTGGAAAATGACACGACTGGACCACTTGATCCAAGTGGGAGTAATTTGGCCCAGAACGATACTACTGAATCACAACTTAGGAAAAGTTCGAGAGGGAATATTCCTAGACGTCACTACGACGTAGAAGGGCATATTTTTAATATTTCCTCCATAGAAGATGAAGAGTCTAAATCTTTTGATGAAGCTCTATCATGTCCTCAAAAGGACGAATGGAAGAAAGCAATGGAAGAAGAAATGGATTCCATGATATCGAACCAAGTCTAGGAGTTGGTCGATCTTCCTCTTGGCAGAAAATCTATCGGGAATAAATGGATTCTCAAGATTAAGCAAAAGGCCGATGGAACAATTGATAGATATAAAGCTCGTTTAGTAGCAAAAGGGTATACCCAACTCGAGGGTATTGATTACGAAGAAACCTTCTCGCCTGTAGTAAGATTTACCTCCATTCGCCTCCTCTTGTCCATTATAGCTAACTTAGATTTAGAATTACATCAAATGGACATTAAGACTGCTTTCCTGATTGGAGAACTAGAAGAAGAAATCTACATGGACCAGCCAGTAGGATTTGTTCTCAAAGACCAATAACACAAAGTGTGTAAATTGAAAAGATCAATCTACGGTCTTAAGCAGTCATCAAGACAGTGGTATTTGAGATTTCACCGGGCTGTAATCTCTTATAACTTCGTTATGATGGATGAAGACCATTGTGTCTATGTCAAACGTTCAAACAAAAATTTTGTAGTACTATCTCTTTATGTCGATGACATTTTGTTAGCCTGAAATGACAAGAGATTCTTAAACACCATCAAGGAATGGTTATCTTCTAACTTCGAGATGAAAGATATGGGTGAGGCAAATTTCATACTAGGCGCTAAGATCCACAGAGATCGTTCAAAGAAACTCCTTGCTCTTTCTCAAGAATCTTATATAAGAAAGATCATAGAACGATTTAGGATGACTGATTGCAAGCCAATAGACACTCCTGTGATGAAAGGCGATAGCCTGAGTCTGGAGATGTGTCCAACGAATCTAGCAGAGAATCAAGAAATGTCAAAAGTACCATATTCCAGTGCTGTAGGGAGCTTGATGTATGCTATGATGTGTACTCGCCCCGACATTTGCTATGCCGTAGGTCTGGTCAGTAGGTATCAATCCAATCCCGGAAGAAGACACTGGGTTGCTGTAAAGAGGATTTTCAGATACCTAAAGGGTACTGTAGACTATTTCCTTTGTTTTCAAGGAAAGGGATTATCGCTGAAAGGCTACACAGATGCTGACTGGGGTGGAGACTTAGATCGTCGTAAGTCCACTTCCGGATATGTTTTCTTACTGAAAGATGGTGCCATATCATGGAGCAGCAAGAAACAAAAGTGTGTAGCGCTATCAACCTTGGAATCGGAATTCGTGGCATGTTCAGCTGCAGTACAGGAAGCTGTTTGGTTGCGGAGATTTCTGCTACATTTGGGGATAGTAAGTAATTGTGAGGGGGCTGTGACTATTTACTGTGATAGTCAAGCAGCTATGTCTTACACTAGAGACCCCAAATATCATGGATTGACCAAACACATTGACACAAGATATAACTTTGTAAGAGATATCATTGAGAAGAAAGAGGTGACTATGAAGTACATATCTACGCATCAGATGGTTGCTGATCCTTTCACTAAACCTATAGCTAAAGAGGCTTTCATAGGTGATACCAAGTCTTTAGGACTGCGTAGAATTTAATGTACTGGTTTCTGTTAAGAATGTTATTGCCATTGACATTGATGTACTAATGTTTTATGTATATACATATATTTTGCGATCTATTTAAAATGTCTTCATTAAAGGTATGTCGGATAAGTAGAGATTGACTCTCTCACATGAGCAATTGCCTCTGGCACTGGGAGTGTGCAGAGATGAGATTTTCTCAATCAGATGAAATTGGCTCGTTCACATGAGATATCGCCTCTGATATTTTGAAATATGCAGAGATGAGGTTACTATATATAAAGTAATCGAAATGGATTCCCCACCATCCATTGTACTTATCTTAAGCCAGATATGAGTTTTCTTGAGAGTTGAGCCGAAGATGACAAAAGGAGAAAACTCGGGTTTGGGTATGGAGGAATACTTAAACTGAGATCTGTACGATACAGATTTACAAATTCCTTTGTAAATGACATAGGCTTCTGCTCGAGAAGAAAAGTATCGTAACACGTGTTTTCGTACCACGTGTGCTAGGTGACCACAAAGGTTAATGAGCAAATGTATCCCTGCTTTCTCATTATGTGAGACCTTGAGGTTATAGGGAATCTCAAATTAATGCCCTTAAGACTTTTGACAGTTTCTTATGATTTCTCATTGGTGTTGCTACTTTAGCACGTTACTAATAGCCATGAATCATACGGCGATGCGGTGCGTGTATAGGAAAGCTGCTAAAGTAAAATAAGAAGATCCTTGTAGGAAAGGAAGATTATCTTCAACTTACACCCTACTTGCATTCACCAGCTAGCTAATTACATTAAACTTAATTGTTTTGAAGTGTAATTGTGAATACCTAGTAGTATTGGCCAAAGAGTCGAGTATGCCCTATAACCAAGGTTGGAGGGATAAGGGATACGTCGACTGGTGTAATACGAAATATATCTGGGGAATAGCAAGAGTAGTCTTCTTCTGGAATTTGTTTCCTTGAGCAGCTGTATCACCCTAACAGGTATATAGCAACGTGCTCATACACTCGCCGGGTCACACGGCCTATTTGCCTATACGGAATTTTGGATGTAAATTGAATTGATCACTGAAAGCACGGGGTCAGCCCGCACGTGCGAGTGGGAGATGTTGGACTGATCCAATCCAGACCGGATCGGATCTGGGCGCCCATGTGGGCCGACCCAAACTGTATCCAAGATCCAGTTGGTTAGTGGAGAGTTTGTAAACTCCCCACTAACCCACTCCTATTTTCTCTCCACCACTTCTCTCTCTCTCAAAGTCAGTTAAATAAAATATCACGTTCAATTTTATTTTCAACTGCACAATTCAATTCAAAATCAACAGAGAGAAAATATTAGAGAGAAAAAAAGGAGAACACGTATTTTCTTTAGAGAGATTTATTGGTGATCATATCCAGAATACATTGAAATTCCGAGGTTCTTAGGCTGTGATCAGAGTTTCCTTTCCGTTCGTGATTGGAGATCGACCAAGGGTGTTTGGAGACAACCAGAAATCAGATTGAAGGGTTTCGTGACTCAATTGCCGGTTCAATTTATCAACTATGATCCTTTACTTTTGTTTGCTTTGAATTTCGTTTTTAAAGCATGTATGTTGTTTGAAAACCAACACTTCTCATTTTTCTGTTTTCTCATTTTTCTGTTTTTGAAATTTGAATTCATTGGCATGGAGTTTAATTTTTTATTAAATTTAAATGATAAAACTCTAAAGTGGAAATCCTATCTCGGAGAGATTATTGAATCAAGGGGGAGCTACATTTACAACTGCTCCAAATAAGAGACATTAACCACTTTTTTTATCCGACCGAACTGCAATCTTACAAACCCAAGGATGGATGTAGCCACTTTTCGGGGGGGGGGGGGGGTGGCAGGAAATTTAGAAAAAAAATTAGTACAACCTTTTTTTTTTTAAGAAATTAGTACTACCATTTAAATTATTTAACCACTAATCTAATTCAAAGTTTCAAAAGTTTAGTTTCTTATACTCCGTAAATATCCATGGGCTCAATACAATTATAATAAAAAGATAAATATCTTTCCATGTTAAATTGTCAATTATACCTACGTTATTCAATGAAAACATTTGTTTAGACTTAATTTAGAAGACGTGATTATCAATAGTTTTTGTGTGCTAAGTTTACCATTGAAGAGTATAAGAAAGTCGGGTCTTTCAAAAATAAGATTTTATGGAACATAAAGTGTACATGAGATACCCCATCTCAACCAATAAAAAAAGTCAACAACAAATCTGAACCACAAGTTTTTGTCAAAATGTCCAATGATGACGTGGCATCGGACATTTAGAAAAAATAAACATATGTTAAATTACATACTAACCCTTTAATTAATATGTTTAAATTTTTTTCCCTTATCTCTAATTAATTTCATCTCTTTCCCCAAAAAAAAAAAAAATCTCAAGTAATCAAAATTTTATACGAAAAAAATCTCTCAAGTAATCAAATTTTTATACGAATTGACGCGCATTTTTCCCTCTCTCTTTACAAATAAATTTTTTTCTACTTAACTTTAGATTTTTGGTTCACAAGACATGAGTCAAGTATTTGGACAAGTAAGAAGTGATGTGACTAATTTACCCTTTGAAAATTCATGTGAGGGGCACATGTACATTTTCTGTCAAACAAAAATTGCATAAAATCATTTGAGGGGGTAAAGTGCAACTAATTTTATTTTTCAGGGGGTAAAGTGTTTATTTTGTAAATATGGGTGGTAAAGTGCCAAAACATGTAACTGTGGGGGATAAGATTTTTGTCAACTTTTTGATATGGGATTCATAAAACATATGGAGAATTTTATCAATTTTTTCAAAAAAAAAATGGGGAGGAGGGGATGTATTCCTAATTTTTAAAGTTACCAGGGGTTATTGGTAACCTTTTAGATAATAGGGATGTTTTTGCATTGTTTGGTGGGGTAAAATTGTCATTTCGACTTGAGAGGGTTTGTTAATAAAAAAAGTACAAGGTTTTGTTGCTAATAATAAAAATAACATAGGTATTTTTTTATAGTTAGAGAAAACACAATGGGTGTTTTTGAATTCACTCATTAAAAAGGATAAATTTGTCTTTAACAAAATAAATTATTTAAAGTTAAATTCTAAGGGGACACGTGTCACCAAGATAAATGATATCTCATGTGCTCCCCATCCCTCAAAATCTCATTTTAGACAGACCCAAGAAAGTATATGATGTAAATTTTAATAGAGTTTTTGATTCGCTCGATTTTAGTTTTTCATGTTACCACCAGGGGCGGATCCAGAATTTTTGATCAGGGTGGGCTAAACTTATACAAAAAAAAAAAAAATTCTATCAAACAGTTAAACTTAAAGTTTATATTATTCACGAGAAAATATATGACGCAATAACAAAAATAGGGAGGTGGAGTTTGACAAAAATAAACCCCACGAGATATTTTAATTACATATGATACCCCGTTATAATCCCAAAAGAATCCAAAATATCTTCATATTTACTTTAATAATTGACCACGACGGTTTTTCATCTTTTGAAATCGGTCCATGATAGCATCGTTTGAAATACTACTAAATATGTCTCTCTTTATAAAGATAACTAAACTATCATTTAGCCATTGACCTCCCATTCACGATTGCCGAAACTCAAGGTTGCGTGATTGACATGGACCTTTGAGCAAGTATGCTCTACGAACTCTCTCTCGAATGTTAGAATCATATCAAGTATATGAGGTCGTAGACCGGGATCCCTCGGAAGCTCGAGCAAGTTCGTTTCAATGTGAAAGTTTGGAAACACATGCGGGTCACTTTAAATGTGAACGTTAATTGAAGACTCCTCGTGAGGTGTAGGTGTAGGTGTAGCCTTAAAGTATCTCTCCGTATTTCTAACATCATAAAATGTACAAAACATAACTATCTCAAGAACAATGACATACTTAAGAAGTAGAAGTTAAATATAATAGAGACATAATAATGACAAGACTTATTTTTCATTCCATTTGATAAAACAAGAGAGGTTAAATCCCAATAGGCCAATAAATGCTAATAAAAGACAATTAAGAATATAAGATTAGTGTTTGACATTTCAATTTAAAAAAACTATTAACCATCTAAGATTAGTGTTTGATATGTAAATGAATACTATTAGCTCTATTGCATTTTGATTTAATTATCATATTATTTTAATATAATAGTTATCCTCATATCTTAATCTAATACTTTATGAAAATCATAACAAGTATATAACTTTAAGCACAAAAATGAAACTTGAATCTAAAAATTAATTTTGGGAAGTAAATATAAACATCAATAATGAATATATAACACTATTAGTTTATTACATAAGTACAATTACACAAACATATATCATAAATATATATATAGAAAAAAATTAGGCTTCTCATTGGGGCTTAGAAATTGAGTAGAGTGAGTTATTATTAGAGTGTGTTGTGTAATATTAATTGGACTAAGATTATATTTGGGCTGAAAATTTCATATTGAGCTAATTTAAAATACACCACTACTATATATAAAAAAAAATAAAAAAATTCAGGGGGGGCTATAGCCCGCCCTTGTCCCTGTGTCTGTCCGCCCATGGTTACCACCACAACAAAAACAATCATTATCAACAATAAAGTTGGTGAAAAACATGCTTATAAACGAGATGAAAGATTACTACCTTGCGAATTGTTTGATTATTCACATTGAGAATAAAAATGCTAAGAATTTTTATGATATGAAGAACGATATTGTAACGCCCCGTAAATTTTGGACCTTTTTAATCGTATTTTATTGGATTTTTAATCCAATTTCATGTGTTATATCTTATTTCTAAAAATTAAGTGTTACAATGGGTTAAATGTACAATTTAATTATCTCTTATGTCCTTCTTAACTTTGAAATGATTTAAAAGCACAAAAATACTTTAAAATAATAGTATACCTCTTTTGAAAAATATTTGGACTTAACTGTGCAAAATAAGTAATTTTGGGGCAAAAATGCACTTTATTGAAACTTCGGGGGGCAAAGTGCAAAATCCGACCCATACTTGATTGCAGCTAATAGGAGAGCCTTTATAGCTTCCTAGGGTGGCCAAGCATGCCCCTTGGGTAGAGAAACTTTTCTACCCAAGGTGACATGCATTGGCTTGTTTCTTGGGGAGTAATTATATGTCCTATCTTCCCAAGGTGTATTTAAACACCTTTCTCCTCATTTTCAGATTTCTCTCCACTCATTTTACACCTTAGAGTTCATAGTTAAGTTAGAATTAGAGATAAAAGAGAGAGTGTGAGAAGAGGTGAAAGTTAGTGTGAGAAAGTGAAGGATGTGGAAGGAGAAATCACCACCACCACCGCCTCACCACCGCCACCGGACCTCACCACCGCTGCCGTAGCACCGCCACCGGACCCCACCATCGCTGCCATAGCACCGTTGCCGGACCGCCATCCACCCGCCACCGGAACCGCTTGCAAGGAGTGGGTAACCTCAAAACTCTCTTATAGGTGTAGTGTAATTTTTGTAAAAAACCCTAAGTCCTATGTTAATGAAAATGATTTGAAATACATCCAAAAACTTTAGTTCATATAATAACTTTAATTTTCAGATTTATTAATGATTTTATTTTGGGTTTAAAAATAGTTTTACATTTATATGTGATTTGATAGTTGATGTTGTTGGAGTTTTTAATAGATCTATGTTTTCTCCATGAAATAATATTTTTGTAAGTTTTGAAAACAAAAAAGTATGTTATTCCCAAAGATTACATGTGTAAAATTACAAAAGAATATGCCATATTATAGATTTATAGGATTTTTGTGAAAGATTTGAAATTTGTGAATTTTTGAAGTGTTAAAAAGCTTTATTATTTGTTTGGGGCTATTTCTGTAAATTTGGAAAACAGGGGGTATTTATGAATTTTTGGTGAAGTGGCCGGAGCCACCCCACCTCCGGCAGCAAACTCCGGCCGCTGTGCAGCGGCCAGGTTGATTTTGGGCCTGTTGCACAAGCAACAGGCCACTAGGGCCTGTTTGTGGGCTGGCCCGAAAGGCCAGCCCACATCTTTAAAAAAAAAAAAAATAAATAAAAAACATTCTGGGCCAGCCCACATCTTTAAAGAAAAAGAAAAAAAAAAGAAAAAAAAAAAGAAAATATAGTTTTAATAAATTATTTTTGAAATATTATAATAATAAAATGTATAATTAAATTCCGAAAATAAATTCAAAAATTGTAAACATAGTTTTAATAATTCCGTAAATAATCATTATTATTATTTGAAAAATAGAAAAATTTATTTACATAATAAATAGTTTGAAACCTATCTTTAAATACTAAATTCTGAAAATAAAAATTTGAGAAAATAAAAATTGAATAAATCAAAAAATAATTTTGAAATTTATAAATGAATTCTGAAAATAAAATTTGTAATTATTAAAAATAATTTAATAATGATTTAACATTAAATTTAAAAAAAATATTGATAATACATAATAAAAATTCAAAAATAAAGTTAAATAATTTTAAATAATTATTTTCTGAAATATAAATAATAAATCCATTTTTTCGGAAAATTAAATTATTTTGAAGTTAATGAATGAATTCTAAAAATAATATTTTTTAATTCAAAAAAAAAATCATTAACATTAAATTATGAAAAAGAAAAATAATAAATAATACTGAAACTAAAATAATATAATTTTAAATAATTATTTTATTAAAAAATAAATAATAAATCCTTTTTCCGAAAGATAAAATATATTTATTTAATTTAAATAATAAATATATTTTCGAAAATAAATATATTACTTAGATAATTTTAAAAAGAAAAGAGGGTTAAATAAAATAAAAGAATCTTCCGAAATCTAATTAATTTTAAAATAAAATAATTTCTAATAATAATTATTCGGAAAATAAATAATTTGAAAATAAAATAAAATATTTTTGATTAAATATTTTTCTGAAATTAATTAATTCAAAAATAAAATCTGTAAATAAATAAAGTTTTCAAAATTAGAAAAATAAATAATTTTCAAATAAACTTTGATTTACTCAAATTAAATGAATGCCTTTTATTAAAGAATTTTTTTGGCTTCTTATAAATCCTTATTCGTGACTTTCCATACCACGTAGCTCTAGGAACCCCTAAACCGGGTTAATTAGTCCAAGTTGAATCATGGTCTCGTTTCGACCATGACACCACTATAAGTGCTAAAGTGTTCCTTAGTCGATCGTAAGTTGTTGTTCGTGTTTAGATTTTTAAGCGCTACGTAAATATGTACAGGATCTGGAATCGCCGTTCTACCGATAAACTTTCAAGAACCGTAAGCAGCACAGGTGAGCGCTGTGTGTTCATTTGTGTGTCGGTCTGATATGCTAGTAGGTCGAGTTTAAGCATGTACATTAGATATGAATAATCTGAACATGTGCTATGTTACTCTCCTTGTATATATTGCAAATAGGTTGACTTGTATGAATCACTTAGCATATCAACATGATTACCCTAATATATGTTACACCCGAATCTAGATCTACTTAGTTGCGAATATGTTCACCTGGCCATATATCTAAATTGCTTTCGGTGAATTGTTATTGTTGGTAAAATGTTATATCTGTTTGATATGTTATGTTTCCGTTTGTTTTCGATTTTGTGTGGGCCCTATTTGTTTGGTATATGGACCCGATGGAAACCTGGCCGGCAAGGGCCGGCAGGATTGTCACGGTTACCCGTAGGCCTGGCCGTACAATCCAAGTGGGGAGGAACACTTGGGGAGTAAGGACGAACTTTGGCAAAGACATGTCGATGCACTTCAGATAGTAAGGTCGCTCCTTACTCAGTGTGATTGGATGGACTTCAGAATCAGGATGGAGGGTAAATGGAGGTCGGCATCAGCAACTCTTGGTTATTTGAACTATATGCTTTGATTTTATATATGTGATATATGCTTAATTCGTTTATATGCTCACGATATATATTATGTAGCATCCATGTGTCACACACACAATGCACCACAACCTCACTAAGTTGGACGATCAACTTACGCGTTCCTTTTATCAATCTTTTCAGATGCAGGAGTCTCATGTTATGATGGTTGAGTCGTCGAGTCAGTTTCCAGGATCCAGTTGGTCGTTGAGGGATTGTCCTACCTTTCGTTTTACTTGCTTTCGCAACTCTACTACTTTTTGTCACCTTGTTATAAGGTTGAATGATGTATTTTGAATATTGTGTTATGTTTTTCGTAGGCTTGCGGGGTTACCCGTATGACCGTATATTTGTCCTTCTCCGTATATGACGGAGCTAGTAGGCCTTTTGAATTTTAATTTGGATTTATCGCATGCTTTATTTATGTCATCATGTTCCAAAAAAAAAAATTTCAGCAACTCTGATGGGTTATCCCGCGCCGGGCGATCCCAAACTCGGGGATGGGCCACATGGGACCCAACCCGGGAAGCGGGGCGTCACAGATATAATTTTCAAAGTTTTTTCATTCAATTATTTTAGCATTTTGAAATCAATATATAGAGTTCTAGGTTATAATCTATTCTATGTAAATAAATTATATTGAATATCATTGTCAATTAATTTTAGCGATATGTAAACTCGCCCCCCGACTTGATAATTAATCCTGGATCCGTCCCTGTTACAAACCGAACAACTCATAATTGAAACGTAATTTTCTTATTGTTTATCATGGATTAATAGTGACGTGTGCAAATTTGAAGAGACCATGTAGTCATTTCGTTAAATTGTCACTCCAAAAGGATAATTTGCTTGGATTAAGGAAAATTGAGTCATAATGTCATATACACGTTGCCCTCATATTTCAATTAATAATGTATGAAAATGGTACATCTCTTTCCCAATTAATTCGAATTTTCCTTTAAAATTTATGAGAAAAACTAAATATCTTTTAAATTTCTTTGTATTAAAAGCTTAAAATGTTGGAGTGCATTTTAAAATATCTGACAAAAGAAAGTCAATATTTCCTAAATTTCCCCCTTCTTCTATAAAAGAATGTAAGTATGTGTGTTAGGAGTTATCAAAAAGAATAATCTGTGCCAAGTGGAAAATATTTCCTAATTGTCTTTTTACAATTTATTTGGTACTTCATAGTTGATCTCCAATTAAAATGTCTATAAGATGAAAAGCAAAGGACAAGATGAAAAGCAAAAGACAAACACATACAAATGGGATTTTGGGTTGGGCTTTCAGCTCTCTAATTTTATGAAAATTGTTAACGAATATATTTAACTTAAATTGGTGGGGTGTGCCAGGCCCGTGCAATAGTGCAACACATGGACGACACGCAAAAGCCCAGACAGCAAGCTGCCTTAATGGGCTTTTCCCCTTAAAAAAATAATTTAATATCGTGTGGACCGATAGCCCACATATCAGATATTAAACTGATAAGAACAGATACTACACTTGATCTTAGCCAAAAGGCCGAGAAAGGTATGAGCTTCATAATGACAGAAAGGCCCAATTTATATTAACTAATCTCTCTTCATATTTACTGTACAACCAATGTGGGATACTAAAAATTAAGCTTATTTATGCTTACCTTCAATGTTGGTCAGCAAACATCATACACACTACACATTACAGCATCTAAGTTAAGAATTCAATTCTATATAAATTATCTGAATTAAAGAACAGGCATAAATATTTGGTATCTCAATTTGGTTTTTGAACACCCACATTTGACGTTTCGATATCAATCGTGAGAATTTGAGTGTTTGGCCGAAAATATTCCAATCGCTTTTGCTTCTCTCATTGCAGAATAGAAGCAAGAAAGTTGTTTCTTTTGCTCAAAGCAGCCATATAAAATATGTGAAATGTCAATTTTGTTAAAAAAAAAAAAAAATGAACACACGTACGTAGAGTATTGGTGATCTGTCAAACCATTTCTTCAGTCATTTGATGCTAATTTTTACATTCCAAAGTTTACAATATTTCACAATCTTTATTTATTTTATTCGTCAATCAAAGGCAAGAAAATAATTTTATATTTATACTTATAATATTGGGGTGGTATCAGTTACCCCTTTAAAATATCACTTGTAACACTTACTTCCCTCTGTTAGAGTTTTTATTCCAAAAATATCCCCGCAATTTTCATTAATAATAAATTCTTAATTAATTATGAATCCATTCATCCACCAAACAACATTATGTTTTAATTTTTGATAAGGAAAAATTTTGAGATCAAAAAAAGGAAGGAAACAAAAGAAATGAAGAAATTGAAACATAATATTGTTTGGTGGATTGTTGAATTCATAATTAATAATTTTTTTTTAAAGAAATGAAGAAATTTGAAACATAATATTGTTTGGTTCCAAACTTGAATTTTGCGAGAAAGAATTTGAAGGAGAATTACTCAACATTTTGAATAATAATTCATACCGAATGAGATAATTATCACCAAATAAAAACTAAGAAAAAATATAAATAAAAAATTTTAGATAGAAATAGAAAAAAATTGAAACATAAAATAAAGAAAACAAATTGAAAGAGAAAAATGAAAAAAAATGAGATGAAAAGAAAAATTTTAGATATAAAACCGAAGGAAACAAAAGAAATGAAGAAATTGAAACATAATATCGTTTGGTGGATGGATGAATTCATAATTAATAATTTTTTTTTTTGATAAATTAATAAAGAAACAATGTATATGTTATAAAATAGGCGGTGGTAGTTTTGAAATAAAATATTCAATACTATAACAGAGGGGTAAGTGTTACAATTGATTCCACCACCCCTATACTTTAAGGGAAAAATTGTATTTCACCCTATAATTAAATATTTACCATTTTATTGCTGAAGATCTACATTGATCATTAAACTTATTAGTATTTTTTGTTATACTCTTGCGTTTTGTGAAAATATTATTCGATAGTCTTAGGCTACGTACATAAGGGTAATATGGTAAGTTAATGAAAATATTTATTTTCATAATCAATTTTCAAAAATTGTAACGAAACGCAAATCAATTCTATTAAAAATAATTCTTATGAAAGCAATTATACGAGAATCAATTATTATAGAAGCAATTATGCAATCGCTAGGCCAAACTCGCTCGAATATGATGGACATATCTTATATGTGTATGTGCGGTCAATAAAATATTTAAATTTTAACATTTATCAATAAATTTACATGTGTTACACAAAAATATGACGAACTCTCCTTTAAACTATTCTGAGAAACACTAAATATTTTAAAATTTTCGTTTTAGTAATGAAAGCTTAAGTATTGAAGTGCACGTGTGTCAAGTAGAAAATAATTTCGTGTTTGATATTTGAAATTTTATCTGGTACTGCAAGTCTCCTTATAGTTAATTGAATTGAAGAAATGTTTAAAGGAAAAATTGTATATTTGGTAACATATAATATGACACTTTGTAATTTTGATACCATTGGATAAGTAAATGCACATTTAGTACTATAATTTAAAGTTTAGTTGTAATATTCATACCACCGTCACATAAATTGATGAAAATGGGCAGAATTGACCACGTACTCTCGTCTTTTGAAGGGAAGATTATCACATTATTTCATCTTTTTGAGGAAAAATTATAAAGTTTTCCTCACGTTTTAATGTGATCACGTGATGATTTCCACTTCAAAAGATGAGATAACAATAATGTGCGGTGCACGTGGTCATTTCTTCCATTTCGGTCCAATTATTTGACGGCGGTATGAATATTACAACCAATATTTAAACTGTGGTACTAAATGTACATTTATATATCTAGTGGTATAAACATTGCAAAATGGTCTATTGTACGATACCAAATCTGCTCCACCCCTATCAGTTGTATGTTTTTCTTCCCTATAGTTTCTATTGTAATTTGGCTTGTATCACCATCTTCTATTAGTTGGAGGAGGCTTTTAATTTTGTTCTTAGGATTTTGGCCATTTTTTCATAGTTTTCCACTTTCCTTGTTTCCCAATATCTTATGTTTCAATTATGTTGTAATTCTAGTTTTTATGAATGAATATTTATTTATCCATAAGAAAAATAATTAAAGAAATGGTACGACCAACTCATAAAATTCCTATATAGTATAATTAGGGCCGGCCCAACTTGGGCCGAAGCCTAGGACCCCCGGTTCGGAGGGCCCCAAAAATTTATATTTAGGTCTTTTAAATTTTTTTAATTTTATTAATTTAATGTACATACATGTATCTTGGCTCATTAGCTAAGGCTCTCTTTTGATGAGTGGGAGGTTTAGGGTTCGAATCCCAATATTGACTTTTTTTCCTATATTTTGATTGTTTTATGTTATTTAACTTTTTTTCTTTTGTAATAATTGTTCATATTTTTTATTTTCCTTTCGCAGTAATTATCTTTTAATCCCTTTCCTTTCTTAATGATTTCTTGTCATTTTTTTTTCTTAATAAGTACTTTTAAAAAATTCTTTCTTAATTATTATAAAAAGAATACAATTTTTTTCTTTATAATAGGATTTTTTTTCTTACATTGCAAAAAAATTTTTGCCCCCAATAAAAATTGGTCTAGCTCCATCCATATTTTTATATGTATGTGTATCTTTTCTTAGTTTTATATATGATGTATAACTTTTTCTATATACGATAATATATAATTAATAGAGTTAATAATGTCACGAAATGAAATAAAGTCAAGCAATCAATTATGATATTTATAAAAGAATGAAATAGAGTTAAGGATGTACATATACTTGTAAAATTTTCTTCAACTAAAATAATACTTTTAACATTAAAAATTATACAAAAAAATTGACGGTTGAATCTTTTAAAAATTAAATGAGTTTTTTATTTAATTATCTATCTAAAAAATAATATGTTAATATTTAATTAGTATTTTTGCATTTAAAAAAAAATTGATTATATTTCTTTTATAACAAAAGGCCCCAAATTTGGAATTCGTCTAGGCCCCCCGAATGTCTACGGTCGGCCGTGAGTATAATTCCTCTTAAAATCATATGCCACAATATATTACGAGAGTAATACAACTTCAACGGGAAATTTGCGCTTTTCCGTCCATCTCAGTAAAAAAAATTGGGCTTGTAATGAACGTTGCAATGAAAACTTAAACTGTGGTATAAAATTTGTTTTTTCATGTCCAATGGTACCAATGTTGCAAGGTGGCCTATCATGTGGTACCAAAAAAGCGAATTGACACGAAAACTTCTGATATATCAAATATTCAATCAGTGACATGACACATTACACGTCATATTAAAGTCAAAATCACGATTACACTTTGTCCTATTCGACATAAACCAAGTCTGGTCTTATTCAACATACGTGGAATCTAATTCTGTCTTGATCGACTTGTAATTTTCTTCTCCTCGACATAGATCACACCTGACCCATATATTTGCCTTTATGAAGTTCGACATTCCCTATATGTCGAATTCAAGTAATCCAGCTCACTTTGCATGATTATAATATTAAACTCCTCATGAAGTTGCTACATCAACCCATCGATGTAGTTCTTTGACCTGGATATCTCAATTGGGTCGAACCCATTGAGATCCGACCCAAAAAGATCTGACTGACCGACCCAAAATATCCGCTTTGGAAAACTATAAATAGACGAAATTTATTACTCTTCTAAGCAGGTCTGTCTCAACAATCATTATAACTATTTCTCTACTATTATCTCGAACTGGTATGACTTTAGCATCGGAAGGTCGACGTCGAATCAACCACCGGCATAACCTGACCAGTTCCTTCGAGCTCATGGTTGGGCTCCTTGAAGTGAGTTCTGCACTATTTGACAGGCTATAATTCTATAATGTGGAAGTAGATATCAGCAATTATGTGACACCTTGGATTTGAAACAAACACTTAGACGAAAAATCCCTTCATTAGTTGGCACCGTCTGTGGAAACCACTAACCAGTGTTCAAGTAGGAATGACGACCAGATCAAAAGCAGCAATGGTAGACGCAGCAACAAGCTAACGTGAGCAGCAAGGAGACAATTTAGGAGATGATCAAAATAGCATGCACGGTGAGGAAGGAGCAGGTGCTGAACCTCCACGACCGACTGAAGAACTTTACAAATTCACTCGAGAAGAGTTACATGAGCTCATCAATACTGCACACAAGGAATGGGTGAGCAAATCGAAGCTTCAAGATGTCGAAGGTCGAAGGCCTAAATTTCCAGAGCATCATGCAGGCAAAGCGAGGGATGAACAAGCAGTTTCAGAAGAAGTAAACACTAGACCAAGGGAGCAAGCGAATCGACCACCCGAAGGAAACAGAGCTGGACCCGTGGAATTCTCTGTCGAAGTGAATAAGCTTGCATCCCAGGTCAAATGTTTAACAAGGAAGTTAGAAGACAAAGAAATGAGAGTCGAAGAAGGAGCTCCATGCATTCGAACAAACAAAAGATCCCCGTTTTGTTAATGAAATATATTTTGAAAGATTGTTACCAACACAAAGAATGCCAACTGGTTTGCCTAGATACGACGGGAAGGGAGACCCTGAAGAACATATCGTACAATTCACACACATTGAGCAATTATATGATCTTTTCGACAACCTATCTGCCAAATTATATACCACAACATTATCTGAGGTAGCGCAAAGATAGTTTGGTCTATTGGAAGGAGTCTCAATCACTACAATCGACCAGTTATATGATAAATTTGTTCATCAGTTTGCAAGTGGAAAAGCAATCAAACCACCTGCCAATCATCTATATTCGATCATCTAACAGAATGGGGAAATCTTTAGATCATTCATGCAGAGATTTAACACAGAACTTCTGAAAGTTGAGCCAAGAATCAACTTTCTCATAACGGTCTTGTTTCAAAATGCAAAAAATAGAGATTTCGCCAATACCATCGTGAGGGAAAACCCTGAAACTTACGAGAAATTAATGGACGTCGCAAGCCAGTACATGACGTAGGAAGAAATGAATATCATGAGAGGAAACTTCTTTGGTGTCAACCAAGCAAACAAGCATCATGTCCAGCAACACAGTTCCGACAAACAACCTGATCGAAATTTTAGAATGAGTGATAGGAGATTCGATCAAATAAATCAACGAAGAGCAAGGTCACCTAACAGAAGATCAAATGTGTTCACTCCATTGAAAGGAAATCAACCTCAGATTTTGATGGCTATACAAGATTGAAACATATTAAGGAAGCCATATCCTCAGAAAGATCAACCTCAGTCTAATAGGTATTGTCGATTTCATAAGCAAAAAGGACACGACACCAATGATTGCTTCCAGTTAAGGGATGAAATCGAAAGGTTAATAGCAGAAGGACACTTAACATATTATGTAAAGAAAGATGGTACAGAATCCCATGCTATGAAGGGTCCAAACTACATAAGTGATTGACAAAGATCAAGGTCGCCAAATAAGAAGATATACAGGAGCAAAATAATTGAGGGCAACCTGCTCGAGTAGTAATAAACATGATATCTGGTGGACCAGCAGGTGGAGATAATAAAAATTCATGAAGAAAGGTTTTAAGATCATTACAGACAGCAAAATCTTACAAAAGGAATAAGGTGTACTCGATCGACTCGATCTCATCGATGAACAGTAAAATCAGCTTTGATCATGACTTCCCTGACTGGCCCATGTTTATAACAGCATAAATCGGGAACTGCACAGTAAAAAGGATCCTTGTTGATTCAGGCAATTTTGCTAACATATTGTTCCTAAAGGCACTCACACAAATGGAACTAGGAGTGAGTTCATTGCAAAAAATCAACACACCCCTATGTGGTTTTGGAGGAGCAGAAGTCATGCCACTGGGTATATTAACCTTATCAACCACTCTTGGTGATGAAATTAATTGCAGAACTCGAATGATTAAGTACTTAGTGGTAGATTCACCATTTGCCTGTAATGTGATCCTAGGAAGACCAGCTTTAAACACTTTTTCAAGCTGTTCTGTCAACCTATCATCAAAAGATGAAGTTCCCCACCATAGGAGGTATTGGAGAAGTAATAGGAGATTCAAAAGAAGCTTGAGATTGCTATACTGTATCAGTAGACAAAAGAAAATATGCGCACAATCGAGTAAATTCAGTCGAAGAAAATGAAGACCTACAACTAAGCAAGAAATTGGAAAAAGGAAAAGAAGTTGAACAACCACCTCCAGTTGAAGAAAAACTTCGAGAAAATGAAAATTCGAGACTCCCAGAGTCGAACCTGGCGAAGGTTTTAAAGAAATCGAACTGATCCCTGGAGTATTAATCAAAACAACCAGAATAGGAACGTAATTGAGTGAAGGATTGGAAATCTTGTTAATACAGTTCCTTTGAAAGAATGTCGATGTATTTGCTTGGCCGACCAGTGATTTGCAAGGCATCGATCCGAGTGTGATAGTCCACAGATTGAACATAGATCCTTCTGCTTGACCAGCTAGACAAAAAAATGAAATTTCGGTCATGAACGAAATAAGATTATCGAAGAAGAATTGGACAAACTTCTGAAAGCAGGATATGTGGTCAAAATACAATTTATAGACTTACTATGTAATGTTGTTTTAGTCCCAAAGAAGGAAGGAAAATGTAGAATGTGTAATGACTTTACGGATTTAGACAAACTTTGCCCAAGAGATCCCTATCCACTGCCCATAATCGATACCCTAGTCGATTCAACTGCATGTTGCAATATTGAGTATGATGGATGCATTTCAAGGTTTCTATCAAATCTTTATGGCACTGGAGGATAAAGAAAAAACTGCTTTCATCACCGAGAAGTGCGTATATTGTTTCAAAGTAATGAAATTTGGTTTGAAAAACGCTGGAGCAACATACCAAAGATTGGTCAACAAAATGTTTGAACCATTAATTGGAAAATCAATGGAAGTTTACGTTGACGATATGCTGGTAAAAAGCCTGAAAGAGCATGATCATCTAGCCCATATCAAACAAGCATTCGACATAATGAGAAAGTATGGGATGAAGTTAAACCCGTCAACGTGCACCTTTGGGGTTCGAGCAGGAAATTTTTTAGGCTATTTGGTGAATGAACGAGGAATTGAAGCTAATCCGGAAAAAAATCAAGCAGTCATGGAAATGAAACCACCAAAAACTGTCAAAGAAGTGCAAATACTAGTTGGGAGAATAACAACTTTAAATCGATTTATATCGCGATCAGCTGATAAAATCCTTTCTTTCTTCAAAATACTGAAAAACGTGAAGAAGTTTGCTGGACCGAGGAATGTGACCTAGTATTCGACCAACTGAAGTTGTATTTAACCTCGTCACCATTGCTAACAAAACCTGTGGCGCTATATCTCTATGTGGCCCCAGCAGACATAATCTGGTTGGGTCTTGCCGGTATCCTGTGGATCCTTCTTCCCCTAATTCTTTCCATTCTACCAACGAATTGTCTAGAATAATTCGTAAATCTAGATCAAGCTATCAGTCCAGTATTGGTAATGTTGGTCCCAAAAGTGGTCAATGAGGTCTAGAGGGGGGGGGGGGGGTGAATAGACCTCTAAACTTTAAAACTTTTTCTCTAACTTTTCTATCAGCAGACTCAGCTGATCTGATTTGTAAGACTATTAAGCTGATTGCGCACAAAGCTTTATCAGCAGATTTGACCACTCATCTGATTTCACTAATCTGATTCAGATAACTCAGAGTTTCAAAACTTGTATGCAGCGGATTTATCAAGTATGTTTTTTAAACAAGTTTATCTTTCAAAGTTTAACCCCTTGTTTTATAAATTCCTCAATTTAAGATTGTTCTTTCAAAACAGTTTGTTTACTTATGAAAATATGCAAGATAAACAAAGTTAACAGTATACAATGCTTGCGCAATTCAACAAGTTACAAAGATCTTGGGTTATACTAGAAAACACAAAGTTAACAGTATACAATGCTTGCGCAATTCAACAAATGAAAAGCCACAAGTGCGCAGTAAGAAATCACAAAGAAATCCTACACTCTGAAGCTAGATCACTCACTTAGACGGATCTACACTCCTCACGCTAATTTCAGTATAGGAGGTCCCAAAGAAAACCTACACTAAGAAGCTATATCACTTCACATAGATGGATGTACACTCCTCCTATTCTCAGTTGAAAGTCACTCAGACAGACAACGCAAGTTCTCTGTTCTTCAATGAAAAGCTTTGTCAACAAATGACTGGGCTTGTGATCAGACGACTCAACTGATGGATCTTGCTCTATAGATGTGATCTTGAATTTTGCAAGTCTGTCTTTAGATCTTCAGTTTGTCTTCTATTTATACTTCGTGGATTTGAATTTCTGCCCGTTTAAGGTGAGACAGAAATCTACAGTCCTCGAGTACTGGTCCCCAATTTCTGGAACGGCTCTCTGCAACTGTTGCTCTGTACACTCTGCTGTACGGATATTTGCTTTATGTCAGTTGCATTTAATGCACTCAGCATGTTACCGTTGGTGAGCTTCCTGACCATCTTCACTCTGCTGATGGGATCACTCTGCTGATGATCACTCTACTGATGACCATTTCGCTGATGGCTACTCTGCTGATTCAAGAATGAACACATCTATCTTGACTCGGCCGATGATAACCAATATGATATCCCACTCGGCTGATTCGGTCACTTAGCTTCTAGACCATGAGATAGGTTTCACTAAGCTGTTTAGTTCTTAGTTGATGACTTCCAATTTAGCTTTCTTGACTATTATACCCTTTTTGTCATCTTCAAAACCTTCTCTAATATACACCAACAATTTCCCCCTTTTTGATGATGACAAAACCTTCAACTAAGAACATCTTCTAAGTCTTCAGATTTTGGTCTTCATACCTTGAGATGGAAATTTTTGATCTGATACAACTTTAAAAAAAAATTACCACTTGATGGTTCTTTTTCCCTTTCTGATCTTCTGCTTAAAGGGTTCTTAGTTGCATCCTTTATCTTCCCCCTTTTTGTCATCAACACCAATACTTGAGTTGCATCTCTTCTTCTCATTTTTCTCTTTATAGGATTGCAAACTTAGTATGTTGAAGACAGGTAGGTAAGTACTAGGCTGATCGAGGTAGTCTTCGTTGCTGTTTATCATTCCAGCTAGAAAATTTCCCCCTAACTTCAAGAATTGATACCACTTGATACCATTTGTGGTCTGATTTCACTTGTAGTCTGATGCTACTTGTAGTCTGATACTACTTGTATGAATGTAAATCAGATTAGTCAGCTGATACCACTTGTTAATGTGATAACAGTCGCTGATACCAATTGGTGTAGTACATTCTTGAGTAACACTTGGCTGTTGAGTTCCAGTCGGCTGATGAGAAGCAGTCTTCTGATAGCTTCATTTTGACTTATTGAAAACTTCATCTTTATTCAGGAGTACCGCTAGTCGTACACGTTCCCCCTAAGTTCAAGAATCAGTGGTCAAGTAGTCTGATGAGAGTTTCTCTTCAAAGACACTCAGCCGTTGAATTGCAGTAAGTTGTTTTGGGTTAGTCTTCTGATTAGTTCCCCCTCAACTTATGAATCCAAAGTCAACGAACCAATTTCTTTGTCACATGGTTGATTGATACCACTTGTATCACTTGTTGCGAGTAGTTGTTGGTCTCTAATACCACTTATTATTCTTTGATAATCTTCAACTCTTCAACAATCTTGCATTCCCTGAAATCTCCAAATGTAGAGTCTACCACTTGAAAAATATCAATTGTTGATACCACTTATTTGATAACAACCTTGTTGATATATGCTTGTTGGTGAGACCACTTGTTGAGCTCGGTGAAATTTGCAAGGTGGTCAACTCATCTTTGTCATCTCACATGAGCTTCACCTACAAAACAGATGACTGTTTTTGGTACCCTTTGTTTATTGGGTCCAGCAGGGTTAGTACAAACATGTGATGATCTAGTGACTTATGTTTTATCATGATAATACCACTTGTTGGTCATGATTAAAACAATGCTCATAAGCAAGGTAAGATGCATGAAATATGTGATAAACATGCATATCGAAATGAGGATGGCAATCAGTATAGTGAACATGATCAACATGATAATATGAATAAGCATAGTGCATGTCATAATAACAATTATCATAATGTGATTCAAATTCTTGCCAGATAATTCATTTTTGCCTCAATTTCTTACCTGAGTTATTTAATAACTCTCCTTAGATTCAGCAGACTTGACATTTTAAATTTACTCCTATCAGCAGCCTATTTCAGCTTACTCGGCTGATGGGTTTTAGTAGTCTGATTTGTCTTAGGTAGCTTACTAGGTTTTCTAACCTGTTGAGCATCAGTAGACTTGTTCTTTTAAGTCTCTCATTTCTTTTTATTTAGAGAATGATGCAATTTTTTTCTTTTAAGTTCATTTGATACTTTCTAAACGAATTGCATACTCAGCTTTTAGAGTTTCATTCTCATGTTCAAGCTTTTTGTAGTCAGCTGATTCTTGAGGTTTTTCAACCTGAAGTTTCAGTGATCTGATTTGCTCTTTTCAGCAGAGTCATCTCTTCATTAAGCTTGGCAAATGCACAAACAGTATTTGAATTTGTAATTTAGCATTTATTCAATCGATTCAAATAGTGCATTTCATTAATCAGTAGAAGTTACCTTAGTTTCAGAATCATCAGATTCTATGAGAGTTAAGCATAAGGTTTCAGGTACTTCTTCAAATTCTTTATCAGACAACTGACGGTCTGAATAAGATGTGCAGGAGGTTATTAGCTTTGCTGCATCAGCTGACTTTGATTTGCTCTTACTAAGCTTACGCTCCTTTTTGGCACGCTTTTCCTTTTCAGCAAACTTCTCTGATGATGAGTGTGGATGATCTTTGATCATGAGTCCATACTCCTTTTCCTTGTTATCTCTGAGTTTTGCTTTGGAGGAATCCCTGTTTTCCTGAAAATGATCAGAAGAAGATGAAGTAGCATTTTTATATTTTAATTTCATTTTCTTCTTGTAGAACTTCTCAAAATCATTCAGCAGCAGGGTAACATCGTCAGCAGTGTATGCTTTTTCTGAACTCAGCAGAGTCTTCTGTTTTGACTTGTCTGCTGATTTTCTTGGCTTGTCTGACGCCATTAGAGCAGCAGTAGGGTCTGAACTGGTTGACACTTCTAATCCCATTCTTGGCATTTGATACTCATATGCTTTGAGAGATGAGAACAGTTCGGAAAGAGAAATTTTCTCTAAATCCCTTGATTCTTCCATGGCTGTCACCTTCATGTTGAATTTGGGTGGCAAGGCCTTGAGAATATTTGTGGTGATCTCCTTGTTCGAAAATTCTTTACCAAACCTTAGAACTTCATTCAGAGCTTTGGTAAATCTGATATCCATCTGATCAATCGTTTCATCAGACTTCATCTTGAAATTTTCAAACTGCTCAATAGCCACATTGAGCTTGTGTTCTTTGATAGCGTCGTTTCCTTCGCTTAGCTCGCAGACTTTATCCCACATCTCTTTGGCAGTTTTGAAATGCTTGATCTTCTGGAATCTGTCTTCGTCTAAAGCTTTGAACATGATGAGCTTAGCCTTTTTATCAAGGTTTACTAACTTGACTTCTTTGGGTGTCAGCTCATCCAGCTCTTTGTCAACTAGCTGATCTGGTTGGCCAGCAACCTTCACAGTCTTCTGAAATCTGAATGGTCCTTTTGTAATACATGTAAACATGTTGTCGTCGTAAGCAGCAAGAAGGATTTCCATTCTGATTTTCCAGCTTTCAAAGTCCATAAGGCCAATGTGAGGAACATGGCTTATGATATCCATTTTTCAAAAAGTTTTTGATTTTCAAAATATGCCTCTTTTTGAAAAATTTGAAAAACACACCTTGGATCAAGCTCGTTGATCAGGCAACTGATTCAAATGAACCACCTGCTCTGATACCAACTGTTGGTCCCAAAAGAGGTCAATGAGGTCTAGATGGGGGGGGGGGGGGGGGGTGAATAGACCTCTAAACTTTCTGATTTCACTAATCTGATTCAGATAACTCAGAGTTTCAAAACTTGTATGCAGCGGATTTATCAAGTATGTTTTTCAAACAAGTTTATCTTTCAAAGTTTAACCCCTTGTTTATAAATTCCTCAATTTAAGATTGTTCTTTCAAAACAGTTTGTTTACTTATGAAAATATGCAAGATAAACAAGTAATCAAACACAAGGAATTTTTATAGTGGTTATATGGATGAAAATCCTTTAGTCCACTCTTCCAAGTCACAAAGATCTTGGGTTATACTAGAAAACACAAAGTTAACAGTATACAATGCTTGCGCAATTCAACAAATGAAAAGCCACAAGTGCGCAGTAAGAAATCACAAAGAAATCCTACACTCCGAAGCTAGATCACTCACTTAGACGGATCTACACTCCTCACGCTAATTTCAGTATAGGAGGTCACAAAGAAAACCTACACTAAGAAGCTATATCACTTCACATAGATGGATATACACTCCTCCTATTCTCACTTGAAAGTCATTCAGAGAGACCACACAAGTTCTCTGTTCTTCAACGAAAAGCTTTGTCAACAAATGACTGGGCTTGTGATCAGACGACTCAACTGATGGATCTTGCTCTATAGATGTTATCTTGAATTTTGCAAGTCTGTCTTTAGATCTTCAGTTTGTCTTCTATTTATACTTGGTGGATTTGAATTTCTGCCCGTTGAAGGTGAGACAGAAATCTACAGTCCTCGAGTACTGGTCCCCAATTTCTGGAACGGCTCTCTGCAACTGTTGCTCTGTACACTCTGCTGTACGGATATTTGCTTTATGTCAGTTGCATTTAATGCACTCAGCATGTTACCGTTGGTGAGCTTCCTGACCATCTTCACTCTGCTGATGGGATCACTCTGCTGATGATCACTCTACTGATGACCACTTTGCTGATGGCTACTCTGTTGATTCAAGAATGAACATATCTATCTTGACTCGGCTGATGATAACCAATCTGATATCCCACTCGGCTGATTCGGTCACTTAGCTTCCAGACCATGAGATAGGTTTCACTAAGCTGTTTAGTTCTTAGTTGATGACTTCCAATTTAGCTTTCTTGACTATTATGCCCTTTTTGTCATCTTCAAAACCTTCTCTAATATACACCAACAGGTAAGATCAAAAGGGAAAGATCACCAACCAATATACTATGTTAGTAGAGTGCTACAAGGGCCGAAAAAAATTATATGGAGATAGAGAAATTTCCATTTGCCCTTATGACAACAGCGCGAAAACTCAGACCTTATTTTCAATCCCATAAGATAATCGTCTTGACAAGTCAACTGCTGAGACAAGTTTTCTCCAAGCCTAATGCCTCCGGAAGACTGATAAATTGGGCTTTCGAACTTGGGGAATATGACATTGAACTTCAACCAAAAACTGCTGTAAAAGCTCAAGTATTAGCATATTTCATACTGGAGAATTCGTCGTCTGAACCTATGACTGCAGCAGCAACATGGATGATGCATATTGACGGCTCTTCGACATCAGCGGGAGGAGGAGCTGGAATTTACTTTCAAGGACCAGATGGTATCGAACTGGAGTTTGCTTTAAAGTTAGATTTTCTCGTTACCAATAACAAAGTGGAGTACGAAGCATTGATTTCTGGACTAAAAATGGCATTTGAAACCGGCGTAAGAAGGTTGGTAGTATATACTGACTCACAACTGGTCGAAAAATAGTTCAAGGATTTGTTCGAAGCCAAGGAAAAATCAATGATTCGTTATCTGACACTGACCCATAAATTAGCATAAAAATTCGAAAGCCTTCAAATCGAATACATTCTAAGAGAGAAAAATACTCGAGCATACGCTATTTCGAAATTTGGAAATTTAATCGAAAGAGTTAAACAAAGAAGGTCACCTTGATGTTGTCAACAAAATCCTCGATAGATGATAAAGCCGAGGAGATTACGCCAGATATTATGAATTTCAAAGAAAAGGAGGAAATCTGGAAGACCAAATTTATCAAATATCTGACTGACGGAACTTTACCTGAGGATATAAACACATCAAGACCATTGAAATATCGAACTCCTCCATATGTACTTCTGGAGATTTATACAGAAGATCGATTTCTGGTCCTTTAGTAAAATGTCTGGCCCCGGCTCAGGCCAAAGTCGTGATAAAAGAGTTACATGAAGGATCGTGCGGAAGTCTCTCAGGAGGTCGATCGTTGGCTTTAAGAGAATCAAGACAAGGTTACTACTGGCCGGAGTTGGTCCATGAGATGAATGAGTATGCCCAAAAATGTACAAAATGTCAATTTCATGCTAATATCCCTCATCAACCTGCTCAGAAGCTCTTGCTACTACCTCTCAGACCAGATCTTCAATTTTTATTGGAAAAATATTGTATGTCGATTTGGTCTGCCAAGAACTATTATATCTGATAATGGAGGACAATTTGTCGGAGCTAGAGCGAACGCATAGCACATAATACAACAAAGGTTTACTTCGATAGGATGTCCACAAACGAATGGACAAACAGAAGTCACGTATAAAGACATTGTATTACTATTGAAGAAAAGACTTGAAAGAGCAAGTGGAGCATCGCTTGATGAATTGCCTTGGGTGATATGGGCAAATCGAACAAAGGAGAGAACAACTACTGGAGAAACACCGTTCAGTCTGGTCTATGGTTATGATGCTGTGGTCCCAACTGAAACACAAGCACCCACTACACGGGTCGAATTATATGGAGATCAATCCAATGAAGAACGAAGGAGGTACGAAGTTGACCAAGCCGAAGCAAGAAGAGAAAAAGCTTTAACGAAAATTCAAGCCTATAAAACCACAATGGCTAAAGCTTACAACAAGAATGTACGCTTGAAAACGTTTCAAGTAGGTAATCTAGTGTTGAAGAAAATCGAGGCATCCAAGGACACTGGTAAACTCGATCCAAAATGGGAAGGTCCTTATAAGGTCATCGAAGTAGGAAGAAAATTGCATATAAATTAGAATATCTGGACGCAAAGCTGTGCCAAGAACCTCGAAAGGAAGAAACTTAAGAAAATTCTATACTTAGGATTTTTCTTGTTAGCATGATCATATACGACCACTTTTTGTATTTTGTACTTTGATCGTTTTATTGATCAAAATTCCGTTAAGTGTACCTCTGTGACAACAATCAATAGAACTGAATTATCTTTTCTGCAAAATTACAAGTGTTTGCTCTCATATACTCAACTAATAGCTTTCAGAGCATCGAATCCTTACACTATAAAAGTGATAAGTAGAACATTTGATTGCTTTGAAAGCATCAACCATTTCGACAGCTTTCAAAGCATCAAACCCTTACACTATAAAAGTGATAAGTAGAACAATTGATTGCTTTGAAAGCATCAACCATTTCGACAGCTTTTAAAGCATCGAATCCTTACACTATAAAAGTGATAAGTTAGAACAGTTGATTGCTTTAAGAGCACCAACCATTTCGACAGCTTTCAAAGCATTGATTCCTTGCACTATAAAAGTGATTAAGTTAAAACAATTGATTGCCTTCAAAGCATCAATTATTGACCAAGTCATATTTTTAACTTATCGACCAAATCAAAACTTGAATTATAAACTAAGGTCAAAATTCTATAAATGTTCTCAAGACTATGATCGAATAAGGAGAAAAGTTTAGCTACATAATTGATATACCTAGATTATGTCTAAAAAAGATGAGTTATATTCGTTGGTCAAATTTTTTTGATTAGAGCAGAATTTTCAGAAACAGTATTTTAGGAATCGATATATTCCTAAAATTCGATCAGATTATGTATAAAAGATGATTTATATTATGTGCTATTTTCTTTGAATGTATTCTCCTTATTGAAGTGTCATATTCGACTTATGCTTGACTTCGATTAAAAGAACAAGATTTTAGTTCAAATTCGATCTTTGCTTAATTTAATGAAAGATTTAAAAATTCGTTCGAAAAAGAAACGATCACGTACTTACACAATCAATAACAATGATAAAAAATACAAATACTTGAGAAGTAAAAGCATTGAATCAAATTCAGAAATAGTTCATCGATAAATAAAGCATAAAATCAAAATAAAGTAGAGGCCTTACATAAAGTAAAGCATAAACAATGAAATTGTTATAGAACGAAACTCAAAAGGTGCTATTTTAATTTTTTTTATAATCGATTAATCAAAGATCGATGCAGGGAGCCGTCCGTCTTGGGCACTAAGTCGAGACATCTAGCCACTCTCTCAAAAACGCGCGACATCATTCTTGGTTTTGAGCACCATCTCCATCAAGATTATTCACGTCAATTTGATCGAAACCATCCACATTCTGACCATCTCCTGCAGTAACACCCTCATCGATAAGATTATCAATTTGCTCATGAGTTAAAGCCCAATATTGTTTGACATGAACTGACTCCGACTGTTTATATATGGCTGCTCTGACCCTACTGTTGTCTGTTCGAAGTCCCCGTCAGACACCCTAGAATCCATTCTTCGAGATAAATGGGATAGAAATCATCTTCTTAAAGAGTTGGGCCTCATTCGACATTTTCAGTTATTGGAAAAAGGCTCGCAATCGTCATTTTCATAGGGTCGAGGGCATGTTCATCGAAATGCTCATTTAAGAAACCGAACTTCCTACATTGTTTCCAACCTTTATCGAATACACCGAACAATTTGTCCCCAACCTTCATATTTGATAAAGCTTCATAAATAGGGGAAAGGTAAAATTCTCGAGCAATAGCAAGTTTTTGTTCTCAACTTGGCATGGTCGACATCGACAAACCCTCAGCTCGACCCCTTTCATAACTTTCATTAGATTCAAGCTTCAAACGTTGAAGTTCGACATTCATATCATCAATTTTTTTCTGCAGTGTTTTGACATCCACATTTCGAGCAGTCGACTTCTCAATAGTATCGATCAACTGATCATCTTTTCGTTGAAGCTCTTCTTCAACTTTTTTTTTCTTCGCTTCCTTGGGGCTTGCAGCATAGCCTCTAGCCAAAGTAAACTGATCCTTTAATTTTTTTCTTCGACTTATCAAGTTCTTTAAAAGCTCTCTCAGCAAGCACGTAACCCATAAAAGATGTTGTTCACCTATGAAACAATATCGAATAGATGAGCATAATAAAGTCGAAACAATGTCGAATAAATAAGTTAGAAAATCGAACGAACAACCATATCAATATATACAAAATTTATGCAATAAATTTTATTAGAGACTTACAAAAATTAGATCGTGGGATCCTCTCTTCAGGTTCTATTTCAATTTCTTCTTTCCCAACTTAATTTGATCTTTCTTAAAAATCGTGGCTCGGAAAACCTTCTAGGCTTTTCCCTCATCCTTTGATTCAAGAACGAAATAATCGATCGAAACTTCTCCAGCACGAGGAAATTCAGAATTCACGATGCTCTCGATATCTTCGTAATATGATACCTCGATGTTGGTGTTGGTTGGAGAAGGTTTTGAAGATGACAAAAAGATCAAATAGTAAAAGGCTAAAAAGGAAGTCATCAACTAAGAACTGAAAAGCTTAGTGAAACCTCTTTCACGGTCTGGAAGCTATGTGACCGAATCAGCAAAGTGGGAATATCAGATCAGTGAAGATCAGATTGGTTAACATCAACCGAGTCAAGATAGATGTGTTCATTCTTGAATCAGCAGAGTAGCCATCAGTAGAGTAATCCCATCAGCACAGTGAAGTCGGTCAGTAAGCTCATCAACGGTAACAAGCTGAGTGCATTAAATGCGACTAACATAAAGTGGATATCTGTACAGCAGACTGTACAGTGAAAAGTCTGCAAAAGCTGCCGTAGAAAAGAAGACCGTTGCTCAGTATTAAAATGTAATTTCCCCTATCTTCAACGGGCAGAATTTCAAATCCGAGAGTATAAATAGACTAGGGACTGAAGATTGAAAAGTGACTTGCACAATTCAAGATCACATCTTTAGAGCAAGATCCGTCAGTTGAGTCGTCTGATCATAAGAGAAGTCATCTGTTGACGGATCGAATTTTTGAAGAACAAAGATCAAAACTCTTGTCTGTCTGAGTGACATTCAACTGAGAATAGAAGGAGTTTATATCCATCTTTGTGATTGATATAACTTCGTAGTATAAGTCTTCTGAGTGATTTTCTATATTGAGTGAGCAAGGTTAATCTTTATGATTTTCCGAGAGTGAACATAGAGTTCTTACTTATGGCTTATCACTTGTTGTAAAGCATAAGTGTTCTAGTTGCTGAGTGCTTTAGAATAGATTTTTCTAAGTGATCTACCTGAGAGCTGAGTGTTCTACTTGAGGCTTGTCATTTGTTGTAAAAGCTCAAGTACTAGTTACTTTGTGTTTCTAGTGGAACCTAAATCTTCGTGATTTAGAAGAGTGGACTAAAAGACTTTGTGTCTATATAACCACTATAAAAATTCCTGTGTTTGATTACTTGTTTTAACTGGGGTAAAACTTTGAAGAGAAACTTGTTTGAAAAACATACTTGATTGATGAGGGATATTTCGTAGCTCCCAAGATAAGAAATATTCCTCGGCCAAAATCCGACCTGCAGCGCCAAAATCCGACCTGCAGCTCCAAAATCCGACCTGCAGCGCCAAAATCCGACCTGCAGCGCCAAAATCCGACCTGCAGCTCCAAAATCCGACCTGCAGCGCCAAAATCCGACCTGCAGCGCCAAAATCCAACCTGCAGCTCCAAAATCCGACCTCCAGCTGTTCTCCGAGCAGCAGACATTCGAGCTATCATTTGGGCCTGACAAGGGGCCAGGCCTTTGGGCCAGGATTTATTCACATACAGGCGGATCACCTAGTCCAACGCCACACCTATATATACCCAATGCATTAATGACTTAAAGGGGGGAGGCCTATGAATACACACCCTCAACTCGGACCAAGCAGCTCGGCCTAACACATTATCTCCATTCCGCACGGACTAGCTGTTAGGTCTCATATTTGTAATTCTTTTGTAGTTACGGCATCCAATAACGCTCGGACAGACCCTGTAAACTCTACATTTGAGATCGGAATTTATATACACATCGGATTTTCCCTTCTCATATTATTGTTCTTGCTTAAATTACTTGATTACGAATTTCGGTAAGATCAATTGGCGCCCACCGTGGGGTCTGGTCGAGCGTTAGATCGAAATATGCCTGCTACACGGAGATATGCCTGCCAAATGAAGAAGAGCAACTCGAGTTGCTGCTCAAAATTTGAAGTGAAGCAGCTTGAATTGCTGCTCGGAATTTCAAAAAGAGCTGCTCGAAATTGAAGAAGAGAGCAAGAGTGAAAGCTGTTGTTATGACTCTTGGCTCGAAATTGCAGCTCGGAATTCCTGCTCGGAATTTCAAAAAGAGCTAGACGCTCTATAAAAAAGTCTATAAAAAAGAGCTAGACGCTCTATAAAAAGTCTATAAAAAAGAGCAAGACGCTCTATAAAAAGTCTATAAAAAAGAGCTAGACGCTCTATAAAAAAGTCTATAAAAAAGAGCTAGACGCTCTATAAAAAAGTCTATAAAAAAGAGCTAGACGCTCTATAAAAAGTCTATAAAAAAGAGCTAGACGCTCTATAAAAAAGTCTATAAAAAAGAGCTAGACGCTCTATAAAAAAGTCTATAAAAAAGAGCTAGACGCTCTATAAAAAAGTCTATAAAAAAGAGCTAGACGCTCTATAAAAAGTCTATAAAAAAGAGCAAGACGCTCTATAAAAAGTCTATAAAAAAGAGCTAGACGCTCTATAAAAAAGTCTATAAAAAAGAGCTAGACGCTCTATAAAAAGTCTATAAAAAAGAGCAAGACGCTCTATAAAAAAGAGCTAGACGCTCTATAAAAAAGTCTATAAAAAAGAGCTAGACGCTCTATAAAAAAGTCTATAAAAAAGAGCTAGACGCTCTATAAAAAGTCTATAAAAAAGAGCAAGACGCTCTATAAAAAGTCTATAAAAAAGAGCTAGACGCTCTATAAAAAAGTCTATAAAAAAGAGCTAGACGCTCTATAAAAAAGTCTATAAAAAAGAGCAAGACGCTCTATAAAAAGTCTATAAAAAAGAGCTAGACGCTCTATAAAAAAGTCTATAAAAAAGAGCTAGACGCTCCATAAAAAAGTCTATAAAAAAGAGCAAGACACTCTATAAAAAAGTCTATAAAAAAGAGCAAGACGCTCTATAAAAAAGTCTATAAAAAAAAGAGCAAGATGCTCTATAAAAAAGAGCAAAATGTCTCGACTAAGAGTAAAGCTGTTGTTATGACTCTTGGCTCGAAATTGCAGCTCGGAATTCCTGCTCGGAATTTGAAAAAGAGCTGCTCGAAATTGAAGGAAAGAGCAAGAGTGAAAGCTCTTGTTATGACTCTTGGCTCGAATTTTCTGCTCGGAATTAAAGAAGAGAGCAAGAGTGAAAGCTGTTGTTATGACTCTTGGCTCGAAATTGCAGCTCGGAATTCCTGCTCGGAATTTGAAAAAGAGCTGCTCGAAATTGAAGGAAAGAGCAAGAGTGAAAATGGGTGGAATTGGAAAAAGAGCTGCTCGGAATTTATATCTGACGCATCAAGATTTCGAGGTCGATCAGCACCTCAACACAATTACTACTTCTCAAAGCTTCAGCTACACTTACACGTTGATGAGACGTAAAACTACCCTGGAAGGGACTCTCAGTTCGAAGGCTTATCTCGTTTATTATTACTACCCACTATTAAAAGCAGTTCGGCATTTTGGGGGCTTCTAAGATGCGCACTCTTTTTCCCTAGCTCGGTTTTTATCCCATTGGGTTTTTCCGGACTAGGTTTTTAATGAGGCGTATCCGAAGCATCAAATAGTTGAAGGCAGCCATTCACCTAGAAGGCAGTATCTACTTCTCTGAGCTTCAGCTGCACTTGCGCTCGAGAAGTGGGGGGGTATTGATGAGGGATATTTCGTAGCTCCCAAGATAAGAAATATTCCTCGGCCAAAATCCGACCTGCAGCGCCAAAATCCGACCTGCAGCGCCAAAATCCGACCTGCAGCTCCAAAATCCGAACTGCAGCGCCAAAATCCGACCTGCAGCGCCAAAATCCAACCTGCAGCTCCAAAATCCGACCTCCAGCTGTTCTCCGAGCAGCAGACATTCGAGCTATCATTTGGGCCTGACAAGGGGCCAGGCCTTTGGTCCAGGATTTATTCACATACAGGCGGATCACCTAGTCCAACGCCACACCTATATATACCCAATGCATTAATGACTTAAAGGGGGGAGGCCTATGAATACACACCCTCAACTCGGACCAAGCAGCTCGGCCTAACACATTATCTCCATTCCGCACGGACTAGCTGTTAGGTCTCATATTTGTAATTCTTTTGTAGTTACGGCATCCAATAACGCTCGGACAGACCCTGTAAACTCTACATTTGAGATCGGAATTTATATACACATCGGATTTTCCCTTCTCATATTATTGTTCTTGCTTAAATTACTTGATTACGAATTTCGGTAAGATCATTGATAAAATCCGCTGCATACAAGTTTTGAAACTCTAAATATATCTGAAACATATAAGTGAAATCAGAAGAGTGGTCGACTCTGCTGAATCTGCTAAGTGCTAAATCAGTATAGTAGTCTCACGAGTAAGATCAGCTTACTCTGCTGACATAAAAGTTAGAGAAAAAGTTTTGAAGTTTAGAGGTCTATTCACCCCCCATAGACCTCCTCTGACCACTTTAGGGACCAACACTCGAGGACTGGTTCTTTGGCCGAACGTCGAACGATGGCCTCTTCATCTTCTCTCGGCCTTTTGTTTGTTTGAGTGGCTTTCGGTGTCGAAGAACCATGATCTCTCGAACGTGCACTTCTTTGAGATCCAGTACCATGGGATGATCGAATGGGGTTGCTCACATGAATCGAATGATCAGTAATGCTTCGAATAGGATTGCTCGTTTGACTCACGGGAGCTCTCACTACTCGAGTAGGATTGTTCAATCCTCCACTTGGGTTTTGCGGAGCATGGGATCGTGGAATTTCTGTCGAACCTTAGGTCCTAGCGCTCCTTCGAGCAGTTTCCATCATTTTTTGTGCTCTGCTTGACATTACTGCTTCTTATGCAAAATTGAACATAACAAATTAATTAATCTCGAGAGCAAGCAAAGATAAATAGACCAAGTAGAAACAGTAAAATTCGATAGACACCCTACTTAAGGTAGGATCACTTCTTCGAGCTTTAGACTTCGACATCCCACCTACTCGAAGAACCTGTTCTCTAAGAACTCTGTTAACATTATACTTATTTTCCAAATTCAGGTCCCCATGATGGATTTGGTACTTGTCCGATCCTAATAGGACCAGTACACTACTCATTTCGAATATTCCATACGTAACCCTCAGGAGGTGCCACATACACAAATCGGTGTTTCCACTCCTTCCCATATCCGGACTGAATTTGTGTTAGAAAGCCTTTCCCATTCTTTGCTTTAATATTATAATACCCAACATTCTATTTTGGAGATTCATTAACAACGGAAAGATTGCAAAAATTGGCAAAAGAAGGAATTTGACCTAGGGCTTTCATAATCAACAAAAAGCCACAATATAAGCCATCCCAATAGGAACAATTTGTATATGAGATAGAGATAATTGGTTCAGTATTTCGGCTACTTCATCAGATACAAGAAATTGAAGACCTAGATCGAGGTGATGAATATTGATGGTTCTACAATTATCAGGAGGGGCATCCATCCGATCCCGATCTCGGGGCTCTATGACTGACCAATCAGTAGGGAACCAATAAGACTCTGCTATCGTCTCTATAGGATCCCTGTAATAACCAGGACGTATTTGATCGTACTTTTCATACGTTCTATATCGATCAGAAGGTCCTACGTCTTCAACACTATCCTCCTGATCACTCTTATTTTCCCCTAATTCGACATTAGCCCCTTCTCGATGACCCAGTTCGACATTACCACCAACTGACAAGTCGTCATCATCGAACAACACAGACTGAATCGAAAGGCTATCAATCTCATCATCACCAGTTATATCAATAAAATCGGAAGACGCAGAAACAACGGGAGAATCGTTCGAATCAAGCTCAGTACTAGAAGAACTACTAGCAGAATTTAAAGACATGCTGTAAATAAGCAAGATCGAAGAAAGAGAGAGGATAATTACCAGGAAAAATAAAGACGAAGCAACAGAAACAATTCTTCGATCTGGGGCAACTTTCTATTCAATCTGCTCTTCGACCAGATTGTTTAAAAGTAAATTGATTAGGTATAAAGTGATTGGTAAATAAGGCAGCATATATATAGGGAGTAAAAAAGGTAAATTGCTTTTTAAACCCTTGAGTTTAAAAACGTTTCACCTTCCTCTGCCCTAATCTTATACTCTTCGACGAATAGATCCCTCGGTTCTTGAAATTACCTTTTTTACCCCATCTAATTGCCATATATTACGTGATATGTCGATAGGTTGCAAATATAGCTATATCGAAATTAATAGTGCAATTCGACATAAACTTATATGTCATTACCTATATACTACATTTCACAAATATATATATATAGGGGCTTCATGAGATGTCTTGACACAAAGACCTTAAATATAAGGATTAATATATTAAAAGTAGCAAGTGACCATCACAAATCATCAAATCTTATGTATAATTCGATGAATGCTACAATATTGAAGATTCGATGTATTTTAAAAATAGCTTCCATGTATTTTCCTTCATATTCTTTTCACAAATTCAAGACTTCGATTTTAAGTCTAATACTTGAACTTGGGGGACTATTGATATATCAAATATTCAATCAGTGACATGACACATTACACGTCAGATTAAAAGTCAAAATCAAGATTAAACTCTGTCCTATTCGACATAAACCAAGTCTGGTCTTATTTGACATACGTCAAATCTAATTCTGTCTTGATCGACTTGTAATTTTCTTCTCCTCAACAGATCACACCTGACCCGTAGAAGTTCGACATACCCCATATGTCAAATTCAAGTGGATCTCACTTTGAATGATTATGATATTAAACTACGCATGAAGTTGCTACATCAACCCATCGATGTAGTTCTTCGACCTGGATATCTCAATTGGGTCGAACCAGTTGAGATCCGACCCAAAAAGATCCGACTGACCGATCCTAAACATCCGCTTTGGAAAACTATAAATAGACGGCATTTATTACTATTCTAAGCAGGTCTGTCTCAAGAACCATTCCTTTAGCATCGGAGGGTCTACGCGGGATCAACCACCGGCATAACCTGACGAGTTCATTTGAGCGCAGGGTTGGGTTCCGTGAAGTGGAGTTCTGCTCGATTTGACTGGCAAGAATTCTATACTGTGGAAGCAGATATCAGCAATTACGTGGCACCTTGGATTTGAAACAAACACTTAGACGAAAAATCCCTTCATCAACTTCAACGTTGCTATGTTTTAATAAATCGTGAAAAGGATATTTTTGATCAATCTAGTCGACTTAAACTGCCTCGTTGGTCGATTTCTAGGTCGAGCTCGACCACAAGATCTACTTTTTGCGGTCTTAATTAATTGGAACTGGTAAATTTAAAGAAAAAGGCAGAACACAAACCTGTATTTATGCATGTTGATGCGCGCCTAAATCTTTTGCAGAGGAGCATACAAGAGTGATATTGATTCGGCTCATCACCAAATTAACTGCTGCATGCATGCATGCTAGTTTTAATGCAAAAATATGGTGGTGAGCCGAAAGCAATATCACGCCATGTCCACTTCCCAAAATCACTTCTTCAATTTTTTTTTTTAATTCTTCCATGGATTATGAAATGGTGCAATGAACCCTTCATTATATAAAAGAAAAAGGGTTACATTAAATTTTTAATTGTATGAAGGGGATATCATTTTATTAAGAAAATGGAATAAATAATATGATTAGCTAAAGGTTTTTTCAGAATTTAAAAATATGCCAATCGACTTTTTCTATTTTTCCTCTCTGAAATGGTAGAATTTTAAGGTTATATTTTTGGTCATCCACTTCGTAGATATTATATCATCTTTTTAATCGGGTGAATAAATTCAACTTGGACATCTAATCAAAGAAAAGCTACCTTGTGAAAAGCAGTGGATGAGAATATTTGCAAATTGATGAAGTATAATTAATGGAGTGGTTAATGGTTATTGCAATACAATGTGCTTAAAATTTCTCTTAATTAGTTATATAATGCAAGAGATTGATTACTTTAGAGTAATTTATTAGTTTTTTATTTTATTTTAGAGTAAACAATTATTATGGAGTAGTCAACCTTTAAAAGCAATATCATTAGTGAAATCTAGGCACCTTATCTGATAGACGATTGCAAAGAATCTTTTTCTAACAATAGCAAAACTCGAAGGTTCTCTCCCAAGCAAGCTGAATAATCGAACTAATTTGAGTGATTTTTTATACATAAGGAATGGAAATTAAGGGGAAAATTGCAAATTTGGTACTATATTACAGAGCATTTTGTATAAATGCATATTTAGTACCACAATTTAAATATTGGTTACAACATCTATATCACCGTCAAAAAGTTAGATTGAAATGTATGAAATCGACCAAGTGCATTGAACATGACGCTTTTCCGTCCATCTCCGTCCAAAAATTTGGGCTTGGTATGAATGCTGCAATGAAAACTTAAACCGTGGTATAAAATTTACTTTTTCGTGTCCAATAATAAGAAAAACAAATTTCCCCAACTTCATTATATTAATTTACACATTTGATTTTTAAATTAACTAAATTCAAAGAAAGACAAATATACAATACGAGCAATGTTTTCAGAACCGGACCGGACAGTGAATCGGTGAGCCGACTGGTCACTGATTTTACTGTTCGAACCGGTCGGACCGCTAGTCGGACCGAATGACGTCATACTGATTTAATAAATCTATTTAATTTTAAAGTATATGTAATATGCATAAAATTTAAACATTATCCTAAAATTGAATAAAAATATACAAAATCTTAGAATATATTTAAATTAAATCATATAATATTTATATAACTTATATCATAACGGTAATATGATACTAATTTGTAAGCTCATATAAATATATATGACAATATATCTTTATAAAAATTTAAAAGTGTAAGTTAAAAATACAACAAACTAAGAGATAAATAAATTTTAAAATATGATTATGTATAAAAGTCTAATATTCAAAATCAAACTTGCATAATATATCGATTTGACTTTCAAAATTTGACATTATTTATCCTAAAAATAATATTGGAAAGAAATATATTATAAAACAAATTTTAATAAAAAAATATTATTTGAGTATTAATTTGCATTGTGTAAAATGTTAATTTGAGTTAATTATCATAATCTAATTTATAAATAAATTTGGCTACGAGTTTTCTGTAATTTATAAATTTTTGTACAAGAAATTCAACAAAAATGATGTAGCTTAAATGGTAAGGAAGTTATGTTTCATACGAGAGGTTAGGCGTTCAAATCCCACCTTCTACATCAATTTTTTGTTTATTTTTAACATTAAAAAAATTTAAAAAAAAAAAAAAAAAAACAAGAAAAAAAAGGGAAATTCAGAATCGGGTTGAACCGGCCCAACTGATTTAGGCCGGTTCAACCCGGTTCAGTCCGATTTTGAGTCAAGCGGTTTTAGGGGTAAATCGACTGGACCAGTCTCCGGTTCGTGGTCGAACCGGCCGGACCGGCCGGTCCGGTCCGGTTTTAAGAACATTGAATTTGAGGAGCTTTCCTCAACTAAATTTTACTCTTAGACTTCAGAATCTCAGATCATCTAATTTCATTCATAAAATCAATTTACATTGGGCTTTCAAGATCCCTGATATCTAATTTTCTTGTTGGACCTTCCCCTTAAAAAAAATAATTTAATATCGTGTGAGTCAACGACTCACACATGGGCGGATTCATGAATTTTAGGCAGAGGGCTAAAGTACATTAAAAAAATCAAACATAAATTTATTCACGATAATATATATGAAGAGATACAAAAAAGAGGAGATGAAGTTTAACAAAAAATGACCTCTATAAGTTATCTTTGTTATATATGATACCCCGTTATGACGGAAAAATCGTATTATAAAGAAAAAAAAATATTGTATTCTTCAAAAAGTATTGAGAATTTTTATTCGACTAAATACATTGAATAAAGAAAAAATAAAATCGAACTACAAAAATAATGATAGTTCATATTGTTTTTATAATTATTATTAAGTAAAAAAATCTAAAGAACACATCATATCGAAATATCATTAAGAAGAAAATAATTACTAAAAACACATAAAACATTGAAATATTATTGACAATTTTTTTTTTTACTCAAAATATTGAAAATATTATTAAAGAAATATTTTTGAAAGAAAACATAAAATATTGAAAAGGACAAAAAACTAAAAGAACACAAAAAAATGTCCATCATGGGTTTTGAACTCCAAACCTCATGTTATTTCTTTCACACTATCATCAACTAGCCACTAGAAAACCCAAACTTTCATCCCATGAATAAAAGCACTCATCTTCTTATTATAAATTCAAAGGTACTTTAAGTCAATTACAACAACCCTAAAGCATACAAGAGAAACACACTCACAACAATTATAGAAAGATAATCCCTCCATTATTTTTATTTGCCATTTTGGAGGATAGTACACGTCTTAAAAAAGTAATAAATAGTCAATTTTTTGAAGGAAAAATCCCAAAACACATTTTTAACTAAATAATCACAACATTAATTGACATTAATTACAACCATTAACAAGAACGGTAAAATTGGTAGAAAAGAATTAATTTTGCATTGAACTCCTAAAACGACAAATAAAAGTAATTTTTTTTTTTTTTTTTTAAATGGACAAATAAAAGTATCTTGATTGATAATCTTCATATTTTATTGATTCAGTTTCCCTTGTATTATATACTTATTGTTGTCTAACGATTGTACTCTTTCTGTTGTAATCTTTCCTTAATCCTTATTGATACTCCGCTTGTATACCCAACTCATAATTAATAAAACGTATGAACTTTCACAATACTCCATATTATTATAACAACAACATTACATACAAAAGACAGCCTCAAAGTTGACACTTCACTTATTCAGACAAACAAAATACATGCAGCAGACAGCATCAAAGTTTACACTGCACTTATTCAGACAAACAAAACACAAAAGACAGCCTCAAAGTTGACACTGCACTTATTTAGACAAACTATTATTATTAGATTGACATATTTTCTTTAGTTGTACGAAGCATGATTGGCATGAAGATGAGCCTCAATGGCCTTGAACATTGCCTTTGTCCTTTCTTTTCCTTCCTTGATTTTCTCTTCTATAATGTGTTGGTCTTTTTCTTTGGTATGGTACGTACTGATGGTTTTGCACACAGATCCTCCGTCCGGGGCAGCTTCAATTTTAATAACGTAAGAGATGGAATCAAGAACATCACCCAAAACATCGCCTTTGACCACACTGAATTTGTAAATGCAATTGGCCTCGTCTATTTCGTCAACACAATGTGTTGCACTCTTGTATTTGCTCGCTGCGTTACAAGTTCAATAATTAATTTTGAAATTTTGCATGTTCAATATGTGCCACAACTTATAAAATTGCTCAATTGGCAATAAAAATAAACTGAAATGTCATAAAAAGGGCTAATTTTACTAATTTACGAAAATATCTATGAAATTAAAACTAAACTAAAAACTAGAGACGTACAACGTACGTGGACTTTAAAATATTCTTGATAAATTATAATACTAAGGGTTCAAATAAGTTCAGTTTGTACATATTACAAATTTAAAAATATTTTATAGTATCAACTCTTACATAAGACTACCAAAATTTGAATATGAAAAGTATTAAAAAAATGAATAATTGTCTATTCCGTCAACACGATGTGTTGCACTTTTGTATTGGCTCGCTGCTTTACAAGTTCAACAATTAATTTTGAAATTTTGCATGTTCAATAAGTGCCACAACTTATAAAATTGTTCTATTGTTTATAAAAATAAATTTCATAAAAAATAAATTAAAATATCAGTCATGAATATATGATATTTTATGCCATAAAAAGAACTAATTTTACTAATTTACGAAAATATCCATGAAATTAAAACTAGAAACTAGAGACGTACAACGTACGTGCACTTTTAAATATTCCTGATAAATTATGATACTAAGGGTTCAAATAAGTTCAGTTTGCATATATTACAAATTTAAAAATATTTTATAGTATCAACTCTTACATACGACTACCAAAATTTGAATATGAAACGTATTAAAAAAATGAATAATTGTCATAATATCCCTAAGATTATGTAGAACAACAGATTTATCCCTCAAAATTTTAAAATTATTGAAATTACAACTGCTTTAGTTTGACATTATAGAAGTCCCCGTGACCCAATGGATTACATCATCCAAAATAAATAACTTTAAAAACTCTACTTTACTAATAATAATATTGAAATTGACTAGTTTTCACAAGAAAAAAATACGATTTTTATCTCTATGTTTCGAGCAGTTGTATATATAATAATTATATAGTTGATAAGAATATATATATACATTAATTAATGTTTACCTTCGCCATAAGTAATTAGTTTAAGAGTTCCAACTCCACCATTTCCCTCAAGAATTTGGACACTCTTTACAGCTTGAGGCAAGATCTTAGGGAGGAGGTTGTCTGCATCAAGGACGAATGCTTTGAACACTTTCTTTTGTGGGATTGATGAGGTAATTTCGTGCTCATAAGTTACCACACCCATGATAAATTATTTTTTCTAAAAAGAAATAGAGAGAAAAATTTATAGAAAATTGCTAATGAATGAACTAAGAGCAAATAAATCCCTATTTATAGGTGAAGCATATGTTAAAAGTTTGTCTTTTGTGGTTCATAAATTAAATATTCTATAGTTGGCAAATTAGAATAAATAAAGTAGCTTACCAAAAGAGTATTTCAGATGTGAATGCTTGGACGTTGGAAATTGATTTTTCGTGCATTTAATTTAACTAGGAAAGTTCACGTACGTACGTGTCTAGTTAATTTCGTTACTAAATTTCATAAATTATATGAAGTATTTAAATTAACTTTACGATGTTCCAAAATAGCATAAATTAATGACTAATATTCAAATTAAATGTTATTGAAATTATTATTTTCATAAAAAAATGATGACTTATATTTGTATTCAAATATAAATTGATGATTGATTTGTTCATAAGATCTTATAGTTTTTTTCTAAAATAAGATCATAACAAAATTATTTAATTCATTTCATTATAGTAGTTTTCAATTTAAAAACACTATTATAAGAGCACTATTTATTTGTTTTAATTTAAAATAATATCATTTTATTTGAGATTCATTTGTTTACATACCTAAGCCATTTTTCACCTAGCTTACTCCATTTTTTCACGGGTTTAATTCCCCTTTTTTTTTTACCGATTTCATTCATTTTGCATCGATTCAATATATTTTTTCTTCGATTTAGCAGTTCTTTTATCGGTTTAACCTACTTTCATTATTTTTTCCATTTTTTAAGATTTTTTTTGTTTTTCAGTTTTAAATCATTTTCTACCGGTTTCACCTTTTTTTTGCCGGTTAAACTAATTTTGTCTTTTTACAAATTTCACTCGTTTTCACCTATTTTACAAAATTTTCCACTGATTTACATGTTTTTTCACCAATTTCACCTCATATTTTATTGATCTCACATGTTTTCAACGATTTTATATTTCTTCCCCAGTTCACCGATTTCACCCATTTTTAAATATTTCATCCATTTTTCACTATTTTCACAATCCGATTTTCACGAATTTCATCCAAATATATTCGATTCCATATATATTTATCGATTTCACAAGCACTGTGTTCTACCAATTTCAATTTTTTCCATCAACTTTACCAGTGATCAACAATTTTACCTAATTTTTTTTATCAGTTTCCACATTATTAACCGACTTTTATCGATTTCACCAATTTTCACTAACCAATTTTGCACGTTTTTCATGAAAAGAACTCCATGAAACTTCGAGTATTAACAATTTCATCTATTTTTCACAAATTTCACAAGAATCTTCATCGACTTCATATGTAATTACCGATTTCACGTATTTTTTTACAGGTTTCACACGTTTTACCACCAATTTTATTTATAATCGAGGTTATGCATGTCTTCATATTCTTGGATATTATTTATATTTTACTTCTCTAGCCAAAGAAAAATTACGTACTTAGCTAAGTCAAGCATTTTTTGTTATTTCTTAGATAAAATGCGGTTCTTTTTTAACTAATATTTTTTTGTGTAACAGAATGATGTTTAAGAGAATTTGATTTGATTTTTTTTTTTTTAGAGGACTTCTATGACTTATATTGTACTAAATCTTCCAATGATACAAACAAGATATTTTACTTAAAAGTATATTGTTGCTTTATTATAATAATTTTACACACACACACACACATATATATATATATATATATATATATATATATATATATATATATATATATATATATATATATATATATATATATTAATAGCTATTTAAAATATAAGTGTTTTTATTATTATTCTTAATGGTTCATTTTTACGTATTATAAGAGAAAAATAATTAACGAGCAAAAGACAAAAACATCCCCTATGCGTTATCTAACTCCCAAAAAAATCCCTATGTTATTTTAACTCTCAAAAACCTACATGTGCTCTCAAGTCAGTGCCAAATACACCTCCCAGAAAAGAGAGTGTGATTCAAAAACGGAAATTGCAAGTATTTGTTCCCATTTTACTTTTGATATGACAATTTTACCCTTGACAGGGAAAGACAAAAATACCTCCCAAAAAACCCACTTGCGTTATTTTAACTCCCAACACCCCCCCCCCCCCCCCCCCCCCGCACTTGTGTTTGGTTTTAATTACCACAATCGATCCAAGATGTATATACTTGAGTTTTCAAAATGAATAAATAAAAAAAAAATCAATACATAGGGGTAATTTTGTCATTCCGCCAAAAGTCAAAAGTCAAATTCTACTTGGGTCGAGTGTGGTAATTAAAACCAAACACATGGGGGGATTTTTAAGAGTTAGACAAAACATAGGGGATGTTTTTGTCTTTCACTCAGTAATTAAATTATAAAAGTTGATGTAAGAGATAATTTTTAAATTTCAGGAGTTTATGTAGGAAATAAATATAATAAGACTCAAATTTTAATTATACATATTCATTTAGTTTTCTTATTTTAATTTTATTTTATTGAAGTGTTCATATTGAAATAAACTTCTTTTTCCTTGCTATTCTATTTATATAGATATTTTAATTAATTTAATTATATTTTAAGTAGGGGTATGTATCTTCACAAAAAAATCAAGAATTTTTTTTTTGATGAACTCGTACTTTCATATATAATATATATATATTGATGTATAATGATAGCTCAAAATTTAGCCAAAAAGGCGAAAATATGTAAGACTATCTAATTAATATGAACTCTAATCTTTTAAATTATTGTGTAGTATATCGTATATTTAATGATTATCATGTTACAAGTTACACAAGTGAGTTAATTTTATATCTTGTTGTCTTATAACTTATTTTAATGGACTGCTTACTTGTATCTCAAAATATTTCATGCATGATATTGTACTTAAAAAATGGGAAATTTGCATAATTAGTATCATACAATAGAGCACCTTGCAAATTTGGTATCACTGGATATGTAAATGCATATTTAGTACCATAATTTAAATATTAGCTGCAATGTTCATACTCATAGGCAGACGTACATAGGGACAAGGGGGGCTATAGCCCCCCCTGATTTTTTTTTTTAGTATAGGAGTGGTGTATTTTTTTTTTTGAAAAAAAAATTCAATAAATTAGCCCAAATATAATTTTAGTCCAATTAATATCACACAACCCACTCTAATAATAACTCACTTTACCCAATTTCTAAGCTCCAATGAAAAGCCCAATTTTTCTCTACTCCCAACATCTCCAAACCCTAACTCTAGCGACCATTGCCACCTCCTGCCACCAGACCGCTACCGCCCCACCTCCGACCATCCACCCAACCCAAGTCCCAACCCATTGAAGTCTTGAACACAAAAAGGCCCAATTGTGAATGTTAGTAATTTTTTCTATATATATTTATGATATATGTTTGTGCAATTGTGCTTATGTAATAAACTAATAGTGTTATATATTCATTATTAATGTTTATATTCACTTCCCAAAATCAATTTTTAGATTCAAGTTTTATTTTTGTGCTTAAAGTTATATATTTGTTAAGATTTTCATATGATGATTAAATCAAGATGCAATAGAGTTAATAGTATTATATTAAAATAATATGATGATTAAATCAAGATGCAATAGAGTTAATAGTATTCATTTACATATCAAACACTAATCTTAGATGGTTAATAGTTTTTTTTTATTGAAATGTCAAACACTAATCTTATATTCTTAATAGTCTTTTATTAGCATTTATTGGCCTATTGGGATTCAACATCTCTTGTTTTATCAAATGGAATGAAAAATAAGTCTTGTCATTATTATGTCTCTATTATATTTAACTTCTACTTCTTGAGTATGTCATTATTCTTGAGATAGTTATATTTTTTACATTTTATAGTGTTAGAAATATGAAGAGATACTTTAAAGCTACACCTACACCTCACGATGAGTCTTCAAGTAACGTTCACATTCAAAGTGACCCGCATGAGCTTTCAAACTTTCATATTGAAACGAACTTGCTCGAGCTTCCGAGTGATCCCGGTCTATATGGAATGAAAAATAAGTCTTGTCATTATTATGTCTCTATTATATTTAACTTCTACTTCTTCAGTATGTCATTATTCTTGAGATAGTTATGCTTTGTACATTTTATAGTGTTAGAAATATGGAGAGATACTTTAAGGCTACACCTACACCTACACCTCACGATGAGTCTTCAAGTAACGTTCACATTCAAAGTGACCAGCATGAGCTTTCAAACTTTCATATTGAAACGAACTTGCTCGAGCTTCCGAGTGATCCCGATCTATGACCTCATATAACTTTATATGATTCTAACATTCGAGAGAGAGTTCATAGAGCATACTTGCTCAAAGGTTTATTTTTGTCAAATTCCACCTCCCCATTTTTGTATTGCGTCATATATTTTCTTGTGAATAATATAAACTTTAAGTTTAAGTGTTTAACTGTTTGACAGGTTTTTTTTTGTATAAGTTTAGCCCTCCCTGACCAAAAATCCTGGATCCGCCCCTGTTCATACTATCGTCAAATAATTTAACGGAAATGGACGAAATTGACCATGTGTGGTTGCACGTGGCCTTCATCTCGTCTTTAATTTGGATGAAAAATTATCATATTTTTCCCAATTTTAGAGGAAACATTATCACATTATCTGGAGGATTGGGTAATTATAGTGGAGAATATTAAGAAAGGTGCTTTTCTGAAGACAATGAATGGAGAATCAATATATGGCATGAATTTGTGCATGGGGAGGGAATATTTAAAAGTTAGTGCATTGTGGGACATGCCAGGAATCTTTCGTTTTCTTATTTCACATACGTAGTTTCTATGAAAATTAAACTAAATTATCTTATATTTGTCTTAGGTTCAGTCGTTAATGTTTGAGTTTGAGCCTAGTTTGTAGTATCTCAAATTATGTGAAAAACCTTACATTAATTCGAACAATATATTGCTTGATTTTAGTCAAATATTCATTTACAACCTTTTTGTATCAAAATGACAATTTTTTGACCATGTGTTTCAAGTTCGTTTTGAATCGTTGATGGAACCTAGGAGTGATTTAAATCTAATAAAAATTTCAGATCACTTTTTAATAATGTATTCAACTTAGCTCAACCCATTTCCAATTGTGAATTTGTGAATGAGTGTAGGTGTGTGGGAGGTAGGAGTGAACATTAATTTTGCCCAAATCTGGTATGGTCAAATTTATTCAACCAAAAGATAAATGTATTGTATTTGTTTTATAATTGTCACTATCCTATTAGATATATTCAAATCTCAAAATAAGTATGTTGTACTTGTCACGTAAATATCTTGATTTCAGTCAAAACCGGTTTGTGATAAAATTTCTCTTGGTAGGAGAGTGTTTTCCAGCTCTTAAGTCATGTTTGCAATAGCTTAAAATACCGTATCCGAAATTTTTATTTTATTTTTAATGGATGATCAAGAACTATTTCCTAGAGTTTGTATATACATCTATTTCTGATTTTCTAATAATAAATTGTTAAAAGTTATTTTTTAACTTGGATTGGTGGGGTGCGTTTGGCCCGTGCAATAGTGCAACGCATAGGCGACACTTGAAGATCCAAATAGCAAGTTATCTTGATGGACCTTCCCCTTAAAAAATTAATACGCACTGGTGATTTTGCACACGGTTTCTCTGTCTGGACCAACTTTGATTTTAACTACGTTGGAGATGGAGTCGAGAACTTCGACCAAAGCATCACCTTCAACCACACTGTATTTATACGTGTAATTGGCCTCGTCTATTTCATCAACCCGGTGTGTTACGCTCTTGTATTGGCTCTCTGCATTTCCGTGTTCATTTTAATCACGTTTCAAAATAACATGTTCAACTTCTAAAAATAATAAAATAATACTAATAACATATTAACATGAGAACTTACAAAATTTGCTAACGCAATATTATTATCCACTATTGGCATCAATTTTTTAATAGAAATTTACACGTTTCTAACTAAGTGTATTTGTACGTGACATTTTTTTCGTGCACTGCACCTGACTTTTTAAAGTCGGTAGAAATATCATAGTTTTAAAAGCATTGTGGTATTAGTTGTGCATTTTGATTTATAATAAAAAAAGGTGGTCATGGTATTAGTGCAAATCCTGATAAATCATAATACCAAGGGTGAACAAATTCAGTCTTAATATATTATCATTTTAAAAATATATTTATAGTTTCAACACATATCATTTTCTTAGATGGTGAATACATCGTTACAATATAATAATCATTGAGAGAATTTCAACTTTGGTACCACAAGTAAACCTACTTTAAGGTTATGGTACCATAACTTTAAAAACATACACATTTGGTACCACATGTTAACTACCATCGACACATTTGGTACTTCCGTCAATTTTTCTACAGAAATTTCAATTTAAGACGGAAAATTGATGTAAAATTTATAGAAATGGTCCTATAGTTATAGATTGTTGCCAAACTTTGCCCCACATATTTTATAGCCGACAAATTTACCCCACAATTCACAAGTTTGAAACATTTCAGTCCCAATTGCAAAAATAATTAATTATAAATTCTACTTATAATTTTATATATTATAATTATTTAATTTCTTACACTAATTAGATTTTATATATAATATATATAAACTAAATAATATTTTATATAAAATCCAAAAATGAAATATCATTTAAATTTATTGGATTTTTTAATTTTAAAAAAATATTTTAACCTAATTAGATTTTACAAATAACACATATAAATTAAATAATATTTTATATAAAATTTGAAATATAAATATCAATTAAACTTATTAATTTTTTTAAATTGAAAAAGAAAATATTTTAAAATAATTAGATTATAAGTTATACAAATTAAATAATATTTAATTATTAAATATATTACAGTTAAAAAAATTAAAAAAACAAAAAACCCTAAATCTAATAAGTTTTAAAGATTTTTTTTAAAATTTAAAAAATTTAATAAGTATATTTATTTTTCAGATTTTATATAAAATATTATTTAATTTATATATATTATATATATATATAATCTAATTAGTTCAAAAGTTTATTTTTCGAAATTAAAAAATTCTAATAAATTTAATATATTATATATATAATCTAATTAGTTTAAGAAACTTAATAATCATAATATATAATTTATAAAACTTGTAAACTTTGGGATAAATTTATCGGTCAGAAAATATGTGGGACAAACTTTGACAGCAATCTATAACTATAGGACTAATTATGCAAATTTTTCATCAACTTTCTGTCCGAAATCGGATTTTCCATCCAAAAATTGATGAAAGTACCAAATGTGTCGAGGATAGTTAATATGCGGTACCAAATGTGTATGTTTTTAAAGTTATGGTACCATAACCTTAAAGTATGAAATTCTCTCAATAATCATTATATCAAGTTATTGATATCAAAGTACAAAGATAAAAGAATTTTAAAATAGAGAAATATCCACACTAGTGAGAGTTTAACTTATGACATCTTGATCATGGAGCCACAACTTTAACCAACAGACCTAGAAAGTCAAGTCATCAATTCATTCAAGTTTCGTAGGTAGTTTCTATGCAATAAACATTTCACAAAATAGTTTATCGCAAGTTTCACATATCTAACACAAGGGAGTGTCTTGCATTTTCCCAAAATATATAATGTAATGTTAAATAAATAAAAACTCTTGATTATTGGTATATATGTATATATTGTTTACCTTCGTGAAAAGTTACTAGTTTTAGAGTTCCAACTCCACCATCTCCCTCCCTACAAGAAAATTGAGCTTAAGTGACAAAAAATTAAGTGATAATATGAAAGTTGTCACTCTTTGTATGCATTTAGTGATAAAAATATTAATTTTGTCATAATAATAATAGTGACAAGTGCAATAGTGACAATATATGTTTTTAAGTTGTCACTAATAGCTATTAATGATAAATTTATGGTGACTAAGTTGTCACTATTGATAATTAGCGACACCTTTTTAGTGATAACCCAGTGACAATAAAAATTGTCACTGTGGTTTAGTGACAACTTTTTGGTTGTCACTTTTGGGGTATCGCTAAATGTCAATAGTGACAATTTTTTTACAATTCTTGTCACTAGTATGTTTATGAAAACCATTTTAATGACAATATTTGATGTCACTTAATATATATAAGAAGTGACAACTTTAACATTGTCACATAAAATTTTATCACTAAAATTAATTTTTTTGTAGTGCCTTAAGAATTTGGACACTCTTTATAGCTTGAGGAGGATTTTTAGGGATGAGGTTAATTTGTTTGCACAATTTCTTTGGCGGGATTGAGGCGGTGCGTAAATTCATGCTCAGAGGTTATCACACCCATGATAATTTTTTTATTAAAGAAAAAATATGAGCTAGAATTTTATAAAAAAAAATACTATATTTTTAGCGGGGGGAGATAAAGCAATGAAATGCTTGAATTTTTAGTGAATGAATAATTAAGAGAAAACTAAATCCCTATTTATAAATTGTGAAGCCGGCTTGGTCAAAATAGAATGGTCGTTTTTGTTAATTCAATAATAATTTCATTAGGTGAACTTTTAATAAGTTTAGTCGATCGTTAAGAAAATCTATTTCAATTTTATATGCCCATTAAAGTGATCAAATTAAGTTAATTATTATATGCGCATAAGAAATATCAATTTATGTAAGTGTGGAGTAAATAAGGTATTTATATGTATAGAATATTGAAAGTGCAATTACTAAACTTTGATAGACATTTTAGCAATTACACAATTATTAACTGTTGTTGCAATTAATAAATAGGGAGACTTGGTCCCTAAGTCAGTTACCACAAACAATGTATTCTCTCCCCACCAGCAGAGAAAACAACTATAGAAAAGTTTTGGTAACCAGGCCTAAAAAGTCAAGTCTTGGTGATCCAAGTCATCAATTCATTCAAGTTTCGTAGCAATGGACTCTGGTAGGTTTTCTCAAACCCCTATGGTGATCAATCCTTTTTTAATCGAATAAATCGTTATAAGGTTAGAAAATCAACTTTCATGATTTTTGTGTATATTCTTGTTATATGTCACCCATCCTGTGGTATCAAAGCCAGGTTTTGCTCGATTTCCAGAGGATTTTCGGTTAATTTTCATAAGTTTGAGAATTTATTATGTTCATGCTTTTGTATTGCCGTATGAAATTTACTCCGCAATTATGATAGCTTCTGTCTGAAATTACGAATTGTGCTTCAATTCATTATGATTCGTGGGTTAGCTTTTTGTTTTCTCGAAATTCAGTTACTTGATTTGGAAATTGATGCTATGTGCTATCATTTTCATTCCATGAGATGAAGAATAATTTTAAGGATTGAAATTTTGTCTTTATCTGTGATTTATGATGTTTTATTCCATTTGGATAATGTCATACGGGTAATGGGAATATTTGTTCACTAAAGCATGCTTCATATTTTTTGCTCATATATTGCTATGGTGACTTAAGTTCTACTTTAGGTCTGTATGAATGGTAGGATTTGGAATGTAAATTGTTGAACAATATGAAATTGATGCTTGTTATGCGTAAGGCTATTGAATGCTACCAATTCCAGTCAAAGTTCTTGGGCTTGTTTGTTTGGTATTTGTGAAAGTAGTTTGGGAGAGTAGTGGATTTTTGTGATCTAATTTCAATTTGCATAGTGTTGTTTGTTTGAGATTTAAGAGAGTGTTTTGAGAAATAAATTAGGTGTATGTTTTTTTGGAATTGTTAGATAGTATGCGTAAGACTTTATGTCAAATCATATTTGTTATGTGAGATAAGTTATGTAGAAGATATATTACTTTATGTCAAATCAGTGTAGAGTTTGTATATGTTTTTTTAGAGATAAGAAAATTGTTGTTTGTTTGGTTTTGAGAGAGTATTGAGATATGAAAATTTTATTTCAGAAAGTAGAAAACATGTTTGTTTCGATTTTCCCAAACACGAAATAATCTTGGGAAATACCAAACTAACAGGCCCAATTTTTCGGTGAATTTACGGTTTTCTCCTCAAACCGGTCAAGAAGATGAGGTTCCGGGTCGATTCGGATCCAACCCGGACTGTGTGGACTTTAGGTTGGTCAACCAGGATCCGATAAGGTTAAATATGGGTCGGTTCCGAACTGGTTCCAATTATGATCCATTTACCGATCCAATTTGGACCCGATTATGTTTCGATTCGGGTTATATGGTTTAACTTCGACCCGCTTTTGTTTGGATCTTGGGTTAAGTTGGATCTGTTTTAGTTCGGTTCGTTTGGACTTGAATTTTCTCTAGCCTGGACTGGATCTGCATCTATTCTGAGCTTGACCTTCTAGACCTGAATTTGTCTGGTTCTGGTTAGGATTGAACCTGAACATAACTATCACTATTCATAAGGCCTTGTTGGATGACCATTAAAAAAAATTTAAAATTCTTCTTTAAAATGGAATTTCTTTTCTTGTTCCTCGTTCAACTCAATTGATTGAACAAACATGTAGCCAAATCAACCACTTTTTGGTAAAATTAATTGTGTTTTAACGAGGTATAACATGGGTTATCCACGTGGAGCAATCAGCCCAAAGGAGGATTGTTTTGACCGGATAATGTCAGTCTAGAATATACAATTTATTTTTTTATTTACCATGCATTTGTTATTTCGGTCCAAAGAAAGGCATGATACTTGGCCGATTTTATTTATGCATATTCTTGTACTATTTTGGTTAGAGAGTACCATTTGGAAATTGTTATTTTTGTCCAAATACTAAATAATAATGTCGAGTTTATCTTGTTTATGGGCCCACCAATTGAGCATGTTTAGTTTTATTTGTTTGTGATTATGCATGTATGTATTAATTTGAACTTTATTGTGTGATTCTTTGTTATTATAGTATATGTTGTGACTGCTAATTTGAACAACATCCTGGTGCTTAACAGCACCAACTTTGGAAAATGGAAAGAGCACATTATGACAGTGCTTGGCGTCATGGATATGGACCATGCAGCCTTGACCGATGAAAGTACTGATGATGTTGGTCCTAAGTGGTCTCATGATGTAGAGAGGAGGGGGGTGGGGGTTGAATAGATCTCTGTACCTTTAAAAAATTTCTCTGACTTTGCTTAAGTAGAGTAAGCTTATCGATCATATGAGACTAAACTCATTTTGCGCTTAGCTTATCAGCGTAAGATAGACCACTCGTCTGATTTACTTACCTTTTTAGACAACTTCAGAGTTTTAAACTCATATGCAACAGATATGAAAGTGTATGTTTTTCAAACAAGTTAAACTTAAAGGTTTTAACATTTGTCTTTTAAAACTTTTACTTGACTTATGAAAATATGTAAGTAACACATAAATTTTTATAGTGGTTCGACAGGCAGAATACCCGTTAATCCACTCTTCTAAATTATGAAGATTTAGGCTCCACTAGAACACAAAGTAACTAGTACACCACCACTTATGCTTTTACAACAAATGATCAAGCAACAATCTCACAATAAGAAATCACAAATAAGACATGTTATACGAAATAATATCACTCACTAAGATGGATATCTACTTCTCACAACACTCTATCTTACAAACTCATTCGAAATTTGTAAGTGTTTTAACTTTTCTTCAACTTTGCTTCGTCAACAGATGACTAAGCTGATGATCTATTTTTGAGTTGAGACTTAGAAAATTTAATCGTTGATTTCTCTCTTGTTGTGTTGTGTCTCTAACTCTTGAATGTAGATCTATTTATACTTGACAAAACGAATTATAAGTGATACAAAATTCAGATCTTCCTCGAGTTCCGGTCAAATCCTTAAACGTCACTCTGCAACTGTTCACAGCAACACTGTTGTACGGAGCTGTCAGTCGCATTAAATTCACCATGCTGATACGAGGTAATTTGAATTAACTCCTCCAATCTTTTTCCATAAATACCATTCTCGGACAACATTTATTACACCAAGTGCATTTATTAGTGGTGGAATGACTTATGATCTCTTCCCACTTAGATGATCAAATCCACTCTACTGATGAACACTCTGCTGATTCAAATCGAACTCATCGTATTTGTCTCTGCTGATATTCACCAATCTAATTCCGTACTCAGCTTAAAAAAACTTGTCTTCCTGACCGAGATTCAATCTTCTGATTTGTACTTGTCTTATTGAATCTATAAAGGTTTACTAAGCTTCATACTTAACCAATGACTTTTGAAAATCATCGAAACCTTCCTTAAACTTCTTCAACTTCATCCAACAATTTTCCCCTTTTTGATGATGATAAAACTTCAGCTAAGTACATAGCCTATCTTCAATTAAGTCTTCACATAAAATTTATGAGATAGAAATTAAGTTGGATAGGAACCTTTAATCTTCTTTTATTGATATTGAATAACACAATTACATCATATTACAACAAAAGTGAAAGATAATTACGAAAGATGTAAAGTAAAAAGATATAAAATCTTCATCTTCTTCTTCTTCCTCCTCTTCTTCATCTTCTTTCTCTTTTTCACTAGAGATGTCCAATGCTAAACTTTTGATTTTGTTCTTTTTATTGTCTTGTTCTCTGGAAGCAGCCTCAATTTTAGCAGCAAATTCATCTTTATTCTTCTGTTTCCTGAATGGATCAAATTGTTCTTCAGTAGAGTCCTTAAAAGCAGCAATTGCCTTATCATCTTTTGCCGTATATTTGGGTTCTTCTAACTTATCAGCTTCCTCATCATCATTAGCAGCTTCTTCTTCAGCAGCCTTGGCATCCTACTTAGCATCAGTTAACTCTTCCCCCATTTTTTCATAATCAGCAGGGTTGAGTTCTTCAACTTGTGCAGGTGCTATGTTCAAGGTTTCACACAACTTTCTGATGTTTTGATCTATTGCAGCTAACAACTTATCATGTTGAAGATTTGTGGCAGTGAATTTTTCTCCTTGTTTCCATACGAAATCCATATTTTGATAAAGAACATTGACTTCTTCACTTAAACAGGTCATTCCTTCTAATGATTGATTTACTCCTTCGCATAATTCTTCACACATGGCAGCTGTTTTGTGTTGCTCTGCTTCCATTGATTCAGCATCAACTCTTGATATTTCTGCCAAACAGTTTTGATTCTTATCAGCGAACTTATCAACAGTAGACTTTACTGAGATGACTTCTTCTTTGATGTTATTAAACTCTACTCTCATCAGTAGTCTAGTGTTATCAGTTAGGTCAGCAGATCTGTCCGTGCGTTGAACAAGTCTTGAGGCAATCTCCTCAAATCTTTGCAAGTAAGACTTGTTTCTTTCCCCCAATTCCTTCATCTCATTCAAGGTGCTTTCATTGGGCTGATGTGTTTCCTGAACCTTTCTGAGTAATTCTTCCATAAACATCTTCACCAATTCTCAATCAACAGACTGAACTTTGACTTGTTCATCTGAAGGAGGAACAACACTTGTCTCTTTTTCCTCAGGAGCAGCTTCAATTTTCCATTCAATAACTAACTTCTCCTGGAATTTTGGTAACTTATTCTAGGGTACAAGAGGATCAGTGAGGATGATCTCATTGTTGGATGAAGATGAAGAAGTGAAGGGAGGTTTTGATGATTTCCAAAAGTCATCAGCTAAGTAATGGAAGCTTAGCAACCTCTGGGAAATTCAATCTGAGAAGACAAGTAAAATCAGAAAGGTTGAATTTTGGTTCAGAAGACTACTGATCTGATGCTGAGTTCGGAATCAGACTGGTGGATTTCAGCAGAGTCAAATTAGATGAGTTTGGTTTGAATCAGCAGAGTGTTCATCAGAAGAGTAGATTCGATCAGCAGAGTTGAAGAAATTAGAAAGTCATTCCAACGGTAATAAATGCACTCGGTGTAATAAATGCTGTAAGAGAAGGGTATTAAAGTCCAATGATTGAAGAGAAACCTCGGATCAGCAAGGTGCATTTAATGCGACGTGACAGAAAGTACAGCATAACTGTATAGTGAACAGTTGCAGAAGCCGTTCTGAAACAGGGACCAGTACTCGAGGAAAATCTGAAGATCTGCTTTGTTCAACGAGCATAAATTCAAACCTCAAGTACAAATAGTTCAACATTCAAGGGTTAGAGACAACACAACTACATTGAGAGAATTTTATTCAAGATCAAATCTTTCTAAGTCTCAAACTCAAGAACAGAACACTTATCAGCTTAGTCATCTGTTGACTCAAGCCGAAGTTGAAATCAAAGCCAAATACAAAATTTAAGGGATTCTGTAAACAGAGAAAGTTGTGAGGAGTGTAGATCCATCTAAGTGAGTGATCTAGCTTCAGAGAGTAGGGCTTCTTTGTAATCTCTTACTACGAACTTGTGGCTTTTCATTTGTTGAATTGCGCAACCAGTGTATATTGTAAACTGTGTATTTATAGTATAACTCAAGTTCTAAGTGACCTGGAAGAGTGGATTAAAGGATTTCAATCCATATAACCACTATAAAAATTATGTGTGTTTTTTTACTGCACTTTACTTGCATATTCTCAAAGAACTTCAAACATACGAACTTAACAAAAGATTTTAAAAAGAAGTTTCAAAACTGGGGTTAAAATCTTTTAAGGAAGAAAACAACTTGTTGAAAAACACTTGATAAATCCGCTGCAAACAAGTATTTCAAACTCTGATAATATTTGAATTAGATAAATTACATCAGACGAGTGGTCAACTAAACTGATTAAGCTAAGTGTGCAATCAGAGAAGTACTCTTACGAGTTCTTGATCAACTTACTCTGCTGATAAGAAAATTTAGAGAAATTTTTTAAAGTTTTCAGAGGTATATACACCCCCCCTCTAGACCTCATCTGACCACTTGGGACTAACAAGTGGTATCAGAGCGGGTGGTTTATTTGAATCATTTGTCTGATCAATGAGCTTGATCCTAGTGTGTTTTTCAAAAGTTTTCAAAAGAGCATCTTTTTGAAAAGCAAATCTTTTTGAAAAATGGATGGTATCAGCCATGTACCCCACATTGGCGGAATGAGTTTTGAGGACTGGAAAATTCGTATGAAAATTTTCCTTGCTGCTTATAACGATAACATGTACAGGTGCATAACAAAAGGTCCAGTCAAAATCACCAAGACAATCAAAGTCAATGACCAAGATTTGGTTGTTGAGAAAGACATTGAAGAGATGACAACCGAAGAAATAAAGCTGAATAATCTTGACAAAGTCGGAATTTTCATCATGACTAAAGCCCTAGATAATGACAGATTTGACAAAGTCAAACACTGTAAAACATCAAAAGAGATGTGGGATAAGGTTCGTGATATGAGTGAAGGGAACGATGCCATCAAAGAACACAATCTGAGCATAGCCCTTGAGAAGTTGGAAAACTTCAAGATGAAGCCCGGAGAAACCATTGACCAGATGGATTCAAGGTTCACCAAGGCGTTGAATAACGTGTTAAAGTTGGGAAAAAACTTTACTGATAAAGAGATCACTGTCAAAGTGTTGAAGGCGCTACCTCCCAAGTTCAACATGAAGATCACAGCAATGGAAGAATCAAGGGATCTGGGGAAGATCTCTCTTATAGAGCTGTTTTCAGTACTCAAGGCGTATGAGTATAAACTGCCAAGAATGGGAATAGAAGAGACCTCAACTTCAACCCCACTGCTGCCCTAGTTGCTGCAGAAAGACCAAGGAGATCAGCCGGAAAAACAAGAGAAATGTACTCATCTGATGAGACCATGCTGCTCAATAAAAAGGAGTACACTGCTAGCGATGTTGCGTTGTTACTTAATGGGTTCAAAAAGTTCTATAAAAGAAAAATGAAGAACAAATATAACAATGCTTCTACTTCTAATCCTACCTCTACTTCATATAATAGTAAGGAAGATTTTAAATCCAAACTAATGTGTTACAATTGTAGGAAATTGGGACACTTCATTAAGGACTGCCCATATCCTAAAGCTGAGAAGTACACTGAGGAGGAAAAGAAAGCGAGAAAAGAGAGGAGACATCAGAAGAGCAAAGTATTATTGGCTGAAGCTGAAAAGATAGCAGCCATCTACTCGTCTAATTCAGAATCGGGGACATCAGATGATGACTCTGCTGAAGAAGAGACACCCGCACTGCTCTGTCTCATGGCCAAAGAATCAGAGGATTCTGACAATGAGGTAACTCTCACTGAAAATGAAAATGAGCTATTTAGTTCATTTGATCAAATGATGAAAAATAACACAAACGTTGTTAATGAATTTGCAAAGCTTAAGGAAGAGATGACTGTGCTGAAAAAGCAAAATTCTCTACTGAAACTTAATGGGGAAAAACCACAAGAATCAGCTGAGTATAAAAAGCTTGAGCATGAGTATGAATCTCTGAAAGCAGAATGTGAAGTTTACAAAGGAAAAATCATGGAACTAGAAAAGATCATATCTACTCATGATAAGTCGTCTGTTGCATCAGTAAACATATCTATTGAACAGAGAACACCTTTAGTAAAAGAGAATTTAGAACTGAACCGAACTGAGAAATTTATATCTGCTGATAACAGTAATGTTATCTTGTAGTTTCAGACTGCTAAATATTCTTCACCAGAAATAGAGAAAAAGAAGAAAAAATCTCCGACGGCTAAAAAGGGTAAAGAGCCTAAAGTTGAAAAACAGACTGGTAAAACCAAACAGCAGAGTAGTCCTAAGAAGTCTGCTGATAAGAGTAAAACCAATCAGACTAATAAAACTAAGTCATCTGTTAAAGAACAAGTAAGAACTAAACCAAAGAAGCAAAGATATTATAATAATGATGCTTGGTATGGAAATGAGTGCTATTATGTGCAACCCGCTTATTCATCATATTATGCTGCACCTCATTATCCACTTTACTATGCTGCTTATCCTGCTCATCATCCGATGCATTCTTATCCTGCTTATCATGCACCGTACCCTGCTTATGAGCATTACTCTCATAATAATAATTATCATGAACATATGCATACTGAAACTTATGATGATTCAAGAGTAAAGAAATCACCACCAAACTCTACTGAACCTAAGAAGCCTAAGGTTTCCAAATCTTGGGTTGTTAAAGGTGATACTAATCCGCCAGGACCCTCTCAATAAAGGGTACCTAAAACAATTTTTTTAGGTTAGGATTAGGAGTAGGAGTAAAGTAGAGAAGAAATGGTACTTGGACAGTGGATGTTCGAGGCACATGTGTGGTGACATACATGAACTGACTGATGCTGCTGCCGTAGATGGTTCAAATGTTACTTTTGGCGACAGCAAAGAAGGCAAGATTGTTGCGTGTGGGAAGCTTATCAAAGGAAACATCGAGATATCTGACGTCTCATATGTTAAAGGCCTGAAGTACAATCTGCTGAGCATAAGTCAATTTTGTGACAAAGGATTTTCTGTTATCTTCTCATCAGATAAGTGCTATGTAGATCAAGTTGGAACCAAGAAGGTGATATTATCTGGAAGAAGACAAGGAAACATCTATATAGTTGACTGGAATTCTATGGACAAGAATTTTAATGTTTGTTTGGTGGCCTCTACACCAAGTGAAATCAGTTGGCTATGACACAAAAGGATGAATCATTTGAATTTCAAGACCATCAACAGATTAATCAAGAATGATTTGGTAGAAGGAATTCCAAAGACAGTCATGAGCAAAGAAAAGGTGTTTGACGCATGTTAGAAGGGTAAACAAGTTAAATTAACATTCAAAAGCAAGAAGCACCAATCTTCAACCAAAATATTGGAGCTACTTCACATGGATCTGCGTAGGACCTCAGGCGCTACCAGTTGCCCCAAAACCAATTGGTGTTAGGAAATGCGCATACCCTTCCCTTATAGTGCATTCATTCAAGCGCCCACGATATTCGATTGTGACTCCACCCGCACACTCAGCTTGGGTGCCACCCGCACACTCAATTTGGGTGCCACTGGACAATTGTTGTCACCCGCACACACAGTTTGGGTGCCCAACAATCTCCCCCTCAGCAATTGCTCCAGTTGGGAATCAAACACGTGGCCTTGGCTCTGATACCACTTGAGAAGGCATCAGCAAGATTCTTTAATTTTTCTCTTCTTTCATCAGCTTCGAATTTTGCTTTGATGTCCTCAATTCTCTTATACTTCACATATGGATTCAGCTGTTCTTCAGCAGAGTACTTAGAGGCAGCTAACTCTTTGTCAGTTTTAGCTACATCCTTGGGCTCTACTTCATCAGCTTCTTCATCTTCAGCTTCCTCTTCGAGTACTTCATCTTCACTTGGCTTTTCAGCAGCAGCACGTTGGTCTTGTACTTGAACAGTTGCAGCAGCAACACTCCTCTTAGCTGATTCCTCTTCCCCCTTTTTGTCATCAGCAGCAGGGTTGAGTTGATCAGGAGTTATGTTGACAGCAGCACAAAGCTTTCTGATGTTGCTATCCACAACTTGAAGTTGATCAGAGTGATGATTCAGAGTAGTTTCCATGCGAAGTTGAGTAGTTTTCATCTCACCAGATTGGTCATTTAAACAGTCAACATTCAGCTGAAGTGTTGACATTTCACTTTGAGCTTTATTGGTGACAACAGTGAACTCTTGCATTAAAGCAACATTTTTCTCTATTTCTGACTCACCAACTTCCTTCATGACTCTGGCAATTCCTGCAATATCAGACTCATGCCTTTGAAGAGCAGTGTGCAGATGACTCACATCAGCTTTCACGTCTTCAATGTTTCCATTCATGCTCAAGATACTCTGAGTCAGTGCAAGGGAATTGTCTGGTGGTAGAGGAAAGTTCTCTATGGCTTCCTGCATCATCTTTGCAGTAGCTTCCTGCATTTGCTTTAACATCAGCTGATTCCTCTTTTCCATCTCCTTTATGGCATTATCAATCAGCATCTGCATTGACTCCATCAGTGAAGAATGCAAGTCAGCAGTAGGAACAAAAGTTGATGTTTCAGCAGGCTCTTCCTGTTGAACAGGAGCTACATGAAGAACTTGAGTTTCTTCAGCCTTCCACTCAATAGCTAAAGGAACCAAAATCTTTGACTTCAGCAGGCAGCTTGTTTGATGTATCCAGGCTTATCTCTTCAGCTTGCTGGTCCTTCTTCCGTTCTTCACTAGCTGGCTCATCAGCAATGTGAATGATCTCAGTACCATCAGTAGACACTACAGTCTTCTGACGAATCAAGTCAGCTGGAACAAAAGGTGAAGTAGACTGTTGAACACTCAGCTGTTCTTGATATGTATTGATTTCTGAGCCAAAGGAAATATGCTGTAAACTTGGCAGAGTGGGCATTGTACTTGATGTTCCTGGTTCATACCTTGATCTCTCAGCCCATTTCTCCAACGTTATATAAACAGCAATTTTAACTGCTCTATCAACTCGGTCATTAGCAGGACCAGGCTTATTTGGCAATGAGTCCTTGATAGCAGTTGCCTCCTGACTTGCAATGACTCTTGCAAAGTCATGCAGTCTGTCTCTTACAAAGTCTGAATCCAATGCCTTCGCAACAGAAGTGGTTTGCAGCCAATTCAGGACCCAGCGTCCTTCATCAGCAAACTCCCTCCAAGCTTGGATTTCTTCTTCAGACTTGTTCAACCTGTACTCCCTCCATCTGTTGTACCTTATCTTTTCAGGGAGAAAGGTAGTTCTTGATTGAAGCAGCTGATTCATCCTTTCTAGCTTAGCTTCAAATCTCTTAAAAGCAGTTGAGTCACTTTGAACAACTTCAATTGCTCTTCTGACCTCAAACTTTTTTCTTTTGATTGGTTCAGCCCTTGGTAGAACAAACTGTCCTTCCTTGGGTTTTCCTCCAATCACGATGCCTTCTGACCTTCTTGGTCCATATGCATCCTTCTTACTGTCTTCTAAAGCCTTTGCCAAGTCTGCTTCCTCCTTGGCAGCTAATTCTGCTTCAGTCATTTTCTTGACATCAACATCTTTCTTGCTCGCTTCAAGAGCTCTCTTAAGCTCAGCTTCATCACGTTTTCTTTGCTCTGCTTCCTCGCGCTTCTTCTTGTGATAAGCTGACACTTTTGCTTTGCCAGTTCTTCTCTTCCTGGCAGCTCTAGATTCAACAACTGGTGCCGTAGCTGTTGGTTCTGGAGCAGCAATTGCTACTGGTGCAGCAGCAATCGGTTCAAGGATCTGCACTTCAGGATCCTTTTGAGGTTGAGCAACCTCAGCTGTTGGTGCAGAAGTCTGTTTCACAGTTTCATCAGCTGACTTCACGGCAGCAGACTCCTTTTCAGATCCAACAGGCCTCTCTGCTGTTTGAGGACTTTCCCTAACTAGCGCAGAAAGTTCAGTATCTTCTTCAACAAACGTCATCTTCTTTCTGGCAGTTTTCTTTGTGTAAGGAACAGCAGCAGATGTAGCAGTGTCTTTCAATGCGCTCCTTGTCCTTTTAGACACATTTTCAGCTGGCACTTCAGCTGAAATGGTTCTCTCAGGAGATAAGTCATAAGCCATCTCCTCAATCTCCTTGACTGTTTCATCAACAATCATATCCACAGCATCCTTTTTCTTAGACAAATCTGTTCTGGCTTGAACAGCTGGCTTAGCTGTTTGAACAGTTGTCTTAGTTTTCTTGGCCTTATCAGCAGTCTCTTTAGGCTCAGCAGCCTTCCTCTTTGATTGCCTCTTTTCTGGCACATCAGCAGGTCCTTTAGACCTTCCAGACTTCACTGGTTCATAGATTTTCAGCTCCTTGGCCTTGTGAACATCCTTGCCATTTGTCATCGTGCATCTCATGTTCATCAGCAGATGGCTAAGGAAGATTCTGTGAAGTGTTTGACCACGCTCCTTGTGATCAGCAAGAATGTACCAAATGAAGGTTGCCCAACTCACCTTCAAACCATAATAGATAGCAATCATGGTATGAAACCTCTTCATTGGCACACTATCCAACGAGAATGTGCAATTCTCCAGTACTTTGGCAACTAAATCTGCCATACGTTGAAATTCATCCTTCAGCTGATTCTTCTTGATGCTGCCAGACAGAACTTCATTCTTCACTGATGGAGTCAATGCAGATGCTGATTGTTAATGCCATAAAGGAGATGGAAAAGAGGAATCAGCTGATGTTAAAGCAAATGCAGGAGGCTACTGCAAAGATGATGCAGGAAGCCATAGAGAACTTTCCTCTACCACCAGACAATTCCCTTGCACTGACTCAGAGTATCTTGAGCATGAATGGAAACATTGAAGACGTGAAAGCTGATGTGAGTCATCTGCACACTGCTCTTCAAAGGCATGAGTCTGATATTGCAGGAATTGCCAGAGTCATGAAGGAAGTTGGTGAGGCAGAAATAGAGAAAAATGTTGCTTTAATGCAAGAGTTCACTGTTGTCACCAATAAAGCTCAAAGTGAAATGTCAACACTTCAGCTGAATGTTGACTGTTTAAATGACCAATCTGGTGAGATGAAAACTACTCAACTTCGCATGGAAACTACTCTGAATCATCACTCTGATCAACTTCAAGTCGTGGATAGCAACATCAGAAAGCTTTGTGCCGCTGTCAACGTAACTCCTGATCAACTCAACCCTGCTGTTGATGACAAAAAGGGGGAAGAGGAATCAGCTAAGAGGAGTGTTGTTGCTGCAACTGTTCAAGTACATGACCAACGTGCTGCTGCTGAAAAGCCAAGTGAAGATGAAGTACTTGAAGAGGAAGCTGAAGATGAAGAAGCTGATGAAGTAGAGCCCAAGGATGTAGCTAAAACTGACAAAGAGTTAGCTGCCTCTAAGTACTCTGCTGAAGAAAAGCTGAATCCATATGTGAAGTATAAGAGAATTGAGGACATCAAAGCAAAATTCGAAGCTGATGAAAGAAGAGAAAAATTAAAGAATCTTGTTGATGCCTTCTCAGGTGTTGAAGATGATGAAAGTAGTGATGAAGTTGAAGATGAGGAAGAAGAAGAAGATGAAGAAGCTGAGGACTAGACTAGGGTTCTAGACTAGGTTATCTGTTGAAAATCTGTAATCAGCTTACTTTATTTGTAATCTCACTTAAGTTCATTTTCGTGTAACTTGTACTGTAATCTCAAAGATCAAATTTATAAAAGTCAAATTTCCAACAAATTATTTCTATCTCAGAAATTTTTGAGGACTTAACTTTAGTTTTAGGTACAGGTACTTAGCTGAAGTTTTGTCATCATCAAAAAGGGGGAAATTGTTGGATGAAGATGAAGACTTTAAAGTGAAGGGAGGTTTTGATGATTCCCAAAAGTCATCAGCTAAGTATGGAAACTTAGTACAAACCTTAGAAGATATTTGACCAAGGAAGGATTTACTTCAGACGAGTCAAATATGGTCCAGAAGACTACTGATCTGTTGCTGAAGAAAGGAATCAGACTGGTGGATTTTTAGCCTACTCAAATCAGATTAGTTCAAGTTTGGGATCAGCCGAGTGTACATCAGACGAGTGATTTCGATCAGCAGAGTGGAAGTGGATCAGAAGTTATTGCATCGGTAATAAATGCACTTGGAGTAATAAATGCTGAAGAGGAAGGATATTTATGACAAATGATTGAAGAGAAACCTCGTACCAGCTTGGTGCATTTAATGCGAACTGACAGCAAGTACATCAGAGTGTACAGTGTTCAGTCGCAGGTAGCCGTTTCTGCAGAAGGGACCAGTACTCGAGGATTTGAACACCTGTCGATCTCTCAACGGGCAGATTTTCGAATCTCTAGTTTAAATAGTTCAGTTCAAGAGTTGAAGAAGAAAAAGAAGCAACACAACTGAGATTAAAATCGAAGCAAAATTCTTCTAAGTCTCAAATTCAAGAACAGAACACTCATCAGCCGAGTCTTTTGTTGACGAAGCAGAATAGAGAGAAAACAGAATATACATAAAAATCTGAGTGATTTTGTTAGAATCGTGTTGTGAGAAGTAGATATCCATCTAAGTGAGTGATATTACTTCAGAGAGTAGGAGTTTCTTCGTGATTTCCTATTGTGAACTTGTGGCCTTGTCATTTGTTGATTGGCGCAAGCAGTGTATATTGTAAACTGTGTGTTTATAGTATAACCCAAGATCTAAGTGACTTGAAAGAGTGGACTAAAGGATTTCTATCCATATAACCACTATAAAAATCCTTGTGTTTATACTTGCATTATTTCTTGCATATTTTTAAGAGCATATTTTAAACACGTAAAAGTTAACTGTTAAAAAGTTTTAAAAGGAGTTTACAAAACTGGGGATAAAACTTTTTCTAAGTTAAGAAAACTACTTGTGAAAAACACTAGAAAAATTCGCTGCAAGTTAGTTAATTTAAAACTCTGATTTTGATAAAATCAGCTAAGTAAAATCAGAAGAGTGGTCAACTCTGCTGTTCAAAGCTTTGTGCGAGATCAGCTTAGTCAACTTACAATTCCTGATCAGCTTAATTTGCTGACAGAAAAAGTTAGAGATTTTGAAAGATAAATTTTTAGAGGTCTATTCACCCCCCCCCCCCCCCCCTCTAGACCTCATCTGACCACTTGGGACCAACAAATTTTTCTCTACCACCAGACAATTCCCTTGCACTGACTCAAAGTATCTTGAGCATGAACATAAATATTGAAGACGTGAAGGCTGATGTGAGTCATCTGCACACTTCTCTTCAAAGGCATGAGTCTGATATTGCAGGAATCGCCAGAGTCATGAAGGAAGTTGGTGAGGCATAGATAGAGAAAAATGTTGCCTTAATGCAAGAGTTCACTGTTGTCACCAATAAAGCTCAAAGTGAAATGTCAACACTTCAACTCAATGTTGACTGTTTAGATGACCAATCTGGTGAGATGAAGGCTACTCAACTTCGTATGGAAACTACTCTGAATCATCACTCTGATCAACTCCAAGTTGTGGATCACAACATCAGAAAGCTTTGTGCAGTTGTCAACGTAACTCCTGATCAACTCAACCCTGCTGCTGATGACAAAAAGGGGGAAGAGGAATCAGCTAAGAGGACTGTTGTTGCTGCAACTGTTCAAGTACAAGACCAAAGTGTTGTTGCTGAAAAGCCAAGTGAAGATGAAGTACTTGAAGAGGAAGCTGAAGATGAAGCTGGTGATGAAGTAGAGCCCAAGGATGTAGCTAAGACTGACAAAGAGTTAGCTGCCTCTAAGTACTCTGCTGAAGAACAACTTAATCCATACGTGAAGTATAAAAGATTTGAGGACATAAAAGCAAAATTCGAAGCTGATGAAAGAAGAGAAAAATTAAAGAATCTTGCTGATGCTTTCTCAAGTGGTGAAGATGATGAAAGTAGTGATGAAGTTGAAGAAGAGGAAGAAGAAGAAGATGAAGAAGCTGAAGAATAGACTAGATTTTCTAGACTAGGTTATCTGTTGAAAATTGTAATCAGCTTACTTTATTTGTAATTTCACTTAAGTTCATTTTCTTGTAACTTGTACTGTAATTTCAAAGATCAAATTTATAAAAGTCAAGTTTCCAACAAATTATTTCTATCTCAGAAATCTTTGAGGACTTAACTTTAGTTTTAGGTACAGGTACTTAGCTGAAGTTTTGTCATCATCAAAAAGGGAGAAATTGTTGGATGAAGATGAAGACTTTGAAGTGAAGGGAGGTTTTGATGATTTCCAAAAGTCATCAGCTAAGTATGGAATCTTAGTACAAACCTTCGAAGATATTTGACCAAGGAAGAATTTATTTCAGACGAGTCAAATATGGTCCAGAAGACAACTGATCTGTTGCTGAAGAAAGTAATCAGACTGGTGGACTTTCAGCCGACTCAAATCAGATTAGTTCAAGTTTGGGATCAACCGAGTGTACATCAGACGAGTGATTTCGATCAGCAGAGTAGAAGGGATCAAGGAGTCTGATCAATGCACTTGGAGTAATAAATGCTGAAGAGAAAGGGTATTTATGACAAATGATTGAAGGGAAACCTCGTATCAGCTTGGTGCATTTAATGTGAACTGACAGAAGGTACATCAGAGTGTACAGTGTTCTGTCGCAGGTAGCTGTTTCTGCAGAAAGGACCAGTACTCGAGGATTTGAACACCTGTCGATCTCTCAACGGGCAGATTTTCAAATCTCAAGTATAAATAGTTCAGTTCAAGAGTTGAAGAAGTAGATACAACACAACTGAGATTGATATCGAAGCAAAATTATTCTAAGTCTCAACTTCAAGAACAGAACACTCATCAGCCGAGTCATTTGTTGACGAAGCAGAATAGAGAGAAAACAAAATATACATATAAATCTGAGTGATTTTTTTAGAATCGTGTTGTCAGAAGTAGATATCCATCTAAGTGAGTGATATTACTTCAGAGAGTAGGAGTTTCTTTGTGATTTCCTATTGCGCACTTGTGGCATTTTCATTTGTTGATTGGCGCAAGCATTGTATACTGTAATCTTTGTGCTTATAGTATAACCCAAGATCTAAGTGACTTGGAAGAGTGGACTAAAGGATTTATATCCATATAACCACTATAAAAATCCTTTGTGTTTAGACTTGCATTATTTCTTGCATATTTTCAAGAGCATATTTTAAACACATAAAAATTAACTGTTGAAAAGTTTTAAAAGGAGTTTACAAAACTGGGGATAAAACTTTTTCTAAGTTAAGAAAACTACTTGTGAAAAACACTAGAAAAATCCGCTGCAAGTTAGTTAATTTAAAACTCTGATTTTGATAAAATCAGCTAAGTAAAATCAGAAGAGTGGTCAACTCTGCTGTTCAAAGCTTTGCGCGAAATCAGCTTAGTCAACTTACAATTCTTGATCAGCTTAGTCTGCTGACAGAAAAAGTTAGAGATTTTGAAAGATAAATTTTTAAAGGTCTATTCACCCCCCCCCCCCCCCCCCCCCCTCCCCCTCTCTAGACCTCATCTGACCACTTGGGACCAACAGATAGGCAGGGGGTGGAGGTGGGGGCCGGGGCAGCTGGGGAGCTCCGCCCCTGCCCCCAGCATTGGATTTGCTCTTAAAGTATTAATTGTAACACTTATCCATCGGATATTAATTTTGTTGATCTTACATTTTTATGCCCAAACCACCCTTCCTCTTCATTTATGTTAATGATTGTTAGTTTATCGCATACCAAATTTATTTTTAATCTCATATTTTACATCCAATTGTATTATTCTTGTTTAAAGAATATTCACACTTTAGGAGTAATTGATACAACCCTATATTTTAGGGGGACAAACTATATTTAATCTTTTTTTTTATCACTAAAAAGTTGGTTAAATTAACATCATAGAATAGGAATAGGTATAAGGATACCTAAGCATAAATAATTAGGACTGTGAATTGAGTCGGGCCTACCCGAAGTTCGATGGCTCGGCCTGACTAAATTTGACCCGAACCCGAATAATTGTGAGACAGGTCGAGTTTGAGCCATTCTATTAAACTCGATCAATTTATGAGCCGAGTTTGAGCCGAAATAGGCTCAACCCGAATAAAGCCTATAATTATTTTAAATACAAATTATCGAGTTGATTATTTTACATTATTGGGTTTAAAAAAAATGCAGGTTTTCAATTATTTACCATATTGACATCAAACTTGAGAAGTGGATACTATTGGAATTTTCCCTTTTGCACTTTATTGCAACTTATTATTTTAAATACTACTGTTAATTATTAATATTAAAATTATACTCCAGTATACTAATTATTATGAAACATTTTTTTACAATTAACTTGTTTCCTACATATATCACTTATAACACATATATCAATTACAATTAACGTATTTGCGGGCCAAAGAAAAAAATAAATAACAAAAGGGAAAAAATTGAAAAGTCAAAATATATGATCAAATAGATCTAGAGCCTCGAGACTTTTACCAGCTTTACTTAATGTTTTATATTATAGATTACAAGTATGAAATTTATATAATCTTGTGCATTAAGTAAAATTAGTCTATTTATATGTGTTTTAACAATGCGTAGTTTTTTATTTGCCAAGTAAAATTTGCTCGAGTGAGCAAGCCCGATAAAAACCCGAAGCCCGAAAAATTACATGAGCCGAGTTTGAGTCTATAGATATGAAGCCCGATGGTATATGAGTTTGAGCCTATAGTCATGAAACCCGATTGTATTTGAGTTTGAACCATTTAAGGCTCGGCTCACAAAACCCGATTGACAAGCCTATAAATAATATAGCACTTCAATAATCTCAGGAATAATAGCACTCATCTTCTTATTATAAAATTCAAAGGAAATTTAAGTCAAATACAAGATCCCCAAAACATAGAAAAGAAACACACGAGTAACTCAATTCTAACACTACGTACAAAAGAGACAGCCTCAAAGTTGACACTGCACTTATTCAAGCAAACAAATTTTAATAAAGTGACAAATTTTCTTTAGTTGTACAAATCATGATTGGCGTGAAGGTGAGCCTCAATGGCCTTGAACAATGCCTTTGTCTTTTCTTTTCCTTCTTTGATTTTGTCTTCTGTAATATGGTGATCTTCTCCTTTGGTATGGTACGTGCTGGTGGTTTTGCACACAGATCCTCCGTCTGGGCCAGCTTCAATTTTAACAACGTAGGAGATGGAGTCGAGAACTCCGGCCAAAGCATCGCCATCAACCACACTGTATTTGTACGTGCAATTAGCCTCGTCTATTTCATCAACACGGTGTGTTACACTCTTGTATTGGCTCCCTGCGTTACATGATCATCAATTAATTTTTAAAAATTGCATGTTCAATAAGGGCCACAACTTACAAAATTGCTCTATTGGCATCAATTTTCTAATAGAAATGTACTTGTGGCCGTTTATTATGTGGCATCTTTTTTCCGTGCATTACTTTTAAAGGTCGATTATCATAGTTTTATAGCAGTTTGGTATCAATTGTGCATTTTCATTCTAAAAGAAAAAAATGATAGTGGTATAAGTGCAAATATTCCTGGTAAATTATAATATAGGTCTGTTTTAACTCCCATTAATGTGAGTTTTCCTCTAATTTTATACTAATGTTTGTCAGTGGTTTAATATTTATAATATTTTGTATTTGGACAGTTAATAAAATAATCTCTAATGTAATGATTGATGATAAATATATTTTAAAAAAATCAGTTTGTATATATTATCAATTTAAAAATATTTTATAGTATCAACTCCTATATACGACTAGAAAAATTTGAATATGAAACGTATTAAAAAATGAATAATTATCTTAATATCCTTGAGGCCGGCCAGTTAAAGTTTCAAAATTATTAAAAGTATATCCCTACTTTAATAATACTCCGTAACGTAATAGATTGCATCATTTAAAAATAACTTTGGAAAATCTAATAAAAACATTGAATTTGACTAGTCTTCATAAATAATATATTTCAATAATAAAATACTCTGTAACGTAATAGATTGCATCATTTAAAAATAACTTTGGAAAATCTAATAAAAACATTGAAAATCTAATAATACGAGTCTATCTATGTATTTCAATAAATTGTATATGTAATTATCATATATTTGATGGGAATATATTTAACCTTTTTTTTTTAAGAAAAACTCTTGATTATTGCAATATAATAATATATTTACCTTCGCCGAAAGTAACTAGTTTAAGAGTTCCAACTCCACCATCTCCCTCAAGAATTTGGACACTCTTTATAGCTTGAGGCAGGATCTTAGGGATGAGGTTGTCTGCATCAAGGACGAATGCTTTGAATATTTTCTTTGGTGGAATTGATGAGGTGATTTCATGCTCATACGTTATCACACCCATGATAAATTGTTTTGCTAAAAAAAAAAATAGAGAGAAAATTTTATAGAACAAATATAATGGAGGGAGAGAAAGCAAAGAAAAGTTTGAATTGCTAATGAATGAATTAAGAGAAAACTGAGTTCCTATTTATAGGTGAAGCCAGCACACTAATTTGTACCGTAGAAGTTAACATATATAAAAGTTGGTCTTTTGTGGTACATAAAGTAATCTATTGATTGGCAACTTGGAATTAATCAAAGTAGAATAATCATCCAACTGACGAAATTTTCTAAACACATATATACTAGAATCAATTATTCTAAAATCGGCTATACAAAAGTGAGGTCAAATTGACCATTCATATATATTAGTCACTACAAAGTAGCAAAATCAGGTTTGAATCCTTGTTTGGAGAGGTTTCCACTTAATGTGCTTGACGAGCCTCAAAATGGACGTAATGCTTGAAATTGGAAGATTTTTACAATAAAAAACAAGAATGAAAGTTGTGGGGTAAAAAAATAAAAATGGAGCAAAAAAATTACTTTTATGCAACAAAATTTGGAGGACAAACTATTGTCCATTCCCAAAAATACGAAAATTAAATAAAATGTTAACTCTTAACATAAGGGACGTAAGTGTAAAACTAAAATATTAGAAAACATAATATTCCGAAAATATCTCTATCAAAAGCACGTGATATATTTTGCAGAAAATTAGTCAGAATAGTGATCGGTGTAATAAATAACATCTAAGTGGGATGAAAGTATAACACTTTATCCATGTGAGACGAAAGCGTAAATAATTTTAAATTTGATGATTAGTATGATGTAGCCATATATACATACTAGGGAACTTGCACCGCGCCCTGTGTTTGTTTAGTATAAAATTTTCTGTATTAATGCAGTAGTATTCAAAACAATTAGAGTATTTGTAGTTTGTAAGGTGCAATATATGTAACTATGAAAAGGCAAATCGGACGTATTTACATTCATAAGCATACCTAAATATTACAGAATATGTACAAAACGTGATACCCATATAGCATGAAGTCAGGTTATTTGCTATATTTACAATACATTCAGGTGGGTATCACTTCACAAAAGAGCAACTACAAAAGGTGTTTCTTATACACGTTGAAAACATACTTCAAAAGGTTGTTGATGTGTATATTCAGAACAGGTTGTCGGGTAGATTGATTTTATCTGTTATGGTACGAGTTCCATTGTGCAGCAGCATTTTATCCAATGCAATAACTGTTTCAAGAAGTTGATAGTATTAAAATTATTTCAGAATGAATAGTGTGATTGAGGTAACTTTTGAGCTTAATTGAACATACCTTCATTGGTTGTTTCATCGGGGAGGGTTGGATCCGTATTATTCCCGAAGTTACCGATGTGTTGGATGTCTTTGAGAAGATATTGGTTATATATTTTGCCACTATAGAATCGTTGTCTCTTTTTAAGTTTGATGAGGAAGTATCTAGCGTGTAATTTTCTATTCACAGCATCGATCGGAAAGGGAACCCGCTGTAATATGAGAAGCAATTACCATTTATCATATGTACAATAGGTCATTTTGTTTACACAGATTAGTAGTATTATTAAATACCTTGTTGTAGAAATCTATAGTATCTGTTTGATCTAATCCAGTAATATTGGCTGCCTGGTTTCCTAGAGCAGTCACATCCAAGGTTTCTGTACCGTCGCAGATGCGGAGATCAATTTTTTCTCTACGGAGATGGGAGGACACGGGTTAAATGTAAATTTTAATGTATTGAGTAGTTTTAGTTTATTATTTTTATAAGAGCATTTCATACTTACCTTGGTTGAGGCCTGGTGTATTTTTTGCATGCAGGGCAAACGCATAATGATTGAAGTTAGTGCGTATGCCTGAGCAGCAATTTGCACATCACATATAGAAATATTTTGGGGCTGGTAATAGTTTCACTGAATGCACTCTGACTTCAAATTTAGTTCCCTGAAATATTGTACCATAGGAGTTTGATTTTTCAAATTCATGGTAATAAATAAGGCTGTACTTTAAAATAATTTATTTGGTACTATTTACGATTGTTTTGGGGACCTGGTTTCCATCGAGAATGTTTTTGATAGGCATGGCATTAGTCATTGTAGCGGAGCGTGCTTTTGTTTCCGAAAGAAATTTCTCATTTGCCATCATAGCACGGGATTCAGTTTTGAAGGACTGATTATCCGGTTTCTTTCTATACGGATTTTTGTTGCTCCATTGATAATCCACTCATATGGATACCCATATATGTTGAATTTTGGCGATTGTGTAACTACTTTAGCATTAGAAATGATGTATGTCTGATACAGCTCCAACTTTTCTCCAAATATAGCAACGTCCTTCCCATGTGCAGTTGCTACCACTTTTTGGTCCTGTTAATATTTATTTTTGTTAAATTAGAACAGTATCATAAAAATTAAAAATATTGGACTTGTTAGCCTATTGCACAATTTAATTAATTTATTATTTTATTTTGTCCGAGATAGAATCTCAATACATGTTAGGCTGCTTTTCAAAAAATAAAAGAGAAAAATTAATGGTAAAAACAAATGTCTCCTTAAGAGAAACATCTGGGAATTATTCTTCCGACATTTCACTCAAGTTATAGAAAAGATATGATAATAGAATGTGGATATCACCTTTTCAAACACAAGTTGAATGATAAATGCACTTCCAAAACAACAGTGGTAGAACAAAAAAATAATTAATAATTAACTCAGAAGGATAAACAAAAACCCGGAAATATATATATGGCAGGATGTTACAAAACTTATTGGGAATGATCGGCATAATATATTCACATACGATGAAAATTTGATCAAACACACTGATAGGTTGTCTTACAAAATATTAAACACTCTACATTGCAATATTTACAGTAAAAAGTTTGAAGTTTTCGTAATACCAAGTCTAAGATGAACTAAATTTGCAAAAGTTGTCGGTCAGGTACATTATCACGCAAATTTAATTATCTGGAGCCTGTGAAGAGGATGACGTTCCTTCATCATTCAGATCCTTTTCGATTACATCTGTAAGTTATTAATGATTTTTATTAGGAAATATACTTATAATATTATTCTAGTGAAATTCAACCACCTACCTTCACTAAATAGCTTCTTTGATATATTGCTTTTCTGTGAAGGTTCTGCCTTATCCTGGCTAGTATCAGGTACAATTACGGAAGATGAAGGAGTGTTGTTTTTAACGTCTTCTTCTGAAGCCAAGCTTATGACAGTATACTGCAGTTGCACACCACTTCTAGAAGCTCTCTCCTTTCTCCTGATCCTCACTAAGAATATCTTGTCTGATATCTTTGTGTTGATAAGCTGGACATCAATATTGCCTCCCTACATATTTTTCAAAGGAAAAAAAACAAGACCGTTCTCTACATTAATTTGAGTAATTCATTGGATATAAACATTAGAAAAGGCAAACGAAAAAGAAAAAGTGAAGTAATTATAAATTACATATTTATTAACTCTATAAGTTGTACGATATGAATTTCATATGTTTGTGAATCTCTAACGACACATGAGGGTAACATATAAGCACAATAACATACTTGCTTAACTTTTAGAAAGAATAGGTTGAAGTCCTTACATTTTCATACGCCTCCATAGCTTTTGCAGCATTTTGTCCAATTATTTTTTCAGCGGAATCACCAAAAACAATCACGTCTACTGCACCACTCTCATCGGAAATACTGACAGATAATCTATGCCTACAAAAAATTCAGATTAAAACATGAAGAAAGTAACAATACTTTCATGTAACGATATGATGTATTAAAAAAACCTTGGTACAGCCACAGCTGATTTATAGCACTTGGTGCAGAGGTAAGTATGATTCATCTCTGCATCTATGCCTCCCGAGCAGTGATTGCAAGCCATATAGAAAAATTTCTGAGAAGAATCAGTGATTGCAAGTTTAACACGCACTAAGAATTTATCTACCTGTTGGATCAAAGAACTTAGATATTAGGAAATAAAAGTTCAATACACCTGTTCGAGAAGATAAATTATCACTTGTTTATACCGTTTTCATGGAAACCATATCCGCTATAGGGACAATATCTTTGTTGGAAGTGATAACTATGGAATCCTGATGAGCTAGGTACTTTCTTTCAGCAATAGCATCACTAATGATCCTTAGATTATTAGCCCTCCTGGAAATGAATTACTTTCGTGTATTATAAGAACGACATAGTGCAGTCAAATAGTAAGAATTTAAAAGGTTAAACAGTAGTTACCAAGTCTTTAGTTTCTGAGCTTCGGGTATTTCAGGGTCAACCACTATAGATGTGCTTGGAGTAGAACTCAACGATAGGCCTGAACTTTTTAGCCAGCCGCATCAATTAAAAAAAAAAGATAAATAACTTCAGAAATCTGAAAACAGAAAAAACAGCGGTACCGTAAAAGGAAGAAACACATAATCCAGTGGCTTTTATTATTGGCATACTATCTGCAGCATCCTCTATCATTTTTCCCTCTGATTCAGCTATACTATTCCACAAAGTCAGTGCCATTGGCCTGTTGCTGTAAATTAAGTCTCAGAAATAATGTATTTGCAAGTAGGTAATACTTAAATTAAAATAAAAATATGTTAAAACTCCTCAACTCTTCAGTGATGATTCCAAAATCCTGGACTATATTCTCTTTGCCTTGGGGTCCTACTGGACGTTTTGGGCCCTTATCTATCACGATGACTAAAACATCTGTAATTTGAACTCCAAGTATCGTATAATCATTAATTCCATTAAGAAAAATTCATATATGAAAAGTAAACTGATTTATAAGTTAAAGGAGGCAGGGAAGAACCTATGAAGTCACCCGGAATGCTAGGTTTCTGCAGCTGTGCAAGGGAAATGAAGTTTTGTTTCATGGCTGTCCGTGGAATAGAACGTTCGACAACAGGGGTGATAGATGTTTTTGACGTAAGAATCCACTGATATGGATATCCATGCCTATTGTACTTCTCATCCAATGGACGAACTCTAGCATTCTTGACAAAATAAGTATGACATAAGATTAACTTCTTCTTCAACAGTTCTATGTCTTCATTGAACACAGTCGCCACAACTTTCTGCCCCTGCAATTTTAATGAAAAAAAATAGTTGTTAGACCTATGCATTATAATATAAACATCATTTTTTTTTCCTTGGAAAATATTATGTATTTGAAGTTGAGAGGAATTATACAGTATGTTAAAAAAAAAAAAAATATTGTTTTGTTAAATGTACGCGTCAATCACCTAACATTATAAAATTACATAGGAAATAAAATCTTATATAGTTCATAACTGAATTAAAGTACAAAACATTTTCTACAGCCTCAGAATCCACCACGCTAATAAAACAAAATTCTGCAAAGACTATACACAGTTTATAAATTGTGAAAACTGAATCACCTACTAACACGTGAAATGGAGTTTTGAATAAGTAACCTTTTCGTCCATTAATACAGTTCGCATATATCTGTCAACTCCAGAGTGGGAAGTACGTGGTTCAGCCTTCTCACAAAGTACAACTTTAACTTGCCAATCTTTTCTCCCGGTCACTACATCAGTAATGTAAACATAGTCCTTGGATGTCATCCTGTAAAAATAAATTATACGTAATAAGATAGATCACGGCCCTTATGAATTCCACAAAAATAAATGACACAAGATCAGAAATGTCACGTAGGATATCCAATCCAGTCCATACAGACACAAAACACATAGGAGCACGAAATGCAGCAAGTAAAGATGAACACAATCACTTCTTCAAATAACAGAAATTAAAAAATAAATAAAGACCTTGGGCAAGCAAAAATATTTCTGGAAAAACAATATTTTTCGTCAAGCCCTGCTCTGAACCCTTTCCGAGAACTGGATGAATGAGTATTTTCACAGAAGCACAATTTCTCGCTCTTGATAGTGCGACATAAAGCTGTCCATGTGAAAATACCGGTTGTCGAAGATAGATACCAACATAATCTAAAGTTTGACCCTGCGCTTTATTTATGGTCATAGCAAAACAAGGTCTCACCGGGAATTGCATTCTCTTAAAAGCAATGGGACATTTTAATTTATCCGTAGATTCTAGCGGAATACGCGGTATAAAAACATGATTTCCTTTAAATTCTCCAACTGCTATTTCTGCACCGATGAAATGATCCCCTAATTCTTTACAAATTAATCTTGTACCGTTACAAAGCCCCTCAACTGGATTTAAATTCCTAAGTAACATAATAGGACTATTAATCTTAAGTTTCAAAAGGTGTGGCGGAAGACCGCTGACCGATATGCCATTCAAATAGTCCTCGTATTCACCCTGTTGCAATGAATCCACAGTAGTATTAAAGCTCACATATTCTCTAAGTACACCAGGGTACTTATCTATCAACAGATCATTAATTTCTTCCACACAATCATTCTTAGGGGTAAGGATGGCTCTATTAATGAGGGAATAAGGATCCGTGGAAGAACTATCCAAAGAAGGAAACACATGGTCTATTAGTCGGTTTAAAGATTCTTCTACACTTACAAATGGGACAAATAGATTTTGAGGAATAGAAATGTAATCGTCGAATCGAACAGGTTCTTCACCATTCCCAACACGCATTAAGTAAGAAACAAAGGCAGGGTCTTCCCGAGCTCGCATATTTTCATGCAGTCTAAGTTTTATGACAGAAGGCCATATAGTTGAACTAACTATGCTAGCTGATATCATAGCCTCTCGCCCACCACGAACAACTATAGGAAGTGTCTGTCTAAAATCACCACCAAATAATACAACCTTACCACCAAACAAGGATCGACACTCACACAAATCTTGCAACATCTTATCTAATGCGTCGATTGAATATCGGTTAGCCATAGTCGCCTCATCCCAGACTATTAGTTCAGCTGCCACTATCATTTTAGCAAGACTACTTTGCTTGCTAACGTTACCAACAGACTTATCTTCACTGTTGAAAGGCAACTTAAATCTGGAATGAGCAGTCCGTCCACCGGGTAACAAAGAAGCGGCCACGCCCGAAGTAGCAACAGCCAATGCTATGTTTTTTCTAGAACGAACGAAAGCCAAAAGAGATCGGTACAAGAATGTTTTTCCAGTTCCTCCTGGCCCATCAACAAAAAAAACCCCCCCTCTACCTGATGTAATTCTTGAGATGACCTTTTGGTACGCTATTTTTTGATGAGTGTTTAGAAGGTTTGCAGACAAACGATCTGCTTCAGAGACGGGCATATTTCGTTCAAACTCATACTCCTTGCTTATCTTGTCATGTACGGAAGAATAAGGAATAGGAAAGTGTAAGGAAAACTCTGAGAGCGATCTATCCATAGAGACCAAAAAGTTATCCACTGCCGTAATAGTTCTCCGAAGAACTTCTGCAGCATTCACTGAATTTGTTCGAGAAAAATCTTCAGACATGGACGTGTAGTACTTATCCCACAGAACCTGCGGGCTGGCACATATTCCATATACAAGAAGCAGTGCGTACAATTTTCGAAGACTGCATGGCATCTGATAGAAAGCAGCCTCAGCTAAGCAACTGTCTGCGTAATCGTCCGACTCAAGCAACCCTCTAAATACAGCAGCTTCTCTGAACGTACCAACCTGCCCAAAAGCTATGGTTCTCAAATGATCAAACGAAGTAGGACCCTTGAAATGCATGAGCAAAAGTCTCTCAAAATAGCGTTCACCTTCAAATGGACTTACGGTGGAGAGCCTACCCACAACAAATTTTTTTTTCCGCAGGCTCCACTTTTTTAGAGTACCATTCCAGACAAAGAACTCAGGAAAATCCCTATATAACAGCCTCATACGGCGAGCATCAGGATCATGAGAATTCATCCAAAAAAATTCTGTCAACATTGTCTTAGAAGACAAAGGATTCTTCAACAGTTGCTCTAATGTTGGCTCAAGCCCGAAACGCAACGGCTGGTGATTCGGCAAGTGAACGGGCAAAACTATAACAGGGGGATAAATTTCCGACATAGGAAAACCAAATATTCTCCACAAGGCCTCTGGAGCACAAATGTAACGAGCGGCCTGGTAAGCCTGTATTTCGTCATAAGTATCATGACTACCATCAGCGACAACATGATATGACGCTTTATCATGCCCCTTGTAAATATACTTGTATAAATACTTAACCAACTTGATATCTGAACAAATCTCCACGTTAATATGGCAGTCAAACTTAGCTAGCAAACGCGGACAGTGAGGGATGACCCACCTATTATCCAAAGGCACATTTCGCACTCGCACAGATCGTCCATTGTCTCTTCTCCTATAACAAGGGTACGTACCCTGTCCATGTATTGTATCCTCTGAAAAAGTTTTAGGATAATGATTCTTGCAAAGGCCGTCTTGCATACAAACATTCGAAGGATTTGCTTCCCCACAAGGTCCATGCATCATGTGTCGTAGCACATACGACTTGAGGAAATGATGCGTGTCATCTGGGATCTCAGCGGAAATGATATTATCATACACATCAGCCGAGATAATCTTATGCTCAGCAGTCAGTATTATGACCCAATGGACGTGAGGAAGACCGCGTTTTTGATATTCAACAGCATATACATATGCAGCAACATCTCCGAATAATTTTTTCCTCACGATCTCATCTTTGAGCTCCTCTAATTTCGCTTTGAAAACCCGAGCAATTAAATCAGGCCTATCGTGAGGAACCTCTGAAGGCAGAAGATTGTCGCGTATTTCTTTCCACCCAGGATTACATGTCATAGTAATGAACAAGTCCGGCTTTCCAAACTTTTGAACCAAAGCCATTGCATTGACATACCTTCTTCTCATATCCCGTGGGCCACCAATAAACGATGAAGGAAGCAGTATTCTTTTTCCAATGTTTGCGGGATTATTCTCGCCATCAATACAGAGAGCATCCGCAATCCCTTGGAAAGTTTCGGTTCTAAATTCCCTCTGTGACTGCTCAGATCTGTAATAATCAAACCTTGATGTCTCTATTTTGATGTAAGAGTCTATCCAAAATTGGTGCCCCAACCTACCAGAATGTAGAAGATATGAATGATCAGAGTCGCGAATTTGTGCTCTATAACAAGTATATTCTCTGCATGACACATTAAAGCGAGAATTCTGATTGGCCTGCAAAACTGACAATAAAGAAAAAAAAGTCTCAATTTCAAAATAGATTACAAGAGAAAGACATAATTAATAGTGCGTAAAAGAAAAACTGCCACATCAAATAAGCCAAAAAAATGTAAATAAGTACAAACACATACCCCTTTCTTCTTGTAGAAGAACAGCTTCTGCAGAAGGCAAATTTACTGGAGCAACAGCATTGAAACCACTACACAATTCTTCCAAACTTGCCAATGTAGAGGGAGGATTCCCTCTTTTTTTCTTGATCCCAGCATGCCAACCCGTTTCACCATAAGGAAATAAAATTGGGTATTGAAGAGGGTCGTAACAACCATAATAATACCTAATCTTATGACCCCGAGAACCATCTGTATAGACCCGAATATCGCGCTCATAACCAATATCACCTTCAGGAACATCTCTCCATATGGCAGCCACTTCATCGACTGTAGGCAAATTATGCGTTCTCTGATCAGCAGAAGGATTCTTCCTAAGAACAACGTGCGCTTCTCTTAAATTATCCCATGAACGCAACCTTTTAAAAAAAACCGAGTAAGGATTGCTTGATAATGCATCTACTATAAGAGACATAATATCACTTCGCAAACCCTTTGCCTCAACAATTGCTTGATCTAACTCATCAATGCTATCAAGGAAAAAAAGCTGCAGTAAATCTTTGGAGTTTGGCGAACCATCAACTGGATTCATGTAATGAAACACCTGCCCAAAAACCTTCAAGGCATATATACCTTCCTTGGCCAACCAAGAATCAGCATCAGTGCTCATTCCAATAGAGGTAAAAGCAAAACCATTGTTATATGTGCGACCTCTCCGCCTGAACTCACAGGCAATCTCGGACATGTCAGTAAAAAAAAAATGAAGAATAGCACAGACACGTGACTGAGGAAGACATATCTGTCCGTTACTGCAGCAGAAAGCAGGACCTTCACGAAAAAACCTACGTGCACCACAATGCAGACATGGAGACGCAGTAGGAAGGACCCAAGGAACAGTTGGCACTTCCATGATGCGATCAAATCGGTTGGCAGGCCCACGCCTACGAGGAACAGTTCCCGACGGCAACAACTGGACTTCAACCTCTGCAGATATTAGATAATTATAATAGTGAACTTTTTTTTATTTTTAATTTGTCTAGGTACAACTATATGTTGTGTTCAGAATTTTATTGAAATAATCATGTTTCTATTCGTAAATCTTTCACTTTTGAATTTTCAAACATAATAAAATTAGATATATATTGGTTCAAATTATTGATTTAAGAGGTTATCTTTCTTCTTTTCTTATTGCAGGAAACTGAATTGGAAGAATTACTTATTGTTGCCAATAAATGCAAAAGATTTAATACTTTTAATTTATTGAAATTTTTTTTTTAATTACCTATTGGAATCATGAACTGCATATTAGTATTTACATCGATGTAGACAAACTTACCGTTGTGCACATTCGCAGAGGCAGAAGAGCTCAGTCCAACTTCAAAACTACCGCCCACAGAAAAAGGATCAATTGGACGAGCATTGCAAGATCCACGAACCACGCCACCATTTAAATTCTCAGTAACAGACGAGACTCCATCATGCACCACTTCTATTAAATCACCAGTTCCTAATTAAAAGGTTAACCAAGAATTAGTACTTCCTACAATAAGCTTAACCCAAGGAAAAATAAACACAATTACAAGAATAACAAAAAAAATCAAGTTTCACATAATCACCAAAGTAAGGCGGAAGACTAATTTATGATACTTCAAATTTTGAGTGAAATCAAATTTTTCGGTAGAAATAACGCTTATTATCCAACAATGTACGCCATTGAAGCTGAAAACAAGGATGTCAAGCTCTTTAATTGTGTACAGGTACATTTGATTCACTGTCTATACCCTTAAATATTTGAGAGTAAGTGTTTTCAAATTTTACTGAGAAAAAAAAAAGGATGGTAATTAATTGAGTGCAAAGGGGGCACAAGAAATCAATGGAATTAATGACCTTTTTTTTTATGTTGATGATATTGAGCGGAATTAGGGACCATTTGATTTCTGCATCGCTTGAAGTTGTTTACTCTATTACACATTTTTTCTACTCCAAGGACTTTAGCACTGGTGACCCTCGAAAGCGTATATCCAATGCGTGATTGTTAGATTTTTTTTATCATAATCCAATATAGTATGAAATCAGCACTATGGATCATAAATTCTTCGTACATAGAGATCATATAGACCATGATTTATTTGTTGATACATCATAAGATATATATTTAGGATAAACAAAACAAGACACTTGCCTGAATTCATAGAAGAAATTAAAGAATGTCCCATATTTATAGATGACTAATGGATAAGAATAGTCACAATTTTTAAAATAAAATATTCAACTATTTATGTTGTTTGCTGAAATGACTCTGGCCCATTGGGTTAACGTGGTTATTGCAAGCTGTGCGTAAAAATTAACAAATTATCTGATTTAAGTAAGTAACAAAATATTTTTCCTCATTGAAATAGGCTTGGGAGCCTTTGATTTCACTATTTTTTTTCCTTACATTTCATTTGTTTGCAAATCAAATTTGCCTAGGCCTATGTCAAATGGATTAGTTTATAACAGTGCAGCCTAATATATGCTGCTAGAGCAAGTATTTTGACACACTTTTGTAATATTGTATTTGTAGGAGATATGGTTTCGTGGCTCTATCCGGGCTTATGATTTCTACGATTTCATTTGGAGTGCAAAATTTAGTGGAAGATGAATTTATGGAAAATAATCAAGTAAATTATCCGAGAAATAAGTTTACGAAGTTAAGTGGTGGAGAAGTCATAATTTGGTGTGAGAGTAATTTTAGTTAAGTAAATTGGATGATTTTAAGTATTTGTTCACCTAAATATTACATTATGCAAGATCCTGCCTATTGTTCTTTGGCTTTGATGATTTAAGTTTTAATTATCTTATAGAAAGGGAATATTAATTATGTTCTTGTAGAAGGGTTTTGCAGTAGTTTAAAAAAATGTTAAAAGTTATATATACACGATTCAGGTTTGAGGAAAACAGCAATAGTAAACATCAAAAGATCCAAATAAAATAAAGCCAACTCAATCACACAAGAACTACGGATGACAAAGAATGAAAGCAAACAACGCAAACTAACCACTATGAAGGCCAACAGACGCAGAAGAACTTCCACCAACTTCGAAAGTTGAACCCAAAGAAACGGAAGGAGGACACGGAAATTCATCACACGCCGAACAACGCATTCCAACTGAAAGGAAAATATAAGTGTGAAACAGAAATATATAAGTAGTTACGAAATAATCAGGGGTAAAAAAATATATTATATGAAATACTAACCATAGGAAGAAACAAAAGACGAAGACAAAGTACCGACGACCACGTCATCGTTGTTGAAAGCACACATAGATTCATGTGGATTACATATAGGCAAAACAGTAGGCACGACAGAAGCATGAGAAACAGAAGCGAACCCATGCTGCCCGAAATCACGATATGGGACCTCATCAGACGGCGGTAAGGAAGAAACAACAGCAGTAGAAACACGACGAGCATAATTAGCACGACGACGCAACGCAAGACGCTGCTTCTCCTCATCTGAAAGAGCAGCGTACCTTTCCCTCTGCCTTCGATTTCTGAAATCCCTCTGTTCTGAAGAACGATCCATAGTGCAGCTTGATGAAGCAGAGAGGCTGGAGGATACCCAAAATAAATTGCCTTGTCTTCGAGGGCGGAGTGTGACAATGCCTTCCAACACTTCTATAAGTGGTAGAGCAGAGTCAAAGGTTGAAAGAACTTCTGCAAGTCCGATTCAACTGAGAGAAGACTCTTCTCGTAATCTAAAAATGGAGTTTCTTCTAAAAACCAAACTCAATCTATACCAAAACTTGTGATTACTGCCTCTAACATTCCACAGCCTCTAGAAATGAACAAATCAGTCAACAAAGTTTCCAGTTCTTCTTATTCACTACCCTCTGTATCAGCATGTATTCACGCCAATAGTATTGCTAAGCTTAAAGGGGACAGCTCATAGAATATCAATAAAGTCATGGAAACTCGACAGAAAGGAACAAAACGCAAGCTCGGTATGATTGCTCATTAAAGTTCTTTGAAATTGTTTAGATGATGTAAATTAATCTTTGTTGGTTTCCCACATAGAAGAATCAGTACTAAGTTATATGTACTTTGCATGCTAGGAAAATGGTATGCTTCTTTATTATGTCTGTTACATGACTCAAGGATAAAAATTAATTATATTCATATGCCTTGACAGTGCACTGGATGGAGTAGTCAACTTGTGGCAAGTTCAGGACAGAAGGTAGGTATCTTAGGAAGCAAATATACATGCAAGTATCATATCTTTGTACACTCGTGTCTAGTAATATAAGTTTTTGATGTGGATTGTTTAATTACATAAAAGTGCAGTTCCAGTGCAAATATCCTAAGTACCACCGATCGTCAATCTAACAAGCTGAGAAGATAGCCAGAAGATATAGCTCGGCATCCACAGGGAAACAAACTATACTTAGTTTACAGTGCAGAATGGATGCACATGTTTCAGTTTTGAAACTAACCAAAGGAAAAGAGGTAATGATATATGAAATATATTATGCACTTATTTTCATTATTTATAAGGTGTTTGTAACCTCATTTCTGAAAAATATCCACAGAAGGCAAGCATAAGCTTTCTTGAAGACAGGCCTCACACTAAAGACATCATCAATAGCATAACATTCATGCCAAAAAACTCTTGGGAACCTAAAGTACTGCACATAAATCATCATTCATCTACTGTTATGGGTTTGGCTGGAATGCGTAAGGACAAAGTCGTGATGTCTGTTAGTGCATACAGGCGAAAAACATCATGGTTCAACCATCTATTTTAAAACATCATATCGAAAGCAAATGCATGAGTGTTTTACTTAATCCATGCGATTTCAGCCTCTTCATGGTTCAGACAGGGTAAGTTTGATATTTGCAATATTCTTGAATTAGTAATTGTTTGGAAACAACCCATAACCATGTTTGTGGGAGAACAATTGAATTCCAGAATACGTAATCTAAGATGTATAACCGCCTAAAAGGTCCAACAAATACATAGTTATCATGAAAAGTTCCAAGAAATATACATCTCGCAATAACCTTAACAACAACACAATGATTAAAAGATCCAATAGATACATACTTCTCGATAATCACGACGAGAACACTGTCGAAGAACCCAACATTTTCAGGCAAGAACCAAATTAAAAAAAACAAAACACGGAACATACGTAAACCCCAAGAAAGACAAGAACAATACCTTGGAATCTGTATTTTCTATAAACACAAGAATTCAGAAACCTGAAACACCAAAGGCACGAAAACAAATTCAAAAATATCTTCTCAGAACACTGTCGAAGAACCCAACATTTTCAGGCAAGAACCAAATTAAAAAAAACAAAACACGGAACATACGTAAACCCCAAGAAAGACAAGAACAATACCTTGGAATCTGTATTTTCTATAAACACAAGAATTCAGAAACCTGAAACACCAAAGGCACGAAAACAAATTCAAAAATATCTTCTCACAAGCATAAAAAATAAATAAATAAATAAATAAATAAACTTACCTTGGAAGCTGGGTTTCCCACAAAGACAAGAACTCAAAACCTGAAATAAGAAACAAGAGAATAAAAATCAAATACACACCATAAATACCAAAAATAAATAACACGCACCAGGGGAGGCAGAAAAAAGAAGAACTCTGTGGAGGTAAATTATGCATCTGGGAGTACCTAAAACCAAAATCAAATACCACTTGAAGCAGTTATAGGAAGCACTGACTGTAGAAATTAAAAAACAATAAAAAAGAATAAACTAAATTCAACCAACAGTGTCTCTGTGGAAAAGTGAGAGGACAACACGAACAGAGACGTTGAAAATTCTGCACCAAAATATCCCACGAACCGCCAATTGGAGGAACCGACGAGTATTTTTATACCCAAATAAAAAAATCACCCCCATAGCACCTGTAGCCCAAATTTCCAAAGAACCCCAGGAGAAGACAACGAGGCAAGTTAAGCTCTTTCCTATGAAATAATAGAGAGACAACATCATTGAAGCCGCAATTTGCCGCAGGAGATCACATGGGTGAAGCACACAGGTGAAGAAAATAAGTCCAGAGGAAGAAATATAATAAGGAAGAGAAAACTTGGTTTTGTTGTATCGTTGCCTGGGCTTTGAAAAAAAAAAAAAATTTGATTCCCCAAAACGGCGTCGTTTTGTGGGGGAACGTTTAGAATAAAAAAAAAAGAAAAAAAAAAAAGGAAAGAAAAGGGGGCAAAATCAGACGAAGGAGGCAGCTGAACCATGACCTGCCACTATTCATTGGGCATAGCCCTTTATATATATGTAAAATATGAAAGGAGGCGGCTAGAATTTATTAAAAAATGAAAAGAAAAAAAAAAAAGCGTGGCGGCTAGAATATCAGTCAAATGGAGCAGGATTCAGGAATTATTGGTAGAATGTTATCATATTATCAATTTATCATTACTTAAACAATTAAATAATGTTTCGACATATGTAGAATTTCTGATTTCATATACTTGGTCGGCATGTTCACAGAGAGTTTCTTATTCGAATATTCCTACAATTCATATTAATCTATATATAGTGGTTTCCCTACAATTTCAATATATTATCATCTATATATATGAATAATCAGATTGCGCTTAGAAATATACATAAAAAAACTTGCACATCAATTTTGACCAACAATTGTGGACAAACATTTCTTGGCCTGGTCAAGTTTTTTTTTTGACAATAAAAAGGTTTATATATATATATATATATATATATATATATATATATATATATATATATATTTTAATTCAGATTCTCTTGAGGGTTGATTTCAATTTTCGATTGGTCAAAACTATCAACAATATTAAATATTTTCGTACTCCTATAAGATTAAATTCTAGGATGACTCGGTGTTATCAAAAGGGTGGCACTCGGACCCGGCCCGCTCCCGCATATAGAGGTAAGATGTGTATGATGGGACCCCATCCGTACACACATTTAAGGTGGAATGAGATTAGGTATAGTTTTGAATATTTTAATTACTTAAAAGTAACTGACAGTAGTATTAAGGTTGACAATCGATCGAGTTTTATCGAACTTTAAATTATTTAAATTCAAATTCATCGGAATTTACGGTTATAATCTCAAACTAATATATCATCGGACTTCACGATTATAGGCTTAAACTTGGCTTATGTAACTTTTCGGGCTTCAAATTTATATCAGGTTCATATCGGACTTGCTTACACTAGCATATTTTATTTAATAAATAAAATATTGTGCATTATTAAAATGCATATAAATAGTTATGAATTGATTTTTATTTAATAATGATGTATTGTTGGATAAATTATGATGTAAAGACGATGTAGTGATGTATTTAATATATGGGGAAAAAAAGGATTAATCTTACATAATGCACAATAATATATAAATTTCATATATGTAATTCATAATATAAAATATTAAATATAGTTTGTGAAGTTCTCAACTCCCAAACTATTTGACTACCATTTGTATTTATTTTTCTTTTTCTTACTTATTCTCTCATTTAGAGTTAGATCCGTTACTTATCTAATTGTTATATGTGTGGAGTGGGTTGACACCTAAGATAGATGGATACTCCAAAATAATATAAAGTACTGTATCGGATATATGGGGGATACGTATACACGTAGGATACACGTGTGATGCGTATTTGATACGCCACATAGCATATCGATAATTAAAATAAATAAAACTAAAAATTGAAATATATCAGATACATTAGTTGGACATCAGGACACTCCGGGGGGCTTTTTATGTAATATTATGGGTCAAATTTAAATTATAATAAAATGATAAGTCTCTAGGACTAAACATAAACAACTAGTACCATTACTCAGTCTCTTATTCAAGTCTCTCTCATAGGTCATGAAAACTAAAATATGAATTGATTCCATAGTTGTGATATATTAAGAATGACTATGTTTGATTTTGTAGTTATATAACTTTTGTTTATGTTAAATTGAATTCATCTTTTCTTCTAGAATTTGAATTGAAAGATCTAGTTACTTATGCAAAAATTTAATTATACTTTTACATCCGTATCTATGCTGTATCGTATTCAATAAATTTCAAAAATGTGTACCGCCGTATACGTATCCTCGGATATAAGAATTAGAGAGCACAAAGAGAATGAGAAAATATTATTGTGTTTATATCAATCATGCCTTGTATTTATAGCAGATTACAAAGTAGATAATGACAAAGAGTTTGACTCTATCAACTATTTACAAGATAAAGATTAAGAAACTATATATATCTAAACTACTGTAAAAGATAATGACTAAGAATTTAACTCTATCAACATACAAGAAAGAGATTGCAATTAACTAAAGATAAACTTCAAAGTAGAGAACGATATTACAATGAATTGGAATTGGTTGTGGATGGTTGAGACCAAAATTTGAAAGAAGATATTTTAACCATTGCAACTCAGAAGTAAGTCCAGCGAGAGAACGATATTATGCTTCTGCAGAAAAACGAGAAATTGTTGGTTCTTTCTTGGTTTTCCAAGAAATTGGACTTGAACCTAACATGGTGAAATAACCAGTGGTGGATCGACGAGTAGTGGGACAACCGGCCCAGTCTGAATCAGCATATCCTACTAAAGTAGGTGAACTTGATGAAGAAAGAAATATTTTTTTACCAACAATGCCCTTGAGATAACGAAGGACCCTAGTAGCAGCATCAAGATGAGTGGAATGTGGACATTGCATGAATTGACTAAGAGTGTTCACGGCATATTGAATATCAGGTCGTGTTATAGTGAGATATAATAGACGTCCCACAAGTCGACGATAAATTGAGGGATCAGGAAGAGGAGTATCATCCTTTGGTAGTAAACGAAGATGTTGCTCCATAGGAAAATCAGATGGTCGACAACTAGTCATACCAGAATCAGATAAGATATCAAAAGCACATTTTCGTTGACATAAAAAATACCTTTCTTAGATCGAAATACTTCAATACCTAAAAAATATCGAAGATTGTCAATATCTTTTATGCAGAAAGATCGAGCAAGAGATTGTTTGATGTTAGTGATGACATCATCATTGTTCCCTGTGATAACAATGTCATCAACATAGACGAGAATAAAAATAGAAGTATCGTCGTGATTATATGTAAAAAGACCATAATCTGAAATAGATTGACGAAAATCCTGTTGAATAAGAGTGGTTGAATATTTAGAGAACCACTGACGGGAAGCCTGTTTAAGACAATATATAGATTTATTTAATCTACGTACACGGGTATCCCCTCTACGAGAGAATCATTGAGGAAGTTTCATATAGACTTCTTCATTTGAGATCTCCTTGAAGAAACGCATTGTTGACATCAAGTTGGTGCAACGACCAATTTTTAATGGTAGCAATGGGAAGAAGAAGACGAACAATAACTAATTTGGCTACAGTTGCAAAGGTATCATGATAAGCAATACCTTCAACTTGAGTATGACCTTTAGCAACCAAACGAGCTTTATATCTTTCAATAGAACCATCAGATCGATATTTAATTTTATAGACCCATTTGCAACGAATGAGTATTTTCCTTGCGGAAGAGAACACAAAGACCAAGTTTAATTTGATTCAAGAGCTTGAATTTTTTTGGCCATGGCATCACACCATTCAATAGATTTCATGGCTTGAGAATAAAGATTGTGGTTCTTGATTTTCAATAATATTAGTTAGAAATGCTCGATGAGAATGACTAAAATGAGATAAAGATAAATGATTTGCTAACGAAAACTTAGTTGAGAGGGAAATGTGATTACAAATATAATCCTTGAGATGGCCTGTGGACGACGATTTCTTGAGGATGATTGATGGGTGTCAATGAAGGAGAATTAGAGGAGATGTTGTCCTTGGAAAGAGGTTGAGAATTGATTGAGTTATCAACGAGAGGGGATGTAGAAACTGTCGGAGAATTATTTGAACAATCAATTGTACTGTGATGGATAGACTCACTAGAAGAAGTCTTAGTCGGACTAATTGGTGGTGCAACATAGTCAAAAGTTCCATCATCATCGATTGAAGTGATGGTAATTGCAGTATTTAATGATGAAGATGGAATATCATGATATGAAAAAGTTGACTCGTGTAATATGACATCGCGAGAAACGTAGATTTAATGAGTTTTGAAATCATATATTTAGTATCCCTTTTGAATATATGGATAACCAACAAAGATGCCAGGTTTGGCTCCTTCATCAAATTTATGTTTAATATTCATATTTTTAGCAAAACATAGACATCCGAAGACTCGGAGAGATGAAAATGATGGAATGGTTTCAAGTAAAACTTCATGAGGTGATTTATACTTAAGGATATTGGAGTTGGAATTTTATTGATAAGATAAGTAGCAGTGAGAATACATTCACCCCAGAAAGAAAGAGGCAAGTTCCCCTGAAAGTGTAGAGCTCTAGCAACACCAAGAAGATGTCGATGTTTACGTTCTACAACGCCATTTTGTTGGGGAGTCGCAACGCAACTGCGTTGGTGAAAAATTCCATGGTCATGAAACCATGTTTGAAATTTATTTGAAAGAAATTCAGAACCATTGTCTGAACGAATGGTTTGAAGTTGAGGATACGAGAAATCGTCTTGTTGAACTGACGACTGATTTGACTGAAAAAATGGATCAACATGTTGAAATTTTCCGATTTATGTTTCATTAGATAAGTCCAAGAACACCTTGAATAATCATCAACGATAGATTAAAAGAAAGGAGATCCATTTTTGGAAGGTATAGAGAATGGGCCCCAGATGTCAATTTGGAATAACTCAAAACAATGAGAAGTACAAGACATACTTCAAGCAAATGAAAGACGCGATTGTTTAGCCCGCGGACATACATTACAAACATGATCTTTATTTGTAATGACATTTGGAGAGTTCTTAACAATAAAATTCAAACGAGATCTAGATGGATGACCAATGCGAGAGTGCCTTAAGTCAAATGTATGAATATGTTTGAAAGAAAAAAAAACAGAATTTAACTCTAGATCTAGATAAAAAAGATCATTTTGAACTTGACCTTGATCAATTTTCTTCTCTGTTGCTCGGTCTTGAAATATACATTCAGAAGATGAAAAAATTACATCACAACTAGTTGATTTTATTAATTGTGAGATAGATAACAAATTGAATTTAAATGACAGAATGTGGAATACATTCGTAAGGGTAAGTGAAGATGAACATTGAACTGTGCCTATGTGTGTCACAGGCGCTTGAGAACCATCGGGTAATTGAACTGATATACTTATATGGACAATAGAATATGAAGAAAAAAATGAAAGAGATGTACATATATGATTAGAAGCACCTGAATTGATGATCCAACTAGTGGGTAGACAAGTGAGAGACATGTTTGCCAAATGACTGGAACAACGGATGTGGATGTTGGTGGCTCTGATCTCTTCACCTGCTTATCTGAAAAACCATGAATCTGGTCATAATGTTCATCAGATGGACTATCTTAGTGATGAATGACATGACATAAGGATAGATTTTGAGTAATTTTGATGGTTGTAGGGATGATTGTTTAGATGATGACATGGTGGAGATCATAGATGAAAATTTGTGACTCAAAAATATTTCACTGATACCATGTAAGAATTAGAGAACACAAAGAGAATTAGAGAGCACAAAGAGAATAAGTAGCCTTGTATTTATAGGCAGATTACAAAGTAGATAATGACAAAGAGTTTGAGTCTATCAACTATTTACAAGATAAAGACTAAGAAACTATATATATATATATATATATATAATAACTAAGATAAACTTCAACATCGTATTTGTTTCCGTGCAACATAGGTTGGCACGATTATAATTGATATATGTGGGTGAATTATTTATAAAGTTTTTCTTGTATGAAAAATAGTAATTAGTACACTAAATTTTTTAATATTAATAATTAATAGTAGTATTTAAAATAACTTTTTTGGGTTGTATTCGGGTTGAGCCTCATTATGCTCAAGCTCGACTCATAAGTTGATCTAGTTTAATATGATGACTCAAACTTAACTCGATTCACAATTATTCGAGTTCGAGTTAAATTTAATTGCTTAGAGCCATCGAAGTTCAGTTAGATCCAACTCAATTGACAGTCCCAGACAATACTTACAATATCGCACGAAGTACTTTTCTTAATTAATGTTCAAACCTTGCACTTGAATTAATAAAAATAGTCTACTTTATTAGCTACAATGCTAAATTGAGTTTTTTGGTATTTTAAGTGTCTTATATATCAAGGTGAATAGTTTATATTTATGGCATTTTTTTTTTCAAATATTGGTGTAACATATATAGTGTTATACGAAGTATAATAATATATTATTCCCTCCGTCCCATTTATTTTGCTCATTTTGCTACAGTATCTTGTCAAACTTTTCAATCATTTAAGTGACTTATCATATTAAATTATTCACATTTGTGGTGTATTAAACCTTTTAAATACTAATATATATGGTGTCATATGATATTATCAACTTATTAGTAAAATATATATGGGACGGAGGGAGTATAATTTTATGATATTTAATCAAGTTGATTGATCAATTGTACTAAGAGATGGAATCGACAATATTTTGGACATGAAATTACTGTAAAAAGTAGATAATTATTACTGTTCAGCATAAAGTTTCAGTTTAGAACATACAAAAATTAGGAATAGTTATATCTATTCAAATTGACTAGTTTCTAAGTTAGTCTGTTTATTATAATTTTATGATATTTAATCAAGTTCATTGATCAATTGTACTAAGAGATGGAATCGATAATATTTTGGACATGATATTACTGTAAAAAGTAGATAATTATTATTGTTCAACATAAAGTTTCATTTTAGAACATACAAAAATTAGGAATAGTTATATCTAGTCAAATTGACATAGTTTCTAAGTTAACATAAGATAAATTTTGTGTTATATTATCGGTTGTTAGTCTATTAATTAGACTATAGTTTCAAAGGCTCTTCTCATGCACTTGCTTTAACAATAAATTAGGATTTTGTGATAAAGGGTGGTGGATATTTTCAGGGGTTATTACCAGTGTTTTAAAAATTGGGTTGGACCGGCCGGTTCTACTGGTTTATCCGGTTGTTAATTGGGTCTGGTTAATCAATCAAAATCAGTCATATTTCTATTCAATGCGAACCGAAAAAAATGGATCAAAAACCAATGAAACCAGTGAACTGACTGAATCATTGGTTCAGTTATAACCAAAAAATAAATAAAAACTAGGGATTTTTTATACATTTCTTCTTCCCCAATTTCAAGTATTTTGATATTTTTTCATAAAAGAATTTAGGTGACAAAATTCATCAAATATATATTTTCTCTTTTCCATAGGTGATTAGTAATAAAATTATTGTTTTGATATGTTGTATATCATAGTTTGTATTATTGATTTGATATTATGTTATCATAGTTGTAATTTTGGATATTTGGTGTTTATTTTGATTTAGGATCTATGTTTTGGATATATGGGGATTTATTTTGGAGTTTTTTTTCTTCTTCTTGTTGAATATTGATTTGATCATTCTTCTTTGAACATGTTATGTTGGATTCTGAATTGCATAATTACTCGTGTTTATTTTGATTTTAGTTACTTTGATGATTTGTTGTCTATTAGTTGTGATTTGTGAGATAATATTTAGATTATGAAAAAAGCTTCAAAAAATTTGGATAAGAATTGATTTTCTAAATGGTTGATTACATATATTAAAACTTAAATTAAATTATTCCCTAAAAAAAACTTAAATTAAATTATTATTTCGTAATGACATTACACCGGTTGAACCAGTGGTTAAAACGGTTAAACCGATTCAATCAGTAACCAGTAAGGCTACCGGTTCGATATTCGGTCCGGTTTTTAAAAACATTGGTTATTACTCGTTTACTTTATTCCGATATGCATAATATTTAATTTAAGTTCTCCATAATTTGAAAAAGAGCATTTTATCTCTTGAGAAAATTTGAAAGAATTAATATACCATTTTTTGTTGCAGAATCATGTAACACATTCGTATGACATTGAACGTGAAAGTGAAGTATTGCGAAAAAAAAAAAATATCCTTCTCATCGTAAAATAATATGAGGAATAAAATTTCATATTTATAATAATACAAAAGAATAAATTAATACATATAAAATAATAGAGACTTATCTTGGTGTTATGTTATGGAAATTTGGTGTTTTTTTTTTTTTTTTTTTTTTTTTTTTTTGGTTTCCCAATGGTTTAATTCCTTTCGAGGCGCGTCGGGCACATAAAGTGGGAACCTCTCCCAACAGGGATTCGAACCTGAGTCCGCTACTTTGTAGTGACTAGTCCCTTCCACTAGACCAATCACCTGTTAGTAAAATTTGGTGTTATTTAAACCCCAATGTATTAGTCTTTCTTGAAGCTGCAAAATACACGTGTCCACAACACTTTTTGACGCAAAGAAGAGTAAAGCTCGTTTAGTGTTTCAGGGACCAGTTAATTTTTAAAAGATGTGTAAAAAAAATGTGTAAATTGAACATTACAATTATCAAGGGGAGAGGTAATAATTATACTCTATGGTCACTTCAAATTTGCATACGTACGTAACTACATAATTTTTATTTTTATTTATTTTACGTAACTACATTATTCATGATCAACAATTAAAGATTAGTGCAAAATACATAATTCATGAACAACAACTTTGCACTAATCTTTAATGTTTGGATTTTATAATCTGATTTGAAGAGTAAGTACCACACAATAATGTAAATGCAGATTCTAATTTTGCTTATACTATATTCTAACAAATAGTATATAGTTATAGTGAAGACCTTATTTTTTAAAAAAAAGGGATGTCAAAGAAAAATATTGGTTTGATTTTAATTTCCACTGATGTTGGCATTTCTTTAGTTTAATATTAGTCTTTATAATTGGTTTATCATTGATACCAATAAAATAAATTCGAATAAATTTCATTATATAATGATTGGTGAAATGATGTATTAAAAAAATTTCTTAAGTTGGACTTTCACATATTTTGTGCTAACTTTAAATCCAAAATATAATGTAGCATTTGACTCCTTAAACAGAGCAATAAATTTCCCAAAAAAAGAAAATTCAAATTACATGCTAGCACTTGTGCTCATTACAAAACAAATGCATTTCAAATTCTTAATCCCAAAAAAAAAAAAAAAAATACTAAACTGAATTTTTCTTTAGCTGTAGGAATCGGGATTGGCATGGAGATGAGCTTCAATAGCTTTGAACAATGCCTTTGCCTTCTCTTTTCCTTCTTTAATTTTGTCTTCTGTAATATTGTGTTCTTTTCCTTTGGTGTGATACGTGCTGCTATTTTTGCACACGGATCCTCCGTTTGGGCCAGCTTCTATTTTGATCGACAACGTACGTAGGAGATAGAGTCGAGAACTCCAACCAAAGCACCACCTTCGAATAAAATGTATTTGCATGTGTGATTGACCTCGTCTATTCCATCAATATGTTGCTTCACACTTATGAATTGGCTCCCTACATGTACATGTCGATTTAGAATTAAAGTATGTTGAGTAAAATTGTATTACATATATTAGATACCACAATCCAAAAGAATAATAATATTATTTTAAAGAGATGTTCGCTTAATACTCTACATAGATGGGTATTTAATTTCGTACTCTAATTTTCTAACGAAAAATACATTTGGTCGTTACACAAGAAAAAAAGAAAAATGATTATCTTATGAAATTATGTGTAATTACATGTCCTTTTTTTTCGGAGTTTCAAACTATCCTTATTTTCAAGTTGAAATTAATGAGACCGATGTCCTTAGCTTCATAACAACAAAAGATAGTAAAATTATACAAAATATTATTTTATTCAAAAGATTGGTCAAATCTAAAGTCAACGTTGTTGATATTTTACTACTTATCAACAACGTTGACTTTAGATTTGACCAATCTTTTGAATAAAATAATATTTTATCTTAGAATGAACAAGATATATACGTAAAGATAATATAATTGAGGGGTCTACATATAACAATAAATGTGTACCTTCGCCAAATGTTACTAATTTTACGGTTTCCTTCAAGGATTTGGACAGTCTTGATAGATAGAGGCAAAATCTTTGGAATGAGGTTGTCGGCATCAAGGATAAGTGCCTTGAACATCTTGTTTGGTGGGATTGATGAAGTAATTTCATGCTCATAATGTTAGGCATGATGCTCTTAAAGCATGTATTTGACATTCTTTAAATGAAATAAATAAATAAATTTGAAATTTATTTTTCATATAATTATTTAGATTATGCATTTATTGCATAATATAAACATCAGAAAATTTCAAGTCTATTAAAGAGACTATGACTTAAGTATATATGTTATACTAGAGGATTTAAGTTATAACTAATAGACTAAAAAGTCCGTAGTGAGTTAAAGTTGGGATCTTTAACTAAACACTACTAGTACGGTCCACAGAACATTTACAATGTAGTAATCTTGATCCGAATTACTGATGTAGAGACATCGAAGGTGGAGGTATTTTGTGTAATTCGATTACAATACTAGTGGCATGTGACGTTAATGAATTTGCCACTAGTATTGTTATGGCAGAATTAAGAATTTTGTCACTAAATACATAGAGTGACAATTTCAGCACAATTAACATCTAATCAATACTACACTATTTTTCTTATAGTGCATGTGAGTTTACATTGTAATGTTGCTATTTGTTTCTGATGATAATGGTAGTAGTATGTAGGGCTGAAAATCAAACCAAGCTATTCGATACTTGGCTCGAGTTCGTTCGATAAAAGCTCGTTTGAGCTCGGTTCGTCAAACAAATCAAACAAGCTTGAACAAGATTTCTCGTTCGATAACTTTTAAAGCTCGGCTCGAGCTCGACTCGATAAGCTTAAAATTGAAAAAATACATGTAAAATACCAAGCTACTCGATACTCGGCTCGAGCTCGTTCGATAAAAGCTCGTTTGAGCTCGGTTCGTTAAGAAATCAAATCAAGCTCAAACACCAAATTTGACATGTGACGTAAGTGTTCAAGGACGCCTCTTTTACAGGTTCTACTAAAATAAAAAAATGAAAATTTGAAATTTCAAAAATGCCCTGTATCAAAATCTCTCTAAATCTCATCAAAATAACAAATAGATTTCCTCAAACTAAAAAACAGAGAACTGCTTTTTTTTGTGACTGAACGATTTTCTGCAATTCATCAAACTCTCCATCCTCAAATCGAACTCTTCAAAATCTGGGTTTGCTGCGAAATCTCCCAAAATTTGCTACATGTAAGTTTTCTACAATTCATCAAACTCTCCATCCTCAAATCGAACTCTTCAAAATTCGGGTTTGCTGCAAAATCTCCCAAAATTCACTGCTACACATAAGTTTTCTTCAATGACCACGTAAATTGTGTGTGTAATTCTAAAATTGTTAAGATTCCTGATATTGATGAAATTAGAGAATAACCTTTTTTGAGTCTTTATTGAAATTCATTTACTACTTCTCGTTCTCCTTTATTAAAAAATTCAATTTTGAATCACCGCATAATATAACTTGGGTTATTCATATTATTGTTGATTGAAAGTGAGCTATTCAATTTTTAATTTTGTCATTGTCTTCATGTTACAATTTATCGTATTAATTTTTTCAAGTGAATATATCGGTTATATACAAATTTTTAGATTATATAAAGACATGATGGCTATTTGTTTTTTTTTTTTCTCACCAGACTATTTATTCTTCGTCCGTCAACTGGAAGAGTCCCCCATTATTTTTATAGTATCAAGTAAACTTGTGTTGCTTTGGGTTTATAATCCTAATCAATTTTTTTCAACTGAAAGAACCAATGTATGCTAATAATGTTGAATTTTTAGAATTTCTGGTCAATATCGATTTATCAGCATACTAATGGCTTATTTTGGACAACTATTATCTAATATTTCTTGTTTTATATATGGTTATTACTTTTAGAGATATGTGATTTTTGCATTATTTTATGGCAACTAAATGTGGTTACGGTTAATTACCTTACATACCTAAATTTGCAGCATCCCCATGGATTACGACGATCCCCTTTTCGAGGATGAAGTATCTTTGAATGATGTATCTTCTTAATGTGAAAATTTTATGAGTTTTAAGCACAATTTTGTTAGTGAATCAGAAAACATCTTAGATATGCTGGATAACGAGTCCATTTGGGAGTTGATTTTAACTAGAGGCGGTTTAATTTTATATCGAATATGGCCGAAAATGTGGTTTGATGTTAGAAAGTGTCATAAAAAAGTTAATGCACTGGTATTGTGTAACGGCCCGAAACCGGCACCTGCCTGCTATGGAATAAATAATTAATACGATAACCTTAATAAGTTTCCAATAACTGCAGTTCAGAGCTCTAACTGTTTATTACAATACAATAATTTTTCCCAACTAATTCATTACACTTAACTTATCAAGATGAAACCAACATTCGTCTGACAGATTCTAGAAACTCTATAGTAGACGCCCAAATCAAATCTCTTAGTCTGATGTGGTCCATCCCGCCCTTTGGTGAGATTCTGAAAGAGCAATAATTTGAAAGCGTAAGTTGTAACAACAACTTAGTGAGGCCTGTGTCGGGGTGCGATTGAATTTTATGCAAGAAACGATTTAGAAATCCATGAACTGCCTATTTAATTGTAAAATCAATTCACAATAGTATAACAGTTATATTAATAACACAGATGAGATCACGTTCAATTACCCGTCAAAACGGGCTAAACAACCACTCCACCTCAAAAGGATACGGAAAGATTAGGGGAGGGATTAGTTAGTATGCCGGTTAGATGAGGGATAAGGCGGAAACCTTTCCCAGGGATAAGGCGGCAACCTTTCTCTATATAGAACTGGCATTGACATGTCTTAGCCGAATGATGTGAGTCACTTCCCAAGGGGCTCTAATCCTTGGTTTTGTGAGTCCGGTCAATGGCAGAGCTCTGGTAGTTCTGTAGCCCCCAGCTCCCCAGAATTATCCAGAGAATACCACCAAGCGAGAGCAGATGAGCGCGCAAATAATCATACACATGCAATTGGTACATAAGGTGAGATAAAGTACTACATCCATCATTATGAGGTGAGATAAAGTACTACACCTCATTATTTCAACAATTATCATATACTGCGAGCAACGCAGACATATATAGGGTTATCAATTCAACTATGAACAAGTAGTACAATACTACGAGCATTGCAGACAGTTACAAACATAGATATAACAATCATAGTCATTTCAAATGAAAAATGCATATATACAATATGATTTTCTTTTGAAGCTCTTTCAGTTTTAAAATTGTTTTATTGAGGCGCTCACCGTTCTCAGGCTACGTACGTTTCTCAACAGTAGACAAGGATCCTCATGACACGTTATCGAATTCACCTTCTGGCATGGCTCGACAAAGAACTTGTCTCGATCCAAATTATTTCAAATCTGGACTCTATAGTTGGATAATAACATACCGATTAGTCCCGAATTACTTACAATGAATGTTTCGATAATATCAACATGTTCAGTTACTCTTAACATTCCAGCTGCCAGCTATCTCTTTTAGTCATATATTTTATTTATTTGAACTTATGAGTTGACCGAACACAACTAAAACATAAATAAAGATTAGTGCTAGTTAATTAACTTCTACTCCTAATTTGACCAACCCTTTTGATTATAGTCTAAGAAATTAATCAAATAATATATTTACTAGCTGTAATTATACTTGAAGTCCTCGACATTTTAACTTGTACTCATATTGAATAAATTTTATTCTTTTTCAATTAACACTTATATTTTATACTCAATCTTTGGTCATAAATAAAACCGTACCAAAAGTTGTACAGTTAATTCAATTACGTTAAGTTCATGTAATTAGTAAAACTTAACATAACACCTACATGAAATAAATAACCAAGATTAGTTAACATGAAGTCAACTAGTACGTATTACTTTAGAGAAATCTATTGTACTTTAGAAAATTGTAGGTTGATGCTTACATGCCAATTTGATAATTTCTTAACTAAATGATAATTTACATTTCTGATTTCATGAGTACCAAGTCAGCTATGATAGATTTACTCAATGAACAAATTAGCTAGTACTTAATAGATTAATTACTTAACAATTTAAGTAAGGTCCATGCCAAGTATTAAAGGTCCAACAATCTTTAAAACTATATTTAATTAAGAGAGCATAACCTAAAATAAATAGTCCAAACATAAACCCACCTTGATTTGTCACCCTCAAGTCATTCCGGCCAACCACCTTATAATAATTATCCAGCCACCACTTATTCTTGCTCCTATCTCTCTCGCTATAAGTGTGTGTAAAAAGCATACACTAAGTGTACAGGTATGTGAATATAAGCATAATTTGGTATTGTAGGTATGAGTTGATTTGTATGGTTATTAATATGATTATAGTATATGGTGCAAGGATTGATAAGAGTCATCATCTTAATTTCTAGACTCTTCTTTCATGTTTCAATATTTCTTTCCATTAAGTGTACGTGATGAAGTTTCTATGTATAAGAGTATAAAACTATAAAGCTTATTGCTTCAAGTGTGTAAAGGATAATTGATAGGGAAGTAGTAAAATTTGGATAGATAAACACGTAGCTATGCTATGCCTAGCTTTGTATAAACAAGGTGGTTAGTCACCTTTCCTTAACTCCTAAGTTTCAACTCATTCTCTTTCATCACTTAACCCAATAATTTTAGTAACTTCCAATTAAATTCCATTGACTCTAAATTGAGTCATTTTAGCCCAATCAAGAGGTTCAGCTTAATTCGAAATACATTAAGTTATGCTTAATACTCCAGAGAATTAACGGATTTATTTAAGATATTGAGACTTTATACTTTATCATCAAATTCAAATAGATTTGACCTTTTAAATCCAGAACGTGTCAAATTGAGTTTTTAAAAAAAAATGTATTGTTGAAAAGCTTGTAAGGTAAAATGGATGGGGACTTCTAAGGTGACGTCACGTTATGTGACGTCAATTTAATTTAAGGCATTGGATCATAAATATGTAATCACAACTACATAAATTTCATAATATAGAATAAAATTAACCTTAATTAATTATGAGTTACCTGTTTAACAGGTTAAAATATTATCTTATATTCTTTAATATATTTAAGTTAGCTACCATAAATATTTCTACTTTCCTTCTTTCTTTTTTCTACCCAAATTAATATCAAATCACCATAAAAATTGTATGCTTCCACATTGTCTGGTACTAGTTCATATATAATAGTACAATACCACCAATGTGTAAAATTATTTACATTACATAGTATAATGCCTCACATGTAATAGTATTAAATCCACATACTTGGTACGGTCTCATGTTAGTAGTAATTACTCACATTATATAATATTACCATCAGTACTAATCAATTTACGGATAATTCTTCACATTACATGATATATGTCTCACATGTAGTAGTATAGACTCACATAGCATAGTATTGACTCCATAAACTTAGTATGGTCGACCCTTATTAGTAGTAATTAGCCACATTATGAAATATTATCAGTATTATTAACCAATGTTTATAATTCTTCACATTACATAGTATAAAGTCTCACATGCAATAGTATTGACTCCACATACTTGGTACGGTCTCATATTAGTAATAATTAATCACATTATATAGTATTATCATTAGTACTAACCAATTTACTAATAATTATTCACATTACATGATATATGTCTCATATGTAGTAGTATAGACTCACATAGCATAGTATTGACTCCACAAACTTAGTACGGTCCCATATTAGTAGTAATTAGCCACATTATGAAGTATTATCATTAGTATTAACCAATGTGTATAATTCTTCAAATTACATAGTATAATGTCTCACATGTAATAGTATTGACTGCACATACTTAGTACGGTCTCATATTAGTAATAATTAATCACATTATATAGTATTACCATTAGTACTAACCAATTTAATAATAATTCTTCACATTACATGTTATATGTCTCACATTTAGTAGTACAGACTCACATAGCATAGTATTGACTCCACAAACTTAGTACGGTCTCATATTAGTAATAATTAATCACATTATATAGTATTATAATTAGTATTAAACAATTTACTAATAATTCTTTACATTACATGGTATATGTCTCACATGTAGTAGTATATACTCACATAGCATAGTATTGATTCCACAAACTTAGTACGATCCCATATTAGTAATAATTAATCACATTATGAAGTATTATCATTAGTACTAATCAATGTGTATAATTCTTCACATTACATAGTATAATTTCTCACATTTAATAGTATTGACTCCACATTCTTAGTACGGTCTCATATTAGTAATAATTAGTCACATTATATAGTATTACCATTAGTACTAACCAATTTACTGATAATTCTTCACATTACATGGTATATGTCTCACATGTAGTAGTATAGGCTCACATAGCTTCATATTGACTCCACAAACTTAGTTGGTCTCATATTAGTAGTAATTAGCCACATTATGAAGTATTATAATTTGTACTAACCAATGTGTTTAATTATTCACATTACATATTATAATGTCTCACATGTAATAGTATGGACTCCACATACTTAGTACGGTTTCATATTAGTAATAATTAGTCACATTATGTAGTATTACTATTAGTACTAACCAATTTACTGATAATTCTTCACATTACATGATATATGTCTCACATGTAGTAGTATAGACTCACATAGCAAGTTTTGACTCCACATACTTAGTACAGTCTCATATTAGTAGTAATTAGTCACATTATATAATATTTCCATTAGTCCTAAAGAATGTGTATGATTTTTCACATTACATAGTATAATGTCTCACATCTAATAATATTGACTCCACATACTTAGTACGGTCTCATATTAGTAGTAATTAGTCACATTATATAATATTACCATTAGTACTAATCAATTTACTGATAATTATTCACATTACATGATATATGTATCACATGTAGACTCACATAACAATGTATTGACTCCACATACTTAGTATGGTGTCATATTAGTAGTAATTAGTCACTATATAGTATTATCATTAGTCATAACCAAATTACTGATAATCATTCACATTACATTATATATGTCTCACATGTAGTAGTATAAACCCACATAGCATAGTATTGACTCCACATACTTAGTACGGTCTCATATTAGTAGTAATTAACCACATTATGAAGTATTATCATTAGTACTAACCAATGTGTATAATTCTTCACATTACATGGTATATGTCTCACATATAGTAGTATAGACTCACATAGCACAATATTGACTCCACATACATAGTAAAGTCCCATATTAGTAGTAATTAATGAAGTATTACAATTTGTACTATCCAATATGTATTAAAATATAAATTATGTGTATTAAAATATATTATGAATTTTTTTTCAAAAGTTAATATTAATTATTCAACACGAAATATTATATATCGTTTATTATAAAAATATTATTATGCACAATTATTTATTTATTTCTATAATAATTTATTAGTTTGTAATTTATTATTGATGTGGTTAAATATTACAATGAATGTGGTCAAATAATAGTATAGTACAACTACTTATGGTAATAGTATAATGACTTGTTAGTAACCTGTTAAGTAGGTAATTTATTAATGAGGTGTCATAATTCTATTGGTTATAGCTTACGTCATGTGACGTGACGTCACCCTAGAATTTTCCAAAATGGATTTGTATATAGTCGGCCATGACAAGGATAAAATTGTGACAAAGGTACAAAAAGGATAATGTCAATTATTAACACAATTATCCCAAAATTAATTATTGGGTTTGGTATGTATCTACTAAAATGACACGTGCCTAGTTAGAATAAGAGTCACCCTTCTTCTCTTAAGTTGCCGAGTGTTCTGCCTCAATTTGAAATGAATTCTAAAATTTTTTTAAGACAAATTATCATAGTTATAATTTATAGTTTAGAGACATATGATAGAAATACACAAAACTAATATTATTGTTAATATACCAATTTCATATTAGGTCCTTAATTTTTAATGATCTATTCAATTGACCCCAAATAAATTTATTGAGTCCTACATTCTTTCAACGAAAACACTCAAGTTCCTATAAGTTTCATTCCCCACTTAATAAATTAAGTTTCCTGTTTAAGTTAAAATTTAATTTAAAATTCATTTTTCTTTTATTTAAAAATTCGGGGTATTACATATTGTTAAAAACATGGAGTTGGTGTGTTCAAGGGAGGGATTTCGTAAACCACCTACAAAAGGATGTAATTTCAAGCGACGATCAAGAGATGAAACTAGGTCAGGTCGTAAAGCTCGTTTTTGAATAGTACATTATATAGTAGATCAGTTATATAAGGTAGCTGTTGTTGATCCCTATCACAATCATCCACTAGAAACTCAAGAAACTGCCCATGTTTTGAAATGTATACATGTATTACTTGTTTTAAATTTTGTAGCAATATTAATATATATTTTAAGAGCTTAATTTGAGATAGTAGATATTGTATAACTACTTTTTTTTAATTAATGAAGTATGTTATGTGCTAAAGGTTAATCTCACCGATGCTAGATTGAAGCCAAGCAATGCTATTGGTGTTATAGATGATTTTTTAGGTGGACCCGGAGTATTTTACAAAGGAAAGGACGTCTATAACTTCCTTGGTAGTCAACGGATGCATTATCGTAAGAATGGTGATGTGAACAATGCAATTTCATTTCTTGAAGGCATAAAAATACGTGATGAAAGATTGATATTCAAGTACTCAACTGACATTGAGAATTCATTACAGCGACTATTTTGGGCTCATGGATTTTCACAGGCTAAATATAGAGAATTTGGTGATGTGCTTGTATTTGACAACACATATGAAACCAACTCCTATAAATTTCCGTTGGTCATCTTATGTGGGAACACCTGTAATTTTGGAGCAGCTTTAATGTTCAATGAAACTATAGAATCATATAGATGGTTGTTGAAAACCTTTCGGGAAACAATGGGAGGTGAAGCCTCCTTATCTATATTGACAGACCAAAATGCAGCAATGCGCGTTGCTTTAAGTATGGAGTTTCCTACTTCAAAACACAGGATTTGCAGCTGGCACTTAGAGCAAAATTGTATGCAAAAAGTACGAATACAAACCTTTGTTGATAAGTTTGGAAGTTTTTTAAAGGACAACATTTCAGTTGAACTTTTTGAGGAGAAATGGGTTTTGTTGGTTGAAGAACACAGAGTTGAAGAACATCCTTGGGTAATTGAAACATACTCTAAGAAGGAGACATGGGTTATCTTGGGTGATTGAAACATACTCTAAGAAGGAGACATGGGGTGATGCACACTTTCTAGGTATATTTCTTGGAATTACGAGGAGTACTCAAAGAGCCGAATTGTTGAATTCTTTATTCAAGCATCGGCTTACAAATGGGTCTACGATCACTGAATTTATGAAGTACTATTACCATTGCCTTGATAAAATTAGGGCAAATTTTTTAGTTATTCAACAAATTTGTGAGAGATCAAATCCAACTTTGATCCCCACCACACTAACAAGTCTTCATCAATATGTCATCTCTATATACAACAGTGATATCTATAAGCGTGTTGAAAAAGAAATCTTTGAAGCTCAAGGACTAGTCGTTGAAGAATCAACAAATCATGAAGACTGTTTGTTCACTTTCAAATTTGTTCCATAAGTAAAAAATGCCTCTATACCACGTTTGCTAAAAATTGATTTGGGCAATGGAAGTTCGAATGTGAGTGTTTGATGTTGGAGTCTGATGGGTTGCCTTGTAGTCATATTTTTACTGCTTTGAAGTGTTTGATGGTAACTGAAATTCCTGATTCTTGTATACGTAGAAGATGGACCAAATGCATTGGTCACAAACTGCTCGCCATGTTTTCAGATACATTTCAAAGCAATGATCCTCGCCGCATTAGTTTTATGCAATTGCACAAAGAGTGTCTTAATTTTTGCTTGCAATCTTCGCAAAGTGAAACAGTTAAGACAAAGTCTCTAAAATGTCTTCATCGTGCTGCAAAATAGGTAGCATAAGATGTTTTCTTTGACTCTGAAGAACAAAAAAAAGTTGAATCTACAGCATTCGATAAACTAAAGGATTCGTCGAATGTGTCGAACAATTTTAATGTTTCTGATCCAGCAAAGACAAAGCCTAAGGGAGCCCCTCGTGCAAAGATGCAACATTGTGGAGTATGTAGGTATGTGATTCTTTTATGTATATAATATGTAAATGTTATCTTGGACATTAATTCTTATCTTACTAACTTGTACATTTTTTTTATCATGCAGCGAGTCTGGTCATAAATCTACCACATGTAAGAAGAATCCATAAAAAAAGGAAGGTTGACCAGCTTAACGAGAATGGAATAGGTACAAACATGACCAATGAAAATGTTAACCACTTGGATACTCAAGGCAATCACAGTTCTCTCTAGTAGCTTTACGTTGTATTTAACGATAATGAAGACTCAATTGACACATTGTTTTGTATTTTTCGTTGTAAACTTGCAGCTGTGATGATTCCTTGAGAAGAACTATGGATTTTTTAAATTAAGGATCAATTTTCTGATTTTTTATTTTGATCTTGTTGGTTTGATTGGTTGGTGGACCACTTGGTTGATGTATGTCTCTATTCAAATTTAATTGTATAAGATTTTGAGCTGATGAAGTTTTGTGGGAGACTAGCTATTGGATATTTTAAGACTGAATGTTTTGACTAAAAATTAGTCAAGATTTTGATTCTTTTGCTTCAGAAGAAAGATTCAATTTTGATTCCTTATTATCTATTATTTTGTAATTGGTTTGTGAATATGTTGTAATCAATCATATGGAGAGTCGCTTTTGTATCTAAGAAAGACTCTTAATTTAGTTCTGAAGCTTTATATGGTATGGTTGGACATGAATGACTATATGTATCAAACTTTCCTAGTTGTGGGAAATAAAAGAGTTTTTTGAGATTTTGAAAGTAGGAGATGGTGATGTTTTGGAACATAATGATAAATGTGTAGCCAGTGTTTTCATAATCGGATCAGATATAGAATCGGTTTAATCGGACTAACCACTGGTTCAACCGGTTGAACCGTTACGACATCATCATGATGTAGTAAATATATTGTATAAATAATAATACAAATAAAATCCTAAAATAGACCAAAAACATACTTTTATAAAAAAAAAACTCAAAAGTACATAAAAATGTACTTCATATTATATTGAAAACTTAATTCTAAATATATCAATATAAATAAAAAATCTCCTATAGTATTTCTATTTTAATTAATTTTAAAATATTTAATTATTTCATTTAATGAAAGTTACCAAGTATAAAAACAATATTACCTATCAAATTTTAACTATCTTATTTAATGTTTCATTTTAACTTCTTTAATTCAAAAAGGTAAAATACTAAAAAAAAATCATCATTCTTTGCACACAAGCAGCCGCATCATTCTTCTTCTTCCCTTCTATCTTGTTTTCCTCTCTTTGCTTTAAATTTTTGCTCAACTCTCCATTTTTTCTTCTTTTTATTCCCTCATTTCTTTAATCAATCATTCTTTTCTTTTGAATGATATGTAATTTTTACTCTTCACAAGCTAATATTGGTTAGATTAGAAGATTTAAAGTATGTGAGATGCATTATTTCTTTTATTTTTAGAGCATAAAATGAAAAATAATTTTGCTTTCAATTTTTTTTTAATGTAAAGAACTGGCGGTTTGTTGGTTCACCAGTTTCATCGGTTTTTGAACCATTTTCACCAATTCGAACTGGTTCAGAAGGCTGCTGGTTTTGAACCATTCAGAAGGCTGTTGGTTTTTGACCCGTTTTCACCGATTCGATCGAATCAGGCTGGGATTCGATTAGCGGTTAAACAGGGTCGACCGATCGATCCGGTCCGATTTTAAAAACACTGCCCATTAAAACTCATTTATAACCATATCATATTTATATTATTAGTACATTAATTACATTTCAATATGACTTTTATGTGTTAGCCTTTCAGACATTGTTATTTGTTTTTCTGTTGGTTGGTTAATCTTTTCAGCTTTACAATGTCGTTTCTTGTTGAGACTTGAGTAATTAACTAATTTTTGTTGTAGTTGTATCTATGTGCTTAATTCTGAAAATATAGTGAGATTGAGATGAGTATTCTGATAGTGGCGATGAATATTTTGCATTCTTCAAACTCTGCACGGTCGGCATCCCCTATTTGTTGTATCTAAAAAAAATCCCTATTTGTCACCCCTGCAATATATATGCCCCATTTATTTATAAATTCAATTCTAATTAATTTTTATAGTTAATTATGTATGTGACTACAGTGGAATGATTCGTGTGATGTAAACAAACTCAAATATGAATCATCATTATTATGTTAATTTAATGATAAATTTAAAGTCCTAAAAATAAAATGTTAATATAATTATTAGTAGATCTTTATTGGTTAGCTAAAAATAGAAAATAGTGAAATGCAAAAACCATTTGTGCTTTGCCTAACCATAATTGCAGATGTTTAGTTATCAAGAAAACTTATGAAAATAATATTTTTGATAAATATATTTGTTTGATTATGAATATTTTCAAAATTGTAAAATATATTAGAAGTCATTGCAAAATAAAAATTAACAGAGTAATTTGTAGAAAATATAAAAACAATTGAGTTATGGAATTTGATAAAAACTACCAATAATGAAACAAATAAATTAAAATAGCTAGAAATTAAGTATAAATAAATTATGTTTTCTTTTTTTTGGTAAAATATTTTATGGATAATCACATTCATTATATTAACTTTATTATAAATTAATTTAACGCTAGTGTATATTTTTTACTCATCGGATCTATATCAATTTTAAAAATTGAAGACATTTTTTGGTTCATTTGTATTACTAAATTAGACATACTCACAAAGAATAAAAATGAAATAATATAGATAAAATAATTATGATTAAGTATAAAAAGAAACAATCAACACCCCCTCTCCCCATCCGCGTTATTTTTCTCCATATATTATAGGGAGGTTTTGTCAATTTTTAAGTGAACGAGGGGATTATTGCCAATTTTCAAAGTTAATAGGGGGTTGTCGATATTTTTTGTGTAAAGAGTGGTGTTTTTGATCCTTCTGTGGGGGTATAACTGTCATTATGTCTTGAGAGAATTCTTTTTTTACTAATAATAAATAAGCACAAGGAGGTTTTTTGTAATAAATATAACACAAGGGGTTTTGATAGTTAGGCAAAGCACAAGTGGTGTTTTTGCATTTCACTCTAAACTTTTCCTAGGATTTCCCCATCAAATTGGTGGGAAAACCTTGTCTATGTTAATTTTCCTAGAAAAAAGTTGAAGGAAAATAATAACTTCATTTCCTGCTGTCCAAACAATGGGCGATAAAATAAAAGCTACATTTCTCTCACTTTTCTGACAACCAAACAAGCTATAAAAATTAAAAACAAAAACTTGTATTATTTTTATTAGCAAAAACTCCTTTGTGCTTTTGTTAGCAAAAAAACCCCTCCCGAGCCGGAATGATAATAATACCCCAATCAAAGGATGCAAAAACACCCCTCTTAACATAACAAATTATCAATAACCCCCTCTATTAATTTTTAAAATTGACAAAAACACCCTTGTTTACTTAAAGATTTGACAAAAAAACTCCATATGATTTATGATGGAATTTCAAATGGATTTTTTTTCTAATAAAAAAAGAACAAATTGGGGGGGGGGGGGGGGGGGGGGGGGGAGGATGCTAATAAAAATAACTCACGGGTAATTTTTGATAATTAGACAAAGTACAAGGACTGTTTTTGCATTTAGCTCAAATAGAGAAGGCAACAATTGATCTATTGATGTCCGTTGACAATGAAAGTCAATTTGAATAAGTTTATTATTAATCGAGTTTTGGTATACAATATCATAAATTTATTATTATTATTATTATTGAAAAATGAAAAAATAGTACCATAATTTGTGAATACCATATCATTAGTTAAAATACCCAATTCCACATTTTGAGGTTAATATGCAATTGTAAGATTTTAAATTTGGTTAAAATGCGCAATTATAATATTTTGGGGGTAAATTTGTAATTATCAATTTTAAAATCATTCAAAATGATCAATTTTTAAATTTTTGTAGTAAATACGCAATTATCAGTTTTAACGCAATACTTTTAACCCCACATTCAGTTTTGAACGAGTGAAATGGTCATTTTCAAATCACCAATTGGTAAATTGAATATTATACATGTTATAGGGGTTAAATGGTAATAAACCATATTTTTGTGGTAAATTGAAAACATGCTATTAGTATAGGGGTTAAACCAGGAACTACAACAATTAACAACTAATAGTAGTGATAACATATACCGACGATAATTTGTAATTGCAGAACAAAAATTGAAACTTTTTGAAATTTATAAGACAAAATTTGTTATGCATAGGATTAAAATTCAAATTGAATGAAAGTTAAATGATTAAATATGTAAATTGAATTTATTTAAGTTTTGAATATGCAATTTCTTTTTTGGGTTTCCCAAGGGTTGATAGATTAAGTGGGAACCTCTTCCAATAGGGATTCGAACTGAGTTCGCTTCCTTGCAGTTACTAGTCCATTTCACTAGACTAGACCAATCAATTATTGGTTGCTCACCATGTTTGGATGTTTATTGTTGGTAGAATTCTTTTAGTTTGGGAATTGGATTTGCTAATCATGTATGAATTAATTTGATTTTCTTTTTTGTTATGGATTTTTGGGGTTTTTTTGTTTCAATGATAAAGAGATTTGTATGTCGTTTTAGATATGGCAAATTTTAGTTTATTGATTGTTAAAATCCTAACATTATAAAGTCTTTTAATTGCCTCGAGAGAATTTTTTTTTCTAACTAGTTAAGGAAATGATTTGATTAATACTAATAATAAAAACAAATTCACAAATGATTTTCCCACTCTAACCATATTTACATAACACACTATTCATTCAATAAAATGGCTTAGTAACAAATTATAATGACCACAACTGATTTTTTCATATACATCTGCATGTCCACAACTAACGCCTACCTTCATGCTCAACATTCAATAAAACATATCAACTACTATCTCTGCAATTTTCACTGTTTTTACTCAATTTCAAGACCAATTTCAAATTTCTACTTCATTTGCCAATCAATTTAATTTGAATCCTAAATTTTTTCATTCAAATTTACTTCAGATGGTGAAAGGCTCAACAAGGTAATTCAGTTTTTTCTTTTTTGCCCACTGCGTGAGCTTATTTCTTGACTTCTATTATTTAGGTTTTGTTTTTGGGTCTTTAATATTCGGTTGTAAGTTTTTGTCAACTAATTTATGCTACTGTTTTCCTTAATGAAAATGGTGCAAGAAAAAAAGAGACTTAAAGTTGGGTAAACGGGAACAAGATGACCAAAATATGAGTAAGAAACGGCCTAAATTAGGGGTTACGTGGAAAGTATCCAATCTCTCACCCATATTAAGTCCAATAATGTATTCAATGTTTCCTCCACAGCAGTTGGAGAATAATAATTTGAACCGGATGGGTGTCCCTTCTCGATTGCGTGAAAACGTGAGTGATGTGTTTAAATTGATTATATGTATATAGTTTTTTCTTATTCCAATATCCTTTTAACTTTCTTTTATCGACGATGGAATAATAAAAAATACAGGGTGTAAAACTGCAAAACGATGTAAAGCACAATGTTTTTGGTGGGGACTATGGTGGTACAAGTCCGATGAATTCGAAGGTATATATAAACCACTTTTTATTTCTTAATCAGTTCGGTATGATGAATTTTAATTTATAATTAAATCATAAAAGATTGTAGTAATGAATTATTTACAACGATTTTTAGTCTTCTGGGAAGTGATAATGGATAGAAAGGACTATTGTATAGCGATTGTTCTTTGATAAATTTCTATTACGGAAAAGGCAGATAATTTTTTGTCAAACATAATTGAAAGGTTTTTCTAAGTATTGTTGAATTGGCTTTTGAAATTTTGCTAAAAATGTTTCATATTTCCCCGTTTTTGGATAATTTGCATATTGGACCCTCAAACCTACTGTATATTATTTGGCAATTTGTATTCTCAAACAAAATTTACATATTACGCCCGTATTCTATTTTAAGCTACATAACTCGACAAGAAACCAAGAAATGAGAAGTTTAGGTTATTTAAATGAACTTTATGTAATATATACGGAAATGTCTGCTTACAGCCACACTTATGGTGTAAATGTGATAGATCATTTTGATGTTGATTGACTGTGACAAAAAAATAAAAATAAAAAAACAAAAAAAGACAAGGACAATACATGTATATTTGTTTATTTGATCTAATTTTTTTATTGGAGACGATATTGTGCTTCGGAACCAATTAATAAAAGCAACTCATTTTGACACAAGATTCAAAATTGGAACATCATATCTCGCTACCAAAGTTGCTGGACGTCAACCAAATGCTCACTCCTAGGCAAATTCAGGCCGTAGATTCCATGGGATTCAGATCAATGACTAAAGTCGGATTGATAAATATAGATAAAGGTTTGTTAAATTGGTTAATAGATTCTTTTAATACACAAGCAATGACTATGGAGGATATTTGAAATTTCAACTAAGGGTGATTCTCTCCCTAAGGAGGGGGGTGAATCTAAAGAAATCAACATGTATAACATATTGTTTGCAAGCAACAATGGAAATATTGACTTCCCAGGATTGATTGACAAAATAAAAAGGAAGCTAACGACGGACCAACTTTCAAAGTTTTATATATAATGCTTATGTTTGCTACTATATTTTTCCAGGATATGGGAATACGCTTGGTATGGCCAACTTAGATATGTTTGTCTATTTAAATGAAATTGATAAATACAATTGGGTGACAATCGTTTTAGATAGGCTTGTAGAAAGCATTAAGAAATACAAGACGTTGTTGAGCCATAAATTTATCACCGGTTGTGTGATTTTGTTGAAGGTAAATTGCATGAACAATTATTTTATTTAATGTACTCAACTACTGATATTATATTTACTGACTATTTCAATACTAATTGTTTGATGATTATTTTTTAGATGGTATTTTTATCTATTCTAGTGGAAGCATACCCTGATTGTGGAAAAAAACTTGATTCAACATTTGCTTTCATTGAACAATGGACACAAATTGAAGTGATTGAAATTCTCAAGTTTTATAAAAGTTAGGGCGGATATTGGAACAATGTGGTGAGTTTTCACAAAATAATCACCATTTTATAATTAGTATGTATATTCAAATTTGTTTATAGTATATCTAAGTGATCATGCATATAGATTTGGCACGAAATTGGGGAAATCAGAGATCCACCAACAAATTCAAAAGGGTGTTGGATGAAGAGCTCCAACCAAATATATATATCCAATGCTCGAAAGGGGGCTCGACAACAACAACTGACACAATTATGAAATACATTGGCGAGCAATATGTTATGTTAAACAAAAGAATGACACATTTAGAATCCACTTTTGGTCAAATATTGTGTGATGGGCTCGTGCATAGAAGAAAAAAGATTCAAATCAGTTTGAAGATCTAATGAAGCTTGTAGAAACATTGAGAACAATGGTGACTAACCTACAAATTGTGCAACAAACATGGATTTTAAATGGAAACAATGTGAGAAAGCATGTTAAAGAACATACAAGCAAGCAAGATAAAACATGCAAAGATGAATGCGTGAGCATGAAAAGTCCATCAACTGATCAGAACACAAATTCAACGAAAGAAACCCCTTTCATGTCAAGGCAGTTAGACGTCAAAGATTCATACAATATTAAAATGGAAGGATTGCCTCCTAATCTTAAAGGAAATACAAGGAATATAGAACATCAGCCTAAGAATGAAAATATCAGCATGGAGTCTCCACTGAATGGCTGCGGTACAACACCCGCCAAAACATCAGGTTTAGTGCTATCAAAATTGCACTTTGGGGATTCATACGAGCTTAAAATTGACTCATTTTCATGAAACGTGACATATTTAAATTAGAAGATATTATCATCGTTACCTAATTAGAATAGTGATGCCCTATAAAAGAGTGATAGAGCAAAGCCAAATCAAATGAGCTCAAAGTAATCATAAGAACGATCATTAAAATTTACAAGGCTACATGACAATTATGAATAAAATAATTGAGTCATAATATAAGTATAATGAAGTGTAGTAAAATAACATAAAAATGTTTGAATGATTTGTTATTGATTTGAGCTTTAAGAGCCAAACTTCCAAGTAGGAGAAGATATTAAGATCAAGAATGTGGAAGCGGAGAAGTATAAAATCAAAAAGATCAATCGAATGATCACAAATATTGGAATATTGATAATTGGGTTAACCAAATGACTAATCGATGTTCTCAATCATTTCCTGACGCAAGATTCTAACCCAGTCGTTTGCTCTACTTCACGACTCGTCTAAACACATAGAAAGAAGTAACTCGTCGAATATTCACTCCTAATGTCTTGTCCTATCTATTGATTGAACGGTATCCATTGTTTGCTAAGTGAAATTGATGCTCAATTGACAAGTTTGATAGTTTATCCACGGCCCATCAAAGAAATCAACGCTGGCCATATGATTGTTTGAGAGGTTCAATCAATTATAATGAGGCTCTGTTGTGCCACTTTGATGTAATGAGTTTTTTTTTTAATGTTCCTTCCACATAATTTTTTTTGTTGATTCTCATGCCTTACATTTGTCGAATGATCCATGACTTGCAACTAAATTCTCGTGAGAAATTACATAGTATGAAGATGTATAACGATTAGGTTGGCTGGTTACTCAATTTTTTTTTCCATTTAAGGGGTACCTATGATATTTGCATGTTAATTTAATAAGACGTCAATGAACTTATTTAAAGCGATATACAGCATTCTCGAAGATTTGGGCTTCACTGTGGTTTAATACGATAAAATCTTGTACTTTTGGTCGTTTGGCTCTTCTTAAGACCTCGGTAGGCAGAATCTTTGGAACTTCTTTTAATGCCTGTTCTTCTATTGGTAGAGTTGGACAAGATATATCACTACTAGACCATCCTTGACTTTGGTAAAATCACATAACGTGGTTCGAGTGTCGGTGTAAAGCTTTGTCCTCATGATCTTGAGTCCAAGCTAAGAAATCCATTTGGGGCCTGAGATAATTTTCTCAAAACCAGAGAAAAACTAATATATTGAAAAATAAGAATGAAAGTTGTTTTCAGCTATTGGGCTTACAGGACTTTAAATAGACACAAACCCTAAAATACCAAAATTACTAAACAGAATAAAATTCCTAATCTAATTTTCTTCTAAATACTAGTAGAATCCCAACAAATATAATATTTTTAATAAAAGTAATAAACACCCTAATAATTACCAAATAGGATATCAAGTCATAAATCCAACATGTCTTGGACTAATATAAATTATCTCAAAATATTGTCCATTTTCCCTACATCATTCTCCTTTTCTTCAAAAGAGCTTGTCCCCGAGCTATAATCTGAATAAAGAAGCACGTCATTCTTAAAAGAATACACTTCAGCAACATCGGACTTCTTTACAAATATCCACATGCTCAGGAAGATCAATTTAAGGCATCAATCTTAGCGAGATAGTAGTTTTGACCACACATTCCTTTGGGGATATTATTTTATGACTATCCATGACCAACAAATAAATATTTGTTCGCTCCTTATAACTTAAATTGACATCAAGCTAACAAGGTATATTCAACGACTTGGGACTCACATCAATACTTTCTGCACCGTATGCAACATTGGGTTGATATTGTTTATCGGATTAAGATTTAAATCAAGAGGGCCAACGGTGGTATCAGATTGATAATTATTGATTTCATCCGATTGTTTATATTCTTGATCTGGTGAATCCATCGACTATATCTGTGGGGTTAAGGGCCAGTGTTTTAAAAATCGGATCTGACCAGCCGATTTGACCGGTTTAATAGGTAATCGGCTGCCAATCCGGTCCAATCAGCCCTCAAAAACCACTTCTCTTCCTGCCCAGTTCGAACCGGAAAAAAGGGTTAAAAACCGGTAAAATTGATGAACCAGTGAACCGGCTAAACCACTGGTTCACTTATTAAAAAAAAAAGTAAAAAGTTAAGAAGTTAAGGTAGTGTTTTTTTTACTGCCGCTTAGACTTCAATCCGACAATTCCTCACGCCTTTTTTCAATTTTCACTTTGAATCAAGAGGAAATTCAATCTTTCATATGATTTTGAGCATCAATATCAAAAGAAGACTATTTTCCCCCAACTTCAGGTATTTTCATGTTCTTTTATGAAAGAATTTAGGTGACCAAATTCCTCCAATATTTGTTTTTCTATGGGTGATTAGTAAAATAATTATTCTTCGTGTTTATCAAAGTTTGAATTATTGTTCTGATATTATGTTATTGTGATTGTGAAAAAGTTGATTTACAACTTAAACAAGGTTTAGAAGATGTTTATGAAGCCTCTGTTCGGGTTATTACGTGACATTTTCTTTGAGACTTACAATATCTTGCATTTTCTTTTCAAACATAGAATGCTTATAATCATTTTGTGATCATGAACCTTTAGGACAATCTTATAAGATCTTCTAATTAATGCCACGTACATGATTATGAGAGCTTATAAGGGAATTATATTTAACCATTTTTTCCTTTGATAATTAAAACACATTAGCTTTAGAAATGCAATGTGATAGTACAATCTGAATAATTTATTACATAAAGACTATAGTCTATATATTCTTTTCTGAATTTTTTGTTAATACCAATATAAAATCTCAAGTTTGATTTTCATATGCATGTCTCATATGTTACTTTAATACTGACATCTTATATAAAATGCTAAAGATTCAAGATAAATAGTGAAAGAAAACAAATGATCCCTATATCGACTTAATTTAATGAGTACATTATTCTTATCAATTTTATGGCATTGGAATTGTAGAACATGGATAATGCTTCATCTACACCATCTGTACTACCATAGTCGGTGGAAGACACGTATGGCTTCTCTCTAAATCCTCATCGACGAGTTGACATAGCATGGAAACATTGTTATGAGGTACCATCGGCAAGCTGAAAGACTAAATCTATTAAGTGTGCTTATTGTGATACGGTAATAAGTGGTGGAAGAATCAACCGCATGAAGCAACATCTTGCCGGCATACATGGTAATGTAAAACCTTGTGATAAAGTTCCTTCAGAAGTTTGTTTTGCCATCAAAGGATCATTAAAAAAGATAAAGAACTAGAACAATTATTTGTGATGATCCCACACAACAACAAAGTGATGATGTTGAAGAAATTCCTAATCCAAAACATAAGGAAGACGTGTTAGATAGTAATAAGAGGGAAAAATGATGCACATAGGAAGTAACATGAAAGCTAGTGCAGGGATTGATTCATCTCAACCTAGCATACAAGTTAAATTACAAAGTAAAGAAAGATGGCATGAAAATGATATGGCAATAGCTTTAGGGATGTATGATGCTTGTATTCCAATCAATGCAGTTAATTCACCATTTTACAAACCAGCAATAAGTAGGATAGCAAATATGGGTCATGGATACGTTGGTCCTAATTATCATGCTTTGAGAGTCCCTTTGCTTAAGGAAGCCAAAACTCAAGTACAATTGACAATTGATGCTTTTCGAAGCAAATTGGTTGTACAATTATGGGTGATGGTTGGAATGATCATAGTCATAGATCATTAATTAGTTTTTTGGTTTATTTTCCTGATGGAATATCATTTATTAAATCAGTAGATGTTTCTGATATTGAATCAAATGCTGTCAATTGTGCAATCTCTTTGCTGAGATAGTTGAAATGGTGGGTGTTAAAAATGTTGTTCACATGGTCACTGATAATGCAAGCAACTATAAAGCTACTGTCCATCAGTTTTTTGGTCACCTTGCTCGGCACATTGCATCAATTTGATTATGAAAGATATGGGAGAATTGCATTCAGTGAAATCTTTGGCACTACTTGCTTCTAGAATCACGGTTTTTTAGAATAATCACAAATGGACTCATGCATGGTTAAAGAAAATACCCTCATGGACTGAAATTATGCTCCCAGGTGGCACTCGTTTTGGCACGACATTCATAGCATTGAAAAGTCTTTATGATCTTAAAGAATACTTGGAAGCCATGGTTGTAAATGCAGGGTTTAAGAAATTTTTGAAATCAGAAAAAGGTAGAGAAGTGAAGCAAATTGTTCTAGATAGTGTATTCTGGAATAACTGTTTGATTACTGTGAATATTATGAGTCCCATTATGAGACTATTGCATATGTGTGATTCAGAGGAAAAACCTTCATTAGGTTATGTGTACGAGGGTATGTGAAGGGCAATTTAGGGTATAAAAGAGATGTTCAAAAACAAAGAGCGTTTGTATAGCACTTATGCTGATATTATTAATCTTAGGTGGGATAATATGTTGCGTAAACGTCTCCACGCGGCTGCATTTTGGCTTAACCCTGCATTTCAATATGATCCAGATAGTCCTTGTCAAAGGGGTGAGGTTCTAAATGGTGTGCTTGATGTCTTAGAGAAGCATCTCCCTAAAGTTGACAACATAATGGATGAAATTACTACATTTCGAGAGGGCAAGAAAAGCTTTGGACGGGCATTGGCTAAAAAGAGTGTAAAAAATACACGTCCAGGTATATATTTTCTTGTTTATTAAAAATTGGTAACTTAAAGTGACATTAAATTTACCTAATTTAGTATGAAGAATATTGAAACTAAATTTTGTTTATTATTTGTACAAAATATTTTTTGGACGAATGGTGGAGGCTATTTGGAGCAGACGCACCAAATTTACAGAAACTTGCGATTATGATTTTGAGTCAAACATCATCTTCGTCTAGATGTTAGCTTAATTGCAGTGTATTTGAACACATCCATACTAAGAAGATGAATAGATTGGAGTATCAAAGACTAAATGATCTTGTCTTTGTTCATTATAACTTGCGGTTGCAAAAGCAGTATGAAGTTTATTTAACTCGTACTTTCTTTACTTAAATTTATGTGTTAATGTTAGAACTTCTGAGTTTCTATTAGAAAATCTCTTTGAAATGTTACGGCATTTTGTAGCGGTAAAGAGAAGAAAAGACCCTATGATCCAATTGACTATGAGTGCATTGACAAAGTGGAGTTTTGGATAGTTGAAGAAGAGCCTAGTGGAGAACTTTATTTTGATGAGTTGGAAGAAATTCTCGAGGAAGATTTGACTAACAATGAAACTTTGCTGCCATCTAGAGGTTGTTAATTTCAATATTTAGACCATTTAATAATTACTTGTAATCATATTTTATTATCTTATTAAAACAATCTTTTATAATTCTTTGTTTAGGTAATGACGATGATGAGATAAATGATCATATTGACTTGTCCATATTTGACAATGCCTCCTCTAGTGATGGTGATGTAGCTCGTATGCTAAGGCAACAAAGAAATATTATTTGTGAATGGATCGTGGTTTTTAGATTTTAATATTTATTTTTATGAACTTAGGTTTATGTTTTTGATATTTTGTGGTTTATTTTGGAGTTTATTGTTTTTTTTGTTGAAAATTGACGTGATAATTCTTGTTTGAACTTGGATTTAGAATTGCATTATTCTTACTTTGTTTTAGTTACTTAAATTTGAATTGATTTTACGTGTACTAGTTGTGATTAATGAGATAAAACTTAGTTTATGAAAATAACTTGAAAATATTTAAATAAGAATTATTTTTTAAAATGGTTGATTACATATATTAAAACTTAAATTAAATTATTATTTTGTAATGATGTCATATCGGTTGAACCAGTGGTTAAATCGGTTAAACCGATCTAACCAGTAACCAGTAAGGCTTTCGGTTCGATGTCCGATCCGGTTTTTAAAACATTGGTTAGGGTGACTTCCTTACTTGTGTCTGTTGCGGTAGTCTCTATTGCTTGATTACTAAAATGTTTAGTATATTTTTCAAATAATTTGACTTCTAGAGCCAAATTATTAATCTTTTAAATGTAGTTAGCAATCCAATTCGATTTCAAATAGTGTCTAAGACCGTTAATATATCTTGCACGCACTATATAATCTGTTTCACACAAATCATTCTGATTTGTCAACCTAATGAATTTAGATGTATAATTGGAAACAGATATGTTGCCTTGCATGCAATTTTTATATAGCTGATATAAATACTTCTCATAATCAGGGGGCATAAATCACTCCAACAATAGCTGCTTCATTTTCCTCCATGTACGAACTGGATCTTTATATTGTCGCAATATATTGCTTTGCACTTGATCCCACCAAAAGCAGCACGTCCCCTTAATTTGGAGGCAACCAATCTCACCATCTTATTTTCGGGTACCTCTCTCATAGACATAAATTTCTATTTGAGATCCAATCTAAAAAATCTTCTACATGAAGATTACCATCAAAGCTAGAAACATCAGAGTTTATGTGCCAATCAAAAAGGCCATGAACAAACCCTGGCACAAAGTTTTTGTTGACAGTGACCTCCCCCTTAGTGATGGCTAACGTGAGTTTTCGTATGTCGTCACGAATCTCACGACAATCTGCCATTAAGGTGTCTAACCTACTACCGACGTCAGTAGGGTTGTTGACTCCTTGTCTTGTAGTCATTACAAGGCAATCCTTGCTCTGGTACCACTTGACGCAGAACGGAAGTGCAAAGAGCCAGATCAACATCAAAGCTATGAGATAATTTTCTCAAAACCAGAGAAAAACTAATATATTGAAAAATAAAAATGAAAGTTGTTTTCAGCCTTTGGGCTTACATGACTTTAAATAGACACAAACACTAAAATACCAAAATTACTAAAGAGAATAAAATTCCTAATCTAAATTTTTTCTAAATACTAGTAGAATCCCAACAAATATAATATTTCTAATAAAATTAATAAACACCCTAATAATTACCAAACAGGATATCAAGTCACAAATTCAAAATATCCCGGACTAATATAAATTATGTCAAAATATTGTCTCTCATGTTTAATTGAAATCAATTTGATATGTCAAAGACCATTATTTCCTTTCCTTTTCTCTCACTTTCATATACACATGTACACAACACAAAAGGGGGAAAGAAGAAAGAGAGAGAGGGCAGACACTGATGGAAGTAAAAGGAAAAGAAAAAAGAAAGAAATAGAGGAACGAAAAACAAAAGAGGAGAAGAAAATATGGCTCATTTTCCAAATCCCCTTGAAGGTTAGGTAAAATTCTCATCTTTTTTACTATATATATATTTATATTTTTTGTTTGTGGCTATATAGTTAGGGATTGAAATTATTGTTCCAATTTTAGGATTTGAGTGTTGATTTTGGTTAGATTTAATTTGGAATTTTTTTGAAGAAATTTTTCAATCTCCATGTTTAATTAAGTTGGCTAATGGAATTCTTGTGGGTTTGTTGATTTTATTTATAAGGAATATTGAAATCCATTTTTGCTTAGTTTTGATTCTTAATAAAGTTTGGATTAAAGTAGAGTAATTTTTTGTTCTCTTAGGCAAAATTGGTTGTTTGATTAACATTGAGTTTCAAGGTTTGAATGAATATATGATTCTAGTTGAATTTTTTGTTAAACTTTGGAAATTATGACTTCATTATACTTTTAAGGTTGATAGTTATTTTTGGATCTTGATAAATAAGTTTTGGTAAAGTGTAACTACACGAATTATGGAGCTTTAGTTGGTTTTTATCTAAACTAATTTAGGTTTGCTATAAACAAGCTTGCTTGATGAGAAACTAAAAATTCATGTCTTGAATTGGAGAACTCTTGGATTTAGTTGATTCATTTAGGTTACCTAATTAACGTATAGTTTGGATGTTACGTAGGTGTTGAGTTTATATTTAGATGACCAAATCTTTTAGGCATGTTTTGGTTTAGACTTGAAATTATGGAAAATTCTAAGGTGACGTCACGTCACATGACGTAAGTTATAACCAATAGAATTATGACACCTCATTAATAAGTTACCTACTTATCAGGTTACTAACATGTCATAATACTATTATCATAAGTAATTGTACTATACTATTATTTGACCACATTCATTGTAATATTTAACCACATCAATAGTAAATTACAAATTAATAAATTATTATAAAAATAAATAAATAATTGTGTAAATAATATTTTATAATAAACGATATAAAATATTTCAAGTTGAATAATTAATATTAACCTTTGAAAAATTTCATAATATTAATACACATAATTTATATTTTAATACAAATATGATAGTACTAATTATGATATTTCATAATGTGGCTAATTACTACTAATATGAGACAATACTATACATGTGTAGTCAATATTGTGCTATGTGAGCCTATACTACTACATGTGAGACATATACCATGTAATGTGAAGAATTATATACATTGGTTAGTACTAATGATAATACTCCATAATGTGGCTAATTACTACTGATATGGGACAGTACTAAGTATGTGGAGTCAGTGTTGGATGAAGATGAAGACTTTGAAGTGAAGGGAGGTTTTGATGATTTCCAAAGTCATCCGCTAAGTGAAAGCTTAGTACAAACCTTAGAAGATATTTGACCAAGGAAGAAGTATTTCAGACTAGTCAAATATGGTCCAGAAAACTACTGATCTGTTGCTGAAGAAGGAATCAGACTGGTGGATTATCAGCCGACTCAAATCAGATTAGTTCAAGTTTGGGATCAGCCGATTACACATCAGACGAGTGACTTCGATCAGCTGAGTGGAAGTGGATCAGAAGTTAGTGCAACGGTAATAAATGCACTTGGAGTAATAAATGCTGAAGAGGAAGGGTATTTATGACAAATGATTGAAGAGAAACCTCGTATCAGCTTGGTGCATTTAATGCGGACTGACAGCAAGTACAGCAGAGTGTACAGTGTTCAGTCGCAGGTAGCCGTTTCTGCAGAAGGACCAGTACTCGATGATTTGGACACCTGTCGATCTCTCAACGGGTAGATTTTTAAATCTCAAGTATAAATAGTTCAGTTCGTGAGTTGAGGAAGAAGACACAACACAAGAGACAACGCACTTTGAGAGTAAAAATCTGAAGCAGAAGTTCTTCTAAGTCTCAAACTCAAGAACAGAACACTCAACAGCTGAGTCATTTGTTGACGAAGCAGAATAGAGAGATAACAGAAAATACTTGTAAAATCTGAGTGATTTTGTTAGGACTGTGTTGTGAGAAGTAGATATCAATCTTTGTGAGCGATATTACTTCAGAGGATAGGAGTTTCTTTGTGATTTCCTATTGTGAACTTACGGCCATATCATTTGTTGTTTGGCGTAAGCAGTGTATACTGTAATCTGCGTGATATAGTATAACCCAAAATCTAAGTGACTTGGAAGAGTGGACTAAAGGATTTATATCCATATAACCACTATAAAAATCCTTTGTGTTTTTACTTGCATAAACTTCTGCATATTTAAAACAGCATACTTAAATCACTTAAAGGTTAACTGTTGGAAAAGTTTTTAAAGGAGTTTGTTAAAAACTGGGGATAAAACTATTTCAAAGTTAAGGAAAACTACTTGTGAAAAACACTTGATAAATCCGCTGCAAGTTAGTTATTTTTAAAACTATGATTTTGATAAAATCAGCTGAGTGAAATCAGAAGAGTGGTCAACTCTGCTGTTCAAAGCTTTGTGCGAGATCAGCTTAGTCTGCTTACAATTCTTGATCAGCTTAGTCTGCTGACAGAAAAGTTAGAGAATTTTTAAAAGGCAATTTTTTATAGAGGTCTATTCACCCCCCCCCCTCTAGACCTCATCTGACCACTTGGGACCAACAAGTGGTATCAGAGCAGGTGGTTCATCTGAATCATCTGACTGATCAACGAGCTTGATCCTTAAGTGTTTTTCAAAGGTTTTCAAAAGTTTTCAAAAGAGCATCTTTTTGAAAAACAAAACTTTTTGAAAAATGGATTGTATCAGCCTAGTTCCCCACATAGGCGGTATGAGCTTTGAGGACTGGAAGATACGCATGGAAATTTTCCTTGCTGCTTACAATGATAATATGTACAGGTGCATAACAAAAGGTCCGATAAGAGTCACCAAAACAATCAAGGTTGATGGACAAGATGTGGTTGTTGACAAAGATGAAGACGAGATGACAGCTGATGAAATCAAGCTGAAAAATCTTGACAAAGTTGGAATCTTCATCATGACAAAATCTCTGGACAGTGAAAGGTTTGACAAAGTCAAACATTGTAAAACATCAAAAGAGATGTGGGATAAAGTCCGTGATATGAGCGAAGGAAATGACGCCATCAAAGAACAGAATCTAAGTGTTGCCATGGAGAAGTTTGAGAACTTCAAAATGAAACCTGGAGAAACCATTGACCAGATGGATTCAAGGTTTACAAAAGTGTTGAACAATGTTCTGAAGTTGGGAAAGACGTTTACAGATAAGGAGATCACTGTTAAAGTTTTAAAGGCGCTACCACCAAAGTTCAACATGAAGATAACAGCGATGGAAGAATCAAGGGATCTGGGGAAGATCTCACTGACTGAGCTGTTTTCTGCACTCAAGGCGTACGAGTATAAAATGCCAAGGATGGGAATAGAAGAGACCTCAACTTCTGACCCCACTGCTGCACTGGTCGCTGCAGAAAGAACAAGAAAATCCGCCGGAAAGATCATAGAAGAGGACTCATCTGATGAGGCCCCAGTACTGAGCAAAAAGGAGTACACGGCTGGCGATGTGGCTTTGTTATTGAACGGGTTCAAAGAGTTCTACAAGAGAAAAATGAAGAACAAATATAACAATGCTTCTACTTCTAAACCTACCTCTAATTCTCATGATATTAAGGATGATTATAAATCCAAAATGATGTGCTATAATTGCAGGAAATTGGGACACTTCATCAAAGACTGCCCATATCCTAAAGAGGAGAAATATACGGAGGAGGAAAAGAAACAAAGAAAAGAAAGAAGAGAGAAGAGATACCAAAAGAGCAAGGTGCTGTTGGCTGAAGCTGAAAAGATGGCAGCCATCTACTCATCAAACACAGAATCTGGCACTTCAAGTGATGACTCTGTTTTTGACGAAACACCTGTACTGCTGTGTCTCATGGCCAAAGAATCTGATGATTCTGACAATGAGGTAATACTCTCTGAAAGTGAGCTTGAACTGTTTAGCTCATTTGAGCAGATGATGAACAACAAAGTAGATGTTGTTAATGAGCTTGCTAAGCTTAATGACGAGATGATTCTGCTGAAAAAGCAAAATGCTAAACTGAAACTTAAGGTTGAAAAACCTGAAGAATCAGCCATGTATAAAAAGCTTTCGCATGAATGTGAATCTCTGAGAGCTGAATGTGAAATGTACAAGGGACAAATCAAGGAACTTGAAGCTAGAATATCTGCACATAATAAGTTGTCTGTTCCTAAGTCGTCTGTTGAGCAAATAGAGAAACCTATTGAACAGAGCACTCCCTTAGTAAAAAAAAGTTTAGAACTGAACAAAGCTGAGAAGTTTATATCTGCTGATAATAGTAATATTATTTTGTATGTTCAGACTGCTAAACCTACTTCACCTGAGATTGAGAAAAAGGAGATAAAAACTCCTAAGGCTAAGAAGGGTAAAAAGCCTGAAAATGAAAAATAGACTGGTAAAACCAAACAGCAGAGTAGTCCAAAGAAGTCTGCTGATAAGAGTAAAACCAATCAGACTAGTAAAACTAAGTCGTCTGTTAAAGAGCAAGTTAAGAGCAGACCTAAGAAGCAAAGAAATTATAACTATAATGCTTGGTATGGAAATGAGTCTCATTATGTGCAACCTGCTTATTCACCATATTATGCTGCACCTCATTATCCACCTTATTATGCTGCATATCCTGCTCATCAACCAATGCATGCTTACCCTGCTTACCATGCATCTTATCCTGCTTATGAGCCTTATACTCATCATAATGATTATCAACATAACATGCCTGCTGATTATGATGAAAATGAAGTTGCTCATGCTCCTGCTAAAACTCTAAAGCCTAAGAAGCCTAAGACTTCAACATCTTGGGTTGTCAAAGGTGATACTAATCCACCAGGACCCTCTCAATAAAGGGTACCTAAAACATTTTTATTTTGTTTTGTAGGTCAGGATTAGGAGTAGGAGTAAAGTAGTGAAGAAATGGTACTTGGACAGTGGATGTTCAAGGCACATGTGTGGAGACATACATGAACTGGCAGATGCTGTTGCTGTAAATGGTCCAAGAGTTACTTTTGGAGACAGCAAAGAAGGCAAGGTTGTAGCTGTTGGAAAGCTTATCAAAGGAAACATAGAGATATCTGACGTCTCATATGTTAGTGGCCTGAAGTACAATCTGCTGAGCATAAGTCAATTTTGTGACAAGGGATTTTCCGTAGTGTTTTCATCAGATAAGTGCTATGTTGAACAAGTTGGAACAAAGAAGGTTATTTTATCTGGAAGAAGACAGGGAAACATCTGTGTAGTCGACTGGAATTCTGTGGACAAGAATTCTAATGTTTGTTTGGTGGTTTCTACACCAAGTGAAATCAGTTGGCTTTGGCACAAAAGAATGAATCATTTGAATTTCAAGACCATAAACAGATTGATAAAGAATGATCTGGTAGAAGGAATTCCAAAGACAGTCATGAGCAAAGACAAGCTTTGTGACGCATGTCAAAAGGGAAAACAAGTAAAGTCATCTTTCAAAAGCAAGAAGCACCAATCTTCAACCATAATTTTGGAGCTATTACATATGCATTTGTTTGGCCCTATTGATCCAATCAGCAATGGTGGAAAGAAATACTGCCTGGCTGTTGTGGATGATTTTTCAAGATTTACTTGGGTGATTTTCATGAAGAAGAAAAGTGAAACCAAGGAACATCTTACTGATCTGATGGAACTGATCCAGAATGAGAAGAGTCAAAGAATATTGAAGATCAGATCAGATAGAGGGACTGAGTTTACAAACTCTACTGTTGAAGAGTATTGTAATTCCAGAGGAATCAGTCATGAGTACTCTGCTGCCAGAACCCCTCAACAAAATGGAGTTGCTGAAAGGAGAAACAGAACTCTAAAAGAAGCTACCAGGACAATGATAGCTGAAGCAAAGCTGCCCCAAAGATTCTGGGCAGAAGCTACAAATACAGCATGTTATACACAGAACAGGTGTATGATCAACAAAAGTCAAAACAAGACACCTTATGAGCTATGGAACAACAGAAAGCCTAACTTACATTATCTTAGGATTTTTGGTTGTAAATGTTATGTTTTGAACAATGGGAAAAATCACCTTACTGCATTTGCAGAAAAGGCTGATGAAGCTGTTTTTGTAGGTTACTCTACTGTTAGTAAAGCTTATAGAGTGTTTAACAAAAGAACTTTACTGGTAGAAGAATCTATTCATGTAGTATTTGATGAACCAAGTCGATCATCTGAAAAGAATCCAAGTGCAAATCCAGAGATATCTGCTGACTTTCAGAAATTGAATGTGGAAAGAAAGGAAGAATATGTACCCATCATACTACCTGATTTAACTCAAGTGCTGTTCAAAATCAGTCTGCTGATTGTCTAACAGAGGAGTTGCAAACAGCTAACAGACCAGAGACTGTTCAACAGATTACAACTGTTCAACAGACTACTACTGAAACTCCAACAGTAGTGTTGCAAGATCAATCAAGAGGACAACATCCAGATTTGCAACCTGATCTCAGATGGCTCAGAGATCACCCACCTGAGTTAGTGATTGGTGATCCTTTGGATAGAGTGAGAACTAGAAGGTCAACTGCAAATGAAACAATGTTTGTAAGTTTTCTTTCACAAATTGAGCCTAAGTTGATTGATGAAGCTCTTGGTGATTCTCACTGGATTGAAGCAATGCAAGAAGAGTTGAATCAATTTGAAAGGAATGAAGTCTGGTACTTAGTTCCCAGACCTACTCATTAAAGAGTAATTGGTACTAAGTGGGTATTCAGGAATAAAATGAATGAAGATGGTATGGTTACCAGAAACAAAGCAAGACTAGTTGCCAAAGGTTACTGCCAAGAAGAAGGCATTGATTTTGATGAGACATTTGCACCAGTTGCAAGGCTTGAAGCAATCAGATTATTCTTAGCCTATGCTGCTCACAAGAACTTCACTGCTATCAGATGGATGTGAAGTCTGCTTTTCTCAATGGAGAATTGCAAGAAGAAGTGTACGTTGAACAACCCCCTGGTTTTGAAGTTTATAAACAGGGAGACAAGGTATATCGTCTGAAGAAAGCTCTTTATGGACTGAAACAGGCTCCAAGAGCATGGTATGATACTTTATCTGATTTTCTCTTAATTAAAGGATTTCGCAAAGGTAAAGTAGATAAAACATTGTTTACTATTGAATGGGATAATCATATATTGTTGGTACAAATATATGTGGACGATATTCTTTTTGGTTCAACTAACAAACAGATGTGTGAAAGATTCTCTAAGCTGATGCAAAACAAGTTTGAAATGAGCATGATGGGAGAATTAAATTACTTTCTTGGTTTACAAGTTAAACAGCTAACTGATGGTATTTTTATTAATCAAGCAAAGTACACAAAAGATCTGTTCAAGAAATTTGGTATGGAAACTAGCTCACCAGTTAATGTTCCTATGTCTACTGGACTTCGTCTGGACAAGGATGAAGGTGGCAAATCAGTTGACATCACCAAATACAGAGGCATAATTGGGTCACTGTTATACTTAACAGCTAGCAGACCAGATATTATGTATTCTGTTGGGGTTTGTGCGAGATTTCAATCAGATCCTAAGGAATCTCACCTCTTAGCTGCTAAAAGGATATTAAAATATCTCAAAGGCACACAAGAATTGGGATTATGGTACCCAAGGGAATCAGGATTTGAACTTATTGGATATTCAGATTCTGACCTTGCTGGCTGCAAGATTGATAGGAAGAGTACTACAGGTACTTGTCAATTTTTAGGCAGTCGTCTGATCTCATGGATGAGTAAGAAACAGACTTCAGTATCCATATCTACTGCTGAAGCTGAATACATTGCTGCTGGAGCATGTTGTGCACAAATACTTTGGTTGAAGCATCAACTAGAAGACTATAATCTTAAGATCAGTGGAATCCCTATTTACTGTGACAATACAAGTGCATCTCACTTACTCAGAATACTACAAGTCATTCCAGGACTAAGCATATTGAGATCAAACATCACTTCATCAGAGACCACGTTGAAAAGGGAAATGTTATTATTGAGTATGTTCATACAGACAATCAGATTGCTGACATTTTCACCAAACCTTTGAATGAAGCAAGATTTTCCACTCTAAGAGCGGAATTGGGCTTGTTAAAATTGGATTCATAAGCTGAGGGGGAACCTATCAGAAGACTGGGTTCAACTGCTGACTAATCTGATATCAACAAGTACTGTACTTCAAGAAGACTGACTCTCAACAGACTAGTTGACTGATGAATTCTTGAATTCAGGGGGAACGTGTAAGACTAGCGGTACCCTTGTTTTAAAGATGAAATCTTCAATGACAGTTAGTTGAAGTTGTTTAATCAGAAGATTTGTTTTTAATTCTCGAAGATTTGAAGATTATTTATCTTGCTGGATTGACAAACAGCAAAGGAAGATCACTAGATATTGGCCTTCACTAGTGATATATTGTATCAGACAAGTCATCTATCAGATAAGTATTATTTTACTCATCTGTTGTTATTTATGTCAGCTTATATTTAAGTGCTGTTCTAAAAACGTTTTATCAGAAACACGCTTTCACTACAAAAAAAAGCATCTTATGTGACGAAATATTTCGTCACGTAACATGCGTTTTTCGTCACAACAGGTTTACGTGACGAAATAATTCGTCACAGGGTTCGTCACATAGGCCCCGTCAAATAAAGTCTAATGTGACAAAAGTCATGTTCGTCGCATAACTCTGCGACAAAATTTATCTCGTCACAACAAAGCAATGTTTTGCGACGATGTATTTGTCGCATAAGTACAACGAAATTGTCACCAAAAGTGCATTTCGTCACAACAAATATGATTTTGACAAAGCTTTATGTGACGATTTTATTTGTCACATAAAAATCTAACCTGTTATGACAAATTATTTTATCACAAAAAATATTAGTTTGAAATTGTTTACATCTTTATGTGACAATATATTTTGTCACATAAAAATAGCCTTTATGACAAAAAAAAATTGTCACAAGAAAATTTAATTTAAAATTCTACAAATGCTTATGGGATAATATAATTTGTCACTATAAATTTTACGATTAATAATCCTATTAGAATTCATAATTTACGTTTTTCACCTCATTGATAAACTAAAACAGTAATATTACAAAAACTAAAATTGATTATCAAAATAACAATATCAACCAACTTAATAAGTATTTAAGTTCAAAAATCACAATATCATTCATATTCAAGTGAATATCTCAACAACTGCATTAAACAAAATAATAGCACTTGTCAACAACCTATTAAGTTTCACAAAAAAGAATTCAAAACAAAACTTTTTTGAACCGAAACTTCCAAAACTTGAACACATGTTGATTTCAATATCTTCAACTTCTAACACTTCTTAGCCTCTAAACATAGCTCCGCCACATTTTCATTAGCCATCCAAAGTAGCAGTAGTATTTCTGCATGAAGACCACACTTTAATTAGTGAAACACTTATAACTAAATAGATTCTAATTATCCCATTAAGTAAAGCAAGTAGCAAATTATTCATCCAGCTTTCAAAGCCAACAATTCATATCAAATCTAAATAGACGAAAAGATGAATTTTGAGTCCTATTGTTGACTTAACACCTTATAGAACATTCTCTACCATCAAATTACACAAATAAAAGAGAACTATGTCATCCAAAACCTCATCCATTTATGTCACGAAGTAATGCTAACAATATTTGGACTTAAACAAACAGCCTTGATACATATATGGGAAATAAAGGACTAACTTTATAAGACTTAAACAAGTAATCAATAATCAATTCATTAACATGCATGTTAGTTATCAACCCCAATATCTAAGCTTTAATAATTTCCCAAACTCCTTACGCTTGAAAATTAAATTGACAAAATAGTAAGTATTCTTACCATGTACAATTTGGTGTAGTATTGCTGCTTTGCATCCTTAACCAAAGTTGTTGCATTTGTTGCATTTGTGCTTGCAGTGTCTCAATTTTCTCTTCATTGTTCTTGTTTCTCTCTTTTTGTTCTTCCAATTCAATGGTGAGTGTGCTAATTTTGGTCTCTGCATTCTCAAGTTTATTTTGAGTTTCAAATAACTTCTCGTTAATTTGTGAATCTTGTTTTGTAGTGGATGAAAAACTTTTGCCTCGAGGAGCAACCTCTACCCCATATCCCATGCCTTTTTGGTAACCAGATCGATGACCAAGTGCTTCTGCTAGTATTTCATCCTCGGACATGGGAGTTTCTCCTTCCTCCATTGACTTTTCCTCCAATTCAATCATTTTATCCTACAATGAGTCATTTTGGATTTCATTAAAATAAAAAATGTCTAATACTATATTCATACATAACAAAATCCAAAGAATCTTACATAGTGCTGCAGCAGTAGGATTCACAAATTGACTAGTTTTGTCAATGTGAGTAGTACAACAATTTACTTCTATTTTTCGAATTAATCAAGGACCGATCCTGCATTAAACGTCAAATATTTAGTTAGATGTTGAAACTTTCATGGGATTTTTTTATATATAATTTCATCTAGTATTAGTGCTCAACATAATCCTTATTTAAAACACTTAAGAGCACATGTAAAAGGCTGCCAATACTTAGGAGGGAAAAAAATAAAAATAAATTAATAAAAGGTGAATATAACCTTAAATTTTGTGCTCTCAAGCCAATCACACACTTTAACCCACGTTGTATCTGTCACCTCTGACCGTGGGCTCTTTTCCCTCGGATTCTTCCCCTTTCGCACAAATTCCTTGTAATAGTTAGCCAATCTATTCCTCCAATGTCTTTAGCAATCTTGAAACATTTTATCAACAAGTTTTTGGACACGTTCAGTGTTCCAATCCTCAATTTCAAACCAATCCTAGAAAACCAAAACAAGTTATTATTACTTTGATAAGAATAAATACTAATTTATTTCAGGAATTCGCTTAAGTATTACAAATAATCTTTTTCGACATTTTTCCTTATTTGTTTCAGGAATTTGCCTCCACCAAGATACATCTGCAAGTTGTGCATGTGCTCTAACAGCAACTCCAATTCCCTCGGGAAACAACTCCTCGTTTTGAGTCGATATTCTCTCACGTGGATTGAACACAATTTTTATCTTCCCGTGCTACATAAGATTAAGAATGTAAACATCTTTTCAATTAATTCAACTTTATCAAGATTAATAAAAATTACCCGCTTTATTATCTTGTCTAGATTAATGCCTCTGCTTGCACCACGAACACCTCTTTTTCGAGCACTTGAATCTAATAGAGGAAAACATAAAACAAATGGACAAGATAAAATTTAAAAAAAAAAAAAAACATCAAAGTATAAAAGTGAATGAGAATGATATTGTGTAATGTAATAAGAAACAACCAAATAAAAAAATACTACATATAAAGAAGAAATGGAAACACTACCAATATTAAGATTGGGTGTCGATGACTCGAAATCAAGTTATCAGACCCTATGACATTCTGCTTTGCAAAATTAATAAATGACTTGACTCCATTAATATATGAACTAGAAAATCTATTCCTATCTTTAATCCAACTTTTGTCCATTGCCACGTACGTACCTGTGAAATGAACATTTTAGGAGATCATGTAATGCAACAACAATTTATTAGAGTTGGTGGGTACCTTTCGTTTCTCATTTATCATAATACGAGTTATACTCGTGCTAGAAAGAGCTTTCAACCTTCCATTCTGAAAATGCTATAACAATTGCATAGAGCTAACACTTTATATTGGAATTGAATTAACAAATTATTAGATTTGGGAAGGAAAAAATAATTTCAGTTCAGCCCCTGGTTTAATGGTTTAAAAATCTTCCTTTTGAGTTTCTGTTTTGCTGAATCTGAGGGTGTCTTAGCATAGCATTATGAGTTGGCTCAAACCCATGTATTCAAATTGCTTTAGCATGTATAAAGAATTCAATATGGACAAAAATCTTATGAGTAAAACCCACGTAGTCAGAGAAATTCAGTTTCATTGATACCACTTATAAGATATTATGTAATACTGTAAGCACATTCTGTAAACAATAAAAAAAATTCAATTTATAGAAGGCACAATATTGATTTCTACCCAGAACAAGAACGACAAGTATGAGAACAAAGAACCAACTTAGCAATAGAGTAAGAACAGCAATTAATTGCACCATTTTACCCAAAAATTAATATAAAATGAGTTACAAAATATATAATCATATATTTACAATTAAACACACACACATGTATATACATAACATACCTTAATTTTATAGCTGGGAATAAATACATTGAGGTAGAAAATTGGCAAAATTGCATCACATACCTTAATTTTATGGCTGGGAATTCTGAGATTACGAAATAAAATTGTTGAAATGGGCTATGACCTTCCTTCTCGATTCAGTGAAAACTCACCTATAAATTCAAAGGTGTGAATCATGAAATTAAAAAATAAGCTTAGAAAAGGAGAGATAGAGAGAACGATTTCCATAAATTTACCCACAAAGTAAACTTAGATTCAATGGGAATCAATTTCTTGAGACGGCAATTTCTTGAGAGACGCGAGGCAATTTGGGGAAGAAAATAACTGGGAGTGGAAAGGTCTAGGTATTACTTATCTCAATTTATGATTCAAGGGACAAAGTAGTAATTTTGTGAAATAAAAATGAAAAGGAGGGGGAAAATGAAAAAGAACCGGGAGCATATTTTGTGGGGCAACATGTAAATTTAAATTTTGTTTAAGTGATTAAAAAAATTTAAGTGATTTAAAAATTTTAAACTAAGTTAAAATGACCCATGTCCATTCTAAACTAAAATAGCCTCTCTTATACAGTCTACTAACGTGTATTATTAAAATTGAGTTAATGGCAATTTGTCCCTTTAAAATGGATAATATTTAATTTACCCCTTTGTGATTTAAAAAAGAGCAATTTACCCCTTGTGAAAATTTTAAATAAGCAATTTACCAAGTTATGTAATTAATTATATAAAGAGAAAAAAATATATCAATTCAATCATGTAGAAAAAATATTTAATTAATTTGATTTTCAACTATCAATCGATTATAAGAGGAAAATAGTATGATTCCAAAAAATATAGAACCGCAAAATCATACAGTGCATAAATTGAACTGTTCATGCATTGGTATGTTATTTAGTGGCGTAGCCAAAAACTGTGATACATCACTGACTAGTAATTACACCTTAGTACCACTGTGATATTTACCCCACCTACCCATCAAACCCATACGACTATACAAATATGAATAAAATTAATTATAACTTACAAATCCATTAAATGTTTCACCAATTTTGTCACTAACATATCCAATTTAACCCGTTTTTATATATTAAATCCATTAAATATTTCACCAATTCAGCGAAAGAATTAGTTAAATTGGCCAAAAACGGTTTAAATCGATAAATATAGGTGAAAAAAATAAGTTAAAGCGGTAAAAAAAATTAAATCGAAGAAAAAATGGATATACTATTAATAAATAAAAATTGGTGCAAAATGCAATATATAATTGATATGATACGCATTTAGCTAGTAAAATCGAAATATTGCGTAGTTATTAGGGTTTAATTACGTATAATATTAATATCGTACATGTGCACACCCCTGAAAAGTTATGTAGCTTAAGTGATAATAATTTAATTTCGTCAAATAAATAAAAAGGAAAAATGGAAAGGAGGGAACCATTATTTTATAAAATAATTTCTGAATTTAAGAAAGGAGGGAATTTTTTGGAGGGAATAAAACGATTTCATGTGACAAAATTAAGTTTGTCACATAAGATGCAGGTTGTGTGACGAAAACCAACATCGTCGCAAGAAACATCGGTTTATGTGACGAAACATAAATCTGTCGCATGAAGCCTTTTGTTTACGCGACGTTATTAGTTTTGTCACATAAAATACAAATTTGGGCGGCGAAACTGAGTTTTGTCGCTTCAGAACTTCCCTTATGTGACGAAAATTAGTTTTGTCGCATAAAATAAAAATTTATGCGACGAAATGCGAAGTCGTCACATGAGTTGCTATTTTATGTGACGAAAATGCGCTCGTCACCACAGCCATATATCTTGGGACAAAAATAAGATTCGTCACAAAAAATTTGTCACATAAAATGCTTTTTTTTGTAGTGTTTTATAAGTAACAGACAAGTGGCGTTTCAAATTCCCGCCTGTCTGACATATTAAATGCTATTTTGAAATCCGCGTATCACGAGCACACGATCTGCTTTTCAAGTAACTGATCTAACGGTTGACACCTTTCACGGAAACCGACAAGAACTAACATCTATAAATCCAGATCTGATCAGCTTACTAAATTTTTACGCACCCTAAAAATTTCAAAAGCATACAGAGCAATTCTGCAAATTATCTACTGCAAATTTCTCTCCGTTTCCTTAATCTCTTTTTCAGAATGTCTGCCAAAGAAGCTGCTGCTGAAGGTATGTTCCTGAACTACCTGACTTACCACACGACTGGCACACCTTTGATGAAAGAAATTTTGGAGAAATTCAAGGCAGCCTCACTGGTTAACTTCATGGAAGCCCATGAAGATATGATTTTCAAAAACCAAGTAATGGAGTTTTACGGTTCAAAAGATGAGGTTAATTTTGAAAAACTGGAGATTACTGCCAAGATTGGGGATAAAGTTATCTGCGTAACCCCCAAGTTGTTGAATGAGATGTACGGACTCACTCTTGAAGGGTCTACTGATATTGCAAACTTAGCTGAACCACTGGAGTCAGATTTCTGGAATTTGGCTTCGAAGAAGAATCAAGTGATGTCTGGAGGCATCAAGAAAAATCAGCTGAAAGATGAGTTTCAGCGAATGGCTGATTTGGTTGCCAAAGTCCTTGAGAATTGCACATTCTCGTTGGACAGTGTACCAATGAAGAGGTTTCACACAATGATAGCCATTTTCTATGGTTTGAAAGTGAACTGGGCAAACTTCATTTGGTATGTGCTTGCTGATCACAAAGTGCGTGGTCTGACTCTGCACAGGATATTCCTCAGTCATCTGCTGGTGAATTTGTGATGTATTGTGACTGATGGCAAGGATGTCCATAAGGCGAAGGAGTTGAAAATTTATGAACCGGTGAAAACTGGTAGATCAAAAGAGTCTGCTGCTGTGCCTGAGAAAAAGCAAACAAAAAGGAAGGCTTCTGAGCCTGAAAAGCCTGCTGTCAAAGGCAAAAAGAGTAAGACATCTGTTCAAACAGCTGAGCCAGCTGTTAAAGCCAGAACAGACGTGTCTAGGAGAAGGGATGCTGTTGACCTGATTGTTGATGAAACGGTCAAAGAAATTGATGAGATGTCAGCTAACTCATCTCCTGAAAGAACAGTTTCAGCTGAACTACCAGCTGAAAATGTGGCTAAAAGGACAAGGAGTGCCCTGAAAGATACTGCCACATCTACTGCTCCCGTTCTTCATACAAAGAAAACCATCAGAAAGAGGATGACCTTTATTGATGAAGAAAAGGAACTTTCTGAGGTGGTTAGAAAAAGCCCTCCATCTGCTGAGAGGCCTGTTGAAGTAGTGAAGAAGTCTGCTGCAGTAAGGTCAGCTGATGAACAAGTTAAACAGACTTCTACACCAACAGCTGAGGTTGCTGAACCTCAAAAGGATCCTGAAGTGCAGATCCTTGAACCTGTTGCTGCTGCACCAGTAGCAATTGTACCACCAGAATCAACAGCTGTGGCACCAGTTGTTGAATCCAGAAATGCCAGAAGAAAAAGAACTGGCAAGGCAAAAGTGTCAGCTTATCACAAGAAGAAGCGCGAGGAAGCTGAACAGAGAAAGCGTGATGAAGCTGAACTGAAGAGAACTCTTGAAGCTAGTAAGAAAGAAGCTGATGTCAAGAAAATGACAGAAGCTGAATTGGCTGCCAAGGAAGAAGCAGACTTGGCAAAGGCCTTAGAAGAGAGCAAGAAGGATGCTTATGGACCAAGGAGGTCAGAAGGCATCAAGATTGGAGAAAAGCCTAAGGAAGGAGACTTCGTGCTACCAAGGGCTGCACCAATCAAAAAGAAAAAGAAGAAAGTAAGAAGAGCAATAGAGATTGTTCAAAGTGACTCTACTGCCTTCAAGAGATTTGAAGCTGAGCTGGAGAGGCTAAACCAGCTGTTTCAATCAAGGACTACTTTTCTCCCTGAGAAGATACGGTACAATCGCTGGAGAGAGTATAGATTGAGTAAATCTGAGGAGGAGATTCAAGCCTGGAAGGAGTTTGCTACAGAAGGAAGATGGGTTTTGAACTGGCTGCAAACAACTTCTGTTGCCAAGGCATTGGACTCAGATTTTGTAAGAGACAGACTACATGACTATGCTAAAGTCATTGTCAGTCAGGAGGCAACTGCTATCAAGGATTCAATTCCAAAGAAACCAAGTCCTGCTGATGACAGGATTGATAGAGCAGTCAGGATTGCTGTTTACACAACTTTGGAGAAATGGGCTGAGAGATCTAGATTTGAACCAGGAACTTCAAGTTCAACGCCCACTCTGCCAAGCTTACAGCAAATTGCTTATGGCTCTGATATCAGTACTCATCAAGAAAAGCTAAGTATCCAACAGACTACTTCACCATTCGTGCCAGCTGACTTGATTCGTCAGAAGACAGTTGTGTCTGCTGATGGTACTGAAATCATTCACGTTGCTGATGAGCCAGCCAGTGAAGAACAAAAGAAAGACCAGCAAGCTAAAGAGATCAACCTGGATACATCTGTTAAGCTGTCTGCTGTGGTCAAGGACTTAGTTCCTTTAGCTTTGGAATGGAAAGCTGGAAACAGTCCTGTTCTTCATGAAGCACCTGTTCAACAGGAAGTAGAACCTGCTGAATTTCAACAAGAAGAGGAACCTGCTGAATCATCACACCCTGCTCCTACTGCTGACTTGCATTCCTCTCTTATGGAATCCATCCAGCTGTTGATTGAAACTACTATGAAGGAGATGGAGACCAGGAATCAGCTGATGATTAAGCAAATGCAGGAAGAGACTGCAAAAATGGTCAAGGATGCCATTGAAGACTTCCCTCTACCACCAGATAACTCCTTAATGCTGACTCAGAGCATATTGAATATGAACAGAAGTATTGAAGAAGTGAAGGCTGATGTAGGTCACCTCCACACTACTCTTCAAAGAAATGAAGCTGATATTGCTGGAGTTGTTAGGGTCATTAAACAGGTTGGTGAAGCAGAGATGGAAAAAGATGTTGCACTACTGCAAGAGTTTACTGCTGCTGCTAACAAAGTTCAAAATGAGATATCAACACTTCAGTTGAATGTTGATTGTCTGAATGACCAATCTGGTGAGTTAAAATCAAATCAACTTTGCTTGGAAGCTGCTCAACTTCGCATGGAGACCACTATCAATCATCACTGTGCTGAACAACAAGTTTTGGATAAAAATATCAAGAAGCTTTGTGCTGCTGTCAACATAACTCCTGATCAACTCAACCCTGTTGATGCTGACAAAAAGGGGGAAGAGGAATCAGCTAAGAGAACTGTTGATGATGCAACTATTCAAGTATGAGACCAACGGGCTGCTGCTGTAAAGCCAAGTGAAGAAGAAGTACTTGAAGAAGAAGCTGAAGATGAAGCTGATGATAAAGTAGAGCCCAAGGAAGTAGCTAAAACTGACAAGGAGTTAGCTGCCTCTAAGTACTCTGCTGAAGAACAGCTTAATCCAGACATGAAGGTTAAAAGGATTGAAGACATCAGAGCAAGATTTGAAGCTGATGAAAGAAGAGAAAAACTAAAAGGTCTTGCTGATGCTTTCACATCTGGTGAAGATGAAGACAGTAGTGATGAAGTTGAAGTTGAAGAAGAGGATGAAGAAGAAGATGAAGAAGCTGAGGACTAGACTAGCTACTAGACTAGGTCATCTGTTGAATATTTGTAACCAGCTTTCTTTACCTGTAATTTTTCACTTAAGTCTAAATTTGCTTGTAACTTGTACTGTAATTTTAAAAAAAAAAAAAAAAATCATCTATAAAAGTTCAAGCTTCCAATACATCATTTCTATCTCAGAAATTTTTGAGGACTCAACTTTAGTTTAGGTACAGGTACTTAGCTGAAGTTTTGTCATCATCAAAAAGGGGGAAATTGTTGGATGAAGATGAAGACTTTGAAGTGAAGGGAGGTTTTAATGATTTCCAAAGTCATCAGCTAAGTGAAAGCTTAGTACAAACCTTAGAAGATATTTGACCAAGGAAGAAGTATTTCAGACTAGTCAAATATGGTCCAGAAAACTACTGATCTGTTGCTGAAGAAGGAATCAGACTGGTGGATTATCAGCCGACTCAAATCAGATTAATTCAAGTTTGGGATCAGCCGAGTACACATCAGACGAGTGACTTCGATCAGCAGAGTGGAAGTGGATCAGAAGTTAGTGCAACGGTAAAAAATGCACTTGGAGTAATAAATGCTGAAGAGGAAGGGTATTTATGACAAATGATTGAAGAGAAACCTCGTATCAGCTTGGTGCATTTAATGCGGACTGACAGCAAGTACAGCAGAGTGTACAGTGTTCAGTCGCAGGTAGCCGTTTCTGCAGAAGGACCAGTACTCGATGATTTGGACACCTGTCGATCTCTCAACGGGTAGATTTTCAAATCTCAAGTATAAATAGTTCAGTTCGTGAGTTGAGGAAGAAGACACAACACAATAGACAACGCACTTTGAGAGTAAAAATCTGAAGCAGAAATTCTTCTAAGTCTCAAACTCAAGAACAGAACACTCAACAGCTGAGTCATTTGTTGACGAAGCAGAATAGAGAGATAACAGAAAATACTTGTAAAATCTGAGTGATTTTGTTAGGACTGTGTTGTGAGAAGTAGATATCAATCTTTGTGAGCGATATTACTTCAGAGGATAGGAGTTTCTTTGTGATTTCCTATTGTGAACTTACGGCCATATCATTTGTTGTTTGGCGTAAGCAGTGTATACTGTAATCTGCGTGATATAGTATAACCCAAGATCTAAGTGACTTGGAAGAGTGGACTAAAGGATTTATATCCATATAACCACTATAAAAATCCTTTGTGTTTTTACTTGCATAAACTTCTGCATATTTAAAACAGCATACTTAAAACACTTAAAGGTTAACTGTTGGAAAAGTTTTTAAAGGAGTTTGTTAAAAACTGGGGATAAAACTATTTCAAAGTTAAGGAAAACTACTTGTGAAAAACACTTGATAAATCCGCTTCAAGTTAGTTATTTTTAAAACTCTGATTTTGATAAAATCAGCTGAGTGAAATCAGAAGAGTGGTCAACTCTGCTGTTCAAAGCTTTGTGCGAGATCAGCTTAGTCTGCTTACAATTCTTGATCAGCTTAGTCTGCTGACAGAAAAGTTAGAGAATTTTTAAAAGGCAAATTTTTATAGAGGTCTATTCACCCCCCCTCTAGACCTCATCTGACCACTTGGGAACAACAGTCAGTACTATCTTATGTGAGTCTATACTACTACATGTGAGACATATATCACGTAATGTGAAGAATTATTAGAAAATTGGTTAGTACTAGTGCTAATACTATATAATGTGACTAATTACTAATAATATGAGACCGTACTAAATATGTGGAGTCAATATTATTACATTTGAGATATTATACTATGTAATGTGATGAATTATACACATTGGTTAGTACTAATGATAATACTCCATAATGTGGCTAATTACTACTAATATGGGACCGTACTAAGTATGTGGAGTCAGTACTATCTTATGTGAGTCTATACTACTACATGTGAAACATATATCACTGTAATGTGAAGAATTATTAGAAAAATTTGTTAGTACTAATGCTAATTGTTAGTCCCAAGTGGTCAGATGAGGTCTAGAGGGGGGGGGGGGGGGGGGTGAATAGATCTCTTTAAAAATTTATCTTTTAAAAACTTCTAACTTTTCTGTCAGCAGACTAAGCTGATCAGTAATCGTAAGTTGACTATGCTGATCTCGCACAAAGCTTTGAACAGCAGAGTTGACCACTCTTCTGATTTCACTCATCTAATTTTATCAAAATCAGAGTTTTAAAATAACTAACTTGCAGCGGATTTATCAAGTGTTTTTCACAAGTAGTTTTCTTTAACTTTGAAATAGTTTTATCCCCAGTTTTAACAAACTCCTTTTTAAAACTTTTCCAACAGTTAATCTTTAAGTGTTTTAAATATGCTCTTTCAAATATGCAGAAAATTATGCAAGTGAAAACACAAAGGATTTTTATAGTGGTTATATGGATATAAATCCTTTAGTCCACTCTTCCAAGTCACTTAGATCTTGGTTTATACTATAGTCACAAAGATTACAGTACACTCTGCTTGCGCCTATCAACAAATGAAACGGCCACAAGTGCGTAATAGGAAATCACAAAGAAACTCCTATCCTCTGAAGTAATATCACTCACTAAGATGGATATCTACTTCTCACAACACTATTCTAACAAAATCACTCAGATTTATAAGTATATTCTGTTTTCTCTCTATTCTGCTTCGTCAACAAATGACTCGGCTGATGAGTGTTCTGTTCTTGAGTTTGAACTTAGAAGAATTTTGCTTCAGATTTTTGCTCTCAAAATGTGTTGTCTCTTGTTCTTCAACTCACGAACTGAACTATTTATACTTGAGATTTGAAAATCTGCCCGTTGAGAGATCGACAGGTGTCTAAATCATCGAGTATTGGTCCTTCTGCATAAACGGCTACCTGCGACTGAGCACTGTACACTCTGTTGTACTTTCTGTCAGATCGCATTTATTGCACCAAGCTGATACGAGGTTTCTCATCAATCATTTGTCATAAATACCCTTCCTCTTCAGCATTTATTACTCCAAGTGCATTTATTACCGTTGCACTCAGCTTCCGATCCACTTCCACTCTACTGATCGAAATCACTCGTCTGATGTATACTCGGCTGATCCCAAAATTGAACTAATCTTATTTGAGTCTGCTGATAGTTCACCAGTCTGATTCCTTCTTCAGCAACAGATCGGCAGTCTTCTGGACCATATTTGACTAGTCTGAAATACTTCTTCCTTGGTCAAATATCTTCTAAGGTTTGTACTAAGCTTCCATATAGCTGATGACTTTGGAAATCATCAAAACCTCCCTTTACTTCAAAGTCTTCATCTTCATCCAACACTAATACTATATAATGTGACTAATTACTACTAATATGAGAACGTACTAAGTATGTGGAGTCAATACTATTACATGTGAGACATTATACTTTGTAATGTGACGAATTAAACACATTGGTTAGTACTAATGATAATACTCCATAATGTGGCTAATTACTACTAATACGGGACCGTACTAAGTATGTGGAGTCAGTACTATCTTATGTGAGTCTATACTACTACATGTGAGACATATATCACGTAATGTGAAGAATTATTAGAAAATTGGTTAGTACTAGTGCTAATACTATATAATGTGCCTAATTACTAATAATATGAGACCGTACTAAGTATGTGGAGTCAATACTATTACACGCGAGGCATTATAATATGTAATCTAACGAATTATACACATTGGTTAGTACTAATGATAATACTCCATAATGTGGCTAATTACTACTAATATGGGATCGTACTAAGTATGTGGAGTCAGTACTATCTTATGTGAGTCTATACTACTACATTTGAGACATATATCACATAATGTGAAGAATTATTAGAAAATTGGTTAGTACTAGTGCTAATACTATATAATATGACTAATTACTAATAATATGAGACCGTACTAAGTATGTGGAGTCAATACTATTACATGTGAGGCATTATACTATGTAACGTGAAGAATTACACACATTGGTTAGTACTAGTGATAATACTCCATAATATGGCTAATTACTACTATTATGGGACCGTACTAAGTATGTGGAGTCAATACTATCTTATGTGAGTCTATACTACTACATGTGAAACATATATTTCGTAATGTGAAGAATTATCAGAAAATTTGTTAGTACTAATGCTAATACTATATAATGTGACTAATTACTACTAATATGAGACCGTACTAAGTATGTGGAGTCAATACTATTACATGTGAGACATTATACTATGTAATGTGAAAAATTATACACATTGGTTAGTATTAATGATAATACTCCATAATGTGGCTAATTACTACTAATATGGGACCGTACTAAGTATGTGGAGTCAGTACTATCTTATGTGAGTCTATACTACTACATGTGAAACATATATCATTGTAATGTGAAGAATTATCAGAAAAATTTGTTAGTACTAATGCTAATACTATATAATGTGACTAATTACTACTAATATGAGACCGTACTAAGTATGTGGAGTCAATACTATTACATGTGAGGCATTATACTATGTAACGTGAAGAATTACACACATTGGTTAGTAATAATGATAATACTCCATAATGTGGCTAATTACTACTAATATGGGACCGTACTAAGTATGTGGAGTCAATACTATCTTATGTGAGTCTATACTACTACATATGAAACATATATTTCGTAATGTGAAGAATTATCAGAAAATTTGTTAGTACTAGTGCTAATACTATATAATGTGACTAATTACTAATAATATGAGACCGTACTAAGTATGTAGAGTCAATACTATTACATGTGAGGCATTATACTATGTAACGTGAAGAATTACACACATTGGTTAATACTAATGATAATACTCCATAATGTGGATAATTACTACTATTATGGGAATGTGGAGTCAGTACTATCTTATGTGAGTCTATACTACTACATGTGAAACATACATCACTGTAATGTGAAGAATTATCACAAAATATTGTTAGTACTAATGGTAATACTATATAATGTGACTAATTAATACTAATATGAGACCGTACTAAGTATGTGGAGTCAATACTATTACATGTGAGACATTATACTATGTAATGTGAAAAATTATACACATTGGTTAGTACTAATGATAATACTCCATAATGTGGCTAATTACTACTAATATGGGACCGTACTAAGTATGTGGAGTCAGTACTATCTTATGTGAGTCTATACTACTACATGTGAAACATATATTTCGTAGTGTGAAGAATTATCAGAAAATTTGTTAGTACTAATGCTAATACTATATAATGTGACTAATTACTACTAATATGAGACCGTACTAAGTATGTGGAGTCAATACTATTACATCTGAGACATTATACTATGTAATGTGAAAAATTATACACATTGGCTAGTATTAATGATAATACTCCATAATGTGGCTAATTACTACTAATATGGGACCGTACTAAGTATGTGGAGTCAGTACTATCTTATGTGAGTCTATACTACTACATGTGAAGCATATATCATTGTAATGTGAAGAATTATCAGAAAAATTTGTTAGTACTAATGCTAATACTATATAATGTGACTAATTACTACTAATATGAGACCGTACTAAGTATGTGGAGTCAATACTATTACATGTGAGGCATTATACTATGTAACGTGAAGAATTACACACATTGGTTAGTAATAATGATAATACTCCATAATGTGGCTAATTACTACTAATATGGGACCGTACTAAGTATGCGGAGTCAATACTATCTTATGTGAGTCTATACTACTACATGTGAAACATATATTTCGTAATGTGAAGAATTATCAGAAAATTTGTTAGTACTAGTGCTAATACTATATAATGTGACTAATTACTAATAATATGAGACCGTACTAAGTATGTAGAGTCAATACTATTACATGTGAGGCATTATACTATGTAACGTGAAGAATTACACACATTGGTTAATACTAATGATAATACTCCATAATGTGGATAATTACTACTATTATGGGACCATACTAAGTATGTGGAGTCAGTACTATCTTATGTGAGTCTATACTACTACATGTGAAACATACATCACTGTAATGTGAAGAATTATCACAAAATATTGTTAGTACTAATGGTAATACTATATAATGTGACTAATTAATACTAATATGAGACCGTACTAAGTATGTGGAGTCAATACTATTACATGTGAGACATTATACTATGTAATGTGAAAAATTATACACATTGGTTAGTACTAATGATAATACTCCATAATGTGGCTAATTACTACTAATATGGGACCGTACTAAGTATGTGGAGTCAGTACTATCTTATGTGAGTCTATACTACTACATGTGAGACATATATCACGTAATGTGAAGAATTATTAGAAAATTGGTTAGTACTAGTGCTAATACTATATAATGAGACTAATTACTAATAATATTAGACCATACTAAGTATGTGGGACATATATCACGTAATGTGAAGAATTATTAGAAAATTTGTTAGTTCTAATGGGGTTAGAGGTAAAGCATCCCGAGGTTGGCAATGTGAAGAATTATTAGAAAATTTGTTAATACTAATGGGGTTAGGGGTAAAGCATCCCGAGGTTGGCGCATCTCGTTGAGCATGGAGGGGTTGATCATGTTGGGTTATTGGTAACGTCAGAACGTTAAAAGCAGCGGAATTAAAATTTTAAAATAACCCAAACCAGCAATCTTTATTCATCTAGTCATACGAAAAGGATTTTTACATAAATCGAAACATCCATAGGGTGTTTAGCGATTTTACCTTACCACGGGAACGGTGGTGATTTTTCTCCGGTCTTCTTTCAGATCTGCAGGATTTGGTTCGGAGAAGCACCTCATGTGTTGTGCCTCTAGCGGTATCCACACCAACTGGATTGAAGCAACTCCTTTGGATCCTCAGGCTCAGAACTAAGATCCAAAGGTTATCAAGCAAGGAAGAAAGAAGGGAGAAATCGCATGAACCCTGTGCAATTTCACAGGGTTCGGCCGAACCTTTTCTGTAAGAGAAAGGGCGGCGCTTTTCAGCTTTGGAGAGAGGGGGGGCACGAAATTTTGTGTCTTAGGGCTTAGGTTTTTCATGTGTATGAAGAGTTATGAAGAGTTGTCTATTTATAAGAGAAGAATCCTTCTCTTAATAGATATCTCTTCAAGACCTTTTCCTTATCTTATAAGGAAACAAGATATACACATATATCTTCTTAGATCCTTCTTGTCATACAAGAAAACAAACTCTCCCATCCTTATCCTAGCAAAAATCGCCCCTTATTTTGTTAGGAAAGTAGAATCCCATTCTATCTTTATTTCCTTAACTAACAAGGTCTCTTTTAATTAATTAAACTCTTTAATTAGTTAGATTCTTTAATTAATTAAACTCTTTTAATTAATTCAGCCCATTTAATTAATTAATCCAATTAATTAATTAATTCTTCTCCATTAATTAATTAGACTACTTCTAATTAATATTTTTCTCCTTTAAGAATTAACACTTTAATTCTCCAGTTTGGATTTAACTCTTTAAATCAAACTTTCCTTATATGATTTGTTGCAGTCCAATTGTATTGTGTGTGACCCTCTAGGTTCACCATCAATTGGCCGCGGGCCCACGACTTTCGTGATTTAATTTGCGAGCTTATTAATTGCTCCGATTAATTGAACACCTTCAATTAACCACTCAAAAATTAATCTCCTTATTAATTCATGAGTACCCACACCCCATGGTCGATGTCTAGCCACAAGCCCGTGAGGCCCAACTTCAGGTGAATTGATCTCAGTGAACCTCACCTCTTATAAGTACCATGTACAGACGGTCCTTCTATCGACTTAATTTCCCGATCGAGACCTAGGGTGTGTGAATTGATCGGCACCTCTAATTATCTCGATAACTGATTATACCGTTTTTCGTTCGAGTTCAATAAGGAAAGTAGGGTATAACAATATATGAATCGAGCATGTGAAAATTGTATATTAATATTGGTGTTCGAATATAAATTACAAAGCAGGTCTACCCGAGCGTTACGGGATGTCGTACTACTAAAAAGACCGAAACAAAGAGAATACAAGCTAGCTCCTAGTTCGAACAGTAGGTCCGAGCAGGGGGTATTCCTTGGAAGTTGTGCCGTCCCTGATGTCATAAATGCGCCGCGTATTTATAGGAACAGTAATGAGCTAGCTAGACCATCCGTAGGAGAATAGCTCTCGGCCAGCTGTGTAAAGCTGTAGGTCGGTCCCACATTAATTCCGAGGATACGAGTAGATCGGGAAGAAGGTCGGAGTAATTGATCTAGAGCTATCAGTCTGGCTTGATCGGAAAACCATGTTCTTCAGGTCGGAGAATACCATTCTGATCGGGATCGAGGCTGACCCCGAGCAGAAGGTATTTCCTAAAGTGGCGTATGCGAAATACCCCTCATCAATACTCCCCCACTTCTCGAGCGTAAGTGAAGCTGAGGCTCGGAGAAGTAAACACTGCATCACGGCGAAAGACTTTGATTTCTTGACGTTTCGGACATGCCTCGTTAAAAACCTAGTCCGGAAAAACCCAGTGGGACAAAATCCGAGCTAGGGAAAAAGAGTGCACATCTTCCTTGGAGGGGCCTCGAAATACCGAATCGCCCCAAAAATAGAAGGGTGAAGTTTTTGACCTGAGAGATTCACCTCGATGATTCACCAGGAGCTGCAATATTTGAAGTTCGGAGAAATAGATAGGAGAGAATAGGCCTTGGACAGTCTTAAGTTGGATATGCCTCGTTAAAAACCTTGCTCGGAAAAACCCTGTGGGATAAAAACCGAGCGAAGGGGATAAAGAGTGCATATTTTATCCTGCTGACTCGAAAAATACTCATTTCTAAAGCTTGGAGGACCATAATTGCTATTAACGAAAGGTAATCTTCAATTTTACTGAGTGGGAGCCTAACCGTCGCGGTTACTCGGGGTTGAATTTGCAATTTACCCTTTTAACCTTTATATATATGTTTACTTGGAAAAAAGAGTGCATCTTTACCATTCACAGCAGATCGGAGCATTTAGATCGATAAACAGTATTTCTTCCTTTTTTCGAGCATTCCAATAAATATCTTCTAATCATGTCTACTTCCCAGAATCCCGACGCTCACACCAATATTCCTTCTGGATCAGATTCCGACCTAGGATCCACAGGCGAACTTATCAATGACTTCAAAACCACTGAAAATTCTTCCGAAGATACGAATAGAATCGTCAATCAAATAGAGCATGCCATGGGGTCAAACGCTGGAGAGGGGACATCCGGTCGACAGGATTCCGAGCACGGTGGTGATGCGAAACAAAATGCCGAGGCTGACATCGAGGAGGGTGGAGATGGAGAAAAAGCTGACTCCGACAATGAGAATAGCCTGACCGTACCGTTTGACAAACATGAGATAATGAGATATCAAATCGGAGGCGGGTGCAGTGTGAGAATTCTCGACCTAGCCGGCGTCACGAAAAAGTCCAAAGCCACTGGTCGAGCTCAGAAGACCGAGAAACGGGTTGATGAAATCTCCAGTGCGTATGATCCAAAAGAACATGAGGCGAACCTCGAAGCTACAATAGGTAAATTCCTTCCCGAAGGCTACTCGATCGTGATTCCGACCTCCTCTCAAAGACTGAACAAGCCCCCAGCAGGATGTCAAGCTTTTTATGCTAAGTAGTTTGACTATGGGTTGCGCATTCCCTTTGCCCCATTACTTGCGCAGGTCTTAGATGCATTCTCCCTGGCTCCCGCACAGATCCTTCCCAACTCGATTGGGTATTTGATAGCTTTCAGCGTTTTGATGAAGGCCAAGAACCAAGCCACTAATTTCCGACGCTTCTGGCAATTCTTCAAGATCAGTACTTCCTCCGCCTCGAACGATGGGTTCGTATATTTCTCCCAGCGTTCGAATCATTCAGTCTTATCGACCATAACTTCGAGCAATTCTCTCAACTGGAAGAAACAGTTCTTCTTTATCAGAGGACCTGAAGTACCGGCTTCCGAGGGGAGCTCGGAGATGGTTCCACATAAATGGCCAGGTGAGCGAGACTGGGTCTATGGAAAACGAGAATTGTTAGGCCAACTTGCGAAGGTTGTCCCAGATGATCTTGTTAAAGAGATGTGCTCCGACCTGTATCAGTCGGCCTTCCTGGTCCTAGAGCCCGTTCTTCGGAAAGCTGGTCTCAGCCAAGCTACCTATCGACTAGCAGATGCTGATGATCCTCGAACATTGAGTAAGGATAACAATCTTTCCCGAGTAACCGCAATAGTAAACTATTCAGAGAATTTTATTACTTCATTTTTATTCTTCAGGTACGATGGTGGAGCAATACCGAGCTTCCATAGTCGGTAAAACGGTAGCATCTACCTCGAGAAGGACGCCCGGTCAGCCGAGGAGACAAAGACTGGAGCCTAGAACTGCCGTCCCGCCTCGGGGAAGCTCGGCTCAGACTGACCAGATCGGAAATGAAGGGGAGCTCGAGGATGCTGAGCCGATACAAATGGTACCACCTCCTCACCAAGCTGGTCCTTCTTCTTCTTCTGGCTTAGGATACAGCATGTTTACAATGAAGAAGCTCAGAGGGACAGAGATCTATAATCGGAGAGCTCGGGAAGATCTCGAGGGACCCCCCGAGGCCAAAAGGAGGACCGGATTGTGGGGTCGACACCGAACGCCCCTTTCTTCCCGTCCTGGTCGAAGTAGGCCTGACATGGTGGACTTCATCGAAGACCAACTTAGAGGTTCCCGAGCAGCAGGTTATCCCGAGAGGGGATCAATTCGAAGTGATTGCACCCCGAACGGCGAGAACGAACATGACAAGGCGATCAAGATTTTCATGGCGGGGAGATTTGCCGAGGACCAGGAGGAGCTTCTTGGCCATTGCGACCTCGACGTACTAGGCCAATTCTCCAAAGCATATCACACGGTAAATCCCTTTACAATTGTTGTAACTGTTTAAGTCTTGGAACAAAATACTAACCACCCTGTTCTTGCAGATCGGGGACTGCTTTCTTACTGAGGTGAATCGTGTTTCAATGCTAGAAGAGGAGTCCGATCGGGTCCATATTGCTTATAGGGAGTTACTCCTTCAAGGACGAATCCCAACTTCGGAGTCAATTTATCTCCGTCCAGAGAGAATTGGAGTCCATGAAAGCTAAGTATACCCCGGCCGTCGAGGAAGATTTGGTGAAGGTCGTGGAAGAGAAGAGCTTGCTCAAGGAGAAGGTTAAGAAACTTGAAGAGGAGCTCGCGCAAACTAAAGCTGATTCCGAGCTATCTTATCAACGTGGCAGAGAAGACTCTCGCCTACGCTTGATAAGAGAATTTTTGGAGTCTCCTGCGTTGGATGCTATAGCTCGTAAAAGGGTCGGCGAAATCCTTCAGACTACTTTCTATAAAGGCGTTCGACAACTTGTCTTTGCGAAAGTCATCCCCAACAAGATAGATGAATACTTGAAACACATGGACATTTTCAAGAATATGGAGGGAAAAGATTATCAAGTCTCATCCTCGAGCTCCGCCAACTGGGAAGATCATGAGTTCGCTCCGTTCGTGGAAGAGTTCGGAGTTCCAATGCCCAATCCTGACTTGATGGACTTGGATACGTCCAGCGCGAGCTCGAGTTCGGATAGCTCAGGTAGTTCGGAGAGCTCTGACGACAGTTCCGGAGAGGAAGATCAAGATCCTTCTGACAACGGGGACGATCGAGAAGCTTCTGGGGATAAAGACGTTGATGTCGAAGGTGGCTCCGAGAGTGAGGACAAAGAGGACCCTTAGGTTTCTTTGTAATAGATTGTAGGACCCTTTATTACATGCCCTTGTAATTACTTCGATTATCTATAAAATCTGCTTTTTTCAGTCTTTTCTCTGAGTCCGTTCATCGACAATTTATTATACTGCTCAATTAGACAAGTCTTTGTGAGCCATAAGGTTCATAAAAGAACGTCGATATCGAGCATTTCCGTGCATGTGAATCACTTAGTAGGCACGGTAACAAAACAATCGACCTTTTTAATAGAGCACGGAAAAACTTGAAATTCGCGACTGTTGGACTCTCAAAAAGGCAACGTTCCTTTTTTTTTTTTTCTTATAAATAGAAGGCAGTTTTAAGATTTGCATCACTGAAATTGTAATTCTCTCTTCGTCGGAGCTAATTGATCGATAAAATAAGTCGAGCTCTCTTGTGCACTAGAAATTTACAGATCATGGAAGGCCTTGTGAACTCCAAGATTGATCCGAGGTTGTTGCTTAAAGTCAAGAAAGAGAAATCTTCCAAGTCGAGAGTCAAAGAAACTAAGTCCTCCTCGGAAGCAGGAAAGACCCCTAAGAACGACCGAGGCAAGCACAAGGTCGATTCTCCTTCGAAGACGGTCATTGAACCAACTGGTGACCTTGGCAAAACTGCGGCCAAGCAATTATCTGGCTCCGAGAAAGGGCCGGTCATATCAATTCCGGACTCCCCTTTCCGGTCGAAAAATAGCTCCGAAGGGAAGAAGAAGGTCGAGAGCCCTAATAAGCAGATCACATCTGGTGAGCCTGAGCCTGCTTCCTATAAAAGATCGCGTGTGGACGATCTGATTCCGACCTCGGCCTTGATCCAAATGGCTGGGGATACTAAGATATTGGCTGATAGTGTTCTGGCCTCGGAGGTTAACAAGGGTGTTGCGGTTGAGCCTCCCAATAAGAAGGTCAAAATAAATGACCCTCCCGTCGATCAAAAGAAAACTCCGTCGCCGGGTGGGAACCCGGGAACCCAAAACTCTGTCCCCAATGTTGCTCGGACGCTAAGTGCCTTTTTTGAAGAGGTGAAAAGTAAGGCCCTGGCCGAACAAGAAGGGAAAAATGCGGATGAGCTGGTGCAATCGAGCACAGATCTGCTTTTTCAAGTGAGTGTCCTCTCTTTCCCCCCCCCCCCTCCCCCCTTTTTTTATTTTTAATAATACAACTCCTCTCGTCCATTTAAGGTCGGACAACAGTTATTTAGCCTCGGGCTGCAAGTTGAGCAAGAAGCCGAACAGCGTGCTAAGGTCATCCTCGAGCTGGAGGAAAAGAAGGTTGCACTATCAAGGTCCCTCGAAGAAGCTAGAGCTATCGAGCTGAAATTGGCTTCCGAGACAGAAAAAGCTGTGAAGCAGAAAGAGAGTCAGGTTCACGAGGAGTTGAGCAAGGAGCTGGATAGGCTGAAGTCGCTCGTCGAGCAGGAGAAGAAAAATGCCGAGCAGCGGGAACAAGAGGCCTATCAGAAAGGTTATGATGCCGGGTACGAGGCCCGCAACGTTGAAGTCCACAAGCTTCTGTTCGAGAAAAGTGTTTAGAGATTTCTTCTTTTGCTCAACAGAATGTTGTACTATTAAATTTCTTCCTTTGTACTCGTTTTCCCCGTTGGAATAATAAACTTTTTCTTCCTTCTAATCAATGGTATTTTGTGTCTGGTGAATTGATTAATGCTGTATAAACAACTTATACTCGAGTGAAGAGTAATTAATCGAGTTGCATTCTTACTGTTGGAACAATTTATACTCGAGTTAAGAGTGATCGATATTCCAAGCACAAAGTAAGAAGGAAAGTTTCTGCACTGCATATTTGACCAAGTCATAATATTCCCCCTTTTTTTTCAGCTAAGTTTCGAAGAAAGTCCGTCCAAACAGCACCTTAGTCTCGGGAAGTGGAACGGTCACCCGTGATAAATGCCTTAATCTGAGCCGTTGGTTTCGCTGAATACAGACCGTCGATCAACTCTTCCCTTTAATATAAATATGGCATTTACTCAGTTGAAAATCTTTACCTTCCGCTGTCAAAAATGTTTTATCCGAGGACGAAGCTCGGATCCCTCCTTCCCGTTCAAGCCTTTGAAATTTGGCTTCGGACTTATTTTCGACCTCATCATAAAAATACAGTTTCCTTTGGTATGGGTGGAATTGGAAAAGAGGGGATCCTCGGATATTGGGGGGTCTCCGATCCCTGAAAACGGGATCTCCCCTTGAAATACCAACAAGTGACTGACCCTTGCTTGGGTATTTTGGGCAGGGTTAGCATTGCGGATTCCGAGGGGTATACCCGAGGGCGGAAAGCTGGTCAGAAAATCAAAAGGAAGTTCATCCTCAAATCACCAATTTCTTCCTTTCTTCTGCGAAGGATGGTAATTTTGGGTCGAGCTTTCGGATTATGACATGATAACTGGCTGGCTTAGGTTGAGCTTTTGGATCTTACAATGAGAAATTTCAACCTTAGACGCCAACTCGGGGAAGTGATCGGGCTCGTCTGGTAGCAAGAATACTGGGAAAAGTATGGAGATAATCAGAAAACCCAGATATCATTAGACGATAAACATAGACAGCTCGACCGCTTTACAAGTCCAGGGGACAACTGATTTGTTAAACAAATTGTGGTGCACTCATCGGATGTTCGCCAATATTCCTGGTCAACAACAATGAAGGATGCTCGGAGATCATAGAATAGTGTACAGTAGTTGTATTAGGACTTTGTAATCATACTGACTTTGTAATATGTTCGATGAATTTCAATAAAGTTGTAACATTTGCCATTCATTGAATTTTTGTATCTTGCTCGAATACACTAATGAGAAACAGTCGCAACTTTTCCTTTCCATCGTCTTAACATAAGTATTCTTCTCGTACAAACCAACTCGACAACGAATTAATGATCCGACGAAACCTAAATATTTGGATGATAAGGTTGAACTTGTATCTGGAACATTTATTGATCGATGAACTGTCCTCGGAAAGATTATCCGATAATCGTCCAAATGAATAATGTCTGAAAACTAAGAAGTTCCCCTGAAGAATATTATAACTTAGGAAATAATGATCCCAACTTTAGTAATTCCCCAGATAATCAGAAACTCTTGAAAACTGTTCGGGTTTCGAGCAGAACTGCATCATCATAACTTTTTGAGCATCAGTTTGGGTTGGATAGTCACGTTGAATTTTTATCGAGGGAGGGTCATAACAAAGGCTTTCACCCTCGGCCGATTTTGATTTTTGAACATATTTTATCGAGGGAGGGTCATAGCAAAGGCTTTCACCCTCGGCCGATTTTGATTTTTGAACACGTTTTGTCGAGGGAGGGTCATAGCAAAGGCTTTCACCCTCGGTCGATTTTGATTTCTGAACATGTTTTATCGAGGGAGGGTCATAGCAAAAGCTTTCACCCTCGGCCGATTTTGATTTCTGAACATGTTTTATCGAGGGAGGGTCATAGCAAAAGCTTTCACCCTCGGCCGATTTTGATTTCTGAACATGTTTTATCGAGGGAGGGTCATAGCAAAAGCTTTCACCCTCGGCCGATTTTGATTTCTGAACATGTTTTATCGAGGGAGGGTCATAGCAAAAGCTTTCACCCTCGGCCGATTTTGATTTCTGAACATGTTTTATCGAGGGAGGGTCATAGCAAAAGCTTTCACCCTCGGCCGATAATGTTAGACTTTCTTTGTCATGGTACTCGGAATACAATTTGAACTTGAACCAAGGATTTCATTGATTGTCCTTACATTTTTAGGAAAGTAAAGTTTGAGAAAACTGTAAATTACAAGAAAAATTAAAATGAGTGCATCTATCTTCCATAATATTTCCTCAGATTGACTGCATTCCAAGTTCTTGCCAAAACTTCACCGTTGAGGTGAGCAATTTTATAGGACCCCTTCTTCCCGACCTCCTGCACGACATAAGGGCCGTCCCAGTTTGGCTGAAGCTTTCCGACATGCTTAGATACTTCCACCTTTTTTAGAACCAAATCCCCGACCTTGAATGTCCTTATCCTGACTTTTTTGTCATAAGCTTTTTCCATGCTGGACTTGGTGGCTTGTATCTTTATGCACGCTCGGTCGCGTTTACCATCTGCTTGATCGACATCCATCTGCCTCAGCAATTGATTCTGATCGGGGTCATAAGATTCGACCCTTGGTGAAGGTACCAATGTCTCCACCGGTATAACAGCCTCCGACCCGTAAACCAATGAGAAAGGAGTTTCTCCAGTAGCAGACTTTATTGTAGTCCTGTTCGCCCAAATTACTCCTGGAAGCTCGTCTAACCAATGGCCTTTTGCTTCGGCTAAACGTTTTTCAAGTGATCGAACAATTTCCCTGTTGGTGACCTCGGTTTGTCCGTTCGCCTGGGGATGTCCGACCGACGTGAAATTCTGCTGGATCCCAAACTTTTCGCACCATTCCAAAATTTGCTTTCCCGCGAATTGAGTTCCATTGTCGGAGATGAGGATCCTCGGTATACCGAACCTGCAAACAATATTCTTCCAGAGAAAATTTATCACCTGATTCGTCTGGTCCTCTGCTTGTTGTTGATCCTCACGGTGTTGTTCGGAGGACCTCCTAGGACTTCTGGATCTATAACGGCTGTTATGGTTCTCCTTTCTGACATATTCCTTCAACTTTCCCTGAGCAATCAGTTTTTCGATCTCTTGTTTTAACTGAAAACAATCCTCGGTGCTATGCCCCCGAGCTCTGTGGTATCTACAATACTTATCGTGATTCATAGTCCCTGGCCTAGGTTGAGTGATACGCCGAGCTCCAGGGACCAAATTTCTCTCCTCGAGGACTGTTAGAATCTCGTCCCTTGAGGTATTCAGTCTGGTAAAGTTGCTTTTTTCATGCTCCGCCCTCGGAGCCCTATCTAGAGATGCAGGTCGACCGTAGACATTAGATCTGTGGGTCGGGGCCTGAGGTTTATAGACCTTAAGTCTCTGCCAAACCGAGCCTCTTTGCTGCGCGTTTGACCCTCCGTAGTCGCTTGGTTTTGGGATAGGGGCCCGATCAGGTTTCTTCACGATCGGGGGCCTAGGATTCTGTGCGTTCTTTAACTTATTCATTTCCTCCTGGATCATGTATTTCTCAGCTATTTCCATAATCCGCTCGAAAGACTTCGGTTGCTTTCGGCAGAGAGCATTCCCGAACTGGCTATTACGGGTTAGCTCGAACATCAACGATGATAGAAATTCAATCTGTGGGGTATCAACTTTCAAAAGTTCAATACTGAATCTTGCCAGCCATTGCCTCAGTGTTTCTCCTTCCATTTGTTTCACTGTTCCTAAATGATTAGCAGGTAACCTTTGTTTCCTTTGGCTAGCAAACTGATGTTTCAATTTATCGCACAACTCATCGAAAGAAAAGATCGAGTTCGGAGGTAGTTTTCCGAACCAATCCAAAGCAATTCCCTCGAACGTTGTGACCATGATTTTGCAGCAAAAATCCTCCGAATGTGCATATAAATTCAATACATTTATGAAACTGTTTATATGCTCCCCGGGGTCAGAGGTCCCATTATATCTTGGCAATCTAGTCAGGACCGCTTATGTTCCCCGAGCTTCTCTAATTTCTTGACAGAAAGGCGAACATCGCATAATATTCGTGCTCAGTTCCCTATTTCGTCCTTCAAGGAAAGCGGCCCCATCCTCTCTGGCCTCAACTCCTCGAGCCCTGGCGTCTGCGGGTCGGGTTTCCTTTATTAACATCTCCTTCTCCAACTCCTTAGTAACTCTTTCTTGAACAATCTTTTCCAAGTCAGCCTCGGTCACCTTTCTGTAGGCTGGCTTTCTAGACCTCTCCACAGCTTTGGGTTGACTTTCCTCGACCACGGAATCCTCTAAGTTTTGTATGTTCCTAGAAGGTTGCCCAGATCGAACAACGGTTCTAGCTTGTGGCGGGTTGGGTCGAACATCAGATGGTTCGCCCAAAGCAGATCGACGAATACTTCCTTCCCTTGGCCTGTTGGAAATCGGACCCCGAGCAGCAGGTTGATCGACCGGGGGCTGCTGGCCTGGTAGAGTTTTACGATCTGCTCTCTCCGTGTTCAAGAATTCTCTACACATAGTTCCGATAATGGAACGCAAATCAGCCATTGTTGTATGAATAGGCATATCATTCGGCGGGTCGAGCGGTGGCACCTCAGATTGGTGGGCCGCTCGGGATTGGTTACTTGGTTCATTGTTTATAGAACGTTGAGCTCCTACTGCGTGTGAAGGCTCGCCGCGATTGTATGTAAATCTCCTAGTAGTAGGCATATTTCGATCTAACACCCGAGTAGGCCCCACGGTGGGCGCCAATTGATTATACCGTTTTTCGTTCGAGTTCAATAAGGAAAGTAGGGTATAACAATATATGAATCGAGCATGTGAAAATTGTATATTAATATTGGTGTTCGAATATAAATTACAAAGCAGGTCTACCCGAGCGTTACGGGATGTCGTACTACTAAAAAGACCGAAACAAAGAGAATACAAGCTAGCTCCTAGTTCGAACAGTAGGTCCGAGCAGGGGGTATTCCTTGGAAGTTGTGCCGTCCCTGATGTCATAAATGCGCCGCGTATTTATAGGAACAGTAATGAGCTAGCTAGACCATCCGTAGAAGAATAGCTCTCGGCCAGCTGTGTAAAGCTGTAGGTCGGTCCCACATTAATTCCGAGGATACGAGTAGATCGGGAAGAAGGTCGGAGTAATTGATCTAGAGCTATCAGTCTGGCTTGATCGGAAAACCATGTTCTTCAGGTCGGAGAATACCATTCTGATCGGGATCGAGGCTGACCCCGAGCAGAAGGTATTTCCTAAAGTGGCGTATGCGAAATACCCCTCATCAATAACTATACTTTCTAATTCAGGATAATGATTCCAGTGTGACTGCTAAATTTGGAAACCCCTTTCCAAATCCGTCACCAACTATGGCCATAGGTTTCTCGGAATCTATTATCTAAGAACGTATAGGAAATTCCCTCATCCATTACGATGAGTCGGTAGATTCCATCTTGGTACTAACCACTCGCGGCACATTATGGTCAGGATACGTGACCAGTACCTAAATCTAAGTACATATACTTATGCACCGAATTCGCCCTAGCACCTCAAGTCTAAGGACTAAATCGTACACTATTATAAGTCTTGAGAAACGTCCCATCACCGATATGCGTCTTGCGCTTCCACAATGGGTTTCTCTGTTCGGGTCGTTCGATGCGTTTGATCCCCTATCGAAACACCTACTCATATGCACTAACATCAAATGTCTTGTTCATGAAACTCTACAAATTCACTCCATGTGAATCATGCATATTTATACAAGTCTTTGCGATTCCTTCGATACCCCGTCTCGTTCGGAATCTATGACTTGGAACATGTTTTAAGATCACGACCTTAGAGACTGTTTCATGATTGCACTCATACTGAAGTGAATCGTCCCATAGTCGAATGTGATCTTAGGATTTCATCCAATCGCTTAAATGTATTCGCGAGAGATAAATTTGGCCATTGTTTGATTTACATACTATAAACAAACGAACGTATTAATTCATTTATACTAGAGAGAGATTACGATAGTCCTAATACAAGCTAAATATATTGGCTTGCAGGGCACTATCCTATCAATCTCCCACTTGCCCTAAAGCCAATCACAAACGCTTCTAAGACCCATTTCCAAAGATGTTCTTCGAACTCTTTTCGTGACACAGGCTTTACTAGTGGATCCGCTAAGTTGTCTTCCGAGTCGACGTGATCCATTATGTACGTCTACTCTACCAATGATCTCTCTAATCAAGTGGTACTTTCTCTCATTGTGTTTAGATTTCTGGTGAGATCTCTAGTCCTTTGCTTTAGCAATAGCCCCCATTGTTATCACAAAAGATAACCACGAGCTTCGCAATGCTAGGCACTACATCCAACTTTTGGATGAAGTTTTTTTATCCAAACACTCTCTTTTGTTGCATCCGATGCTGCAATATGTTCTACTTCAATGGTTGAGTTGGCAACGGTGCTTAACTTGGAACCTTTCCAATTTACCGCTACCCCCATTAAGGCAAAATATGTATCCAAAATTGGATATATATATTCATCCACATCAGACTGAAAACTCGAATCACTAAATCCTTCGAGTTTTAATTCTCCATTACCACCGTAGACCAAGAACGAATCCTTAGTCTTTCTCAAGAACTTAAGGATATCTGTTACGGTGGTCCAGTACTCTTCACCGGATTTTGACTAGTAACTGCTCGTGACACTTGAGCAGGTTCTACGTCTGGTCTAGTACATATTATAGCATACCACATGCTACCTTTTGTCGAAACATAAGGTATTTGAGACATTCTCCTTTATCCTCATTCGATGTAGGGCACATCGATTAGAAAAAGAGTTACAATGTCTCATTGGAAGCAATCCTCTCTTGGATTCTTCCACACTGAATCTTTTCAGTATTGTTTCTATGTACTTAGATTTAGAGAGTCCGAACATCTTCTTCGATCTATCTCTATCGATACGTATCCCAATACGCAAGATGTCTCTCCCAAATCTTTCATGGAGAATTGCATGGATAACCATGCTTTCGTCTGCGCTAACATTCCGATATCATCCCAGATAAGCAGAATGTGATCGACATATAACATATGAGCTTCATAGAGCTCCCACTAATCCTTTTGTACACTCAGGGTTCATATTCGTTTTTGATTAAGTCAAATGCCTTGACTGTCTCATCAAAACAAACGTGAATCTTAATGGATTCAGACATTGCTACTGGAGAAAATGTTTCAAAGTCTGTTCCAGAACTTTGTGAATAGCCTTTTACCACTAGTCGAGTCTTAGAGGTCAACACCTCTCCATTTATTCCTAGCTTGATGATCCATTCACTACTTACAGGGATAAAATCCCTCGGGTGGATCGACCAAGGTCCATACCTTTTTGGAATGCATGAAATCCATTTCGGGTTGCATGGCCTCTGGCCATGATATACGTCTACATCTAATGTAGCTTCTTCGTATATGGTAAAACCATATCTTTCAAGCTCTTCATGAACTTGATCAGATCTACGAAGTATTGGTGTACTAGATTATTCAGTAGTTTCTGGATTAACTCCCACTGTTTGCGGGGATGGGTCCAAATCTTGGACTTCATCAAGTTCCATGACATTCCCTATTTCCTTTGACGAGGATTTCATCAACTGAGGAACGGGTAGTTAGGAGAAACGATTGTTTCTCATTGTCGTGGAACAGGTATCCAATGGATTTCGTTGTATACCCCACAATTATATACAAATTGGATCTACTAGCCAATTTATCTCCTTTCTAGTTCCCAACTTAGGCAGGAGATCTCCATACTCAATAGTAAAAGTGCAGAGGTATTTTGCCATACCTTTCTTGGTAAAGCTTTGTAGGCACGGACTTTGAAGGTACTTTGCTCAGTATCTCCGATGCAGCCAGGAGGACCAACCCCTAGAATGCATGAGGAAGCTTTAACAAAACTCAACATGGATTGAACAATGTCTAACAATGTTCGATTCCTTCTCTTAGACACTCCAATAAGTTGAGGCGTCATAGGAGGAGTTTGTTGTATGAGAACCCCATTCTCAGTAAGATAATTGAGGAATTCTTGACTTAAGTATTTGCCACCTCGATCAGATCGAATGGCCATAATACTATGGCCTTGTTGATTCTCTACTTCGTTTCGAAATTCTTTGAACTTTTCAAAGGTTTTTCGGATTTGTATCTCACTAGATACATATATCACTAACGACCAAAGTCATTAGCAAAAAGGTACGAGGTATGAGCAATCTCCTCTTACACTAACCTTTAGTGGTCCACATTCAATCGTATGGATCAAATCCAAAGTTATTTGGTTCGCTTTTGATTCCCTGTGAAGGGAGATTTGGTCATCTTTCCTATGAGACAGGATTCGCAGGTTGGAAGTTCATCTAAGTTCTATATTTCAAGAGCCTTAGAAGAAACCAACTTTTGAATCCTACTCTTGGAGATATGTCCAAGTCTAGCGTGCCAAAGTTGTGGATTATTATCTTGGTATTAATTGAACTAAGCACATTAACTCAATAGAATTGAGTTAACGGTTTAATTCAATTAATTTGCTTCCTTTCAATTAACTCTTTAATTGATTCATCTCCTTTTTCAATTAACTCTTTAATTGAAACGTTGCTTAATTAATTAGACCTTCTAATCAATTAAACTAATCAGTGCCTTTCTAAGATTCAGTGGGATAATTCGACTTTTAGACTACTTGCGTTCTTTCGACTACCTTTATGGTCGATTTTAGAAGAGAACAACTTCTTCTTCATATTACTCTTCTTTGACTTTGCAGTCCATGAAGTGTAAACGATCATGACAGGTTTATCCTATTTGCCTTTTACCAATACTTTGGTTAATTCATGAAATGTGATCAACTTATCAGAGTATTTCACGAATCTTTTGAATGAGCAGGGAAGAGAATTTAGATGGAGGTCAATGTTAAGATCACTTGCAGGCCTACATTTAATCAATCCAGTTTTCAACTAGATTGATAAAACAAGGACAGTGATACTTTGACATCAGCTTCTTCACTTATTCTCGAGTTTTAAAACAACTCCTTAGTGGTCTCGAATCAAACGATTCGAAACTGCTCCTCAAAACAAGCTTTTGAAGTGGAGGTTTGTTTTAGAAGCTTCAGACATACTCCTATGTTGCTTCTTTAGCTCGTTCAATCTTCATGCTTATATGAGGAAACGATCGTTAAGATTCCCATACCCTATAGGTGATTCGTTCCACTTTTGAGATTCGTCCTTATATGAGGAAACAATCATTAATATTCTCATACCCTACGGGTGATTCGTTCCTCCTTTTAGACTCATCTCGGAAGTACATCAGGCATAGGATAGTTATTAAGAACATGATTCCGACTATCGGAATTGAGGACAATCCTCAAGTTTCTACGCCAGTCTATATTTTGATCCAGTTATTTTATAAGTCGAGGATAAATAGTATAATGGATTATTATAGATATCTTAATATCTATTACAAAGAGAAGACAATATATACAGAGGACTAGTTAATGAATAATACTTATAATCTACGAAGGTTGGACTTTCTATCGTAAAAGTTCTCCCACTATTTTATCGAAACAATTACCCCTTCAATTGTTCGGGAAATCTTATTTCCTAGTAGGTCTTGACGTCCCAGCGGACATTAATTGCACCCACGACTCGTGGCCATACAACTAATTCCCCAGGTAGGCATACGTATTGCCAATTGTGTCCCTACACAACCTTCAAGCTATTTTGCCTCGATTTTCGCACCCATCTAGCACTGCTACATCATGAGTGGTACTATTCGTTAAGTCTAACCCAATCAATCTCGATGAGCAACGGGCCCGGTCATGAAATCCCCGTAACTGGTTATCGGTCGATTATACATGTCCCGACCAGTCCCCACCCTTATCGAGTTTATTTATTAAACAAGAATCAAGAGATTTCACGTATTGTCCCTTTCTTCGCCTCAGGTGCCAGACTCTGGATCACCTTAATCGATAAGTAGACAACATACGCTAGTCCCTATTGATGGAAGGCTTGGATTTATATAAAAACTTCATTTTATTTTAACCCAATATGACTTAATATTTAATTCAAGAGGGGATTTCCAGGTTTGAAAGTTTAAGGCAAACTCTCTCGAGATCTCACCGCTTCGATTATGAATTATCTTATTTACGTTCTAATATTCTAGCGCGCATCACCATACAAGCCAAATAATAGAACCAATAAATAAATAAGACATAAATAAATAAACCTAGCATGCATTTCTAAAACAATATGTTTTCGATCGGGAGCCACCTATGCTTGGGCCATCATTGAGGCAATAATGTTGGCCCAATTGGTCTATCTAATGGGTTCTTAATGGGCCTAGGCTATTACAATAATAACCAAGCATACTTGGCCTTCATTCTCCACTGGGCTTCCTTCTTGAATGTAATGGGCCTCCATCATAAACTATTTAATGTAAAGCCCTAATCTATTACATTGGCACAAAAAGGCCCAAATAAAGGCTCGCAGGCCCAACAAAAATCCAAAGCAAAATAAACCAATCACATCTAAGGTCAAGGCTCGGCTCGATCGAAAACCACGTAAACAATTCACGTTGAGCAAAGAAACAAGCAAACACATTTACTAGTTTCCTCTATCTTACTTTAATTATTTTAAACGCCTTTAAAATATTTCTCTAGATTCTTACTTTAGTCTTCTACTAATTATAAGTAATCTATATTCGGATAAACAAAACTATTTTATGCACAAAAACAGAATAAAAATTTTCAACATTTGAAAATTTGCAATTCGGCCCTCCAACTTTTGGAAATTGCGATTTGAAACCCTGAAGTTTTGGAAATAACAATTTAACCCCAAAATTAAAACTGGGCAGAGGACCGAAAATTAAAATTTTATTTCCAGAAAAATTTCGAATTTGCAATTCAGCCCCTGCAGTTTTTGGTATTTACAAAACAGCCCCAAGACTTTCGTTAATTGCAAAACAGCCCCAAATTTGAAAATTTCCAGAAAGTTACAATTGAGTCCAGAAAATACACAGTTCAAAAATTTCAATTTCAGTCCAGATTTCCAACAACTCGCTAATCGCAAAAACAGCCCTTTTATTTTCGTAAAATATAAAATTGGCCCAAAACGTTTTTATGCAATTTTACCCAAAATCAGATCTACCCATAACAAGTAAGAATCAATTACACGAATATAACATGCAATACAATAAAGCAATCAAATTATATTCAGACCTTTTCGTATGAGAGTAATGAATTAGGCTCTGATACCACTGTTGGGTTATTGGTATCGTCAGAACGTTAAAAGCAGCGGAATTAAAATTTTAAAATAACCCAAACCAGCAATCTTTATTCATCTAGTCATACGAAAAGGATTTTTACATAAATCGAAACATCCATAGGGTGTTTAGCGATTTTACCTTACCACGGGAACGGTGGTGATTTTTCTCCGGTCTTCTTTCAGATCTGCAGGATTTAGTTCGGAGAAGCACCTCATGTGTTGTGCCTCTAGCGGTATCCACACCAACTGGATTGAAGCAACTCCTTTGGATCCTCAGGCTCAGAACTAAGATCCAAAGGTTATCAAGCAAGGAAGAAAGAAGGGAGAAATCGCATGAACCCTGTGCAATTTCACAGGGTTCGGCCGAACCTTTTCTGTAAGAGAAAGGGCGGCGCTTTTCAGCTTTGGAGAGAGGGGGGGGCACGAAATTTTGTGTCTTAGGGCTTAGGTTTTTCAAGTGTATGAAGAGTTATGAAGAGTTGTCTATTTATAAGAGAAAAATCCTTCTCTTAATAGATATCTCTTCAAAACCTTTTCCTTATCTTATAAGGAAACAAGATATACACATATATCTTCTTAGATCCTTCTTGTCATACAAAAAAAAAAAACTCTCCCATCCTTATCCTAGCAAAAATCGCCCCTTATTTTGTTAGGAAAGTAGAATCTCATTCTATCTTTATTTCCTAACTAACAAGGTCTCTTTTAATTAATTAAACTCTTTAATTAGTTAGATTCTTTAATTAATTAAACTCTTTTAATTAATTCAGCCCATTTAATTAATTAATCCAATTAATTAATTAATTCTTCTCCATTAATTAATTAGACTACTTCTAATTAATATTTTTCTCCTCTAAGAATTAACACTTTAATTCTCCAGTTTTGATTTAACTCTTTAAATCAAACTTTCCTTATATGATTTGTTGCAGTCCAATTGTATTGTGTGTGACCCTCTAGGTTCACCATCAATTGGCCGCGGGCCCACGACTTTCGTGATTTAATTTGCGAGCTTATTAATTGCTCCGATTAATTGAACACCTTCAATTAACCACTCAAGAATTAATCTCCTTATTAATTCATGAGTACCCACACCTCATGGTCGATGTCTAGCCACAAGCCCATGAGGCCCAACTTCAGGTGAATTGATCTCAGTGAACCTCACCTCTTATAAGTACCATGTACATACGGTCCTTCTATCGACTTAATTTCCCGATCGAGACCTAGGGTGTGTGAATTGATCGGCACCGCTAATTATTTCGATAACTATACTTTCTAATTCAGGATAATGATTCCAGTGTGACTGCTAAATTTGGAAACCCCTTTCCAAATCCGTCACCAACTATAGCCATAGGTTTCTCGGAATCTATTATCTAAGAACGTATAGCAAATTCCCTCATCCATTACGATGAGTCGGTAGATTCCATCTTGGTACTAACCACTCGCGTACACAACTATAGGCACCCAACTTAGGCACGTTATGGTCAGGCTACGTGACCAGTACCTAAATCTAAGTACATATACTTATGCACCGAATTCGCCCTAGCACCTCAAGTCTAAGGACTAAATCGTACACTATTATAAGTCTTGAGAAACGTCCCATCACCGATATGCGTCTTGCGCTTCCACAATGGGTTTCTCTATTCGGGTCGTTCGATGCGTTCGATCCCCTATCGAACCACCTACTCATATGCACTAACATCAAATGTCTTGTTCATGAAACTCTACAAATTCACTCCATGTGAATCATGCATATTTATACAAGTCTTTGCGATTCCTTCGATACCCCGTCTCGTTCGGAATCTATGACTTGGAACATGTTTTAAGATCACGACCTTAGAGACTGTTTCATGATTGCACTCATACTGAAGTGAATCGTCCCATAGTCGAATGTGATCTTAGGATTTCATCCAATCGCTTAAATGTATTCGCGAGAGATAAATTTGGCCATTGTTTGATTTACATACTATAAACAAACGAGCGTATTAATTCATTTATACTAGAGAGAGATTACGATAGTCCTAATACAAGCTAAATATATTGGCTTGCAGGGCACTATCCTATCAGATCATGTGCAGGCGTGCAAATCACGCATGTTATTTTGGAGGGAAAATGGAAGATAACAACGTTGTTCCATTTGTTTACGTCCAAATGCTATCAAATTTGCTTAGAAAACCTTCATGTGATACCAAATTTGCAAATTTTGTCTGTAATGGTATTAAAATTGCAAGCTGACATTTCCTATATTGTCCTCCATGAGGTTCTAATGTTGGGACTTACAATATACACTAAAAGTGTCATATAATTTTCTAATCTTAACAACTTAATTTATTTTAATGATAATAATATTGAATTCAAGATTATTAAATTTACTTTTTTTAAAATAATAATTAAAATTTAGATAATTAAATTTATATAAAGTAAAAAAATTATTCTATAAAATTTAAACATATATTTATTATTGCATTATAAATAATTAAAACAATATTAAATGTTAATTAATTAAAAAAGTTAATAAAATATTAGTTTGATTTCTTTTCTTTATTTCTCTTGAGAAATAATTTGATTTTACACATTTTGGAACTATTAAGATAAAAAAAAAATTGCAATTCTTTCCCTTCATAGAAAAATTAGCTCTTCTTCCCTTAACCAAACTTACCATGATCAACGTTTATTTCTAGGGCTCACTATTTTCACGAAATTGAGGCAACACAAAGTCTTGGATTAGTTTGAATAAGGTGATTCATTCTTTTTTAAATTCTTCTTAATTTTCAAGCACAAATTCTTGGGTTGCCTGACTAATGATTTCTATGCACAATGCAGAAATGAATAGGGTATGCACATAACCTGTTTGTATTTAGTCTTCAAAGAAAAACTTAGTGTTGATGCACAAATTCTTGGGTTGCCTGACTAATGATTTCTATGCACAATGGAGAAATGAATAGGGTATGCACATAACCTGTTTGTATCTTCAAAGAAAAACTTAGTGTTGATGCATTTATTCAGCCTATAGACTTTGATGCATTGACCGTGCTAAGTATGTTTTTTTGGCATTCAATTAAAGTACTAAGTGCAAGTGGAATTATCTTTCTATATGCAAATTATTGGTTTTATTTATATATTTGCATGTGCACATATCGATATTGCCACAAACAAGTCAATTGTGTGAATAAGATATTTTAGACACAAGGCAAAATTTCCCATATTTTAGACATAAGGCAAAATAAGATATTTAGTGTGATATATAAGCACATGTAAACTTAGTGATTTACTTGCGGATATTGACTGATTAATACATATATAGTTCATTTTATTCATGAAGTAATACTGATATTTCTTGCTTTCAGAACTTATTTTCTTTGTAAGCTCTTACATTACGAGGAGTCGAACATAGAAAAACATAGAAAAAGAAAATTGAGTGTAAATTTGAATGCTGATCCGAGTGCAAACATTTCTAAAAATTCTAGCTATGACGATGAATGGTCAGATAAAAATGATGAAGAAACTTTGAATGAAAATGATTCAACGCCATGTGTTGATGATATGAATATGGAAAATGTCATGCAGATAACATTTGATTGTGTAGAAGATGCAGAAACTTTTTACAATGCATATGCTAAAAGTATTGGTTTCAGCATTAGAAAAAGAGACATAAGAAGAACGGGAGAATTAGTCACTGCAAGGGAATGGGTGTGTAGCAAGAATGGGTATCGAGACCATAAATCATTTAAGAGAGAAGAACCAAAGAGAGAGCCTAATGCCTTAACAAGATGTGGTTGCAAAGCACAATTTCGCATATCATATGACAAGAAAAGGCAAATGTACACCGTGGCTAACTTTGTGAAAGAGCACAACCACGATTTATTGAACCAAGATTCTGTTATATTTCTATACTCGCATAGGAATTTGAGAGATCGTGATATTGCAGAGTCATGTGCAATGAGCAGAGTGGGAATTAGGACAAGCCAAATTATGTCATATTTCGCGAAGAAAGCCGGAGGTTATCAAGGTGTGGGGTTTACTGTAAAAGACCTCTACAATCACTTGAATAAACAACAAAGATGTGACATTGTTGATGGAGATGCTGAAGCTGCATTAACTTATCTCCATGCCAAGGCAGACGCTGATCCGATGTTTGCTGTTGAATATGATGTGAATGAGGAAAAACGATTGCGTAGATTACTATGGTCTGATTCAAAATCAAGATATGACTACAAGATTTTTGGTGATGTTTTAGTGTTGGATGCGACTTACCGAACCAACGCTTATCATAAGCCTTTGGTTATTTTAGCAGGTTTGAATAACCATTTCATGACAACGATATTCGCATGTGCTTTATTATCTGATGAGTCTGTAGAAACATATAATTGGGTGTTTAGGACATTTTTATGCATTATGGAGAACAAAAATCCCATCTCGGTTGTTACTGATGGTGACAAGGCTATTGGTAAAGCAATTAAAGAAGTGATTCCGGAAGCACGTCATAAGTTGTGTGGTTGGCACCTGCAACGCAATGTTGTTAAAAATATTCATGTTGCTGGAGTTACTCAAAATTTTGTTGAGTGCACTAGGAAAGAGTGTACGATGGATGAATTTGATGATTATTGGAGAGATTTTGTTGCAAAGTTCGATCTTGAGAGTAATGATTGGATTAACGATACATACTCAATCCGAGAAAAATGGGCTACAACATATCTAAGAGGGCATTTCTTCAGTGGAATGAGTAGTACACAACGCTGCGAATGAATGAATTCGTTTTTGAAAAAGCATGTTGATCAGGCAATCAAATTGTATGAGTTTGTCAGGTCATTTGAGTTGGCTATGGGTTGGTTACGTCATAAAGAGGCTGAACAGGATACTATTTGCAAAAATGATACACCAGTAATCGAAACTCAATTAAAGCATCTTGAAGCTCATGCTGCAAACATATTCACTCGTAAGGTTTTCTACAAAGTTAGAGAAGAAATTGAAAAGGTTGTCGTGCTATCATTTACTCATTCCAACAAAAATGAGTTTAGTTGTACATATTCGATGATAGAGTATGGAAAATCTTCAAGTTGGGATGTAACATTGAACTACAACACTATGGAGATGCGTTGCTCATGTTTGCAACTAGAAACTCTCGGGTGGCCATGTACGCATATATTTAATGTAATGAAAGCTGAGATTATGAAGGTTATTCCATCAAATTGCATACGGGAAAGGTGGACGATAGAGGCCAAGGCTGAAGCAAACAAGCCGTATCATGATGCAATTCCTGCTGATATAATAAAACAAGCTTGTTATGGATCTTTGTACCAGCAGTGCAGAGAAATGTGTTTCTATGCATCCCAATTTGATGAAGGGTACAAAGAATTATCTCCTTTAATAGCCACAACGATGGGGAGAATGAAGTTGCTTTACATGAAGAATAAGAATAGTAGTGGTGCATCTGCAAGCACTACTTATAAGGAAAGTGTTCGCAAGTTTAATGTATGTGATCCGCAAAATGTGAAAACAAAGGGGGACCATGCAACTGAAAATGGTTCTAAATCAGTACCAAAGTGCAGCGTTTGCCGGTATGGACGTATGCATTACTTTTCTTTACATAGAATATACAAAAGTAAGTTTCACTTTAATTTTCTATATATCTTTTTAGACTTCCAGGTCACAACAAGTCTACGTGTGAAAAGAAGAATACTACGAAAAATGCTCAAAACACAAGGTTGAGTGCTGATGATGAAGGTGATGATGCGAGTTTCAACACCTATCTTACTCACGACTTTACGAATTCAGCTGCACATACTTCACAACACCATAATTGGAAATCATTTTCTACAACATATACTGATTATATGTCAAGTGATCCGAATAATAGAAGCACTAGAAACGAGGTACTTATATCACTATTTGTACAATTTTCGTTTATACCTTATGCATCCATCACTATTCTAAGGTTTTATTCGTTTATTATTGTAGAGCCAAACATTTACGTTTAACAATAGTGTGAATGCTCAAAATGACAACTATGATGTTTGGAACACTGACATGACAAACAAGGTAAAATATGTATTAAATTTACTTGGACTTTGTGAATTTTCAAACTATGTATTTATCGTAATTGAGCATTAAAAATAATTTAATTGCAGGTTCGTGGATCACAAGAATTAAGCTCTGCGAGGAGGTTATAGTCTAGTTTTTATTTATATATATATTACATATATATAAAGGGCTATGCTCGATGAATAGTTAGTAAGGTGTCCTGCTTGATTGTCCTGCCTGCTTGTTATTTCCTTTTTTTTTTTTTTTTACTTTCCCTCAAAACGACGTCGTTTCATTAACGAGTTTTTTTCCTCCGCCTCACACGAAACGACGTCGTTTTGTATGAGAGAATTTCTTTTTTTTCCTACTCTCATTCATAAAAATTAATCGTCTCTTTCATAACCCCCATTCCCATTTTTTTTAAATTTTCTCCTACACTAAGCATGGTAAAACGACATCGACCTCATCACCTTCTTCCTCCTTCTCCTGCTCTACCCATGTGCTGTCTTCATGTTATCATTACAATTTTCGGGTCCCAGAAGAAATCCGTTCCTAATTTGCCCTTCCCAGACTTTTTCACCTGCTTTGGAAATGAGGCCTCCCTGCGCCGACCTGCCATGGCATGTATTTGTGAACTCTCATCTGATATTTGGGTAAAATTGCAGTTGTTTATTGTTTATTGTCATGATGAGGTCCGAATATGTAGGAGAATAGTTGATTGACTGACTTGTTTTGATGCCTTCATGTTACGGCATACCACTTGCTATTTTTATGACTTTATTAAAGAAAAAAATATGGATATCAAACTACACATAGAATGGGTTCTGAAAGCTATTCAAATACAATCTCCACTTTGCTAAAGTTTTTTCCAAAGCTACAGACTTTGTTTTCTTCTTCTTGTTTTTAGTTAGACGGGAGCTATAATAGTATTAGTCTTTTTTCTACATAATTAAAGTCGATCTAGGAGAGTTCTGGTGTAATGAATCATGTCTTTTGCATTGTCTTTTTTCTTTTGGCTGATGGTTCTAAAAGGGGAAAATTATTTTTTTGGTACCATAGGATAGGCTAACTTGTACTTTTTGTACCATTGGATACGAAAATGCAAATTTGGTATCGTAGGATAGGTTTTCATTGCAATTTTGGTACCAAACCCAATTTTTCTACAAAGTTAATGGCAATTTATCCCCTATAAAATGTATAACGTTCAATTTACCCCCTCTATAATTTGGAAAAAAAAATCAATTTACCCCCTGTAAAAGTTTTAATGAAGTAACTTACCCCTTTCAGCCGAAGAGTGTAACTCACTTGTCGAAATTTAAAGTAGGCATGCAAACTATTTTATAACATAGGGGGTTAAATTGCCACATTTATTATAACACATGGGATAAAATGCCACATTATCATAATAAAAGTGGATAAAGGGCCGCCTATAAAAATATCAGGGAGGCGATGTTTTCAAGGGGTAAAATCAGTGGCGGAGCGTCTTGTAGACTGGGGGGCGGTCGCCCCCCCAAGAAAATTCTTGAGTTTATATTTATATAATTTATTTGTCACTCTATTACCAACTAAGTTTACTTGCCCACTGGTGGGCTAAAGACTTTGTCTGATTTATTCCCAGAGGCCTAGGTTCGAAACCTATAGGGAACTTTTTCTCCCTTTTGTATATAAATTAAATTTATAATTTTTCTTTCTCAATTATTAAGATATTCTTTTACAATAAATAAAGTATTTAGTTTATTATTTTCCTTTCTAAATTGTTTATGCAGTTTGATATTACTTCTGAATAAAAAAAACTTTTAATAATTTTTTTTAATTTTTGTTGAATAAAATTATATTGCTACTTTACTTTAAGTTAGTATTTGTCATTCTACCAAAACATCAAAAATTACCGAGTTTGCTATAAAAAAGTTGGTACCAAAGTTGCAATGAAAACCTATCCTATGGTACCAAATTTGTATTTTCGTATCCAATAGTACCAAAATTGCAAATAGGTCTATCCTATGGTACCAAAAAAATAATTTTCCCGTTCTAAAAGATAGCTACCAAAGCAAAACTCCGAAAATATGAAGTACAAAAAACTAGTGAATTGAACAACTTCATCCAAATAATCTAATTCCAAAAATTCTTAGAAGTACACAATGATATCTACTTGATATTCAACTAAACATTCTTAATATTTCATTTCATAAAAAAAGTATAAAATAATAACCAACATTCTTAGAACTACATTCTTAGTACTATTCTCACAGTTGACATCTTCTTGTTCATCACTCTACATATCAGAAGACACCACATGATCAACGCCACAACCATTACTCCTCTCTACAAAAGAAAAGACATATCTACTCATATGTTTTTCATGACTGTGTCGTGGCATATATTTTCAGAGTTCACAAAAAGATCTACCACAATGTTTTCACGCATCTCAACTGAATCAAACTGCAGACAAAATCAATAGAACTACATCAATAAACTATAAAGTAAACTTAAAGCTTTTATTGCATGAAACAAACTTAATTGTATTTCAAGTCCTTTAACCACATTGTGGACATTCCTCATAAACATGATCACATATATTCCACAATAGTTATTACCAACTTGTCGTGGGATCCAATTTGCTGGTTCAATAGGAAAATGATCTAATTGATATGAATAACCACTCTTCTTTTTAAATATATTGTGACTTGTATGAACCTAAAGATTGGATAATAAGCAATATTTAACTTAGGCAAAATAATCCGAACAACACTAAACATGTTATTGTAATTTTACATACCACTTTTCTTACATCCGAGGTTCGTTTAGCATTGTAAGTATATCTGTGAGTCCAAAGTGAATCCAATATGATCACATTTTGATCTACAAAATTTATGACAAATGCGTACCAATGTACATTCCTATCATTCATTGGAACAAAGATCTGAAAATGTGTCATGAAATCAAAACCCGTGTTAAACTCTAACAATAAAAATGACATCAATAGTATAATATAATGTGTAGGTAATCAATGTAAATAAGATATATATACTCTATGAAAATCAAAAGTTTAAATGCATTAGTGACTCACTGTAATGTTGATGGATTTTTATCCCACATATACTCAATAATTTTTGGAGCTAGCACGCCTTTCGTTCGTTTGCATACAAATTTATTTTTCCTTGTCAATACATGTCTACCTTTTTTAGGTAATCCATCGTCCTACACATCAAACAATATAGAATTAAGAACTTAAAATATATCAATACAAAATAAGAAAATGATTACATACTTTAAGCATACCTCTTCATTAGTTTCATTGTTTAACTTCATTGTTTTCTTTGTCCTCTTGTTTGTAGGTTTTTTCACTAACCAAGGTGACTTCTCATAAGGGCCAGGGTTCGACACCCTTCGGTTATTGATTCTAATTCGTTGGGCTAATGTCGCTGAGAGTGAAGATGTAATTGATTTGGGCTTCAATGTTGGACTTACTATTTCCTTTACTGTCGGTACCTCACTTCCACGATCTTGAACATTATTGCTAGCTGATGACACATACTTACACCTAACATCATTTTCTATATTAAATGTGGGATCATGTCTTTCATGGTTTTTTAGGGGGTGGACTTTGTCATGTTGCACTTTTTGCTTCTAGTGGGAATATTTGCTCTTTCCACTTCATTATGAGAAATGCGGTGACGATCATGATCATCCTGTACATCCTCATTTTGGTTTTCAGAAGGCTTCTTAGTTTGGGAACCCAAATAATTTCTCTTCTGCAACTGCTGCAAAATAACATGAATAGAATTGTCCACCTTATTTGTTGAAGCCTCCAACTCATTCCTAAATCTCATCATGGCCTTATCAACAAGTCCATCTAACCTATTGGTGAGGTCTTCATTAACACCTATTATAAACTTCTCCAATCTATCTAACCTCTCTACAATGTTAGAAAGTTGATCCGTCGGTGTTACACTTTCACCGATACCTTTAAAAAGCTTCTCAAGTCTATCTAACCTCTCCACAATGCTAGAAAGTTGATCATTTGGTTTTACACTTCCATCGATATTTTCATGAAACTCGGTACCACCTTTTGATTCATCTTTGATACCATCTTCGTCTTTCATGAATTTAGCACTAGAATGAATATCCGCCTTACATAAGTGGGACTTAATCGTGCAAGTTGAATCTTCTTTCAATTTATACCAATCTGATGTTTTTATAGCACCTATCATTTCCTTGACCGCATTTTGGTCCCACAAACTGAGGCGAGGTATTGGTCGATTGGCCGAAGACTGAAATTTTGTTTTCACATGTTCAAAATAAAATAACTGCATTGAAAAAAAATACATTTTAAAACATAATTAGATGATTCTACTTATTAAAACTAGCATATATGAAATCATACTTACCATCAAAAACGCCAAACAGCCACGTACATACTTATTTCAAGTCTGTTGCCATATTCGTATCCCCTCAACCAAACAAGTGAATACTAGATTTGCCAAGTTCATTTCAGAGATTTTGCGAGTATCGTCTACAATGTATAAGAGACCCCTATCCACTTCAGCCTTGACAACAGGACAGAGAAAAATGCCCAATATGAATAGGGTAAATTTACTCTTGAACTCTTCATCCGCCTTTTTCATATTTTGTAATTCAACTTTTAAATTACCTAATTTGAGATGGACTGAAGCTCCTGATATTACAGTAGATGTCACATTCCTACTTACCTCAATACCACTATCCTTCAAACCTAGTATATTACTCACATCACCAGGACTAATAACAACATTTATACCGTTGATGTCTAGAGTACAATTGTCGCAATTAAAAGCACTAACCAAAATCGAGCATAGTTCTGTACAAATGTTGAAAGGCCTTAAATCAAAAAGACTTCCCAACCCTATTGACCTTATGGAATCTCTTTGTTCTTCAGTTAGATTAGCAATCACATTGTATGCTCCAATTACCGACATACGAGTACAAATTGTGTACTAAACATTAAATTAAATAAAGAGAATATATCATTATCATTAAAAATAATGTGATAACTCTATATTAATACAAAGAAAGCTTTCTAACCTTCGGGGCTCCTTGGGCCAACTTTTCCTTGTACTGCCTATAGTTAGCCTTTTTATCATCAACATAAGTCGATTTTTCAGCGACTGAGAGTGAATTATACTTTTCCTTTATTAACTTCTTTATCTCACTTTCTCTAATATTCCTCAATCCATTTTCAGATTCAACATTCTTTAATTTTTCGCGTTCGTGTTTACTGGATATAAGAAGAGATGCAAGTAATGAAAAATTTACATTAGATGAAGAGCTATCATAAAAAAATTGCTCAAACTATCTAAAGATTGAAAACTTTTTTTACTAATGTTAATAAATAAAAAAATTGTACTCAAATCAGAACAAATATATATATATATATATATATATATATATATATATATATATATATATATATATATATATATATATATATATATATATATATATATATATATATATTTCTTATGCGGTGTTATCTAAACATATGTAGCATAAAATATATTAAAAAAAAAGTATTTTACTTACTTGAACCAAATAAATGAAGATCCTGGCCTTTTCACTTTCTTTTCTTCAGATTTTGAACGAACATTTCTGATATTCTCCTTTGAACTACCAGCTCTTTTACATCTTCATAAAAATTAAAAAGTTCACTTTCTGGAAAATTCTATCCTTTTAAATTTTGAAAGTTATTTTAACATCAACCACATGGACAAGTGAAAGTTTATTAATGATCAGTATGTCATTTGACGAATCTATGTAGACCTCACTAGTCTAATTATATTCATATATGAATTTGTATTAAAATTAGAAGTAACAATACGTTATATGGTCACTTAGCAAACCAAGAGTTTTCATGATGATATCATTGCACGAGTGCATGATATTTTCTCATCAATCTGCAACCAGCCATATACAATGATTTTACATTTAAGACATTTTCTGACATATTTTAAATCAATAAGGGTCCCCGAGAAAATTGGGATAAAAAAATGTGGAGAAGAAATGCAATAAGGGTAATTACTTGAAAAAAACTATTTAACTTACATTGGATAGGAAAAAATTATCATCAAATGTAAGGCAAAATAGATGAAATACCTAATATAAAAGACCAATAAAACAACGCTAAAACATAAATTATGATTAGCAAAACATACATGAAGTTTGGTAATTATTATACAACATAAAAGCAACATGGTCTTGTATGTACATGTGTTCATTATAAAGATTTTTCATATGCCTCACAAAATAGTATGACAGTGATTACAAATTCAAACAAGAAGTTCAAACTACGAATAGTGATCATTTACCTCAACCTCGATTTGACGATAATGGACTCAACCATTCTTGTATCCTGCAATCATGATATATTAATTAGTTTGTTTTAGCTTTAGCATGGTCGTATTTGAGATGCACATGACTTAATTTCAATAAATCAATGTACTTCTTTTTCTTTTCAAATATTGAATATATGAATCAGTGGAGGTGTAAATGTTATCACAATTATATATATCAATGCACTTGAACTTTTTGAATAACTTTTAAAACCCAAATACCCAGCCAGGTGATATTAACTCTAATTATATTAAACGCCCTTCAATATAATTTAATTAGCTCTAATTGTTGCACATTTCTAAAAAAATTAACTTATATGGTGTAGTAGATACAGTTGAATACCAGCAAGAAATTGTCCTAACTTAGATATCACTTGTTACACCAATGTAATTTACCCTTGTATATTGACCTCAAAGTACCCCACCTCCCTATTTGGTTTATCATGGAATGGAGATGTGTGTATAAAAGAAGCAGTATATATAAATTTCTTGTTCTGTTCTACTGAAATATATCCCCACATTACACCAGTCAAAATCAAGTCCTTGGGCAGATGAGAAAGCAACCCCATAACCCCATAAAAAGAATATCGGTCTACAATAAGTGTGGTTCTACGCCTCAGTTTAGACTCCATCAATGATCTGTCACATAATATATGATCTAGTGTAGATGTTTTTAACTTCAAATATGAGTTTGAGCAAATAATTATTTTATTATGAATCACTATGACTGATATAAATACAAAAATCGAGCTTCAAGAGTTTAAAAACAAAAAGTGTTGTGCAACAAAAAGAGGAAGATATCAACAAGTTTTTAAAAAGCGCACTTTTAAAAGAGGAAGGGAGCTCACTTCAAAAACAAGTTGGGTAACAAGAGTTGGAAAATCACGTGCTTCAGAATCCTCAATAGGTGGCTGATCCACTTGGCAAATCGCACACCGTAAGGGCCCTGAGTTTGAATCCAGATGAAAGTCTTCACCAAGCCTGCATATAAAAGGACAGCACCAACATCATGCAGCCATGCATTAAACACAATTATGCAATAATTGACAATATCACCTGCCTAATTTGACCTTAATAATGAATATTCATCATTCTAATAAGCAAGATACTTAAACTTATCCAATTAGAAAACAGAAGGTTAGGTTTACATTTATTTTGTCACCTTAAGTGCTTTATTTATGTCGTAATTTGTATCAGAAATAGATTGTTATATGTTATAAGTGGATTCGTATTATTTAGATTTATTGCTTTCATGCATTTCAGATTACAAAAACACTCATGTAGGCTTTATAAGCAGTTATATCTCATAGTTTACTCAATGTCCCATCCTTCGTTATTTTGAGTGATCTTTGACTACCGTTTTTGTCATCTGAGACTGTATTAATCACTCACCCCTCAACCTTTTATTTGTTTTCTTCTATATTGGCATTTCATGAGGATTAAAACTGATTTTGCAGTTAACCACTTTCAGGAACTCTTTAGAGATTGAAACTGATTAGAACTTAAAAGATTAACTAAATATCTGCACATTTACAACGAACACATCAAAAACTTTTTACGTCGTTCAACTCTCTCCAAGCACAATCACTTAATAAACTGAAATGCCAGAGACAGACTCACAATAATGGTGATATGTGATCTAAATAGAGTATGGCATAAACAGATAACATATATTGGTGGAAGAGTTGAGAGCCAAACCGAAGAAGTTCCATTTTATTATTATTGTTGAAGAACTATACAAGTTCACTTGCACTTTTGAATCTTTTCACTTTCATTTTCAATGCTAAAAACTTATATGTACATCCATCTTATCATCACAAGTAAAGAATAAAGATACTTTATACTGGACCCATATGAACACAACATCACCTTTAGGCTTTTCATCAATTAATCAAATTTTAATCATAATCCCTTCTGGAAGAGAGTATGGCTCAAAAATTGAGTTTCCTCATATGAACAAACACCAACACCATATGGTATGTACATACGACAATTCATGGATGCTCGACAGTTATGGAAGCTATAGGTATTGAAGTTGTCCTAGTACCAAACAATGGATGCACTATGGGTACAAATATGCCCCTAATTCTGAACCCTAAATTAGCAAATAGAAATTTCAATACTAATAAAAAAATCTCAGTTGGTAATAAGAAAACTCTTGCAATACATACCTAAGTTTCAGTAAATTGATGAAGAAGATGGATTCCGGCAAAGGGCGGCACCGCTACTTCAAGTAGGTGGTGGGTGGTGGCGGAGGATGAAGGAGACAACTGCAGGCTGCCACGGTGGATGAAGGAAGCGGATTGATGAATTACGGCAGAGAGGGATAGGCGTGGAATTTGGGCAGAGAAGAGAAAACGATTTGCTCACACAGAGAGAGAGGTGATGTAGAAGAATTTTAAGTAATTTAGGTTTATAATTTAATTATTTTGATTTACCGGTTAAACTGGTAGTAGGTTTATTTATTAAATTTTGATTTTGTTTATACTAATAATTTAAGCGGTTGTGATTATGTAGTTTGAATCTAATGGTTCAAAATAAACTAACGTCACATGACGTGACGGCACCCTAGAATCCCCCTGAAATTATATGAAAATCAAAGACATAAAAACTAATGAAGGTGCACTTGATTATACATAAGAGAGCACATGAAAGTTAGAAATTAGATTTAATACTATGAGCGTTAAACTATACATTTATGAGTATATTTATTGCAAATAGGTGATTATAAGCGAGGCGAAGCCAATGATCAAGGTTTAAACAAACACTTTTCTGGGTTTCAAGTTTGAAGTCAACATTTCCTAAAAATAAAGGTGAGAGCTGCCATCTTATAGGCCATGTGAATGGTTTATGTTCATAAATGCATGTTATGTGAATACTTGCAATATTTAGGATTGTTAGAAATAACTGTATGTGATGCTCGCAATATCTGACTATTTGTATTATTTTAAGATTGCTAGAGATTTACTTGGGGTGCTCGCAGTACATATCAACCGGAGATGATATAGAATTGTTACAGATATAAGCTCTCGATACCTGTTATTGTTCGAGTATTATAGAATAGCTAATGTGCAATCTATTATACTATTTGTTACTTGCTCTTGTGCGATTACTTATTGAGACAGGTTGTAGTACTTTACCTTACCATGTTCATAGTGTCTGAAGTGAGATAGTGGTAGGTTCAGATAAATCAGGAACAAGTGGCTACTTGTCAGGTTGACTCTGCAATCGATCATTATCTTGGTCTAATATATCTCGGTATACGGGACCTAAATTGGCGGCGACTAGTCAATGCACTTCGTGAGTGTTGGTAAGATCGACCCCTTACCCGGAGTGATAAGGCGGGATCAAATATCCCTATAGTGAATGAGTGGTCATCTTGAACCTAATATTATTTATATATTTAATTAATGTTAAATTACATAAAATCGAAAGTTTGAATTGCCTATATTGTTAATTAATGTTAAATTACATATAATAGAGAAGTGTGGGTATATATCTTGAATTATTTCGTGCTTTGATACCTCTTTTAAGTATGTCTAAGTTTATTAATTAGGTATTAGTTTGTTGTGCAGATAGACTTAAACTTAACATTGAAATGAATTTCTTCTATTTCAATTTGATTTGTACTCCTCAAATTTAAAGATTAGGTTGCTTTTGATTAAGTGAGAGTTTGCATTTTTAGTGTTTTACAAGGTCGCAGCAACACTAGGAGGGCCATTTTAGGTCAGCCTCGGGTCGGACTGTTACAAAATCTATCTATCACAGATGATTATAAAATGCAATATGAATATGTATTAAATGGATGGTTTTGAGTGATACATTACAATTATGAATATACAGTAAAATAATATCATAAAAAATTATACATCATACAAAGTTGATTTTTTCAAGACTCTTTCTGAATTACTAAATAAGAAACAATAATGACTTTCAAAATTACTAAAAATATAAATAATGATGACCTCTGCACCACCCACTGCAAAAAAGAATGAGAACTTGTCGCAAAATTCATCCAATCAGATAAGAAACCTTCTCAAATACCTGCAAAAAAGAATGATACATAACAACAGGGAATGATGAAGTTGCGATAACTTTCTTACAAAAGAAAACCTTATCAAAGAGGAATGCTACAGTTTTACATTTTCTACGATAAATACAACCACAATACCTATGCACATACCACCTAACAAAGCAGCCAAAAAGAATATGATTAGGAATAGTTTATTCAGTAGAATACTTCACCAAAAAATGAGGTTCTTGGATGTTCAAAGTATCATACCATTTTTTATGCAACTTCTAAACACTTCAGATACAACCTTTCAGCAAAGCTTACTTTTATATCATAATTAATCCAAGGCTACTTGCAAAATGATTATGTGTCTGATGAGGTAGATGATGGAATAATGAGTGCAAAAATTACATAGATGCCAGATTTACAGTACATGCGAGGTGTATTTTTCATGTTATGTAACTCAATAATCACTCCTATGAAGGTAAAATAGTACAGTACTACTTGGCATCATTATAAAACTTCTCTATAATTGGCAATAACCATTACTGTATATCTATAAAATTTTTAGAAGTTCCCAGCTATTGTTCAGATGAGCTTTGCAAGGAACCCTACAACAACAATAATATTACAAAATGGGAACAAATTTTTGTTAATGCCAACAACAAAGGATCACATACACCAATGGTACAAAGTCATTATTGACAACAAAATAGAGCATGATGATAAAAGTTTTATCAATCATCAACAAATGTGTTCGAATTACTTGTTTTTTCTTTAAAAGAAATGAAGAAAACTCAGTGGTTTAATGAATATTTGTTTTTTCAACAAATCAACACTGCTTATAGAGGACAAGGATTAACAGGGGGACTCAAAACATTGTTCTTGACTAAATCTCTTGAGATTTTCGATAAAACAAGTGTTTTTCATGTACAAATAGCAAGACAAAGAGATAATCTGGTTAGGCAATTCTCTATAGTTTAATTTGAAACAAAATTTAGTTAAGAAACATATTATTATTTCTAAAATGTATGCCACATATGTGATGATTTAGTTGGAGATGATACAAAAAAGCCTATGTACATTCAGCTAAAATCAATAAAAAATAACGTTCTCGCCTTAAAATCGGAATAAGATTATAGAAAGTAAAAATGGAAGAAATTGGCTTCACTAATGGATGGGCAAACTTTTATGATGATCATGGTTTCAGTAACAACACATTGTTTCTTTGCTGGACAAAAAGAACAACGTTCGACGTGGTCATATTCAATAGCAATAGGGTGGAAGCGCTTTATGAATGGTACATGGACACAACCATCACATGCGCTTAACTTTGGGTAAAACTTTACTGTGTTTGGCATTTTCATTAGATTCTAATATGAATATTAAGGATAACAAATGCTACGTTTTTTGTTCATGTAAAAATATTCGTAGCATCTCTTAAATATTTTTTTGTAGGTGTGTTGCGTTGCCCGAGTAACGCCTATATCTACATATATATAGAGTTTATGTAATGTAGCAAATGATACAAATTTTGTCTGTACAGATATAACCGTACTGGGCTCCATTTTGTAATAGTGTTGTTGTACCTATATACCATTTGTATATATATGAAAGTGTTTTCTGCATCTTGCCAGTATCATTTTTGCAGTTTACACTACAATTCATGGAGGACTTATGCACAAAGATTTATTCAAACAAAATATGTTCAATTGTCCTAACAAGAATAAAAATGGAATATTATGAGGTTGTTTAATGAATACCAATCTATTTTTCCTTTACTCTATTACTTTTTCAAACACAGTAAAATGATTAAACAAACAGAAATCATAATACAAATACGCAAACTATTTTAAAATAAACAATTGCCCAGAAGAAATTTTAAGGTGACCAAGAAATACACAAAATTTAAAAATAAACATCTACGTTCATATTTCAGATTTTGGAAATACATCGTTCAATAAACCCTAAATAAAATCTCAACCTCTTATTGTGTTTGTTGCAATAATATGCTTTCAATTGGTTTATTACTTCTTTCACTTCAATTTGAATTGCACATAATCTCTTCTTTCCAATACCAAGTTAGAATCTAATTTAATTTTGTTTATGTATTTCCTTAGAAATATCGAGAGTAAGCAATTAGTCTCCAACAAATACGTATAAGCTTACTATAATTATATGGGCTGGCCAAATAAGGCCCATGAATCGAATACTAATGGTTGTTGAACTAGGCTTTATGAAATCAAATATAACACAAAAATATTTCAATTTTTGACAAAAAAAAAATTAAAATCTTCATAATTCCAATATAATAGTGAGATATAAAGTAAAAAGCCAAAGTTTAAGCCTGTTAAAATAATAATCACGTTGAAAGTTTGAACATTATCCAAAAAAATAAATGAAATAAATATTCCAACATAAAGTTTTTGGTATGGACCTTCAGTAAAGTCCAATGCATTCATAACATCTCTTCATCTTGAGCATAGTATAAAATACAAAAAATGCTTTAATTAGCCCGTACAACATTAAACACTCCTTCAGGGCAACGTAATCCACAAGTATATATATATATATATATATATATATATATATATATATATATATTGTTGGGGTTTTTATATGTGAATGAAATAAATAAGAGTAAGAGATGTGTCTATTCGGTCTGAAGAGGTACCCTTTGAACCGAAACATTGTGTCCCTTTCCAATAGGCGCACTTTTGTGTCTATAAATATGAGACAGAATCTGGCAAATTCTGAATCAATTATAGTAACTAAAAGGAAAAATAATACTCTCTTTCTCTTACTTTCGTCAAAATTTAGTCCGAAATTTCTGTTTGTTCAAGTTCGTCGTGGGTTCATTATTTGTACAAATAATGAATAACAGACTGTTGTATCTTGGGAGACTACCAGGAATCAAACTGTATGCACCGTGGCAGTCCCGGAAATATTGTCTTAAGGAAATTTATTTCGGCAAGCCTCAGTCTAATTTCATAGTTTTTCACGTATTGATTGAAGTGTTCTTTGGTTTCGATACAAGTAAGTATTACTTACTAGGTTTTATGTTAGATCTTCAAAATAAATTATATGCTGAGATTTATGTTAAAAATATTTTTTATGAAATATTTAAGTACACAGATTGTTAGACACCAACAATCTTAAGACAATAATAATTTTGTTTAACTTATCTGTGTCAATATTATAATAATTAAATATGTATGTATAAATCATTAAATACGGAGTACATGTAAAGTTGATAAATTTTTTTTGATAAAATTGAAATTGAGTTTGTATGAACTGAGATAACATGCTGCGTGAAAATCGTTTACTTGTCATGCATTATGAAATTCAATATGTATTCAAACTGTGTAGGCAGTAGGCTTATATTTATATGCCATTAAGTTCTGTTATTGAAATCATTATGAAATAATGAAATACTTGGCAAGTTAGAACTTTGATACTTAATGTAGGAATTGTTTAATCCAAAAATTAGATTCCATGAACTTGAGTTGATTTTGTTGAAGAAAATTCAAAGTGATAATGGTATTCAATCTAATTATAATTTTTAAAACTCATGAAACGGTGTCTAATTTAAAACACTCGGAATTGAGAATATAAAAACTACATCTTTTCAGTTTTCATGAGTCGGTGCATATCTTGATGAATAGGCATGAGTTATATTCCTTGAATTTTGATTAAATTGTGTAAATGTGAGCAAATTAAACATGAATTGGTGCCATTTGTTAAATCTTTTCACGACCCCTCCGAAGGGTAAGAATGACGAAAAGGAAAATTGGCTATGTGATAACAAATTTCAAAAGCTAAACATATCTTTGTGCAATATTTAATCACTATTTTGGTTTCTGAATGTGGGCTGATCTTTAAGTTCTTGCGAAGAATTCTCATTTCTAAGAGAATGCTTGGAATTCCCATTTTTCTTTTTCAAAATTAGCATAACACTGAATTGCTTAATTATGAGATTGAAGTATGTTGCTTTATAACAAAAATCAAATAAGAAGATATTTATCTGGATATCTTCAACTTCCGGAAACTCTTTTCTGTGAGGAAAGAAAGCACATACGACAATTAATCTAATTATCAGAGTTGAAATCTGATATTTCTGAAAACCTTTAAAATTTCTTGAAATGGATTGACCATGAGAAGTTTGCACAAAAATCAAGATACAATTCCTTGCGAAAGGATTTTGATTGAGAATATAAATATTTTGAGGGAATAATTTCTTTCCCATAATGAGAATAATTCCCTTGGAAGAAAAGGATAATAGATAAACACCGTGAGTATGCATTAAAATATTTTGTCTAATTGCATAAGGTTCTGCATCTGAGAATCGGTGCCGCCGTTTCATTATGTGAAGCGCTATTGTTTATTTGAAGTACATTAAATTGTGAACTTGATGAAACATGGGAATTTATTAACCTTTTCATTCTTATAAAGGCGGTATTATTGGTGCAAGTTATAATAATTTACTTCTTGTATAAATATTTCAATGTTGTACTAATTTCTTTAAATTGAAGTAATTATATATGCGTCATTACTTGAGGTAATGAATTAAAAATAATTAAATGTCATGGCATCGAGTTAATAACCTTATATGAGCATGTGGTGTCCATAATTCTCTCAATGGACATTTTTTCAAATGGGACTTATAAAATTGTGTAATTACTAATAATTTTTATATGGAGATAAAGACTAATTAGTATTTACTATCTTATCAATATTTTATTTAAGGAAATATTGATAATTTACTTCACATCAATATTTTGAGGAAAATATTGTAAATTTTATTTGTCAAAGTAATTATAATTTATTTGAGAAACAGTTGTAATTTACTATCATATCAATATTTAATTGAGAAAATATTGATAATTTTCATAATTTATTTGTGAAATAATTATAATTTATTTATGAGAAATAATTATTAATTATCATATTTTATTTGTTTGAGAAAAAAAAATGTCATAAATATGTGAAAGTTCAAAACATTTGAACTAATTGTGTGATTTTTAAATCATTACTACCTCGTTTAGTCACATATATATTTATTGCATCATTTATTGAGTAATATATATGAGGCAAGGGATTAAATCCTTGGGAAACAAAAAAAAATGTATTTACGAAATACGAAGAAATACATTTGTGAAATACGAATCTGGATGATGGAATAAGAAAAATGAAAAACTCTTATATCCGAACTGTGGGGGGTGAATAGGATATATTCATTTACACAAGAGTGTGTTAAATTGGGATTAATACGTCAAAATAATTCACCTAGCTCAACTCGATTCAATTGAGTATGTAGCTAAACGGAATAATCAAACCTAAGAAAGTGCTGGTATTATTATTCTATTAATTCGGGTGAACCGAATAACTTGTAGGGAAAACTCTTTAGATGACTAACCGCATATTGAATCGAGTTTTACACAAGAAAATCAAATATCATTCCATATGAGTTATGTAAGGGAAGAAAAATCAAATACCTTAAAATGTGGGGGTACTTGGGTCAGATTTCGGTTTCACCACCGAAAAAGAAAATGACTTAAAAAATATTAATTACTACTAGCTTATGCGATAAATAGTAGCAGTTCATATTTTTGATATTTAAACCTTTTTATAATTTATAATTAGAGTTAATTATAAATTATTTATTCTGCGAGAATAAACACTATAGTCTAACCAATTTTAGACTAGAATATTTTTTAAAAATTTCATAGAATATTTTGCGAAAATATTTAATTGATTTCGATCAAGAGGGTCAACTTTGTGAAGTTTATAATTATATTTAATTATAAACTACTATATTATGCGAGAATATACATATGAATCGATCTCTAAAGAGGTCAATCTCTTACTTCAACATGAGTTTCTTGATGAGTTGAAGAGGCAAATGAGCTAAAAGCTCGAAGTTCTTTAATCCAAATATTCTAACCTTTATGTTAAAGGATTAACCTCTAACATATAAATAAATTATGTCACGTTCCAATATCGTGGATTGGAAAGAGGCAATTGACAACGAGTTACATTCATAAAATTGGTAGATCTCGAGGAGTGAACTAATTAGATGTAGACGGATTTTTAAGTTCAAGAGTTTAAAAACTTTGATAAGTCAATCGACAAAAACTAGGCTAGACGAGTAGCCAATGTGCCTTATTAAAAGAAACACTTTTACTTCTTTGATTCATATTCACTAGCGATTATGATGACATTCATTTGAATGTTAATAGCTCTATTAGCTATATACAATAGACTTTAAAATTATATGTCTTAATGGTGAATTTAAAATGAGAATATTTATGAGGAGTAACCAGAGAGTCTCGTTGTTAAAGGAAAAGAAAACATACTTTGCGAAACTTTTATATTTTCTTGTTGACCTTTAACAATCTCCTAAACAATGACACGAAAATGTGATAGTGTCATCAAAAAACTTTGACTTTCATATTAATAAATATGACAAGTGTGTCCATATAAACAAATTGGATAATTGAGTATCAGAGTTTGTTTATACGCAAATGATATGTTAATATTTGAGACTAATATTGAGAATATTAAATCCATCGAGAAAATATTAACTTATGAAATGAAAAATTTCGGTTTAATCAATTATGATTATGAGGTCATGTGATGACAATTCATATATTGTGTACTACACGAGAACAAATGTGATAGAATATCACAGTTTGAGTATGCTCATAAAATTTGATGTCACGCATATATCGTAAAATGCAAGAGGCCAGACATCGTCTTTTTAGTTAATAAACTAAGGAGACATGAGCAATCTTAGCAAGATTCGTTGGGATGCATTAATGAGAATGCTTGAGTCTTGAAAGAATACATTTGTATGTGCATTCTATTTTGAAAAAATATCCAACGACCCAGGAGGGATATAGTAATGCAAATGAAACTTCTGATTTAGAGAAATCAAAGTTTATAAGCGGATATGTATTCAATTTAGGAGTCACCGCTATTTCTTGAGAATCTTCCAAACAAACGAATATAGCTCAATCCACTATGAAATTAGAGTGCATAGCATTGGATAAAACTAGTGAAGAATTTGAGTGGCTTCACAATATTCATGGAAGATATTCTAATATGACTGAAAATTGTGTCAGCCATACGTAAAATGTGATAATCAAGCGGTGATACACAGAGCTCAACAAACTCTATGTGTAGTGGTAAAGTCACGGTATATTCGTTGTCATTGATACAATACAGAGAGACATCTACTTTCAAATAGAATGAACTTTATGAAGTCAAGAGATAATCCTAATTCCGGATATTAAAGGTTTATCTAGAGAATAGTATGTGCATCGAGAGGAATGGGCCTAAAGCCTAAATTTGACTAAGTTACCTAGTACGAAAACCTAACCTGATGACTGGAGATCCCACGGACCATGTTCAATAGGACAACCAGTCTTGGCTAACTTAAAAGAAAGCACTTAAGAGTCTAACTCTATCACATTCTTATGATACAATGAGTGCAAGCATACCGCGTTTATAAGGTTAAGCAAATGTTTTTAATGACGTCTATATCTTGTCATAACAAGTGGAGTATGGTAGGATACTCTTGATAGATGCGGTCACCTATGTTAGTGTGAGCTGGGTCGGCTCGTTGAGAATTTCTTTATAGGCTTGAATTCTCTAAAGCACTCGCATAACCAAGAATGTTCAAGGCCAAAACGAACACAACCGAGAACTTGAAACAAATCGATTTAGTATTGTGTTAAGTTTATTGTCTTGGTTTACAAAAACAACCGACGGTTCAAGATGAAATATTTCACCGATTGGCTAAGTAAATCCGATAAGCTTTAACTAGGAAAGGTTCAAGATGAAATATTTCACCTATCCCGATGCGGTATTATTCCTAAAGAAATTTCGACATGATATGTCTCATGAGAAGGAACTCGAAGAACAATTTCGTTCATGTGGGAGATTGTTGGGGTTTTTATATGTGAATGAAATAAATAAGAGTAAGAGATGTGTCTATTCGGTCCGAAGAGGTACCCTTTGAACCGAAACATTTTGTCCCTTTCCAAGAGGCACTTTTGTGTCTATAAATATGAGACAAAATCTGGCTAATTCTGAATCAATTATAGTAACTAAGTGGGATCATTATTTGTGCAACTAATGAACAACAGACTGTTGTATCTTGGGAGACTACCGGGAATCAAACTGTATGCACCGTGGCAGTCCCGGAAATATTGTCTTAAGGAAATTTGTTTCGGCAAGCCTCAGTCTAATTTCCTAGTTTTTCACGTATTGATTGAAGTGTTCTTTGGTTTCGATACAAGTAAGTATTACTTACTAGGTTTTATGTTAGATCATCAAAATTTATTTTATGCTGAGATTTATGTTAAAAATATTTTTTATGAAATATTTATGTACACAGATTGTTAGATACCAACATATATATATATATATATACTCAATTATTCTCTCAAAATATATTTCATTGACATAGCCATGCATTTACATTAATTATCATGATGTAATTCTAGCTAGAATCGATAATAAAAGGTTAGTCATGTAAGAATTAACTCATAGCTAGATAATATTCTACCAATATCGACTAAATCAATTTCCTATATATAATACATGCAACTATATTTATTTAATTGGTTAGAATAAGAAAAAGTGATATACCATACTTTGTACGAATACGTGGCGCTGGCGTGGCAGTCAAAATAGAGTAAATTGAACTAAGTCAAATGGTCTACAGTATGCCACCCGTCTCTTTCACCGACTCTTTTCTATACGAACTCTGACATATTTCCGTACGATCCGACCCAGATATTCAAGCCGACCCGAAAAAATATCCCCCTATAAAAACGGCAGTCATTTAATGAGGGCACGTGATCCAAGACACCTCATATTGGAGCTTCGGAGGTCAATTTCACTTCCCTGCCTGATTAGAGTTAGCTAGGATCTAGATAGTTATTAGTTCCCACTCTAGAATAGGATTTTAAGCGTGTAATGATTTGGCTAGTGTATTTGACTATTCAACTTATACACTTCATGTATACGATTTTTACCTAAATCAGTTGGTGTCTACCGTGGGGCTCTTGATCAAGATTTCGATTTAATGATGCCAATAACTCGACCACAAGCTGCAGCAAGGGGATCTCAAGTAACTCATGAAGGAGATCAACACCCCGTAGAATCCCATAATGTTCCTAATGTTACCAACGCTCAGGAAGCTCGGAATGATGGTCCTATTCCACCGGGCTTGCGACCTATCACTGTAAATGTGGACGAGTTGAAGTTCCTCGTGGGTTCGGTAGTGAAGGATATCATTTCTCCCAAAAAGGAACATATTGCTAGTCGACCAAAATTTGTTCATGATCAGCAGCTGAAGCTGAAAGAATCCATGTCTCAGGTGCTTTAGGTCGGCGAAATGATCCATCACCAGAGTAAAAACGAAATGGAGAGGCTCCGGAAGACTTATTTAGAAGAGCTTCAACTCTTTTGATTCGGGGCAAAAAAAACTATTTAGGTCCAAGATTGACGAGGGGGAGAGGTTCTCGAGGGGAAAAGAAGTTGTTAAAGAGTATTAGGATTAGGTTTAAAGGTATTTTGGTATTTGTGAAGTCTTATCTCTTTGTATAAATACCTCTTCTAGGGTTCATTATTAATATAACTTTACAGTTTCTCCCTACATCTTTTCTCTTATAACATGGTATAAAGAGCTTACGTTTTTTACTCGGGATTTTGAAAAATAATGAAAGTAAACAAGATATAGTAAAACCCTAGATGTCACGGCGACCATCTAACTCATCGTCGAGGCAGCTAGCCATTCAAAGTTAAAGAGTCTTATCGATTATAACCCACCACCATTAAAATAAAAAGGAAAAATTAGCCATGTCTTCCCCTGCCACCACGTCCAGCAGTCACCTTAGATTTTCTTTCCCGAATGTTATTGGTCATGTTCATAACAAATCATGATTTATTCAAGCCAGCCCCGATTTGTCCCATTATCATTTCCACGTATTAGGTTTTAAGATTGGGATTTGTTTTGTGAAGAAAACACGATTTATCTTGTTCGATGTGGTATAGTCCGTTGATTGGAACCTGTGAGCAACACTACAGTTAGTTGCTCAGAGGAAGTAGTGAGAAGTAGTTATTTTTGTTTGGTTTGATTGTGTTTTCATCAGTGAAAGTGTTGACAGTGATATTGTTGTTGCCGATGAACGTTGTTGCAATTGGATTGTTGCTTGGTAATTTTTGGTAGTGCGGTCGTCGCGTAATATTTGTTCGACATTTGGTTGGAATAAAATTACGGTCGAGGAAGCTATAGAGTGTAGCGGATGTTATCCCCGACGACGACATTGATTCCCAGGATTGTCGGTTGTGTGGATCAAGTGATCCATTTGTTATGTTTTGATTGGTGGTTTGCCAATCGTTGTCACCGTGGTGTTCGCATGTGTTAGTTTCGATGTTAAAATTTATTGCCAAGAGTTCTCCAATTCAGTGCAGTTCGTTATCAAGTTCATCATCAATTGTCAACTTTTGATACAACCTTCACTTAATTATTCTTATTTATAAAGGGCGATGTTGGCCCAACAATTATATAATTGCTTTTACGATAATTATTATTATATAATTACTTTGAGATAAATGCTTTTACTCTAATTGATTAAGTTTTTAGTTTCGATTTTCAAATTTAATTATAAAAATGTAGTATTTTATTTCATTTACAAAATTGTCCTTATATGCATGTTAAAGAACACTATCCAATAATATTTGTAACTATCATATATGGAAAAAAAAAAAAAACATTAACATAATTGACGGAATATTTATATTTCAATTGATAAGGATGAAAATTTTAAACAAATTTTAACATAAGATTATTATCATTAATTAAAATTTATACATAAATAGATGTATTTTTAAGGAAAAGAAAAACAATAATCAACAATATATATGATCCTTGTCCTATCTTCGTAAGAAATTAAACTGTACCATAAAATATAAAAAACAATATGTATTTTAAAATATGAGAATGTATTGTAAAAAGAAAGGGCAAAAGTGAAAATTCAAGTTATCAAAAACAACGGTGAACCAAAAAGCAAACCTATAGCTACTTAATTTTGTGGAATGTGGAATTTTCACCTTGGGAACCGTAATTGCGCAAGCAAGAAAAGTCTGCCAAATAGTCAAAATCATGCTTTTACGATTCAATCGTGCATTTGTACAAGTGGAACGCGCTGCCAAACTATCTCTTAGTGTCCTATGTTTAGTTGTGTTTCGAGTGATTATCGTATTTGTAACAAGCTTAGAGCATAGTACGTAGCTCTAGCTTGAGGGAGAGTGTTAGAGATAGAGTTATAGCAAAGTTAGAGTTTGAGGGGAGCGTTAAGAGTATTAGGATTAGGTTTAAGGATATTTTGGTATTTGTGGAGTCTTATTTTAGGGTTTTATCTCTTTGTATAAATACCCCTTCTAGAATTCACTATTAATATAACTTTACATTTTATCCCTACATCTTTTATCTTATAACAGAAGCCAACCAATTGCGCTATGTCTAAGGAAGAAGCAATCAGTTAGTGAATGAGGAGTTGGCAAGGAGAAAAGTTGAAGATAAATGGGAGAAAAACTTTTGCCCCCGAATGAATGTTGCAAAATGCTCTCCATTTTGCCTGGAGATACAGGAGGCAAAGGCGGAGCCAAACACGAGGATTCCTACTAATATGCCTCGCTATGATGGCACAGAGGATCCAAATGATTACATTTTTCGCTTTTGCAACACGATGCAATTGTATGGGCATCAATTCCGAGGATTTTTGTGCGAAGTTAATGATAACTAGCTTCTCTTGAAAAGCACTAGATTGGTTCGGAATGTTACCGAAGAGGTCTACTATGATGAGCTATGTGATAAAAGTTACATCCTATCCACTTAGCGTCGGTAAAACAGTAGGAAGGAGAATTGTTGAGGGAGTGGCTTTCCCGTTTCAATATCGAGAGGTTGAAGGTCGAATCTCTCCAATTGGACTATTTGGTGTCATTGATGTTCGATCTCACTTTGAACAAATAGTTTGGCAATGCTTTGTCCAGAAAACAAACCAAGAGTTTCGAGAAAATCATGGATATCGCAAAAGGATACATGCTACATGAGGAAATGAACAAGAGAAAAGATTTTCAATCGCATCTCCGAGGAAGGTGGATCGAGCGCCTATACCCAGGATCGGGGATTTTGGGAGGGTAAAGTGAACGGAACAGGGGGAACCACCAGAACTTTTCTAGGCCGAATGTACCAAAGACCAAGCCCTTCTCCAAAATATGAGGTTTATCACAGATCTAATGTCTACGTTAGACCTCAGACGATGGAGCCAACACCACCTCTACTCGCGAATAGGAAGTAAACTACACTTACAATAATAATTTCACCGAGCTGAACACCCCTATAAATCACATTTTTAATGTTATGGAGAGGAACAGGTGGCTCGGACAACCAAGAAGAATTACCTAACCTAAATCAGGAGCTAGAGTGCATGACATTTATTGCAGATACCACAAGGCCAAAGGGAATAATACAGAGGAATGTAATCAACTAAAAAAGGAAAGTGAAAAGCTGATTTCTCAGGAAAAGTTTGTCAAGTATCAAGGCACTTGGGCAAATAGCCAAGCCATTGGTGGTTTGAGGCGGGATAATCGACCTAGATCGGAGAAGCCCTGACCGAAGGTATGGTTTCAACAAGCCAATAACTGATGGTTGTACGGATCAAGGTAGTGATAAAGAATAAGGGATGATTAACATGATCTCTGGGTGACTAGCTGGAGGAAATATTAGTAATGCTCATAAACCCACTTCTTGATCCCTATGATCGGAAGTGATGCCATAATTGAGCCCATTGGCCATCGGAGGTCCGGAACAAAAAACCGACCACAAGAGCAGATAATTTCTTTTTGTGAAGTTGATAGATCAAAACACTTATCTTGGGATATGAATGCAGACATCCCAAACCTACCCATGGTATTAACCTTGAAAATTACAAATTTCAAGGTCAAAAGAGTTTTGATCGATAACGACAACTCGGCTAACATCATCTGCTCGGAAGCTCTTAATAGCATGAAATTAGAATATCCAAGTCTACATCGGGTTTTTATCCTTTTGGTTAGATTTGGCGGGGTCGAAATAACACCATTGGGAACGATCTTTTTGAACACTACTCTGGGTTCGAAACCTAACGGAGTGACTAAAATGGTTCAATGGTCCTTTTTTTATCAAATGAAATCATTTTTTTTTACCAATTGAACTCGTTTTTCCACAATTTTTTCATAGATTTAAATAGTTCTTGACCGATTTAACCTGATTATTCACCGGTTCTACTCGTTTTTCCACTAATTTCATTGATTTAAACTGTTCTTGATAAATTAAATACGTGTTTCACCAATTTCATTGATTTAACTTGTTTTTGATCGATTTAACCCATTATTCAAGAATTTTTATCGGTTTAAATAGAGTTTTTTCGATTTAACCATTTTCACTAATTTTAGTGATTTAGACCATTTTGAACTGATTTAACTCATTTCTTCATCAATTTCGTATGTTATCACTAATTTCATCGATTTAACCCATTTTTTCACCAATTTCATCAGTTAAAAATATTTTTTATCGACAAAACGATTTCCTCTATCCTCAATAATTTCATCGATTTAAACTGATTTCGACTGATTTGACATCTTTTTTTTTTTACCAATTTTCGTGGATTTAAACGATGTTTGATCGATTTAACCCGCTTTTAAGTGATTACATATATTTTTCACTAATTTCATCGATTTAACTTATTTCTCACCAATTTTCATCGATTTAAACCTTGTTTATTTTCTTCAGTTTAACCCATTTTTCTATCGATTTCATATGTTTCATTAATTCCATCGGTCTAAATTATTTTTAATCAATTCAACTCATTTTACAGCGATTTAACTCGTTTTTCGCCATTCTTCTACGTTCTTAACTAATATCATCAATTTACCCTGTTTTAGCATGAATTTCATCAATTTCATCGATTTAAAATATCTTTTACCACTATAACCATCTTTCATCGTTTCACCCATTTTACAGGGTTTGTTTATGTTCAAAAGAATTTGTTTTATTAATTAACAATGTGCTTTTTCTTTGGGGCTAACGATATTGTCAGAGCAACAGTTGTTGCTGCCAGAGCAAAATTGATGAACTTCCTAATATGCCCTTATATTTTAGTTGAAATTAGTATAATATATTATTTACCTTAATTATCTTTCATTTCATTCTCTCACACCTTAATTATTCTCTTTCATTCTCTCCCCATTAATGTTTTACTCCATAAATCACAGATAAAATCTCTTATCTGGTTATTCTTCATTTACCATCTATTCTTCCCTATTTCGGTCATATCTGATATCAAAGCTCTTCAAAGAAGAAATTGGACAATATTAATCAGATAAACATAAGGTTAATGAAATGTTATTCATACCAGCTCTTAGAATAAAGATAAAGACTGATTCTTTTCCAGAAATAGATTGAAACATATCATTGTTTTTTCTGGGATGGGTGGAAATTTCATTACCATTTTCAGTACTGTCATCTTTTTATATCCTCAACTAATACCTGCTTCTTTTTTCTTTTTCATTTTTGGTTATGTTTCACCCTTTAATGATGGACTGGTAATCTGAAATTTTGACATGAGGATCACCAATCTGTAACTTTTTAACTTAACTACACCATGGATATAATTCTTCACGAAATTTTTTCATCCCAAATAATTAATTGCAGAATCCATTATCAAGATGCAAACCAAACTTTAAAACCAAAATAAAAAAAATTGTTTATTCTTTGGTGGGTGGCGTCAGTAGATGATGGGTTCTTAAATTGTAATGTGGTAAAACAGTAAGGGAAGAGAAAGAAGTTGTAATTAATGTTTGGAAGGATTTAATCATAGAAACAAAATAATTTGTGCACTGATATAGGAAAAGTAGACAACAAAAGTATTTAATTGTAATTATAGATGAGGGGCAATTGGAAATAGGGGTGAACGCGGTCGGGTTTGGGCGGGTTTGCATGAAAAAATTAACCCGACCCAACACGTGCGGGTTGCCAATTTTTTAAACCGCACCCGCGTTGTTATTTTCATAAACCGTCCGGTTCGGGTGGAATGGGTGCAGGCGGGTGGCAGTCGGGTTGGCGGGTTGAACGGAAACAATGTCATAAAATCTTGACATCCAAATATAAACAATTAAGCATATAATCTTAAGTTCTTCAAACAACAAATAAAATGTGTCAAATGTGTTCACTGTTAATTTTAAAATTAAATCCAAAAAACAAAAAATACAAAACTATAATATAATCAACGATTTCTTACTAATTAAATCAATAGTCTCCACAAAAAAGAATATTACAAATCCCCATAAAAAAATTCATTACAAATCATCACTCACACATTACAAACAATAACAAATTAGTGAAGTTTCTTCTCAATTTTTCAACAACAAACTCTTTAGGAAATAATGTGCTAACATATTTGTACCATTAACATTAATATAAACAAGAAACTTTAAGAAAGTTTGTTTATTTGTTCTTATTCATTTGTTAATAAATGTAATTTATTTCACACTTTATTAAACAATGAATAAAAAGTACATCAAGGATGATTAAGTGCGGGTTGCGGGTGGGTCGGTTTTTTAACCATCAAACCCGTCACCCGACCCATAACGTGCGGGTTTACAAATTACCAACCCGTACTTGATTATTTTAAAACAAAACCGACGGGTTGCGGGCGGGTTGGAGCGGGTCGGGCGGGTGGGTCGGGTGGGACGGGTTTATGAACACCCCTAATTGGAAATATCACAATTTTGCTCTGGCAGCAACAATTACTTCTTTAATAATATCGCTAGCTTTTCTTTGGGTATTAGTTTTAGTAGAATTGGAATGTAAATACCAACAAATGATTGGTTTAGTGGAAGGGATTAGTCACTACAATATAGCGGACTCAGATTCGAATTCCTGTTAGGAGAGGCACCCACTTAATGTGTCCAACCCGTCTCGAAAGGAATTAAACCCTTGAAAAACTAAAAAAAAAAAATGGAATGTAAGTCAACCGGCTGCACGAGAGCCTGTATGACAGACTTTTGGGAGAGCTGAGCATAGTGGCGTGGTGTCCTTTTTATTAGGCTAGCGATATTGCCAGAGCAAGATTAAATTATTTCCTAAAGTGCCCTCAACATTTAATTCTCTTAAATATTTTGATTTGCAATTTCTTCTGTGCTAAGTTTTAAAGTTTCTATAGTTACTTTTTAAACATCATCTACAGCTTCTTCCTTGTTTTTTTTCCGCGCAACCATCGGAATAGGATCGCCATTGTCGCACTTCATCCTCAAACCATTCACCCACATCAGCCCTCCACTCATCCATGAAAGAAGGACAACATAACAAAAAATATATTCCTTTTCCTTCTACATTTTATTCTCTTCTGTTTCTTGCTCAATTTTAGTAATATTAGAAAAAGCGTACTAGTTCTGCAATCAATTACACCATGGTATACGGCCACTAATAGAAAAAAAAAATGAAGTTTTCAGTCCCAGCCTTTAACAGAGTAAAAGAGAAAAAGAAAAACTTGGTGTTGATTTGAGGTTAAAAAGAAAGATTGTTATAATTTAATTTAAATGGATTCAAAACAATCCCAAACCAAAATTAAGGAATAAACTAAAATTTCAAAAGATGCAAACGGAGCTAAAGCTTTAATCGTTAGACAACTGAAGGAATTCGAATTATACAAGATTCAACATTTTTGGGGCTAATAAAATTATCTCCTTTCTGTTTTAGATCTAAATAATTGAGATAAATTCAAGGTTAATTTCATATTATTTGGTTAAATATATCTCAGTTCTTCTTGGAGATGAGAGATCTAGATAGATACAGAAAAAATTAGAAGAAGACGAGGACAGAGAAATTTGATTCCAAGAAATCGGTAATTTGACACACTTAACAGAGAGTGAAAGAAGAGATAATTAAGATGAGGGAGAAAGATGAATGATAATAAAGGTAATTGCTGTATTAAATTAATTTAAATATAAGGGTACATTTGGAAGTTCACAAATTTTGCTCTGGCAGAAACAATTGCTGCTCTGGCAATATCGCTAGCCTTTTTATTATCACTATATTATATCATTATATGTTGCCCTTTGGGATAATATAGGGGTAAATGCAAAATACTTCCATGTGTTATGTTAGATTTGTAAGAAACTATCCTGTAAAATTTTTATTGAGTGAAAATTCTTTATAATTTCAAAAACCCTGTAAAAAACACTAAATTTATAAAAAAATAGGTTATTTTGGATCGACATATTTCAATAAATAATTTTAAAAATATTTTACGTTAAGTTGTAGGGACCAACTTAAAGTATTTTGAAAATGGTTTCTTGAAATATGTCGATCCAAAACGGCTTATTTTTAATAAATTGGGTATTTTTTGCAGGGTTTTTGAAAACAAAAGGATGTTTGACGCAATAAAAATTTCACAGGGTAATTTCTTGCAGGTTTAACATAACACAGGAGAGTATCATGCATTTTCCCCGATAATCTATCTGAAAAATGCAATTTTGAAATTTGACTTTTTAATAAAACTCAAAAAACTATTACCTCTTTCCCAAAAAATTTACATAATAAATAATTAAATTAATTTATTTTAATAATAAATTAATAATATTATACTATTACACCATATATATTAATATTTAAAATATTTAAAAATCTGTATATAAAGATTAATAGCATGTTTGTTTGGCGTTTTCCAAAATTATTTGGAGTTTGAGAAATGCCAAACAAACATGTTTTCTACTTTTTGAAATAAAATTTTCGCATTTCAATTTTATCCAACTACTCTCTCAAAAGCCAAACAAACAACAATTATTTTATCTCTAAAAAAAACCCATATAAACTCTATTCCAATTTGACATAAAGTAACATATTTCTTACACAATTTATCTCACATAACAAACATGATTTAACATAAAGTCTTACACGTATAACCTAACTCTTCCAAAAAAACTTACACCTACTTTATTTCTCAAACCACTCTCTCAAAACCCAAACAAACAACGTTACGCAAATCGAGATTATTTCACAAACCTCCACTGCTCTCCCAAACTACTTTCCCAAACACAAAACAAACAGGCCCTAAAACTTTTGAAATCTCGTGATCTAATTACCGCTGAATCGTCACTCCTATCCAAGGTCTTTTCGTCATCAATGGAAAAATGGGAAGCTTGTTGCTCTCCGCACCTGGTTTCATTATCATCATCATCATCTTCTTCTTCTTCTTCTTCGCGGTAATTGTTTATCAGAGCAGTGGATTTCACTTTTTAATACTATTATCATGTAATTGATGCTCTGCTCCTGCATTCTATATTGTTCGTTTATATTGTTTCTCATTTTGATCGAGAAACATAGATCGGTTATCATTAGTTTAGAAATTAAATGATATTACAGCTCAAACTTTTCAATTGTTTCTAATTTGATAGTATTAGGGTTTTGGCTTTTCAAATAGACGCCAATGCATTTTGCTCTGACTCTTATCGGGTGTAATTTCTCGTAGATTTTGAACTCGTAAACTATGATTACGTAACAAAATTGAGTAAATGCCAATTTACTCCCTGTGATATTCATAATGTTCAATTTACATCCCTGTGATTTAAAAAGAAGCATTTTATCTCCATGTAATTTTATAAAAGTTTCACACTACATTCCTGACATTTTTATATGACTTTACTCTCTTGTGTTATGATAAATGTGGCAATGTACCTCCCCATGTTATTGATAAATGTGACAATTTTTCCCTCTATGTTACAAAACACTTTTTATGCTCACTCTCAATTTCGGCAAGTGAGTTACACTCTCCGGCTCAAGGGGGTAAATTTCTTCTTTAAAATTTTCACGGGGGGGTAGATTGCTCTTTTTCAAATCACAGGGGGTAATTGAACATTATGAATATCATGGGGGTGGGGGGGGGGGGGGGGTTGTAAATTGTCATTAACCCAATGAAATTTGTACCAGTACCATTTCTGGTCAAGCTTCAGTTGCCTTGTATAGTCTTCCTGAAATTGGATGGAACTCGGAGTAATTTCTTCAGGTGGCAAGCCGAAATACATTTTTAATCTACTTACAGCACTTGTATAAAGTAGTGCAGCTTAGAATCAAAATATTTTGAAGAACCTTTTCTTCCCCATGATTATTTTCAGTGTTATTGGTTGAATGTTTAATTCCCCATTTATCGGTGTCATTATTGCTGAATCATCTTACATTGATAGCATATCAATTGCAGGTTTATGATTCGTATTTTACTAGTCACATCACAAGTATCCCATTCATCAACAATGTAAGCTAGCTCATCTTTTCTTCGGGATCAAAGCCATAGTCATAGTGTGTTACTTGCGCTAATTGTTTGAATGTTCACAAGGCTGATCGGACGATTAATAGATCACAGGCTTCGCTCTTTTCTTCTCCATATTCAGTCAAAGAGGCGTAAAATATAGGCCCCACTGTATAATTGTCCACGCATTGTTGACAGAAAGGGTATCGATTTGATTTCTTTGCAAAACCTGATATGTCCTTCCTTTTTTTTTTTGTGGCGGGGGGCTTCGCTTAAAGCAATATAGCAACTATTGCTGTAATTTCTTGGTTGTCCCTGATATTTATGTCATGGTCAATTAAGGGATTTCAGCTGCTATAAAGATCATAAATATTAACAATGATGGTGTTTGTCTGAGAATGAGAACCTAAAATTGTGAATGGATAAAGATAGGTTACTGAAAATTTTAAACCATGATAGGTGTTATAAACCATAAAAACCAATTTCTGCTCAGTAGAAAGTTTTCATCATTTACATTTAACTGCACAATCTGATAGTTTGTATAATTTAGACTGAACAATGGCTTGACAGGTTTCACGCAACAGTAGTTATCTGCTTGTTTCTTCTCTTTACAGAAGCGATGATGATAACAATGTTTATCTACTTTGTGCAGGACATTGACACAATTGTTACATATAGTGACCCTTCTGGTGCTATATATTCGGGTTAGGAGAATCTCATCCAGGGACCTATCTGCTTCCTGGGTGTGGAAAAACCCTGGTGATGAGATGAGGAGTTCACAGGTAAGTTGACCCAACTACATCAGCGTCTTAATACTTCTTTCATTTTCATGTTTGATTCTCTTTTATCCAATGTTTTCATGATTATAGGTTATTGTCAATTCCCATCATTTTCAATCTCAGACATTAGAGGACCCATTTCAACGTAAATTGACTGGAGAAGATTCTAGTCATGATAATCAATCTGGAGTTGAAATGCCGCATCCAAAGTGAAACTTAAGAGAAAGGTGAACTGTCAAAATCTGCTCACAGTGATGTTACATTGTTTAGTTGCTCTAACGCGACATTTGTTCCCCATGCTTCAGATTTTATGAAGGGAAATGAGGGAAAAACATACTGTGGAACTGATCAAACAAGATAAGGAGGTTGAGAACCAGATGCAAGAAGCTGCCATTGAACGAGCTAGGGAGCTCGTTAGCACCATCAAGGGTAAATACAGTATATTGAGGAAGTAATATGAAAATCCTAACTCTGACTCCACAGTGAAACTGATGCGAGATCAGAATGTTAATACATCATGATAGTGTTCTTGCTTACTGCCGGAGTGTCAATACGTCGACCATTCTTTTGTAATCGTAAGGCTTCTTCTCATAATGAAGGATCATTTTTTCACTGTATATCAGCAAATATGGAATTTCTAAGAATGGTTCCCTACCACAACTACAATCAACACCAAAATACTAAATGTTTTCAGGAAAAAATTTCCTTCAAAAAGTGAACCTTGAGCCGATGTAATTATTGTTCCCGCTTGCCAGTAACTTCGCTGTTATCACTGTTATTCTATTTCCTCCTCTTCCTACTTTATATTTTGAAGTCATATTGTAGAAAGTCCTGCATTTGCATTAATTTCTGTTTCATCTTCTGGTATTGCTTTGTGGTGTCTTACACTCTTACTCCTTAATTGCTCTGTATCTCTTTCTTGACTCGAGCCAGAGTTGGTGTTGGTTTAATGCTGGAATAAGGGTTGCGAGTCATGAATCTCATTCTTTACATCGTTTGGATCAAAATGGTGTTAGACGCTGAGAGATTATCTTTGATATATTATACTCACAGCCCAAAAGTCGTTACAAATTTAAGTTATATGAGTTTTTGGAGTTACTGTTTTTAACTATCAACTTGCAGCTAAAATTAGGATCTGATTTTTTGGGGAATCCTGCATAAAGAACATTTCAGTTGCCACTATATTCTGAACTGAGAATTATACTCTCTCTCTCTCTCTCTCTCATTCATGCTATTGTATAATTTTATTACAGAATGAGGACAGGACTCTTTGGAAACTTGGAACACTTCCTCGTAGTCTTATTAGGAGGGCATCTCCAACCCACAGGGGGGGTGGGTGGAGATGCCCCTGGGGAGCATCCCACGGCCGGTCTCTTGCACCCCCCCCTGAGGAGTGCCCAGGGGCATCAATGCCCTTCGGCACGCCCCGGGCTTGCTGGACGCGCTTCTACAACCTGACTTATCCTCTGGATCGAAGCTGGCATGCGTTGGGATTGGGCTATGATCTTGCTCTTAACCAAAAAGAAATTGAGAATGCGGCTGTTGTGCATTACAATGGAAACTATAAACCATGGTTGGATCTTGTTATTGGAAAGTATAAATCTTATTGGTCCAAATATGTCATGTTTGATAATTTGTATCTAAAACTTTGTAACCTTAAAGACTTGTGATCGATATTGTTTTTCTTCACAACTGCCTTGTATCAGGTGAAGAGATGGGGGTGGCAGGCTTAGTAGGGCTCGAAGCTACAATATCACCGTTATGAGCGGTATGTTTCAACCAATTAAACTATAAGCCCTTACGGATCTCTACATGCAATTCGCTCACTTAGGGAAGACCGGATGGAAAGAGGTGGTCTTTGCTCTATCTGCTTCTTCTGCCTCTTCCCAGTAATGAACAACTGGATAAAAAAAATGATTTTTCTTGTTTTAATCTCTAATTGATTCTTGATGTTAAAATAAAATGATTATTCTTATTCTAATCTCTAGTTGATTCTTGCTGTTAAAATAATTTAAAGATATATATCATACACGTTTAGCCTGTCATTTAATTTAGGGTAAATTACGAATACCCCCTCAGGTAAGCCCTAATTACAAAAATCACCCTCAGGTATTGGATATTACAAAAATCCCCCTCAGGTTTGTCACCTTCTTACAATTAACCCCTTGTCCATAAAATATTCCAATTTTGCCCTTGGATGTTATTTGTATTGTTTGTAATATCTTATAAATGTTAAAACTTGGGATCTAATTATTATATCTTTTTAATTAGAAAAGAGATAATTACATATTTACTACCAGAATAATTGATCAAATTTATAATTGTCCATAAGTTTTAATAAATATTGCAAAAGAAAAGGTATTTATATATTTATTAGCAATTTAAATTGTAAAATATTAAATTAAATAGAATTTTAATAATATATTTTATAAATATGAATTGTTTACACATTAGTTAAATGAATTTATTTTTTAAATTAGTAAATTTAATATTATATTGTATTATAAATAAGATATTTTAATTTATTAAAGTTTATATTGTATTATAAATTGAAATATTTATTGAAATTTATGCAAAATTATAAATTATATCAATTATTTTGGTGGTAAATATATGATTATTATTTTTATATTTACAAGATAAAACAATTAACACCCAATTTTTAAAATTTATAACATATTATAAACATTACAAATAACTTCCAAGGGCAAAATTGGAACATTTTAGGGACAAGGGATTAATTGTAAGAATGTGACAAACCTGAGGGGGATTTTTGTAATACCAAATACGTGAGGGGGATTTTTGTAATTAGGCCTTACCTGAGGGGGGTATTCGTAATTTACCCTTTAATTTATTTGTTTAATCTCTATTTGGGCTGAGGGAGGTCTACATCCATTTTTTTAGGAGAGGTGCAAAGGTTTTGTGTTGCTCTTATTGTTATTACATTCTGATTGTATATAGTTGAACGAATGTTTTGAGTCATGTGCCAGATTCTTGAGATTGATTATTATAAATTTATACTCTGGAAACTTATTGGGTGTATATGAATCGATTGTGACCAGGTTTCAATGAATTCTGATTTCACAATATTGATATGGAACCCGTTTTGACAAAACTTTTGAATGTGATTTGGATTGAGTTTGGATATTTGGGTTTGAGGGAAAAAGTAAATAGTATATGTCAAATTAATAATTTTTATAGAGTTTATGATGACAAAAAGTAGTTGAGAAATTTTATACTTCCTCTGTCCCATTTTTATTTATCCATTGTTACAGTTGACTAGTCAACTTGACTAAATTTATAAAAATTATAATAAATAATTTAATTAATTTATTTCACTAATAAGTTGATAATATAATATGACACCGTATATATTAATATTTAAAAGGTTTTATACACCACAAATGTGAATGATTTAACATGATAAGTCACTTAAAAGATTGAAAAATTTGACCGGATACTGTAACTAATGGAGTAAAAATAATGGGACGGAGGGAGTATGTTTCATTTCATATTGGGTTGGATTTCACTTGAGTTTTGTCCAAACCTGAGTCATATTGATTCTGGCCTAGTTTCGCGGTTTGGCTAAACCAGATCAAGCAGATCCATAAAGAGCCAAAGTCTTGTTCATACTCTCTTGTAATGGGAAATTCTTATCCGGATCTGGTTTGGTTCAACTCATCCAACCACATGACAAATGTATTGTACTTATTTTGAAACCTCTGTCAATCTCTTAGAAATTTCATCCAATCCCAAAAAAATATGTATTTCACTTGCTATGTAGTTACTTTCGGTTCGACCGAACCCGATTTGAGTAAGAATTCTTATCCGAATCTGGTTTGGTCAAACTCATCCAACCACATGGCAAATATATTGTACTTGTTTTGAAACCTCTTGCAATCTCTTAGGAATTTCATCCAATTCCAAAAATATATGTATTTCACTTGCTATATAGTTACTTTCGATTCGACCGAACCCGATTTGGGTCCCGCCTTATAATTACTTGGAAAGTGGGATGTTGTTGTAATTACTTGGAAAGTGGATGTTGTTGTAATTACTTGGAAAGTGGGATGTTGTTGACTCTGGAAGTCTTCTTATACAGAAGTATTATCATCTCATCATAAGAAATTTCTCATCATTCATAGCAGAACACAAATCAATGAAAACATGCATAAGTTTCTTGTTTCAGCTGCCCTTTTCTTTACATTTACAGTTGTTCCTGTGACAAGTGACATTTATGTCAACTGTGGCTCAACGGGAACTTCAACAGCAGTCGACGGCAGAGAATGGGTCGGCGATGATATCTACCCAATTCTTTTTGCAATAAAAGGTTCATCAACCAAATCAACTGTCACCGAACATGTTGATTCAGTTCCTTACAAGACAGCTCGAATCTCCCGTTCCCAATTCTCCTACATATTTCAAGTCAGTCCAGGTCAGAAATTTATTCGCCTTCACTTTAATCCGACCTCCTCGTACAATGGTTTTAAAAGGTTAAATGACTTGTTCACTGTTGAAGCTGGTCCTTTCACCCTTCTAAGCAACTTCAGTGCTTCAATCACTGCTGATGCTCTTTCTCTGAATTCCTTTTCTAAGGAATTCTGTTTAAGCGTAGAAGAAAAGCAGCCACTGACCATCAGTTTTTTTAGTCATTCACAAGATAGGCATGCTTTTGTTAATGGGATTGAGATTATTTCAGTACCAAATAGCATATCTTACTGTCACACTGGAGATGTTGGAGTCCAAGTTGTTGGCCAAAAGACACTGGTCTATATTGATAACAATACTGCACTCGAAATGGTCGAGCAGCGGAGTGTGAAACGGGATTCTATTTCACCGGGTGATGGTTTCCGCGGTATGTTTGGGATGTGGGGAACGGTTGCTAAAGAAAAGGCAAACAGGGTCAAGAATATTACTTGGAGAGTATCTGTGGATGTAGGATTCAGGTACTTGGTCAGGCTTCATTTCTGCGAAACGGCGGCTGAGAATGGGCAAATGAATTTTGTACTTCTTATTAATCACATTATTGTGAATACTAATGGAAGCGGCCCGGTTTATAGAAACTATGTGGTGATGGAAACAGGGCGTAAACGAGAGGGTAAACGCGACATCTTGATTTCCCTGCAGTCAGAAGATGAATTCGTTTACGGACATGGTCCCCTCGAAGGATTTGAGATATTCAAGTTAAGTAATCATGACAATAGTCTTGCCAGTCCAAATCCCTTGCCTCCAACTCGAGATTCAACATATTGGTCTATCCAGAATTCACTAATAGTTCTTGGTCGTAAAAATAAAATTGCAACTGTCGCCATAACTATGTTATGTCTGTTAAACATCATTGTTCATATGCTGCAGAAAAATTGGGAAGCTAGATTCCCTGAAGAGCAAACCAAGCCGTCGATCAGGGCTACAAGACTCTGTCGTTGTTTCTCACTAGCTGAAATTCGATTAGCTACAAAAGACTTTAATGATGCAGTTGTCATCGGAAAGGGTGGATTTGGTAAAGTCTACAAAGGGCACATAGGTAATGGGCAAGAGATTGTGGCCATAAAGCGGTTAAAATCAAACTCTAAACAAGGGAAGCATGAGTTTTGGACAGAGATTGAATCGCTCTCTGAGCTCAGGCATGTTAATCTAGTGTCCCTGATTGGTTACTGCAATGAGCACGGGGAAATGATAATTGTTTACGAGTACATGCCCAATGGAACGCTGGCTGACCATCTCTACAGACTTGCTAGGAAAAACCAAAAATATTCTTTTCTCTCTTGGGAGGAACGCCTTAATATCTGCATTGGAGCTGGTCGTGGAATAGATTATCTTCATACAGGAAATGGGGTCATACATCGCGATATAAAATCTTCAAACATCCTTCTAGATGATTTTTTTGTAGCTAAAGTTTCAGATTTCGGTTTGGCTAAAACACAAAACTTAAGAGACTTACAAAGCCATGTTAGCACAAATTTTAAAGGTACATTTGGATACTTTGACCCAGAGTATTTTAGAACTCATACACTAACAAGGAAAAGTGACACATATTCCTTCGGTGTGGTGTTGCTGGAAGTATTGTGTGGAAGACCAGCGGTGGATCCGTTGGTTGAGGAGGATAAGCATAGTCTAACCATGTGGGCTCGAGATAAAATTAGTAGGGGAGAAGTCGATCAGATTGTAGCTCCAAGTCTGAGGGGGAAAATCTCACCAGATAGCCTCAAGGCCTTTGTGGGGATTGTTGAAAGATGCTTGCATAATGAACCAAAGAAACGGCCAACATTAGCTCATGTTGTAACACACCTCGAACTTATACTTGAGCAGCAAAATGCTAAATCTTTGGTATTAAATGAGATAGCAAGTGTGGATGATGTCTTGTCATGTACTGATAAAACTCAGCAGGACAATACAAAATTGTTGGTGCCAAATGAGATAACAAATGTTGCTGATAGAACGATTTTGTCAGTGAGCACAGGGCAGCTGGCCATGGCCTCCTCTCATGTGCAAAGTGTTAACAGAGGGATGGTTAATGCCGAGCCCCCATATGGAAAAGAAGATGGTAGCAAAACCATAAGTCATATGATATCACGAATTTGGAAGAGAGCTAAACCATCCAAGAAAAAGGACTCCGCTGGCATCTCAATTTCAGGTATTGATCTAGCTACAATAAATTTATGTAACATTTTTCTTTTTAAAGACACTTGGGGATTGTATATATGTTTTGCAGCACCTATATCACATCACACCAGCAACAAGACGTCGTCAAGAGGCAACACTGTTTCTCAGGATGATAGAAAACTCCTTGGAGTAGGTGGAAGCAATGAGTTGATATCGAATCCCAATTTAAGGATTTTCTCATTTTCGGAACTGAAGGCTGCCACAAGAAATTTCAGAGCTGATACAGTAGTAGGAGAAGGTGGCTTTGGGAGAGTGTACAAAGGTTTTCTCAAAGACAAATCAACCGACAAAAATGGAATGGGGTCCGTCATTGCTGTTAAGAGATTAGCTCTTCAAAGCAATCAAGGTTTTAGGGAGTGGCTGGTAATTATTTTCTATTATGTGAAGGAGTTTTTTAAGTTGGTTATTTTTCTCATTTTACATTTACATTGCATATCATAGTTATTTCTATCGTGAAAATATATCAAATCATTTTGTCATTGGAGGGTGTTATAAGGTTTCAGATATAAAAAAATGCTACTAATTAAATGTGCCTAGTTTATGTGTGCAGACTGAGGTAAATTTCCTTGGAAACCTCTGTCATCCGAATCTGGTTAAGCTTTTGGGCTACTGTTCCGAGAATAATGAGCTACTGCTTATCTATGAGTTCATGCAAAACGGCACCCTATATACACATCTTTTCGAAAGTAAGGGATCAAATTAATTCATATGCACAACAGGGACAACATTATCTATTTATCCATCTTAACTCAAGTAGGAGTATAATCGAGTTGAGTAGTGTCGTTCAAGCTTGGTTTGAATTTATCGAGCTTCAAATTTTGTGTTTGAGCTTGTTTTGATTAAACGAGCCGAGCTCAAACGAGCTTTTATAGAATGAGCTCGAGCCGAGTATCAAGTAGTTTGATATTTAACATGTATTTTATCAATTTTTAGCTTATCGAGCTATATAATGATTTTTTTACCTGTTCAGGGGGCTCTGCTGTTCTTCCATGGAATACTAGGCTCAAAATATTAATTGGAGCAGCTCGTGGCCTTGCATTCTTGCATGATCACACAGTTATCTGTAGAGACGTCAAGCCCTCGAACATATTGCTTGATGAGGTAAGTAAAGCTCCAAACATATGATCTAGAACAAGTATTCATATTTGAGTATCAACTCTCGTCTCATTTTGATTTGTATTCTCAGTCGTACCATGCTAAGCTCTCCGACTTTGGTCTGGCAAAAATGGGACCATCAGGTGATAACACCCATGTCTCAACACGTATAGTTGGGACATACGGTTATGCTGCTCCTGAGTTCATTGCAACAGGTAATATATCTGATCATACTATAAGCAACATCATATATATTCTTCTAATGACATTCTTGTATATATACCCGCAGGTCACTTGTACGTCAAGAGTGACGTATATAGTATTGGAGTTGTCTTAATAGAAATGCTCACAGGGTTACGAGCATTGGACAAAAGTCGTCCACCTGAACAACAAAATCTTGTTAATTGGATCAAGCCACAACTATCCTACAAAAGCAAGCTAATGAAAATTATGGATCCACGATTAGAAGGAAGACATCCTCCAAAATCTGCATTATTACAAATGTTTAAGCTTGCCCGAAATTGTCTTGAATATGAACCAAGAGCCAGACCATCAATGCAAGAAGCAGTCGAGATATTGGAAACAACCGATTCAGCTAATGAGAAACTTAAGGAGCCTAGAGTACATTTTAGTAATCAGGTTGCTAATCCTACGAATAATTTGTTCAAAGTTTAATGTTTTGCTGATGAGTTGTATCATGTTATGATATGCTGTAGTGGATTACTGGAATGGTTTGTAGTAATGCAGTGAATTTTGTCTTGTACTATATCACTTGTTGAGTATGAAGATAGAAAAAAAAAGATGGAGCTGTTTATTTTCAGCAAATAACATATGATATGAAATATTCAAAACTTATCACATGTTTTTGGAAAAATTGCATTTTACTCCTTTACATTTTTTTTTTGGTGTGTGTGTGTGTGTGTGTGTGGGGGGGGGGGGGGGGGGGGGGGGTGGGGGATTCTAGGAGACTCTTTGTGTTATGTGAAACATGCACGAAACTACCTCGTGAAATATTTATTGCATGAAGTTTTCCTGTATTTATGAATATTTGTCACAAAATCCCCATGCATACAAAATAGGTTTTCAAAGTTTGTATGGGTGGGTGGTTTCGTACCAAATGTTTAATAGTAGGTATTATACGCAATAAACATCTCAATAGGGGGTTTCGTGTTGGATTTTTAAACATATTTTGTATAATACCAAGAAGTGTCTTGCATTTATCTATACTTTTGAGTTGTTTTGCACTTCATTTCATAGTTGTTTTACGAGCTAATGCCAACTTACTCCCCCGTAAAATGCATAATTTTAAATTTACCCCCCTATAATTTGAAAAAGGAGTACTTTACCCCCTGTGAAAATTTTAAAGGAGTATTTTACCTCCTTCAGCCGGAGAGTGTAGCTCACTCGCCAAAATTGAGAGTGGATATGAAAAGTATTTTTGTAACATGGGGGGAGGGGTAAGGTGTCACATTTATCACAACAAATGGAGGTAAAGTGTCACATTTATCATAACACGGGGATAAAGTGCCACTTTGTCATAACATTTGGGGGGGGGGGGGCGGGGGGTAATTGCTATATTTGTCAATTCGAACTTTTTTTTTAAGTTTAATTATGTCAGAAAGACACTTTAATTTTTTTATAAGATTATAGAGTTAATGTGCTCTTTATCAAATTACCGGAAGATAAATTGCTATTAACTCATTGTCTTACAATGGCTGTTGTCCTTATTCTCAACTTCTAAAATTATTGTAGTTTCAACTATTGTCCGGAAGGTATGCCCCATGATAATTTTTACCACTTTTTTATATTAAATTCAAAAATATGGATAAAAAAATGTACAACGGGATAAAGAGAGTAAAACCTAAGGCTGAAAACCAAGCCAAGTTATTTAATACTCGATTCGATCTCGTCCAATAAAATCTTATTTTGTTGTACGAATCAAACAAATTTGAGCAATATTTCTTGTTTAATATGTAATTGTTGTTTTTTATCCAATCGAATCACAAACGATTAATAAAACAGGTTGCGGAATTTGGTGGATTTTATGTTTTCGAAATAATATAAAAATAATTTTACATTAAACAAAAGGATCTCATTTTGGAAGTTATTTTAATTATGCAATAAAGGAAGTTTATTGTCCTTCGTCTTTTTGGTTGAACTTTTGGTTTTAGGCTTGGATGAGCGAACTTTCTTGATATTTTTAAACATTGATCTTCAACCCCGTTTCTCCTTCTACTAGTGTGTGGGCACTAACCTTTAAGTTGGAACGATTAAACTCAATTAATGGAAGAAAAACTTCTCCTAATTTTTTAAGGTGATGGGCGATTTTTGTGTAGCAATAGAGAGAGAATTTTCTTCCTTTTGTTAGGAAGTTGTGCCTTGTAAAAAACTTGTGTGTTTAGGAACGGGATATATTTCATATATATAGATATATCATGCATATCCTCATTCTTTGTTTCTCTAAACTACTTTCTCCTAACTCAAACAAGATTCATTTTTTCTAGGTAATTGCAATACTTGTATAACTCGTATATTATCATATATATGGTGTTTGCAAAAAATTGTGATTGTGCTCAAATTTTAGAATCTAAAAAAAAAACTAAAAATTGTAGAGATGTAGAAGTAAGTGGTGTTTGCAAATTATGCCAAGAAGCCAAAAAAAAAAAAAAAAAAAAACACTTTTGTGTGTTTGCAAAAGAATACAAAATTCACTTTTCTCTCCCATTTTGCTAACAATGTCAAACTAAAAGCTAAAAGCACCTCCTCACCAGCTTCAGCTCAATTTGTACTTTTTGGCTTTTTTTAAGAGAAGTAGAAGTAGGCCTGTCAATCGGGCCCTGTGAGCCGAGCCTTTAATTGCTCAAACTCAAATATCGTCGGGCTTCATGTCTATAGGCTCAAACTCAAATGCCATCGGGCTTCACATCTATGAGCTCAAACTCGGCTCATGTAATTTTTCGGGCTTCGGGTTTATATCGGGCTCATATCGGGTTTGCTCACTCTAGCAAATTTTACTTAACAAATAAAAAACTACGCATTCTTTAAATGCAATATATAGACAATTTTATTTAATTCACAAGAATATACAAATTTTATACTCGTAATCAATAACATAGAACATTAAATATAATTGTAAAGTGCCAAGACTCCTATTTTTTCACCATTTTTATTTTTATTTTTTCGTTTTTTCTCTTTGTTTATTACGTTCCCTTTGACCTGCGGAAACTTTAGTTATAATTCATATATGTGGTGGATTATTTGTAGTAATTAGTATACTTATAACAATAGTACCAATAATTTATAATAGTAATATTTAAGATAATAATATATTCGGGCCTTATTCGGGTTGAGCCTTGTAAGGCTCAAGCTCGGCTCATAAATTAATCGGTTTTAGTATAATGGCTCAAACTCAGCCCGGCTCACAAATATTCGGGTTCGGGTCAAATTTAATCGGGTCGAGCCATCGGGCTTCGGGTAGGCCCGGCTCAATTGACAGTCCTAAGTAGAAGTAGAATTTCAGTATTCAAACACTACTTAAATGCTTATTTTGTCTAAAACCTGAAAAGTACTTATTTTAATTTTTTGCAGACACCACCATAATCACAAAATGCATTTTCCTAATCTCATGTTGCCTATGCATTGTTTGGGCCCCCGATTGTCGGCTTAGGTACTAGTTCGGATTTGAGCCTGAATATTCTCAGGAACTAGTTTCGATTATTGTATTGAATTGGTCAGGGATATCCATAAAAGCCGACGTCCTTGTCACGGGATACATGTGTGGTTGTAGTGTTAATATGTGAGTTGAAATAAATGTTAGATGCATTGACTTTTTATTCATGAAAAATGTCACATTGTCTTTCTACAAGGATATTGAGTAATGATATTTATATGGATTTGTCGGAGTGCCTTAAACTTCTTATTGTGTAAGCATCTCACCCCTTGCTTGTTTTTGTTTTTATTTTTTTTCTTTTTTTTTCCAGATGTTTAAACAGGTGGAGGTTGGTAGGTGTTTGACTCTTGAGGTTATGTCAGTGATACAGACAGATATAATAATTAGGTTCCATAATTTGTTTTTCTGGTTATTTTATAATGACATATCCCAAAAATGCATCTAATTTGAGATATCCAATCATAACCATTAAATTTAAGTAAAATTAGATCTAAACCACCCGATTTTGTCCAATATACAAAATTCCATTTGAACACCTTTTTATTGTTGGACTTGGACATTTACAAAAATAACATTTACTTTTTATTGTTTGGGATAGTTAATGGTATTCAACATGAAGTAGAATATTTTATGTCTTCCAAAGTCCAAACCTCCCACCTTCACCACCACCATCTATTGCCCGCGTCATAGACCTATGTGGAAGGCCACTGCGCTAACCCCATGGCCATGGGTTGGCTCGCGTGGCCAATGTCGGCACCGAAGGCCAGCCCTGGCCTTGGCGTGGCAGGCGCTGGTGGATACAATTTTACCTAATTTATTTTCCAATTAACTCCTAGTTTCTTAACCAATTCAATTTATGGATTAATTTTTAATATCTTAAATATTTTGACAGTTGAATCCTTAGGCAATTAAAATTGATTAAATATTAATAATTTTGAAAAATTAACAATTTATGTTAATGTTATTAAAACTTGTAATTTTACAAATTTAAAATTTGTTTAAATGATTTAGTGAAAAAAATTATTTCTAAAAATTTATTTTGTATTAAAAATAAAAATAAGAAAACAGATCCTCTTTGTTTATGAAAAAACATGACAATATTTATTTTTAATACTATAAAATAAAAGGAAGGTATTTTCTAAGTAAATAATTAATTTATGAGTAAGAGAGAATTAGGGATTTAAAAGGGGTTAGTAAATAATTGATGGATAGTCAGAGTAATAAGAACATCTTTGAAAGGGGAAAAATATCTTTTAATAATTACTTTGTATTGCTCATTAGTTTTGAGGGACAAGTGGCAAAAGTAAGAGGGTATCTCATTTAGCCAGTGCCCAAAAAAATCTCACAATAGAATGCTCCTTGTTTTTCCACATATTAGTTTTTTAGTCTTTGGAGCCTTTCTTTAGTAAGGCGTTGAATCGAATGTTCCAAAAATAGGTCAATCTTGGAATATTAGATACTAATTATGCATTTGGTCCAATTGATAGGTTTGGCGTTTCAGCGATTTTTTTATCAATTCTCCTATTATATTATTGGATATGAAGGCTTCGCGACGCCGTAGTTGTAGCGTGGTGTGGCGTGGCTAGTCACGTCTAAATTTTAGGGCGTGACACGATAAATTTTTAAGCTTGGCTAAAGATAAGCTAAAAAAAAATTTATATGCAAAAATATATGTTACTCGATATTCAGCTCGAGCTCGTTCGATAAATTGAGTTCGGCTCATTAAGAAATCAAACACAATTTCAAGCTCAAAACGAAATTCTAACTAAGCTTGAATAATTTGTCGTTCAATATTACTCGGCTTGTTTACACTAGAGTAAAACCCATCACAAAAATCCAACGGGAAGAACCCAAAATGGAATACGCCAAACGCATACACTTAAATCCATCCCACGGCGCCAAATTGTGAGCCCGTCGCATAATAAATTAATACCAAAAAAGAGGGAAAATTGTATATTTGATATCATACAATAGACGAGATAACAGTCAATGTGGTACACGTGTCCAATTCCGTCCATTTTTATCCAATTATTTGATAATGGTATGAACATTGCAACCAATATTTAAATTATGGTACTAAACGTGTTGTTACATATTTAGTCGTACCAAGGTTAAAAAGTGTCATATTGTATAGTACCAAATATGCAATCTTTCCCTAAAAAATAGGTGTTGGTTAGTCCTCTCCCAGAGGCGATTCCAAACGACGCCATTTCGAGGCTCTTTACTCCCTATGGCGCATCTTCTGTCCGACCCTGCTCTTCTGGAAGGTGGTTACCCATATCACCTCTCTCTTTTTGTCTTCTTTTAATCTTTGAACTTCAATTTGGATGCTATGCATTGCAGGGTGAAAAATTGCGCCTTTGTTGAGTTCAAGAATGAAATTTTGGCATTACAATCCCAAAAACAGCTACATGGGTATTTTATGGGTAGCGATATTGCCAGAGCACATTTTGTTGCTGTCAGAGCAACTTTTTGTGATTCACTAATTCACCCCTTATAGTCAATGACTATTAAATCTAATTTTTCTCATCCACACATTACCCCTTTTAATTAGCAACCTTTTATTTATGATAACTTAGTTTTCTCTCTCATTAGCACCCTCCCATTAATTACGTTGCCTTTACATAACACATTTAAACATGAAAATTAATTCTGCTATAGATAATTATTCTAGTAATTAACTCAGAAAAGTATATAGAAACTTTATTAATTTGGGGAAAATGCAAGATATTCCCTTGTGTTATGCTAAACCTGCAAGAAACTACCCTGTGAAATTTTTATTGTGCCAAACTTCCTTGTGTTTTCAAAAACCCTGCAAAAAACACCCAATTTGTAAAAAATAGGTCGTTTTGGATCTACATATTTCAAGAAATAATTTTAAAAATATATCACATGAAGTTGTAGGGACCAACTTGAAGTATTTTAAAAATTATTTCTTGAAATATGTCGATCCAAAACGACCTATTTTTTACAAATTGGGTGTTTTTTGTAGGGTTTTTAAAAACATAAGGAAGTTTGGCGCAATAAAAATTTTACAAGGTAGTTTCTTGCAGGTTTAGCATAACACATGGGAGTATTTTGCATTTACCCCTATTAATTTAGGACTGTAAAATGAAGGGCCTTGCTGTAAGCCATGAGGTAAGAATTTCAAGCACACCTAATATGCAAGACATAAACTTAGTCCCAAATACACAATTGTAATATAAATTAAGAAGAATACATCCAGTCAATTAAATAAATTATTTTGAACTAAACAAAATGATAATATCATGTTAGAAAAAAATACTTATTAATAGTCGATGATTGAGTTCCTTCTTAATATGTAATGCAGGCGAGCCCAAGAGGAAACATTTGCAATCCTTCCCTCCTTTATCATCTCAATAGCTATTAACTTCTTCATTGTGTCTCACAAAAAAGTTTTCTAAAAGAAAAGGCCCTACAAATAAAATACAGAAGCATTTAGATTTGATGAGAAATTATATACATAGCTCAAATGAAATGAGTGGTTCTGATATTCATACTTGTTATAAATTAGAAGTGGTTTTAGCCATTGGGTAACATAATCGAAGATTGTCGGAATCTTCTAGGCATGCCTTGGGAGAGCAAAATTATTCATACTAGGAGAAACGAAAATACTTGCGCAGATGCTTTAGCTAAAATGGGGCATACGCTAAGTCGCGGAGAGCACATCTGGGACATCCCAGAGGATGTGATTACTTTTGTTGAAGGGGATATTTAAACTTACTGTTTAGCCTTTTGTAAAAAAAAAAAATAATAATAAATAAATAAATAAATTAGAAGTGGAGATGTTGGTAAATTTGAATTGGAACGCTCCAGAGGGTTAAGTTATGCAAATTAAAGTAAATTACCGGAAATCAACTTGGACTTCTCTCTAAAAGCTTAACAACCAGTGATTACATGGATGCTCATGGTCATTGCTTTAATTTGATTAATTTCAATGTTTAAATCTGTTATGGAAAAGAAAAAGTAATTAATGGGGGCTAGTGGTGAGAGAGAAAATTAAATTGTCAGAATTAAAAAGTTGCTAATTAAGAGGGGGTATTATGGGAATGAGAAATGTCAGATTTAATAGGCATTGACTATAGGGGGCAAATTAGTGAATCATAAAAATTTGCTCTGGCAGCAATAAAATGTGTTTTGGCAATATCGCTAGCCGTATTTTATACTTCCTTCTTTCCATTTTTCTTTATCCCTTGGTACAGTTGACCAGTCAACTTGACTAAATTTATAAAAATTATAATATATTTCACCAATAAGTTATTAATACCATATGACACCATATATATTAATATTATGAAGGTTTAATATACCATAAATGTGAATAATATAACATGATAAGATTAAAAAGTTTGACCGAGTACTATAACTAATTAAGTAAAAATAATGTGACGGAGGGAGTAGTATATTTGTTCCTACATTTACTATTTCTTTGTAATTATTGTGATTGTCTAACTGAAAGGAATTATGTTGTATAATCAGCCAACGATTTCTTAGTAAAGTCTTGTCAGTCGAGAGAGCTCATAGTCTGAACCTTGTTGTTACTGGAAAATTATTCCCTAGACCAGGTCTTTCATAGACCATGAACAAAATTAGTGCATTCACTAAACATATATGCAATATTTTGTGTATGGTTTATAAAAGACCGGGTCTAGGCAAGAATTTTCCACTGTTACTCACTAGGATTGGTCTAGGTTTCACTAGGTCTTGATTTTGTAAAAAGATTCTAGATAATTTCAGTAAAACCATTAAATCTATCAATTGAATTAAGTTTGAATGTTTACTTTTATAATTTTAAGAAAGATAAAATATAATTTGAATTGAGTTTTTTTTATAAATATTTGAATTGAGTTTGGATGTTGAAGTTTGTGGGAAAAAATAAATTGTTGTATCAAATCAATATTTTTAGAAAGAAAAAGAAGGTTATATATGTGAAACAAATAAATCAATATGTTTTATAGATTTGAGATTTATTAGGTTAAGAATTTAAATATGAATCTTTGGTTTCGTGAAACCTACGCTAAAACGAAAACTTTATTTGAAATAAATTTGGTCCAATTTCGTGAAATCGCAAAATCTGACGGAAATTAATCCATATAAGTCCTAAACTATAAAGAAAATTGCATTTCCCCCCCTAAACTTACAGTTAAGTCGCATTTTCTCCCTGAACTTCAATATATTGCACTATCCACCATTAACTTATATTAGTGTTGCACTTTACCCCTGACCTCTTTTTCGACTACTTTTTCGGTGAAAGAGTTTAGGGAGAAAGCGCAACAAAAAAGTTCAAGACGGGAAGTACAACAAATGTGTAAGTTCAAGGGGAAAAGTAAAACTTTAATGTAAGTTTATGGGGCAAAACTCATTTTTTATAACCAATTATAATTCAAAGTGCAAAAAGACATGAATTTTTAAAAATTATGTATAATTGTATAAGATATATAATACAGGAAAAATAAATACTAAATTTGAATCTTTAACGAAATAGATCGATCAAAATCCATTTACACTTTATTTTTAACTATGAATCATTTTGAGCATTCTATAAGGGGAATATTCATACTAGAAGATAAACCATATAATAGTTCTGAAGACTGGTTTGCCCAATTATTGAACAAATTAAGTAAATATTTGAACTTAACACCTGATTATTAAATAGAAGAGCAACAAAGTTAGATATTTAAAAAATTAAATCAAATCAATACAGCCTATACTACATCAAAATAATGTTAAAATACCAACATGTGATTGATCTAATACTGAAAGAACAGTATCCCCAAAGTGACGACCAAAATTTAAATCTCTGTTTGGAAAAGTTCTCATATAATATGTCTGACGCACCTCAAAAGGAATTACACACTTAGAAAACCTAAAAAAAAAAACTGTAAAAATAACTCCACTAGTTTAAATTCAAGAAGATTCAGAATAAAGTCCTGTTTAAGTAAGCAAGTAAATACCTAAGAGCATTGTCCAACATCTAAAGTATCATCAATCACCAACGTACCCTAAACATAAATCAAAATTTTGCATGTATGCTTTGCACAACATGTACCAGGAAAAATATACCAAGATCCTACTTCATGAAACATTTAAAAAGTTAAATTAAAAAATAAAATAAAAAAACACATGAAATCCCTGACCTTGATCACAAGAGATCAATTTAGAGTATATACCAAGTGTTTAAATACAGTAGACTATAGCAAAAGATAGGGCTAGACGAGGGTTGGGTATTTCAGGTCGGGTATTGAATTTTCATACCCAAAACCCGGCCCGATTTGGTGGGTATCCAAAATTTTTGGGTATTTCGAGTTTTGGGTACCCAAAATTTCACCTCTTTTTTTGTTTGTTTGTTTGTTTGTTTTATATATCTATCTATATCTATATACATATAAAAGTATGGGTTGGCAAAGAGAATTTCTTCCCTTTTTTTTTGTGATGACTAATATACCCCTACTTAAATGATAAATAAAATAATTGAATAATCATATATTTTTACATAAAAAAGAAGTCTACTTTAATATAAACACTGTTGTATTAAAATAATAATAAATACAAGAAAATAAAAATTGGACAATACATAAAATTGGTGGACTTAATAATGTAGGTGAAGTTAAAAAAAAGATAGAAACTTAGAAAGTTGCTTACGGAAACTAATACGAGGACTAAAAAAATTTATTATCGTTTATATATATATATTTAATATATACAAATTCTAATTTTTGCCATTATGGGTTGGCAAAGAGAATTTCTTCCCTTTTTTGTGATGACTAATATACTCCTACTTAAATGATAAATAAAATAATTGAATAATCATATATTTTTACATAAAAAAGAAGTCTACTTTAATATAAACACTGTTGTATTAAAATAATAATAAATACAAGAAAATAAAAATTGGACAATACATAAAATTGGTGGACTTAATAATGTAGGTGAAGTTAAAAAAAAGATAGAAACTTAGAAAGTTGCTTACGGAAACTAATACGAGGACTAAAAAAATTTATTATCGTTTATATATATATATTTAATATATACAAATTCTAATTTTTGCCATTATTAAATGTTTGAAGAAAAAGATTGATTTCTATCTAGCTAAATTCCTAACAGTCAAATATTCCGCAAACGGGTAAAAACTGAAATCAAGTAAACACGGGATAATAAGAAAAACGGATCAAATTGATAAAAGAACATGAACAAAAAGATGAGTTAATTTGGCCAAAAAAAAAGTGAAATAGGTGAGAAAAAAGGTTAAATCCACAAAAAATTAAGTAAAATCGACTAAAATTGGGTTAAACATGAGAGAATGTGTGAACTGATTAACGAATGAGATAAAATCAACTAAAATTGGGTTAAACCGAAGAGAGTGGAAAAAATGATTAATAAATGGGATAAACCACAAAAAATAGGTGAAACCGGTGAAAGAACGAGTTAGAATAATAAAAAAAAATGGTAAACTCAGTGTAAAAGCGGGTGAAATCGATAGTTCCTTGGAAAGCACTTTCGAAATAATCACTTATTAAATAACCTAAAAAAATGCCACCTTCGTGCCATATTAATAAAAAAAAAAAGGTACTATTTAGTTAACAAAAACACTTATACTTAAGAAAAATTGGGTTAAACATGAGAAAATGTGTGAACTTATTAACGAATGAGATAAAATCAACTAAAATTGGGTTAAACCGAAGAGAGTGGAAAAAATGATTAATAAATGGGATAAATCACAAAAAATAGGTGAAACCGGTGAAAGAACGAGTTAGAATAATAAAAAAGAAATGGTAAACTCAGTGTAAAAGCGGGTGAAATCAATAGTTCTTTGGAAAGCACTTACGAAATTATCACTTATTAAATAACCTGAAAAAATGCCACCTTCGTGCCATAATAATAAAATCGGTGAAAACAGATGAAATTCGATTTAAAATATATGATACACAAAATGGTAAAATCAATGGAAAAATATGTTATATAGAAGACAAATGAGTTAAAGCAAAATAAAAATGGTGCAATTGATAGAACAACGCGTTAAACGGGTAAAATCGATAAAAAAAACAAAAAAGAATGATATCAACTAACACGGGATAAAAAGAAAAAAAAGGATCAAATCAATAAAGGAGCAAGAGCAAAAAAAATGAGTTAAATTGGCATGAAAATGTTAAATAGGTGAGAAAATAGGTTAAATCAGCAAAAAAAAAAAGCAAAATCGACTAAAATTGGGATAAACCAGAGAGAATGGAGGAATATATTAAAAAATGTAATAAAATCACCTAAATTTTGTGTTAAACCGGGGGAAATGGGTGAATTGATTAACAAATGGAGTAAACCACAAAAGGATAAAATCGGTGAAAGAACGGGTTAATATAAAAAAACATGAAAAGGTAAACTCAGTGTAAAAGCGGGTGAAATCGATATTTCTTTGAAAATTCTTAAAAAACTATCACTAATTAAAGAACCTCATCAAAAAAAAAAATTTAAGTCACCTTCGTGCTATATGAATAAAAAAGTACTATTATTTAGTTAACTGAAAACTTATAAATGGACTTGAACCAATAAAACTCAAAACACTGAATTGGTCAAAACCGTTGAAAAATGGGTAAAATTCGATTAAAAAATATATGATAAAAAATAGTAAAAATAATGAAAAATGGTTTAGATCGAAGAAAAAAAAGTTATAGCAACAAAAAATTGTGCAGTCGATAAAACAACATGGTAAACCGACAAAAATCTGATAAATCGATAGAAGTGAATGATATCGGCTAAACACGTGATAAAAAAGGGTCAAATCGATGAATGAACAAGATAAAAAAATGAATTAAATAGACAACAAAAAAGGTGAAATATGTGATAAAATAGGTTAATCTGCAAAAGAATAAGTAAAATCAACTAAAATTTCGTTAAATCGGAGAGAATACGTTAATTGATTATCAAGTGAGATAAACCACAAAAATGGGTAAAATCGGTGAATGAACGATTTAGTATAACAAAAAAAATAATAAGTTCAGTGTAAAAACGGATGAAATCGATGAAACAATATGTTAAAATAACAAAAAAAAAACTCAGTGTAAAAGCGGTTTAAATCGATAAAAGTAAAAGACATGTATAACAGGTAAAACTGGTGAAATCGATAAATAAAAAAGCGGTTAAACCTGTGAAAATGGTTTAGATGGAAATATCAAGGTCAAGAAAGAAAAGAATTGATGTTGTCCATTGGTAAAATCAATGGGAAATTGGGTTAGATTGAAAGAAAAACGAGTTGAAGCAAAAAAAATGGTGTCATTGATAAAACAACAAGGTTAACCGACAAAAAAGGGTAAAATCGGTAAAAGAAATGAATGACATCGGCTAATCAATTGTTAAAACCGGCAAAAACAGTTAAATTTCGATTAAAAATATATGACAAAAAAGGTAAAATCAATTGAAAAATGGGTTAGGTAGAAAGAAAATCGAGCTAAAACAAAAAAAAGGGTGCCAATTGATAAAAAGTATCAATGTTAACCGACAAAAAAATGGGTAAAATCAGTAAAAAGAATTAATGACATCGGCTAAACATGGGATAAAAAAATGGAAAAAATCGTTAAAAGAACAAGAACAAAAAAATGAGTTAATTGGCAAAAAAAAAAAAAAGGTGAAATTTGTGAGAAAATAGGTTAAATAAGCAAAAGCATAAGTACAATCAGACTAAAATTTGGTTAAACCGAAGAGAATGAGTGAATTTATTAACAAATGTGAAAATCAACTAAAATTGGGTTAAACTAGAGAGAATGGATGAATTGATTAACAAATGGGATAAACTACACAAAAAGGGTGAAATCTATTAAAGAACGGGCTAAAATAACAAAAAAGAAATGATTAACTCAGTGTAAAAGCATGTAAAATCGATATTTCTATTTAAAGTTCTTAAGAAATTATCATTTATTAAAGAATCTAAAAACAAAAGGCCACATTTGAGCTATATAAATTTAAAAAAAAATATTATTTACTTAACTGAATAACTTATAATTGGCTTAAGCCAAAGTAAGTCAAAACATAGAAGGGTTAAAATTGATGAAAACTGGTAAAATTCTATTAAATATATGTATGATAAAAAATAGTAAAACCAATGGAAAAATGGGTTACATAGAAGAAAAACGAGTTAAACCAAAAAAAAATGGTAAAACCAATGGAAAAATGGGTTACATAGAAGAAAAACGAGTTAAAACAAAAAAAAATGGTGCAATTTATAAAATAACGGAGTAAACCGGCAAAAATGAATAACTGGTATAAAATGATGATGTTGACTAAACAAGAGATAACAAAAGGGGGGGGGGGTGTCAAATCGATGAAAGAACAAAACAAAAAATGAGTTAAATTGGCAAAAAAAATGTGAAATAGGTGAGAAAATGGGTTTAATTAGCATAAGAATAGGTAAAATCGACTAAAATTTGGTTAAAGCAGAGAGAATGAGTGAATTGGTTAACAAATGGGATAAACCGTAAAAGTGGGTGTAATCGGTGAAAAAAGGGATTAAAATAACACAAAAAAAAATGTTAAACGCAACGTAAAAGCGAATAAAATCGATGAAAGAACATGTTAAAATAACAAAACAATGGTAAACTTAGTGTAAAAGTAGGTTTACTCGACAAAATTGAGGAAAATTTGTAAAATCGGGTTAGATTAGTTAAAAAATGGATTAGTCATGTAATTGAAAATAGATGAACTTAGTAAAAGATAGGTATAACCAACAAGACTGGTTAAATAGTTAAAAAAAATAAAATGGGTTAAACCTGTAAAAACTGGTTTAGATGAAAAAAATATTGTTTAGATGGAAATGTCAATGTCAAGGAAGAAAAAAATTGATATTGTTCATTCATTCAAATGGTTGTTTTAGAATAATAATTATGTAGACATGCAGTTTTAGATTAGAAATACTTAGTAATTATAGTTCATTTTTTATTTTAATGTTTTGGATTTGGGTATTTATAATAACAACTTTAAATTCTTGGTAACAGTATAGAAATAATTAAATTGATGAAAAATAATATATGAATCAACTAACATAGAAAATTAGTTAATCACGTGCAACGCACGTGTACTTTTCTAGTATATATAAATGTACAAGAAATCTTATTTTTGAACATATATGTATGTAAATTTGTAAAATAAATTAATTCAAACATTGAATTGTACACAATAACTTCAAAATAAATACAACACAAACATCTCAAATCTTCAACAATATTACAATCAAGAACTCCTAAAGAAAACACAACATACAAGTCTTAAATCTTCAACATTCAACAATATTACAATCAAACTCCAAGCATCAAAATATCACAATCAAATAAAAGTTACAATAGACACAAATATAGTAAAATTGGGCCAAATTTTTTTTTTTATTCAATACCGGCCGAACGGGTCCCGAAATACCCGTTCGGGTGTAAATATATACCCGAAATGTCAAAAAACCCGTTTTCAGTCCCAAACGGGAAATACCCGATCTGGTCGGGACGGATCCCAAAAAACCCAACCCGAAAGCCCAGCCCTAGCAAAAGAGGTTGAAAGAGATTTGCTACACCGGAAGATTATCCAAATGGTACCCATCAAAGCCAAACACATTACCAACAGGCACCATCGCTTCTTGCTGCGGTAAATTTTGGAAAAAAAAAAAAAAAACGTATGAGATAATGAGCCTTGTTGAGTATCTATAGTATTCATAATCCGAAGCCAAAGTTAGAAAGTTCTTAGCAAAATACACCCCGTGTGTTCATTCTAATTAGCAAATACACTCGTGTTATATTAATTAGCATATAATCACTCGTGTTCATACAAATGTAGCAATTATTCCCCTATGCAGTCAGTAAGTGACATACATGGAATTAATCACGAACTATGATTCATTTTTTTTCAAGTGAATAGTCCTCTAAATATATATACTGTGGTTTCAACGATGTAATAAATTATCAACTGTTTCTTATTTTTCACAATGAAGTCATGCTTTTTTTTATCTAAATAGTTTTTTTTTCATTACTAAACAAATAATATAATGAGATAACATACGTAAGTATTACAAACAGGAAATTGCCCCATTTTATTCAATTTTAAAATATGTAGGGGGTAACTAATAAGCCACATTTTTATTAACACAGGAGGTTATTTGATTATTAGAACATGCATGCACAATGAACAAAGACGGGTGTATATTGCAATAGAGCTAAATGCAAAACAATTACCCGTGCTTTTCCTAAATATAAAAAAAAAACCCATTGTGTTATTTCTATTACTAAATACCCCATGTCTTCTTTAATTAGAAAAAAAAAACCATTTGAAATTCCTTCAAATCATAGGGAGGTTATTGTCAATTTAAAAATAAAATGGGTGTTATTGCCAATTTTAAAGTTAACCGGGAGATTATTGCCAATGTAATAGGTGAATAGGGGTGATTTTGCATCCTTTTGAAAGGTATAATTGTCATTTTGGCTGAGAGGAGGTTTTCCGTTAATAAAAAAATTAGCACAGTGGGGTTTTCGGTAATAAAGATCGCACGGGTTTTGTTTGATAATTAGGATAAGCATAAGGGGTATTTTTGCATTTCACACTTTTGCGGTAACCTAAGGGTAGGAGTATATAAACTTAACTGTTTGAGAATTGCACTCTTGAGGTCATCTTGGCCAAAGTGTCCGGAATAGAGGCCATTCTCAAATCCCATTTCAGCCTTAACTCTCAATGAATTATCGGCTAGAGACGAGTTAAACTGCTGATCGATACCTAGTGACTTGACCGGGATACTGCTTTGTCCTTTAGAAGAAAACCCCGGTTCAACCAGAACGGGTCTTAAAACATCCGGTCCAACATGTAGACTCGAACCATAGGTTGATCCAACATTTTGCAAAGTCCAATCTTGGTTTCGATTCTCATTTATTTCAATGTAAACATCGTAATTAGGATCTGAGGGGCCCATGAAAGAGTTGTTGAGTGCATTTTGGTGAGGAGATGCACCACTTAGCCTTCTAAGATATAATCTAAACTTCTGCAATATTTGGCTATGTAAGTAAAAAATTTAAATGGAGTAAGAAAATTAAAAAAAAAAAAAATTAGTCGAACCTGAAGATGGCTTGCAACGTTCTCTCTTGTAAGACCGGGAACATTCATTAATTCCAAGATTTTCTTAGGAACGGCCTCTGCAAGGAAATTTAGATCATTTCAAAATTTTATCGATAATAAGAACATCATTTTCATTTCTAATACAAACTGCTAGCACAACAATCCGTGTTATGTAAAAACTAAATCAAATACATAAGTTTTGAATGAAGCCACAAAAGTAAAGTGATCTAATTGGGATTTTCGGGTAAATTTGTTTGTATTATATTACTTATTACACGGTTGAAATTTTGAGAAAAATTAAAAGCTTTTGCTAGGCCAAAGATATTTCTCAAATAGGGATCAGCTCAATTGATGGAAATAACTAGGAAGCGTCAAAATAACGTATATTTGATTGAGATATTATTTCGGTTTCTTTTTTTTTTCCAATAATGGGTGTCAGGACAACTTTCACTTACCTTGAAAAATTTATGAGTCCCTTAACACTCTACAAACCCAAAGACTAAAGACAAGATAATTCGCTATTTCTAAATACTACTATATGTTAATAATTATCAAACTTCATTTGAATATACTCTTAAACACAAACATAACTTGATGAATTTAAAGGAAGGGCAAAAAAGACCATAAGAGAAGGGGAAGAAGATCCATACTGTCGATTCCAAGTTGATTAACAGCGTTTACGAATTGCTGATGGAGCTCAACTGACCAAACTACCCTCGGTTTTTTCAGTTCCGATGTATCATTCCTATCTTGACACTTTTCTCCCTCTTTGAAACTTCCCGATTGTTCAAAATCCTTTTCTTTCCACTCGTACTTCTTTTTACGAACCACATGTTGCCATATATTCTTCAATGCCTCCATCCTAACCGGTTTAATGAGATAGTCACATGCCCCGTGAGTTACACCTTTCAATATAACATCCATACTATCATCTGCCGACATCACTACACAACAAAAAAATGAGCCTCAGAAAAGGAAAAGTAGTATACTATCCTTCGAATCATGTAATACGTTTGTTCGTAATACTTACTTAGAATCGGCAAGTCCATCTCGAGTCCAACAAGCTCTAGAAGTTTAAAGACATCCATGTCTGGCATGTGGACATCACTTAAAACAACATCGTAGCCATTTTTGTTATCCCTAAGTAAATTCAACGCAATCTCTGCTTGATTGCATTTGGTAACTGAAATATAAAAAGATTTATATAAATTAATCTCCTCAAAAGTCCAAATGAAATAGCATATCTTAATGTTAAATAATATATACATCTATATCTATATCTATTCTATATTCTATATCTATACTACTACTAAAAGTGTGAATAATTTAAGTTTTTTTCTTTTTTTGTGAAGACAAAAATACCCCTTATTGAAGTTGTAAAGTAATATTGATAAAATAAAATTAGATATGAATTTTCCTTAAATTTTCTCACCAAAAAATTGATAGGAAAAATATTTTAAGAAAATTTGTAACTTCATTTCCTTAATCAAACACCATACGGAAAAATAAAAATTAACTTTCCAAAAATTGGATATGGAAGAAGAACAACATTATATATTCAAATCATCATAATAGGTATAATTAGACATAGAATCATATTATAGTTATTTTCTCCATTAACTCCAAAAGTTTAGAAATTAAATCTACATCACTTTTACAGTTTCATTATTCTTCTCCTATAACACAAAAAAATAAAAAATACTATTATTTTTAATAGTTGCTAATATATATATGTAATGTTATTATAATGTATCATCAATATGTTTTTAAGTAAAAAATATTATTTGTTTCATTTAAAGATTTAGTACAATATAACACTCATAAAAAATCAAATTCTCCTAAATATCATAAATGCTAAAAAAATAAAAATAAAAAGTTAAAGTAGAATTGTATCTTACCTATGACTGAACAAAAAATATTTATGACTTAGAGAACTAAGTAATCTTTCTTTGGCTTGAGAAATAAAATATAAAGAGTATTCAAGAACATGCATTACCTTAAATTTTCATGGAAATATTTTCGCAAAAAACGTGTGAAATAAGTGAAAAAATGGGTGAAAATCAATAAAAATTGGTGAAATCAATAAAGTAAATTCCATGTAATTGATGAAAACATGTCAAATCGACTCGGGTGAAAGTTTTGAACACTGGTGAAGTTGGTGAAAAAACGGATAAAATCGGTAATAAAAAGTGCCAGTAAAATCGATAAATACATGTGAAATCGAGAAAATCTGGGTGACATTCATGAAAAATCGGTGAAAAATTAGTAAAATAAATGAAAAAAATGGGTTAAATCGGCGAAAAAAAATCTAAAGTTCGTGAAGACAAGTGAAATGAATGAAAAATTGAGGTGAAATTGGTCAAAAACATATGTGAAATCAGTGAAAAATAAGTTAAACTCGTAGAACAAGTAAAATCAGTTAAAAAAAAAAGTGTTTAACTAGAAAAAACAGTGTGAAATCGGTAAAAAAAAAAAAAAATTTGTTTTACGGGGAGAAAACAAAAGAAATCGATGAAAAACAATGAAAAATTGGTTATAACTGATTAAGAAATGAGTAAATCAGTAAAAAGAAATATTAAACCAGTAAAAATCAATGAAACCAAATTAAACTGATAAATATTAAAAGTGAAAATAGCTTTAGGTCGATTAAGAAATGTCTTTCAAATGACCGTGTAAGATAAATAATTTGATATCGAATTAAAAGTAAATGAAGTTGTGTAATTATTTTAGTTGAAAATTCGGTAAATACATGTGAAATCAATCAAAATTCGGGGTGAAATTCGTGAAAAATGGATGACATCGGTGACATAGTGAAATCAAAGAAAAAATGATGAAATAGGTGAAAAATGAGTAAAATTGGTGAAAAGACTAAATCATTGAAAACATGTGAAATCAATCAAAGTTCACGTGAAATTAGTGAAAACAACATGTGACATTAGTGAAGATCGTGTGAAAATTGGTTAAACTGGTAAAAACGAGTGAAATCAATAAAATGAAAAAAGTTCAACCAACAAAAACAAGATCAAACCATTACAAAAATGACTTAAATCGAAAAAAACTAAAGAAATCGATTAAAATGTGGAAAACAATAAAAATAGGTTGTAATCGATAAAAAAACTACAAAAAAAGAATTTTTTCACTAAAATGAATGAAATCGACAAAAAAATGGATTAAACCAATGAAAAACGAATTAAACTGAATTGAATAAGTGAAAATGACCTAGGTCAGTGACGAGATGTTGTACCCAAAAAAAAGTAAAGAGATGCATTTCAAATGATCATGCAAGAGAAATAATCGAAATCTACTTAAAAATGGACCCAATTTCATTTGATCAAAAAACAGAATTTCACAATTTTTGTTATCAAACAGTGTAAAAAATTTGGATGGGTTCTTAATATATAAATCAACATAATTATTTTTATTATATCATACTTGATGTCATATTCACATTATAATTTGTGATGATAAAAATTTCTCGTGTTTGACAGATACAAGGACAAATGATAATACTTTTATATTGGTAAAATAAAAAAACTAAAGACGTTCAGTGATGTATATTCCTTAAAACGGAATATGAAATGAGCTAAATAATTTTCTTATGATATTATTTTAGAACAAAATTTACAAGATTTTGTGACTAAATCATTCGTCATTTTATACTTGATTACAATTTGAAAGCCATTATTTTCTTAATATAAAATAATAATTTTAATAATTAAAATATAGAAAATAATTGATTATGAATCATTAATATGTGTTATTTTATAACATAATGAAGTTAGTTTAACTCTAATTTACAACAAATACCAAGAAATTAACTAGACACGTACAACGTACGTGCACTTTTCTAGTACATATAAAAGTACGAGTTGGCCAAGGAAATTTCTTCCCTTTTTTGTGAAGACTAATATACCCTTATTTAAATTATATTGTGATTTTTAATTTTATGACAAAAAGATAAAATAAAAGAAATCATAAAAGAAAAGAATCCTAGAAGTATAGTTATACAAGAAGTCTCTCATATATCAAACTTTTAATTATCTTTTAAAGTTTTACAACTCATTAAGATATTAGTGAAAAAAAAAACTATTACTTTATATTTCTTCAAAAAATTCTTTGAAAATTTCTTAAGAAGTCATCATTTATTAAAGAACTTCAAAAATAATTATGCCACATTCATGCTACATGAATAAAAAAAAAAAGTACTATTTAGTTAACTAAAAAATATATAATTGGCTTAAGCCAAAAAGGCCAAAACATAGAAATTGTTGAAACCGGCAAAAACATGTAAAATTTGATTAAAATAGATGATAAAAATGGTAAAATCAATGAGAAAAATGGTTAGATAGGAAGAAAAACGAGTTAAAGCAAAACAAAATGGTGCCATTGATTAAACAACAAGGTTAACCGCCAAAAATTTGGGTAAAACATATAGAAAAAAATGAATGACATCGTCTAAATACGAGATAACGAAAAATCGGATCAAATCGATAAAAGAACAAGAACAAAAAAATTAGTTAATTGGCCAAAAAAAAGGTGAAATGTATGATAAAATAAGTTAAATAAGCAAAATAATAAGTAAAATCAGACTAAATTGGGTTAAACCGGAGAAAATGAGTGAATTGATTAACAAATGTGCAAATCGACTAAAATTGGGTTAAACTAGAAAGACTGGATGGATTGATTAAGAAATGAGATAAACCACAAAAAAAAAGTGTGAAATCGGTGAAAGAACGAGTTAAAATAACAAAAAAGAAATGATAAACTCAGTGTAAAAGCAGGTAAAGTCGATATTTCTTTCGAAAGTTCTTAAGAAATTATTACTCATGAAAGAACTTAAAAACAAAAGACTACATTCGGCTATATGAATAAAAAAGTACTGTTTACTTGACTGAAAAACTTATAATTGGATTAAGCCAAAATAAGTAACATATATAGATGATAGAATGATTAAAATTGGTAAAAATTGATAAAATTCTACTAAAGATATATATGATAAAAAAAAATGGAATAATTGGTTAGATAGAAGAAAACGAGTTAAAGCATGGTGCAATTGATAAAACAACGGGGTAAGCCGGATTGGTATAATCGACTAAAATTGGGTTAAACCTGCGAGAATAAGTGAATTGATTAATAAATTGGGTAAAACACAAAACATGTGAAATCGGTCAAAGAACGGGTTAAAATAACAAAAATGGTAAACTCAGTGTAAAAATGGGTGCAATCGATATTTCTTTTGACAATTTTTAAGAAACGATCAATTATTAAAGAACCTACAAATAAAATAAAAAGGACACATTTGTGCTATATGAATAAAATAAAGTAATATTTAGTTAGCTGAAAAACTTATAATTGGCTTAAGTTAAAAAAAGTCAAAACATATAAATGGTTAAAACTGGTGATAACGGGTAAAATTCGATTAAAAAATGACAAAATAATGGAAAAATGGGTTAGATCGAATAAAAAACAAGTTTAAGTAACGAAAAATGGTACAATCAATAAAACAATGAGGTAAATCGACAAAACACGGGTAAACCGGTAAAAATGAATGACATTGGCTAAACACAAGAAACAACAAATGGGTCAAATCGATAAAGAACAAGAACAAAAAAGGAGTTAAATTGACAAAAAAAATGTTAAATAGTCGAGAAAATAGAATACATCAGCCACATAATATGTAAATCGACTAAAATTGGGTTGAACCGGAGAGAATGAGTGAATTGATTAACGAATGGGATACCACAAAAATGGGTAAAATAAGTGAAAGAATGGATTAAAATTACACAAAAATAAATGGTAAATTCAATGTAAAAGCTTATGAAATCGATGAAAATAACAAAAAAAGTGGTAAACTTAGTGTAAAAGTATGTTTAATCGACAAAATTGATGAGAGTTGGTAAAAAGGGGTTAGATAAGTTAAAAAATGGATTAGGCATGTAATTGAAAATTGATTAACTCAGTGAAAGATATGTATAACGGGCAAAATTGGTTAAATCGATTAAAAAAAAGGGGCTAAACCTGTGAAAACTGGTTTACATGGAAAAAATGTTTAGATGGAAATATCAAAGTCAAGAAATAAAATAATAGATATTGTTCATTCATTCAAATAGTTGTTTTAGAAATGTAGACATGTAGTTTTATATTAAAAATGCTTAATGATTATAGTTCATTTTTTATTTTGAAGTTTTTATTTTAAGTATTTATGATAACAACTTTAAATTATTGGCAACAACATAGTAATAATTAAAGTGAATTAGTAAAAAAAAATTATGTGGTATGTCATTAATAATTTAATACCATAGTATATTAAAAAATGATTATATGATTCACCTAACATAGAAATTAGTTAATCACGTGCAACGCACGTGCACTTTCCTAGTATATATAAAAGAAAGTAATATACACATATCAGGTTCAAGAATCCAAATTATTCAATCAAATATAGCATCCCTAAATACTATTTATCTCTGATAAACAACTTAAATAATATCACAAAATACATCTGAGAATACTTCAAAGCACTAGATCCAAAATCAACCATCTAGCTTAAGATTTCAAAAGCCCCTTCTTCTCTATCAAAAAATTAAAATCATTATCCAAAATATTACATGATTTGGCACAATTAAAACTCAAAACTCAAAAATTCTTATGTAAGATCTGTCATATATACACACATAAAAAACCCACAAAAAAACTCACAAAAAATTCAATTTTTCACAAACATAATAAAATACCTAAAACACACACACAGGGTGTAAGAGCATCACCAGTGATGTACCCAACTGGGAGCCCAAATTAGTTTGGGTCCAAAATTTACTAAAAACACCTCACAGTAGAGGGGCTAAAGGGAAGTGCAAAATGCACCCAAAACCCATTTACTTCCAATTGAGCTCAAATTTGAGTCCTCAAGATTTACCCATTTCAGCATCCAATCATAAGTTGACACATATACGAAGAAAATAAAAATCTTTTTAAAAATATCAACATCTAATTATATATTGACACGCATATAAAAATCTTATTACAAAACTTGAAAAAAATAATTAAAATAACAATGAAAACACCATCAATGAATTCATTGTCTATAATTAATAATTATTATAAAATTTATAAATATTTTGAATTTTTTTTTTTTTTGTTTAGTCTAAAATTACTTGTGATTGCATTTTAAATAGACTCTAATTTTATGTCAGTGAAATAAATTTAATTTGAATTGATTTTAAAAATGGGTTCCCATTTATTATGTCTATTGCTGCAGAAAAAAACTTTTCCAGAGGGTGTAAAACACTTTAGCAGATTGCAAATGAAGAATTTGGGTAAAATATTTGGGTACACCACCGGTGATGCTCTAAATGTGTGTTAATATATTACCTTCGTAGAGAAAATTTCTAAGCATCTTTTCCAAGATCCTTAAACAAGTGGGGTCGTCATCTACAACAAGCACTCTTAGACCCGCCGGAAACTGGTCCGAAGCTTTATCATTTGACTTCCATGAAGAACTTGAACAAGTAAAATTCATTCCAAGATTCATTTTTTATTCAAAATTCACCACATATAAGTCAGTATTTGCATGAAAATGACAAAACCCAGTTGGGAAATAGGTTGTAAATCATAAAATGTTAACAATTTTGATGGATAATAGAAAAATCCAAGAAATTTTAGAGATTGATTAGAAAAGGAAAAAGGTTTATTTTTTCCCAAGATTGAACTCGATTATGTTTTTGCAGAGGTTTTAGAGAGGAAGAGAAAAAGGAGACCTTATCTTCTTACGCGTCCCACTTATTCTCCCTCCTACTTTTTATTTTACTAGAAAAGTACACGTGCGTTGCACGTGATTAACTAATTTTCTATGTTAGTTGATTCATATATTATTTTTCATCAATTTAATTATTTCTATACTGTTACCAAGAATTTAAAGTTGTTATTATAAATACCTAAATCAAAAACTTTAAAATAAAAAATGAACTATAATTACTAAGTATTTCTAATCTAAAACTGCATGTCTACATAATTATTATTATAAAACAACCATTTGAACGAATGAACAATATCAAATTTTTTCTTCCTTGACATTGATATTTCCATCTAAACCAGTTTTAACAGGTTTAACCCATTTTATTTTTTTTAACTATTAACCAGTCTTGTTGGTTATACCTATCTTTTACTGAGTTCATCTATTTTCAATTACATGACTAATCCATTTTTTAACTAATCTAACCCGATTTTACCAATTTTTCTCAATTTTGTCGAGAAAACCTGTTTTTACATTAAGTTTACCATTTTTTTGTTATTTTAACATGTTCTTTCATCGATTTCATTCGCTTTTACGTTGCGTTTAACATTTGTTTTTATGTTATTTTAATCCTTTTTTTCACCGATTACAACCACTTTTATGGTTTATCCCATTTGTTAATCAATTCACTAATTCTCTCTGCTTTAACCAAATTTTAGTCGATTTTACCTATTCTTATGCTAATTAAACCCATTTTCTCACCTATTTCATTTTTTTTTTGCCAATTTAACTCATTTTTTGTTTTGTTCTTTAATCGATTTTACCCCCCCCCCCCCCCCTTTGTTATCTCATGTTTAGCCAACATCATCATTTTATACCAGTTATCCATTTTTGCCGGTTTACCCCGTTATTTTATAAATTGCACCATTTTTTTTGGTTTTAACTCGTTTTTCTTCTATGTAACCCATTTTTCCATTGATTTTACCATTTTTTATCATACATATTTTTAATAGAATTTTACCAGTTTTCATCAATTTTAACTCTTCTATGTTTTGACTTACTTTAGCTTAAGCCAATTATAAGTTTTTCAGTTAAGTAAATAATACTTTTTTTTCAATTCATATAGCTCAAATGTGGCCTTTTATTTTTAGATTCTTTAATAAATGATAATTTCTTAAGAACTTTCAATAGAAATATCGATTTTACATGCTTTTACACTGAGTTAATCATTTCTTTTTTGTTATTTTAGCCCGTTCTTTCATAGATTTCACCCTTTTTTGTGTAGTTTATCCCATTTGTTAATCAATCCATCCATTTTCTCTAGTTTAACCCAATTTTAGTTGATTTTCACATTTGTTAATAAATTCACTCATTCTCTTCGGTTTAACCAAATTTTAGTCTGATTGTACTTATTCTTTTGCTTATTTAACCTATTTTCTCACATATTTCAGCTTTTTTTTTTGCCAATTAACTCATTTTTTTGTTCTTGTTCTTTTACCGATTTTTTCCATTTTTTTATCCCGTGTTTAGCCAATGTCATTCATTATTTTTACTGATTTTACCCATTTTTTTGTCGATTAACCTTGTTATTTTTTATCAATTGGCACCTTTTTTTTTGCTTTAGCTCGAATTTCTTTCTATCTAACCCATTTTTCAATTGATTTTACAATTTTTATCATATATTTTTAATCGAAATTTAACTGTATTTTCAGGTTTTAACAATTGTTTAGCCGATATCATTCATTTCTTTTACCGGTTTTACCCTTTTTTGTCGGTTAACCTTGTTGTTTTATCAATGACACCATTTTTTTTGCTTCAACTCGTTTTTCTTTCAATCTAACCCATTTTCCCATTGATTTTACCAATGGACAACATCAATTCTTTTCTTTCTTGACCTTGATATTTCCATCTAAACCATTTTCACAGGTTTAACCGCTTTTTTATTTATCGATTTCACCAGTTTTACCTGTTATACATGTTTTTTACTAATTTCATCCATTTTCTATTACATGCTTAATCCATTTTTTAAACAATTTGACCTATTGTTACCAATTTTCCTCAATTTTGCCGAGTGAACCTATTTTGTCGATTTAAACCGCTTTTACACTGAGTTTTTTTTTGTTATTTTAACATATTCTTTCATCGATTTCATCCGTTTTTACACTGAACTTATCATTTTTTTTTTGTTATACTAAATCGTTCATTCACCGATTTTACCCATTTTTGTGGTTTATCTCACTTGATAATCAATTAACGTATTCTCTCCGATTTAACAAAATTTTAGTTGATTTTACTTATTCTTTTGCAGAATAACCTATTTTCTCACATATTTCACCTTTTTTGTTGTCTATTTAATTCATTTTTTTTTATCTTGTTCATTCATCGATTTGACCATTTTTTTATCACGTGTTTAGCCGATATCATTCACTTCTATCTATTTTGCTATAACTTTTTTTTCTTCGATCTAAACCATTTTTCATTAATTTTACTATTTTTTATCATATATTTTTTAATCGAATTTTACCCATTTTTCAACGGTTTTAACCAATTCATTGTTTTGAGTTCTTATTGGTTCAAGTCCATTTATAAGTTTTCAGTTAACTAAATAATAGTACTTTTTTATTCATATAGCATGAAGGAGACTTAATTTTTTTTTTTTTGATGAGGTTCTTTAATTAGTGATAGTTTTTTAAGAACTTTCCAAATAAATATCGATTTCACCCGCTTTTACACTGAGTTTACCCGGTTTAACACAAAATTTAGTTGATTTTATTACATTTATTAATCAATTCCTCCATTCTCTCTGGTTTATCCTAATTTTAGTCGATTTTGCTTATTTTTTTCTGCTGATTTAACCTATTTTCTCACCTATTTCACATTTTCATGCCAATTTAACTCATTTTTTTTGCTCTTGCTCCTTTATTGATTTGATCCCTTTTTTTTCTTATTATCCCGTATTAGTTGATATCATTCTTCTTTTTTTTATCGAATTTACCCGTTTAACACGTTGTTCTATCAATTGCACCATTAATTTTATTTTGCTTTAACTCATTTGTCTTCTATATAACATATTTTTCCATTGATTTTACCATTTTGTGTATCATATATTTTAAATCGAATTTCATCCGTTTTCACCTATTTTAACCATTTCTATGTTCTGACTTTATTTTTCTTAAGCCAATTATAAGTGTTTCTGTTAACTAAATAGTACCTTTTTTTTTTATTGATATGGCATGAAGGTGGCATTTTTTTAGGTTATTTAATAAGTGATAATTTCGTAAGTGCTTTCCAAAGAACTATTGATTTCACCCGCTTTTACACTGAGTTTACCATTTCTTTTTTATTATTCTAACTCGTTCTTTCACCGGTTTCACCTATTTTTTGTGGTTTATCCCATTTATTATTCATTTTTTCCACTCTCTTCGGTTTAACCCAATTTTAGTTGATTTTACCTCATTCGTTAATCAGTTCACACATTCTCTCATGTTTAACCCAAATTTTCTTAAGCCAATTATAAGTGTTTTTGTTAACTAAATAGTACCTTTATTTTTATTAATATGGCACGAAGGTGGCATTTTTTTAGGTTATTTAATTAGTGATTATTTCGAAAGTGCTTTCCAAAGAACTATCGATTTCACCCGCTTTTACACTGAGTTTACCATTTCTTTTTTATTATTCTAACTCGTTCTTTCACCGGTTTCACCTATTTTTTGTGGTTTATCCCATTTATTAATCATTTTTTCCACTCTCTTCGGCTTAACCCAATTTTAGTTGATTTTATCTCATTCATTAATCAGTTCACACATTCTCTCATGTTTAACCCAATTTTTTTTAAGCCAATTATAAGTGTTTTTGTTAACTAAATAGTACCTTTATTTTTATTAATATGGCACGAAGGTGGCATTTTTTTAGGTTATTTAATTAGTGATTATTTCGAAAGTGCTTTCCAAATAACTATCGATTTCACCCGCTTTTACACTGAGTTTACCATTTCTTTTTTATTATTCTAACTCGTTCTTTCACCGGTTTCACCTATTTTTTGTGGTTTATCCCATTTATTAATCATTTTTTCCACTCTCTTCGGTTTAACCCATTTATTAATCATTTTTTCCTCTCTCTTCGGTTTAACCCAATTTTAGTTGATTTTATCTCATTCGTTAATCAATTCACACATTTTCTCATGTTTAACCCAATTTTAGTCGATTTTACTTTTTTTTTTTGTTGGATTTAACCTTTTTCCTCACCTATTTCACTTTTTTTTTGGCCAAATTAACTCATCTTTTTGTTCTTGTTCTTTTATCAATTTGATCCGTTTTTCTTATTATCCCGTGTTTACTTGATTTCAGTTTTTACCAGTTTGCGGAATATTTGACTGTTAGGAGTTTAGCTAGATAGAAATCAATCTTTTTCTTCAAACATTTAATAATGGCAAAAATTAGAATTTGTATATATTAAATATATATATATAAACGATAATAAAATTTGTTAGTCCTCGTATTAGTTTCCGTAAGCAACTTTCTAAGTTTCTATCTTTTTTTTAGCTTCACCTACATTATTAAGTCCACCAATTTTATGTATTGTCCAATTTTTATTTTCTTGTTTTTATTATTATTTTAATACAACAGTGTTTATATCAAAGTAGACTTCTTTTTCATGTAAAAATATATGATTATTCAATTATTTTATTTATCATTTAAGTAGGGGTATATTAGTCATCACAAAAAAGGGAAGAAATTCTCTTTGCCAACCCATACTTTTATATAATATATATATATAATATATATATATATATAGATATAGATAGATAGATATAGAATAGAATAGATAAAGATCTTTAATTAAGAAGAAATCATTTGCTTAAATAAGAAAAATATTTTGAGCTCTAATAAATTATTCTTGACGGCAGTGTAGATAGGTTAATATAATATAACATAATATATATAGGTATAGAATAGATATTGTTTTTTTTTTATTAATATTTTAATGAGTTGTAAAATCTTAAAAGATATTTATAATAAGGTTGATGTTGGAGAGACTTCTTGTTTAATTATATTTCTATGATTCTTTTATTTTACCTTTTTGCCATAAAATTAAATATTACAATATAATATAAATAGGGGTATATTAGTCATCACAAAAAAGGGAAGAAATTCTCTTTGCCAACCCATACTTTTATATGTATATAGATTTATTTTCTAATTCCACCAAATAGCGACACGTGTCCGAACCCTTTATTCTTTACTTTTTTCCAGCTAACCTTGATTAACAGAGGTTAGAAGCTCAATTTCATTTTCTTTTTGTTTTTTTTTTCAGAAACTCAATTACAAAAATATGGGAGAGGGAAAAAAAATTGCGTCAAAGAAAAGAAAACCCCTATGTGTTGTTTTTTTTTTTAATTTATTTATTCCTTTTTAAAACATAAGTATATACTATTTGGATCAATTGTGGTATTTAAAACCAAATATAGGGAGTTTTTGGGATTTAAAATAACAAGGGGATTTTTTGGGAGTTAGTCAAAGCATAGGGGGTATTTTTGTCTTTCGATGTCAGGAGTAAAAATTGTCATATCAAAAGCAAAATGTGAACAAATACTTGCAATTTTTCGCGTTTGAATCACATTCTCTTTCCCGGGGTGTATTTAGCACTTACTTGAGGTCACAAGGGGATTTTTGAGAGTTCGACAAAGCATAGTTAGTGTTTTTGTCTTTCGCTCAAAAAAATTTCATATTCAAAATTTGAAATTCAAATTACAGTATAATAGATTGGGTTGGATTTATTTTTCTCTCTCCCTCCCTGTGTCTCCCTAAGCTAATTAAGAAATGAAATGGGCAGCAGCACCTCATGAGCTCTCTCCCCGCTGCGTGTGCATCTTCTTGTGCTCTTCTTTGCAATGGTGTGTCCCTTAGCTTTGTCTTAAAGCCGTCCAATCAGCTTTTCGTTTTTGCCATATTGCTTCTCTGTTTTGGAGGAAATCAATAACAGAAATGGAAAACCCTTCCTCGATTTTTATGGTCATAAACGCATGAGAATATATGACCATACATGTGATTACTGCAATCACTTTAGCAAGGCAGACATCATTTTGATTTAAGCATTTGAAATTGTGAATTATGATTCACTTTCGTAGGTGATTTGAATTTGGATTCGGAGCAGCAAGTGTTCGTGATTCGATCATGGATCAAAGCAAGAGGTATAATGATTTAATTTTGGTATCCTATATATTTCGACTATTCGGTAAGAGTTAAAACTAGTTGCATGTATTTTCCGAACAAGTTCAAAACAATATAAATATTTAATTAATACTTATAGCAATTTTGTAGGTACACAAGAACATCAATCAAAAGCCACCGAATTTGACTGAATTCGATTTTGGTGGAAGAGGGGCGGATCCAGGATTTTGGTCAGGGAGATAAACTTATACCAAAAAAAAAAATTATCAAACACTTAATCTTAAAGTTTATATTATTCACGAGAAAATATACGCAATACAAAAATGGGGAGGTGAAGTTTGACAAAAATAAACCTTTGAGCAAGTATGCTCTATGCACTCTCTCTCGAATGTTAGAATCATATAAAGTTATATGAGGTCATAGACCGGGATCACTCGGAAGCTCGGGCAAGTTCGTTTCAATATGAAAGTTTGGAAGCTCATGCAGGTCACTTTGAATGTGAACGTTACTTGAAGACTCATCGTGAGGTGTAGGTGTAACCTTAAAGTATCTCTCCATATTTCTAACACTATAAAATGTACAGAACATAACCATCTCAAGAATAATGACATACTCAAAAAGTAGAAGTTAAATATAATAGAGCATGATAATGACAAGACTTATTTTTCATTCCATTTGATAAAACAAGAGACAATCCCAATAGGCCAATAAATGCTAATAAAAGACTATTAAGAATATAAAATTAGTGTTTGACATTTCAATTAAAAAAAAAAAAAAAAAACTATTAACCATCTAAGATTAGTGTTTGATATGTAAATGAATACTATTAACTCTATTACATCTTGATTTAATCATCATATTATTAATATAATAATATTAACTCTATTGCATCTTGATTTAATCATCATAGGAAAATCTTAACAAATATATAACTTTAAGCACAAAAATGAAACTTGAATCTAAAAATTGATTTTGGGAAGTGAATATAATCATTAATAATGAATATATAACACTATTAGTTTATTACATAAGCACAATTGTACAAATATATATAAAAAAAAATTACTAACATTCACAATTGGGCCTTTTTGTGTTCAACACTTCAATGGGTTGGGACTTGGGTTGGGTGGATGATCGGAGGTGGGGCGGCGGCAGTCTGGTGGCAGGAGGTGGCAATGTTGGCTAGAGTTAGGGTTTGGAGATGTTGAGAGTAGAGAAAAATTGGGCTTTTCGTTAGGTAGAGTGAGTTATTATTAGAGTGGGTTGTGTTATATTAATTGGACTAAAATTATATTTGGACTGGAAATTTTATATTGGGCTAATTTATTGATTTTTTTTTTTCAAAAAAAAATACACCACTCCTATATTAAAAAAAAAAAAAAAAATTCAGGAGCCCCCCTTGTCCCTATGTCCGTCCGCCTATGGGTGGAACTGTGGAAGAGGGTTGTTCAATATGTAAATATTCCATGTTTATGGATTTCTTAAATCTGTAGTTGAATATGTAATAATTTTAGTTGTGTTGGTTTATGATATTTATAATAGTATTACAACTTTTTAAGTAAATACATGCATCTTTTTGTAATATTGGATACAAGAAATTAGTTTCTGATTTTATTTTTTTTTTTGAAAAATGTTCAATCATCACAGGCGTGAAATTAGTTTATGAAGTGATAAAATTTTGATTTATTATCATGTACATGATTTTGCAATTTCTAGAGAAAGCTTGTCACGTCTATTTCTAGTGTGTTAACTTGTACACATGCGTAATTGGAGTTGTCAAATTATATTAGTACTAGCTTATTCCCGTGCTATGCACAAAATTACACTAAATTGTAATTCTATATAATACATTTTTTTATAATATTATTAATATGAGTTACCTACATCTCAACTATTAAATTATAAAATTGTCAAACTTGGTTCTTTAATATCAGTGAAAAATTAAGACAAATATATTTTAATTATGTGAAAAACAACATTTTAATTTTTAGAAAAAGTGAAAACTTCTTACTTGCAATTTTAGTTTATAGAGTATGTATCTCATTATTTTGCATTAAAGACTCTGCACAAAATAAAAAAACTTGATTTATTTTTGATAAACCTTCTCACCTCCTACGAGTCGTCCGGCGGAAAATACTTTTTGAATGGAGTAAATATTTAAAAAAAATTGATTTCAAAATAATGCAAAAATATAGTTTAATTTGGTCTAATACTTTATAAAATTAAATTTGTGATCATAATTTATTAAAATGGTTTTGTTGTTCCACGCTTCATTTGAGACCAATAATGCAAAACTTGAAACATTGTATAAGACTAAACTATAAAAGTATACTATATTATGGGACTAAGTGGCTATTTAGAACATTGGGAGGAAAAAATGCAATTATATAAAGTGTAGGATCAAAAGCCCAAGAATTTCTAAAAATTAAGACTAAAATTGCTAAGGTCTCTCAATTATGTACGAATAAACATGCAACTTTGCGTACCTATAGGCTATAACGTGCATGACTATAGATACTGAGAAAATAAGATTTATTATAAGTTAATATTATTAATTAGAGTAGCTTAAAGAAATTTCAAGTATGTTTGGTTCTAGGATTTTAGTGAGTAAAACATTAAAGATAATGTTCTTTTTTTTTTTTTTTTGGTTTCCCAAGGGTTTAATCCCTTTCGAGGCGGGTTGGACACATATGTGGGTACCTCTCCCAACAGGGATTCGAACCTGAGTCCGCTACTTTGTAGTGACTAGTCCCTTCCACTAGACCAATCACCTGTTGGTGAAAATGTTGTTCTTGATTGAACTTAACTTTTTGTTCATTATCATTTTAATTATTGAAATTCAAGAAGTAAAAATAGCCTAAATGTTCAAATTTCAAACATCGGTCGTAATTTAAATAACTCAGTTGAATCTTTGCATGGGATTAAAAAAATTCGATAGATCAATTTGTTAGCTCATATTGCCCGATATTTTCTTTCCCTGAATTAATATTTATGTCAAGACAAACCACATTGAAATTTGAAATGCCAAGCACACAAAGTGTTCTTGTTGATTGTTTAGATTAAATAAATGCAATTATTAATATTCTTATGAAATAATCAACGAATAATGACCGATAAGGAAAAAATTCATGAAAAGTGTTGAGATTTGTGGTCAACACTAAATTTGAAAAGTATTTTCAACTCAACCATCACTATTAGAAAAACCGAAAATTCCAACCGAAATTCCAACCGATTTTGTGCAAAATCGGTTGGAAATTAAAGATTCCGACCGATTTTCCGACTGCAAAAATCGGTTGGAAAAAATCGCGTCGGAATTCCAACCGATCCTAAGTCGGTTGGAATTTTAATATTCCAAACGATTTAGAATCGGTTGGAATATTAAAAATTGCCGATTTATTAAATTTTTGGCATTTTTTTTAAAATTTAATTAATTAAAATCCTAAATTGACAAATATTCATAATAAACTAAAAAGAAAAAGAAGCAACATCTCGATATCAAGAATCGAATACAACAATACAATCATAATACACAATATACAATCATAATAATAAAGACACGATACAAAATACTCGAACATATATATATATAAGTACAAAATAGTATCCTCATAACAATAAGTACGTACGTACACGATACACAATACTCAAATATATAAGTACTTGATACAATCATCATAATAAGTACACGATACGATCATAAAAAGTACGTCTTAAGTATATTCAACTACACATCTGGTGTCTCAGAAACATCATCCGAGTTGGGCATTTGAGATTGACCATGTGGGGGCGGTTGTTGATTAAAGACACTAGGATCCAAAAACATGGGGAAAGAGTTTGGCCGAAACATATCAGGAAAATGACGATAAATACCAGGCTGCGTAGAAGGTTTCTTTTTTGTGATGCTTTTAAAACGATCTTGGTTACAGAATTTACAAGATGTTCGGTCGACATCTTCTTTGTAATACAACATGCAACCATTTACGCAACAATCAATTTTGATCGAAGTTAACCCCAACTTTGAGATCAATTTCTTTGCTTTGTAAAAACTATCGGGAACACAATTATCCTTGGGAACCGATTCCTTGATTAGATTCGACATTCGATCATAGCATGATTGTGAAATGTTGTAGTCGACTTTTATTGTCATCATCTTTAGGGATAAAGATAAGTCACTTTGAGTTTCACAACCTTCCCACAAAGGTCGTTGAGCAGCCGTAAGTAAGTTGTAGAAATCTTGAGCTTCTGCTTTAGGACTATCATTGGCCTCGATATTTTGCACAACGTCTCTCATAGCATCATGTACAAGATCTTCGTATCGGTTAAAACCGTCATCAATATCATCAATGAAATATTGACTGCTACTCGAAGCTCCAACATTGATATGATCATCACTAAGTGGCAACTTCACCGTGTGACGTCCAATACCAGTAGTGAGGCTTGAATCCCCAACGACATAAATGTACAACTACAACATCATATTTTTTGTAGTATCTATTTTTACATTTCGAACAAGGACACTTAATTTCATTTTGTGATATTAATTCAGGCTGCGACCTAACATAATTGATGAAGCCATATACCCCACTCACGTACTCATCCTTAAGTGATCTAGTGCATGAATTAACTCTATCATGCATCCAACTATGATGGTCACGAATATCCATAATCTTCAATAATGCTAAAAATGCTACGAAAAGAATCACAACATATAAAAGATTCAAAATACATAAGTCTTAAAAAATATGTAAAATTAATGTGACAACATAAAGTATTTATAAAAATGTAGGCAGACAATTAATCAATAATCATCTTTAAAACACCAACATAATTATAAGCCCTAAATTCTAATTAAATCCCAAATATCCACAATATATTTTGGCCGTAAAATGAGATTCAATCCAAAATTTAGCTAGCCCCCATTGAATTTTCAATCATATTACACATAAGTGAAACTTTAATTCAAACTTTCTAACTAAAAGCCCTAAATTCTAATTAATTGATCCCAAATTATCCCAATAATTAAAAGCCCTAAAATAAGATCAATACATGCAAAATTTAGATCCTAATTGAATTTCAAGCATATTACATATATAAGTGAAGCTCTAATTCAAACTTTCAAATTAAAAGCCCTAAATTCCAATTTAATCCCAAATTAATTCCCCAATAAAAGCAATTAGATTCAATAATAAAAGATTTAGTACCTAATTGAATTTTCAAGCATATTACAAATAAATAAAAATATAATTCACACTTTTCAACTAATTAAAGCCTCAAATTCTAATTTAATCCGAAATTATCCCAATAAAAGCCCTAAAATGAGATTAAATATAAAATTTAGGTCCTAATTGAATTTCAAGCATATTACATATATAAGTGAAGCTCTAATTCAAACTTTCAAACTTAAAGCCCTAAATTCCAATTTAATCCCAAATTAATTTTCCAATAAAAGCAATTAGATTCAATAATAGAAGATTTAGTACCTAATTGAAATTTCAAGCATATTACATATAAATAAAAATATAATTCACACTTTTCACCTAATTAAAGCCCCAAATTCTAATTTAATCCCAAATTTCTCCAATAAATAGATTCAATAGAAATTTAGGACCTACCTAATAGAATTTTCAATTAAAAGCCCTAAAATGAGATTCAATACAAAATTTAGGTCCTATAAGTGAAGCTCTAATTCAAACTTTTCAACTAAAGCCCTAAATTCCAATTTAATCCCAAATTTCTCCAATAAATAGATTCAATAGAAATTTAGGACCTAGCTAATATATAGAATTTTCAACTAAAAGCCCTAAAATGAGATTCAATACAAAATTTAGGTCCTATAAGTGAAGCTCTAATTCAAACTTTTCAACTAAAGCCCTAAATTCCAATTTAATCCCAAATTTCTCCAATAAATAGTTCAATAGAAATTTAGGACCTAGCTAATAGAATTTTCAACTAAAAGCCCTAAATTGAAAATTTCCCAATAAAAACCCTAAAATTAAATGAGATTAATCCAAAATTTAGGTCCTAAAAACGTGTTTTCCCAACCACATTATATATCATTTCATCAATAACATAAATTAACAATTAATTACATGTATATATATATATATATATATATATATATATATATATATATATATATATACAAATACCTTTACAGCTAGTTGAAGAAGAAGAAGAGATCCAGAGAGCTGAGTGGTGTTGGTGGCCGTGTGTTGTTGGTCGCCCGGAAATGAAGGTGTGGTGGTGTGGTGCCAAGCTAGTTGTGTGGTCCAAGGAGCACAATTAGGATTTTTTTTTCTTACTTTGTTTTTTGTCTCTGCCGCGGCTATCAAAAATAAATGGGAGAAGGATTTTTGTTTTTTTTTTAAGTTGTGACATATTCCAACCGACTTATAGTCGGTTGGAAAAAAAAATACTCCAACCGATTATAATCGGTTGGAATAATTATATAAATTCCGACTATTTTAATCGGTTGGAATTTTTTGTCCCGCGGCAACTGTATTCCGACCGAAAAAAAATCGGTTGGAATATTCATAAAAATTCCAACCGAATTTTTTTCGGTTGGAATATCCATGAAAATTCCAACCGATTTATTTTCGGTTGGAATTCGATTGATAATTCCGACTGAAATTTTTAATCGGTCGGAATATTTATTGATTTTCAAATAAAATTCCGACCGAAATATTTTCGGTTGGAATTTAAGGATATTCCCACCAAATTTATTTCGGTTGGAAAAAATCGGTCGGAATTTTCGGTTTTTCTAGTAGTGCATTAAAAGTACTAATTTTTCATGCATTCGCAATTGGCAAACATCAAGCAAATATGGATATAGATTTGATACATGTTATAAATCATTATTCATCCATTAGGAATACAAACCATTTATAACCCTTGAAAAGAAATATCAAAGAATTATAACATACATAGTATCTTACAAAAACCCAACCAGAAATCTTATGGTTGCATCCTTGATGTTTTTCTGTACATTTTTCTATTCTCCATACATATCTGATCATCAAATCCACTAATACAGGTCAATGTACATAAAGAGAAAAACTCAAATCATTCTTCGAAAGTAGTAAAAAATATCAAAACCTTGAAGTTGTTGTTCATACGTAGGCAATCTAACATAGAGATGTTGTGAATACTTAACTAATCGTTGAGAATTGAGTATCCACTTCAAAATAAAATTTTCATCTTTTTTTGAATTATATTTATAACCCTTTGAAGGCAAAATAAAATTCAGTACAACTTTACACTCTCTTAATAACTCATCACTGTAACTACGATATTTTGTTAATATGAATTTGTAGCACTATATAGAAGGTAAAAATTCTGCACAAATCAACTGAAAAATAAAAATCATGGAATATGTACGGGTGCTAAATCCAATGTGATACTAATATGGAAACATAAAATAAATTTAATATATTAATTAGACAATTTAAATTTTGTAATCATCCCTAAATCACCTGTTTCAAAATTTCCATATTGGCTATCTTTATGTAAAGTATCAGCCATCAAATAAACCAAATAATAATATTGACCTAATAAGTGTCTTCAAATTGACTATTATTCCATCAATATAAAAAAAATCACTATTACTAATTTGTAAATGTAATAATTAAAAAAATATATATAATGTAAAAGACTTTCCAATCATTGATAAAAAGGCCAAAAAATTGAGAAACTTGGCATAATGTTCCAACAAAAAGATATGGTCATATACTGACCAACATTAAAATATTTACCAAATTAATTAAAAAAATATATTTATCAAATTTAATTAACCTAACTTAATAATAACACAAAGTGGGGTCCAAATATATAATAATAATACTAATAATAAAGAAAAAATCAAAATGGTGAAAATTTAGAATTCATACGAATTTATATGAAAAAGAAAAAAAATCGAGTAAAAGAACTCATACGATATTAATAAAAACTAAATGTACCATATCAATTAAGTTATTAAGTTTGCAAGCTTATATGCACAATAAATGCGATGATCTATATCTATTAATAAAAGAAAAGTACAATGATATATAAAAAAAAAGTATTATACCTCAAATCACAAGACCTTGTACTTTGTTCTTTGTTCTCCGCATCCCACAACTATCCACACAAATATATCTATACATCAAATTAAAAAAAAAATTAAGAGAATATCATAAAAAAACTGTTAGCAAAACAAAAGAAACAATTAGCATGCATAATGTGAATATATTTAAATTAACACGTATACAAAAATTAAAAAAAGACTTAAAGTAAGGACAACAATGGAGTAACAATAAGAAAATAATGTGTTTAAAGATTAGGAAAATGGGAAAAAGCAAGATATGCAAATTGCAATACAAAGAAACGTGAGTACTTATGATAATTATATATAGTACATTTTCCTTTTCCAATCCTATTAAATGTGCCATATATTTAGGGATAATTTGCCTTAAATTTCCTTATTTTATGCAAAATGTTAGGAATTAGATTTATCTGTTACCCATATTACTCGGTGAATGAAATTTAACAAATTTACAACCTAGAATTCCTAATATTTAGCATGATTTGTAGGGAGTTTAAAATTTAAATTCATATTTAATGAAAAATTAATAATAATTTACTCTTATGTAAAGGGAAGGAAATCATTATTAAAAAAATTCAAAATTTCGGAAATAATCATTGCAAATTATCATAAAGTTTACTTGCCAACTAACTAATTACACTATTTTATGATTAAAAATAATTCAAAATTCTAGAAAAACAGAATTTGGTCCAATTTGAGTCAAAGACCATTCTCGCATATATATATACTAGCCTATTCCCGTGCTATGCACAAAATTACATTAAAATAACTTTCTTATGATATTAATAATGAGCTCCCAAAATTTGCAAATAAAGGATAAAAATGTGGCATGATAATATATTAATTATTTACACAAAGTCATTGTTAAGCTCAATAAAAGAACATTAAATTAGCAATAACTCAACTGACTTATAATGTAAATAAGTAATAAGTCATGTTTATTGACAATTTGTAGGCATAAAATTACTCTATTTGCTTGGTTGTTTTGCTTCGAAGTGTTTTGCATGAGTATAGTAAAAAGGAGTCAAACACAAAAGTATATGACATCTATATTTTATAATTAGTAAGAAAAAAATTCCAATAAATTTTTTTTCTCAAAATATAAAAAAATCCAAATTTTATGAAATTAGGATTTGTTTAGATGAATTATGTAGATGGGGAAAACAAAAATACATTTAGCATAAACATATATTCCAAAAGATAAAAATAAAAAATAAAAAATAAAGTGCAAATTTATTGATATCCGGAATAAAAAATGAAAAAAAAAAAACGAAAATTGACCCTGCAAAATGAATAAATTCAAGATATTATGGTAAGAAAAAAGAAAGTAAAAAACCGTAGTGACTTAGAAAATAATATCATTAAAAATATTATATTATAGTTTTAAATAATTTAAAAGCAATAGAAACATGAAGTTGGCTACCAAACACATGTTAGGCGCATATACAAAAAAAAGGTGAACTAAAATAAATTATGAAAAATAAGGAAAAAGGAACAAATGGTGAATATAAATATTAGATTAGAGAAATTGAATATAATCTTGGTATCTCCTGACAAAACATAAAGTGAGAAATTGAATATAATCTTGGTTTCTCCTGATAAAACATAAAGAGAGAATCAAATACTGAAAAACACATAAGAAACCCAAAATATCATTAAACAATATAATGTTAGAAGAAAACATATAAATTAATCTAGAAATAACTAACTATGAAAAAATATATGAAAAAATTAGAAATTCACATTATTAACTGAAACACAAAAAATAGAAGTTATTGAATAGTAAAAAATATATTAAACGAAAAGCTAGATTTTTTTTTTGCTGGCTACATTTCCATCTTCAATTCTCCATTTTCATGCGTCTTTCTCCCCAAATGATTGAGCGAGATCAATCTCCTTTAATGCAATTTAGTTCATTGAGATTTTGGAACAAATTAGCCTTTGAATCGGATATGGTTTTGAAACCGGAATTAGCTCTCTAGAACATGGTTTCATGTGTAAAACAATTTCAGTTAATTCCTTTGACTAAATTTATTACATGGTAAAAAAACATATATATATATATATATATATATATATATATATATCCATAAATATACATATAAACACGCTTTTCCATATATTAACATTATAACTCTTTTAGTTTAAGCTAATTAACGATGAAAATTATAATTAATTACATATATTCCATAAAATATAATAAAAATCTACAAAATAATAAATTTTGTAAATCGACCAATTATACTTTTTCTATGTAAATAAAGGGTTTTTATATCAATTAATCAATAATTGTTCCACTTCTATAAATATGTACATATACGTGTATATTTCTTTTCAGTTAATTTATGTTAATAATGTTAATATTTGGTCAAAGCTTTAAAGATAGAATAACACTTTTTATGACAACATCATCATTACATGATATATGGTTTATTTAGAGTGAATTTGCTTACATAAAACAATTAAATAAACCTCAATATTAAACCTAGAAATATTAATCTAAAAAATAGACAAACATTAAAACGGTAGAAGACCAACCTCTGAAAAATGGAATGGAGACTTTAGACCTGCACTTTCATAGTTATCATTTATCAACCTACAAATAACACAAATCAAATATAAAGTTAGGATTTCATCATATTTACACAAAATTAGCAAGTTCTTTTACATAAAAAAATCGAATATAAATCACAATAAAAATAATATGTACACCTGTAAAACAGTGAAGTATATAAACAAAGAAATATAAATATATATAAACCATGTCTGACTATTTGTACATGTTATGTATAGTTTGGATAAGAACAAATGAAGAATATATATAGCAATGGCAATAATTCGAATTAATTAGGTAATTAATTTCCATAACCGTAGGAATTAATTAGTAGATAAAAATGGTGCTTTTCTTGGTCAATGCCTATTGCCATGGCCATGTATCTAGACAATTAAGCAATGTACATTTTTGGGGAATGAATTTAGGCTTGGATAGTTGTTTGAATCTTAAATTAAGTTATGATGGTTAATTACCTTAAAAAAGAAAAGAAAATTTACGTTATGATGATTATTAGGGAAGTGATTTCAGAAATTCCCAAAATTAAAGGCTGGTTTATAGGGATTTTTAAACTTAAATTGAAAACAATGAACCAATTAAAATCAATCTTAAATTGATTAACTTGGAATAAATATTCCTTTAATTTGAACTGAAAGTTGCCGAAAATATTTTAGATTAATTTGTCTATACGTTGCCGAAAATATTGCACTAATAAATTTATTGGAATATATATTCCTTTCAGTATTTTAGATTAATTTGTCTATACGTTGCCGAAAATATTGCACTAATAAATTTATTTCCATATAAACACTAAACCCACACATTGCCGAATTTATGGTGTATTAACTATTCTTATTTCTTAACATTCATTGGCTTATATAAGTTAAATGAATTATATTAACACTTAACAAATTACATTTTTAAAACAATAAAAAAAAATTCAAAATTCTAAGAAAAGAGAATTGAGTCAAAGTTACATGATTTGGGTCAAAAGACCATTCTCCTATATATATAATAACTAGCCTATTCCCGTGCTACGCACAAACTCTATAATTTAGTTTAATTTATATTAAAATAAATTACAAAGAATTTGGATCATCAAAATTTTCATGTTTGTGAGAATTACAACTTGAATATTCCTTTTACAGTGCTAAAAATATTTGTAAAGATATAATCTAAACAAAACTGATGTTAATTAAAAATGCATCATGTTAATTAACTCAATAATATCAAAGTGTAATAATTTAAACTATCCTTCAGGTTTAGTGTAATTATATTAATCACTCTTTAAGTTTGAGAAATTACTAAAACTACCCCGTATATATTGGATTCATTACATTTATCATCTTACAGTGTTAATTTATGATGACACATGTTGATTTCGTCTGGAAAACATATATTCAAGAAATACCCATGAATATATTAACTTTTTAAAATTTCTCAAACTACCCCCTCAAGTTTAGTGTAATTACCTTAACCGCCTTTTAACTTTGAGAAATTATCCCGTATATAATGGATTCATTACATTCACCCCTTATAACCTTAATTTCTAAATGTACATGTTTATGACATGAAAAAATATTATTTCAAAAATACCCTTGATATTTTTAATTATTTTTAAATATAAAAAACTATTCTCCCTGAACCCCTCACACACGCCCTTCCCCCAATTCCTTCTATGCTACAACAACCCATTCACGATTGGTTGAGACCAGATCTATCGCGGTGGGTTGTCGGCGCGCGAAAGGCGAACATATGGATAAAAATAAAATGAATGAGTGGGGATGTGGAGTGGGTGGGCGGGTTCTATGTAGGTTTTGGGATGGGTGGGGTGGGAATAGAGGTTGGGGACGACCGGGATAAGTTTTTCTAGTATTTTTAAAAGTTTAATAAAAGTTTACATATGTACTTTATAGAATATGAACTAATAGAAAGTTTAGGTAGAAAATTAAACTTTATTTCTTGTAATTTTAATTTAGGTATATTTATTATTGTAAAAATAAATATCTTATTTTATTTTATTGAAAATTCAAAATTTACATGTATAGTTTTATCTAAACTTTGTTCAAAATACCATTTGAACTTTTCATTATTTTATTAATTTTTAGTTCAACTACTTATTTATTGTTCAAAACATAATTATTTATTTATCCAACATTTAAATGACAATTTATTTAAGTAGGGATAACAAATTTTATTACTTTATTTATTGTAATTCTAAATAAGGTATATTTATTCTATCTATTGTAGTTTTAAATAGGAAAAATTATTGTATTACTGAAATTTCTAAATGGGAGTTTTAATTTTATTGTATTTAAAAAAATTCAAAATATTATTTGAACGTTTTCATATTTAATTTGTAATTTTATTTTAATGTATTTATTTATATGAATAAAAAAATTACTCAAACCATCACTGAGATTTAGTGTAACTACTACAACCATCTTTGAGATCATTTATACAATAAAGATGGGCATTTTGATATTTTCAGCTCTTCATTTAGTTGTTTTGGTTGATGTTAGGCTTGGGGATAGTTTGTATAATTTTTCGACATGGAGGGTGGTATGTGTAATTTCACTAAGAATTGCTCCTTGCTTGTGTAATTATCCTAATATCAATATATAGTACACTCAAATTGGTGGATGCAATGAGATAATTAAAGGCAATTAATTACATTTATTGTACTATACTTGACTAATAAAAAAATCTTTCGATGAAGTAATTTGCTATAAAATACATGTCCTGAATGGATTTACATATAAACATTGTTATGGCAAGTGATAAAAAAAATCTAATCAAACTTAAGAGGAAAAAAAAATTTACACAGTATTACATTTGAAAAGGATGATCCGCAACCCCGTCTAAGACAACCTTCTCGCAACCAAAGTTTTATAAAGCACTTTAATTAGTGATACTGATAGTGCTAAGTCATAACCACTTGTGATGCTTCAAAGAGAAAGAAATTGTGAAAGATGAAACTTAATAGAACACGCTAAATAAATTACAACGCTTGTTTTTTATAAGTTTTAACAAAGTTTAGTTAAAAAACGAAGATCTTTTATTTTCAATAAAAAATAGGATACGAATTTGGGAGGGACTTCAGTCTTTGATGATAAGTTTCACCTGAAATTAGAATAAGATAAAAACATTGTAAATATATTGAAAACTTACACAATTATATGAAAATGCAAGTGATAAATTGTAATACATAATGAAAAACATGATACTTAATTGTAAATGAAAACGTCCATGGAATATACAAACGAATGAGCAACCAACTTTTTACAAAGCACTTTAGTGATAATGATAGTGCGAAATCCTAACCACTTGTGATGCTTCAAAGAGAAAGAAATTGTGAAAGATCAAACTAAATAGAACACGCAAAATAAATTACAATGTTTTTTTTTAATAAGTTTTAATAAAGTTTAGTTAAAAAACGTAGATCTTTTACCTTCAATAAAAAAAATAGGATACCAATTTGGGAGGGACTTCAGTCTTTGATGATAAGTTTTTCCTGAAATTAGAATAAGAGAAAAACATTGTAAGTTTATTGAAAATGTATTGAAAACTTACACAATTATATAAAAATGCAAATGGTAAATTGTAATACATAATGAAAAACATGATACTTAATTGTCAATGAAAACGTCCATGGAAAATACAAACGAATGAGATTCAACAAAGATGTTTGAGGTGAATTATTTTTTGAGATGAATATATATAGTTCGACATAAATATGACTATGGAAAATTGAGAAGATTCTGGATTTCAAAATTTGAATAAGATAATTGGGAAATATAATGTAATTAAAATCTCCTATTTTATTGGCAAATTTTTTGGTAACGGAAAATGCAGCTGATGATAATGTATATACAACCGTTACAAAATTTATCTTTCCTAGTATTAAGCCTACAATTTGGGAACATTTATATTTTTCCTTTAATAACTTACGCAAAGTTGATGTAGTTTAATTAAAGTAGTAAACTTAATAAATATGAGAATTCCAATTGACCAAACATTAAATATTACATGAATAAAAATAATTCAAAATTACCAGAAATTAGAATTTGGTCCAATTTGGTCAAAGACCATTCTCCTATATATATAATAATAACTAGCCTATTCCCGTGCTACGCACAAACTCTATAATTTAGTTTAATTTATATTAAAATAAATTACAAAGAATTTGGATCATCAAAATTTTCATGTTTGTGAGAATTACAACTTGAATATTCCTTTTACAGTGCTAAAAATATTTGTAAAGATATAATCTAAACAAAACTGATGTTAATTAAAAATGCATCATGTTAATTAACTCAATAATATCAAAGTGTAATAATTTAAACTATCCTTCAGGTTTAGTGTAATTATATTAATCACTCTTTAAGTTTGAGAAATTACTAAAACTACCCCGTATATATTGGATTCATTACATTTATCATCTTACAGTGTTAATTTATGATGACACATGTTGATTTCGTCTGGAAAACATATATTCAAGAAATACCCATGAATATATTAACTTTTTAAAATTTCTCAAACTACCCCCTCAAGTTTAGTGTAATTACCTTAACCGCCTTTTAACTTTGAGAAATTATCCCGTATATAATGGATTCATTACATTCACCCCTTATAACCTTAATTTCTAAATGTACATGTTTATGACATGAAAAAATATTATTTCAAAAATACCCTTGATATTTTTAATTATTTTTAAATATAAAAAACTATTCTCCCTGAACCCCTCACACACGCCCTTCCCCCAATTCCTTCTATGCTACAACAACCCATTCACGATTGGTTGAGACCAGATCTATCGCGGTGGGTTGTCGGCGCGCGAAAGGCGAACATATGGATAAAAATAAAATGAATGAGTGGGGATGTGGAGTGGGTGGGCGGGTTCTATGTAGGTTTTGGGATGGGTGGGGTGGGAATAGAGGTTGGGGACGACCGGGATAAGTTTTTCTAGTATTTTTAAAAGTTTAATAAAAGTTTACATATGTACTTTATAGAATATGAACTAATAGAAAGTTTAGGTAGAAAATTAAACTTTATTTCTTGTAATTTTAATTTAGGTATATTTATTATTGTAAAAATAAATATCTTATTTTATTTTATTGAAAATTCAAAATTTACATGTATAGTTTTATCTAAACTTTGTTCAAAATACCATTTGAACTTTTCATTATTTTATTAATTTTTAGTTCAACTACTTATTTATTGTTCAAAACATAATTATTTATTTATCGAACATTTAAATGACAATTTATTTAAGTAGGGATAACAAATTTTATTACTTTATTTATTGTAATTCTAAATAAGGTATATTTATTCTATCTATTGTAGTTTTAAATAGGAAAAATTATTGTATTACTGAAATTTCTAAATGGAAGTTTTAATTTTATTGTATTTAAAAAAATTCAAAATATTATTTGAACGTTTTCATATTTAATTTGTAATTTTATTTTAATGTATTTATTTATATGAATAAAAAAATTACTCAAACCATCACTGAGATTTAGTGTAACTACTACAACCATCTTTGAGATCATTTATACAATAAAGATGGGCATTTTGATATTTTCAGCTCTTCATTTAGTTGTTTTGGTTGATGTTAGGCTTGGGGATAGTTTGTATAATTTTTCGACATGGAGGGTGGTATGTGTAATTTCACTAAGAATTGCTCCTTGCTTGTGTAATTATCCTAATATCAATATATAGTACACTCAAATTGGTGGATGCAATGAGATAATTAAAGGCAATTAATTACATTTATTGGACTATACTTGACTAATAAAAAAATCTTTCGATGAAGTAATTTGCTATAAAATACATGTCCTGAATGGATTTACATATAAACATTGTTATGGCAAGTGATAAAAAAAATCTAATCAAACTTAAGAGGAAAAAAAAATTTACACAGTATTACATTTGAAAAGGATGATCCGCAACCCCGTCTAAGACAACCTTCTCGCAACCAAAGTTTTATAAAGCACTTTAATTAGTGATACTGATAGTGCTAAGTCATAACCACTTGTGATGCTTCAAAGAGAAAGAAATTGTGAAAGATGAAACTTAATAGAACACGCTAAATAAATTACAACGCTTGTTTTTTATAAGTTTTAACAAAGTTTAGTTAAAAAACGAAGATCTTTTATTTTCAATAAAAAATAGGATACGAATTTGGGAGGGACTTCAGTCTTTGATGATAAGTTTCACCTGAAATTAGAATAAGATAAAAACATTGTAAATATATTGAAAACTTACACAATTATATGAAAATGCAAGTGATAAATTGTAATACATAATGAAAAACATGATACTTAATTGTAAATGAAAACGTCCATGGAATATACAAACGAATGAGCAACCAACTTTTTACAAAGCACTTTAGTGATAATGATAGTGTGAAATCCTAACCACTTGTGATGCTTCAAAGAGAAAGAAATTGTGAAAGATCAAACTAAATAGAACACGCAAAATAAATTACAATGTTTTTTTTTAATAAGTTTTAATAAAGTTTAGTTAAAAAACGTAGATCTTTTACCTTCAATAAAAAAAATAGGATACCAATTTGGGAGGGACTTCAGTCTTTGATGATAAGTTTTTCCTGAAATTAGAATAAGAGAAAAACATTGTAAGTTTATTGAAAATGTATTGAAAACTTACACAATTATATAAAAATGCAAATGGTAAATTGTAATACATAATGAAAAACATGATACTTAATTGTCAATGAAAACGTCCATGGAAAATACAAACGAATGAGATTCAACAAAGATGTTTGAGGTGAATGATTTTTTGAGATGAATATATATAGTTCGACATAAATATGACTATGGAAAATTGAGAAGATTCTGGATTTCAAAATTTGGATAAGATAATTGGGAAATATAATGTAATTAAAATCTCCTATTTTATTGGCAAATTTTTTGGTAACGGAAAATGCAGCTGATGATAATGTATATACAACCGTTACAAAATTTATCTTTCCTAGTATTAAGCCTACAATTTGGGAACATTTATATTTTTCCTTTAATAACTTACGCAAAGTTGATGTAGTTTAATTAAAGTAGTAAACTTAATAAATATGAGAATTCCAATTGACCAAACATTAAATATTACATTAATAAAAATAATTCAAAATTACCAGAAATTAGAATTTGGTCCAATTTGGTCAAAGACCATTCTCCTATATATATAATAATATGATATGATATGATATATATATATATATATGATATATGATATATGATATGATATTGGGATAGAATTTTATTTGCATCAGAGATGTAGGGAAATGAAAAGTTGGAATCAAGTTTTGTTCGATTAAAATTCAAGCTCCAATAATTTGTACTAGCTTATTCCCGTGCTATGCACAAACTTAAATAATTTATTTCAATTTATATCTATGTATTTTGATCACTTTTCAAGCATTTGAGAGTTACAACTTAAATAGTTTTTTACATTGCCAAGAATATTTGTAAATATATAATATTATCAAAACGAATGATTTATATATCATTTTCTTCATGGGATATGGATTATGGATGGTTGACAATGTATCATGTTAACTCAGTAATATCAAGGGAGAATTGTTTAAACTATCCATAAAAATTTAGCATAAATAATTACAATCCTTTAGTTCGGAAAATTAACACTATCCCGCATGTATTGAATTCATTACATTTATCCTCTTAGGGCATTAATTTTTGTCGACACATGTTGTCACCAGGAAGCCATTTTTATTCTAATACCCCCGATATGTTTTAGAAAAAATCTCAAACAAACCCTCGAATTTAGTGTAATTACACGATCACCCTCAAACTTTCAAATATGATTGAAATATGTTTAAATGGGTCATTGATAAATATACTTGAATACATTATTTCAATTTACATCGAAATAAATTTCAATGTATTTTGAAAACTGTTGTTTTCATGCATGCGAAAATTACAACTTGAATAGTTTTTTTACAGTTATAGAAATATTTGTAAAAATATAATTTAATTAAAACGTATGTTTCGTGTATATATATTTTTCTTCATGAGATATGGAATATATATGATTGACAATGTATCATGTTTACTAATTAATAACATTAAGGGAGAATTACGCAAACTATACATCATATTTAGTGCTAATAACATACCACCCTTTAACTTTGGAATATTACTCAGACTACCCAATATGTATTGGTTTCATTACATATATCCTCTTACGACGTTAATTTATAACGGCACACAAAGTTGGAATCAAGTTTTGTTCGATTAAAATTCAAGCTCCAATAATTTGTATTAGCGTTATTAAACTAATGGATTTGATAAAGTTTACATAGATGAACCAACTTTAGTTTACCTCAAAAACTAATTCAAGAGTTAATGATTACATAGAACCATATGAGAATCAAATAATCAATTAGTCTTGATATTCAAACAATGTAGGACCTTTTTGTTTTGTTTTGTTTTTATTTATATTTTTGGGGAAATCTGTAGGTAAATTCATTAAATAGGAATATCATCAATTACAAGATCATAGATAAATCTAGGTAGCTCAATAAATGGTGGAGAAAGAGTAAAAGCTACTCTTGAAAGGGCGTGAGCAACCGAGTTATTCTCTCGAAAAACATGAAAGCAACTAAAGTTTCAAATCTCCAGGCCATATCTTTAAAATCATCAGATAAATGACCCAATGGATGGACGTTTGGTTGGATCCCTTTTATTCCGTCGATGATTGTCCTACAGTCCCCTTCCAAAATGATCAACAGTAGTAACACAGTCCCCTTCCGTCGATGATTTCTTAAGATATAGGTCTACATTTTTTCACACAATCTTAAAAGTGTAAACGAGCTAATCCAAGAAACATATTATAAGATGATTTGATATTTTTATCAAATTTAAGATTATTATTGCAATTGTAGATTTTTAGCCTTACAATGTTTAGAATTCGATAAACCTGATTTTAACGTGTGCTTGTATCAATTTTGAGCTTATCAAATCGAGTTTACCCAATCAAATTTAAAATATACCTTTCAAGTTTAGTTGGATATGTATAATGAGCATGACTCAACTTTTATTTGACCAAATATGAGAAAAATCTCATCTTAAACTAGCACTTGATATTTGAAGTCTTGACTGTATCGCTCAATCTGGGATAGTCCAAACTTCACAGAAATACAAGTATACAAGAAAATCTACTAACAAAATCATATTAAATGCTAAAGTAAGACAAATAAGAAATTCTTGTCCATATATTCGATAGGCTTGAAGAAATTTTGAAGCAAATGTTCCAAGTTCAAAGCATCACTCTAATACACTGTACATCACACATTCCTTATGTGCTTTGACCGTTTCAAGTTACCGGTTGGACTCAATCATCTTCTTTTTGCATCAATTGAATTGGTTTTGAGAGACTCTGTCGAGAAAAACAGCGACAAATAAATAAAATTATTCAACTAATTTACATCCCTATATGAAAGTGTCAATAACGTTTCAATTATTTCAGAGCAGTTTATAAATTTTCATTTCTTTTGATAGGCAAGAAAGAAGGAAATCACAGTTTACTCTAGCACAATGACCACCAATAATAATAGCAATAATTTTTTAATTCCTAGGAAGTTTCTTGGGATTCTGATTTCAAGTATAAACATTCATATGCATAAAATGTCCACCAACTCAACGAAGTTCATTTATGCTAAATTAATGGGGGAAATGCTAAGATACTCCCCTGTGTTATGCTAAAGGAAAATATTTATATCACAGCCTCAAACTTCACAGCCCTTTGTACAGTCCATTTTTTTTTTTTTTTTTTTGAAGGTAAATGTGTTACCTACTACTTGTTTAACAGGTTTTTTTCTTCAAATAATCTTTTAATCTATTAACAACCCACTCAACTTTCAAAATTACAAAAGAGCACATAAATTATACAATATTACTCATATAAAAAATAATTCATTAATTTCCAAATGATAATTTATCATTTATCAATATTTGTATATAAAATATCTTAAAAATTACAATAAAAATATAAACTCATAATTTAAAAGCACTTGCAATGCCTATAATTTAGGGTTTATTACATAATGTTTAATTTAGGGTTTGATTTAGAGTTTAGGGTTTAGGGGTTTAGGGTTTAGGTTTAGGGTTTTAGGGTTTAGGGTTTAGGGATTTAGGGTTTTATTTTAAAATAATATTTTCAAGTTTTTCTTGGCAAAAATCGTAGATATGGTTTGAAATTGATGAATTATTTTATAAATAGGGTTTATTTTTGTTTGATCATTAATTATGGGTTTTTTTTGCAATTTTATATTGTGGGCTGTGATGTTGGGCTGTGATAATTGGTTGTGATGCTAGCATAGTCCTATGCTAAATCTGCAAGAAATTATCTTGTGAAATTTTTATTGCGCCAAACTTCCTTGTGTTTTCAAAAACCCTGCAAAAAACACGCAATTTGTAAAAAAATAGGTCGTTTTGGATCGACATATTTCAAGAAATAATTTTAAAAATATGCCACGTGAAGTTGTATGGATCAACTTGAAGTATTTTAAAAATAATTACTTGAAATATGTCGATCCAAAATGACCTATTTTTTACAAATTGGGTGTTTTTTGCAAGGTTTTTAAAAATACAAGGAAGTTTAGCGCAATAAAAATTTCACAGAGTAATTTCTTGCAGATTTAACATAACATAGAGGAGATTTTGCATTTATCCCTAAATCAAATGCAATATACCGAACAATATAAAGTAGTACCAGTACTTGTATTGTGTCATTCAAGTCAAGTTGATCTAAGAAAAATAAAAGGAGAAAAAGCCTAACTTATTGAGTGCTAAATTACCAAAGCAGGACAATGTGGCAAAATAAAGAGCAACATAATATTTTTATCAACTTTGGGCATATACATATAAAGATATGTGCAGTGACCTGCTGCTTCTCCAAAAATATTAGGAATTATAAATTGAAAAACAGAAAAGAGAATTTACCTTGAAGACATTATTAACATATGGTCAAGTTTGGCTCTTCTGCCGGAAATTAAAATGAAGAAACACGGTGAGACTGTTAACGACGGAAAAAATGCAAGATATTCCCCTGTGTTATACTAAACCTGCAAGAAAGTATCCTGTGAAATTTTTATTGCGCCAAACTGCCTTGTGTTTTCAAAAATCCTGCAAAAAACAGCCAATTTTAAAAAATAGGTCGTTTTGGATCGACATATTTCAAGAAATAATTTTAAAAATATACCACGTGAAGTTGTAGGGACCAATTAAAGTATTTTTAAAATGATTTCTTGAAATATATCGATCCAAAACGACCTATTTTTTACAAATTGAGTGTTTTTTGCAGGATTTTTGAAAACACAAGAAAGTTTGGAGCAATAAAAATTTCACAGGGTAGATTTTTGCATGTTTAACAAATATAAGGAAGTATTTTGTATTTACCCCGTTAATGACTGTGATGACGGCGACGGTCCGGGGGTGAGGATTTTAATCTTTTCTTTTATCAATCATTTCTCTCTCTCCCCCTTGTCTCTCTCTAGTGTTTCATAGAAGCTAAAAAAATGAAAAGAAAAAGGAAAAGAAATTTTGAATCTGAAATTTTTTCCCTCCCGTTACTTTTTGGTAATTGAGTCTCTGTAACCAAACAAGAAAAAGGAAAAGAAATTAGGTTTTTAACCGTGGTTTAACCATTAACCATTTGGTTAGCTGTAAGAAAGTAAAGAATAAAGGGACCGGATACGTGTCGCTATTTGGTGGAATTAGAAAATGGGAAAAATAAGTAGGAGGGAGAATAAGTGGGACACGCGTAGGAAGACATCAAACAAACTGTGTTGTTTATATGAGATTGAAAGACATTGAATTGAAGCTTATGCCTTTTCTGGAATTTATTTTTTTATTTTTCAGCTCTTTTTTTTTTTAATATTTTTTTTTGCGTTGAGTGATCCAGCTATGAGCTTAACTAACCCCACGCGAGCAGAAAATTGATATTCTTCATAAAATTTAAATTAGGGTTATTTATTTTCTACTCTCTCTCTTTTTTTTTTTTTTTTTTTTTTTGCGTTTATCCTTATTTTATTCAAAAAATTAGAAAAGATGTAAAATAGAATTTGAAGTTTGTTTCCTAATATTTAGTGGTTATAAGTTAGTTGTGTTGTACTATTATTGGATAAAAAAGAATCTTCTTTTACAACATTCCAAAAAATTAATAGGAGTAAAAAGTTTATAATAGATGGAATTGTGTCCAAAAGGAAAATTATTGTCATGGTCTGGTAAAATAAGTTATGGTTGAAGCTAAATTCTTTATAATGGCAACTTTTGCAACGCATTTGAATGTTAAATTCATAAAATATATTTATTAACTTCATAGAAGAGAAAGGTAATTTCGAATTTATGTACCATTAATCAAAAGATTTGGTTGCCATATAAAGTTCTTTCTAGTTATTATAAATTTAATTAGTTTAACTTTTTAGGGGGAAAGTGCACGTGCGTTGCACGTGATTAACTAATTTTCTATGTTAGGTGAATCATATAATCATTTTTCAATATACTATGGTATTAATGACATACCACATAATTTTTTTTGACTAATTCACTTTAAAGTTGCCAAGAATTTAAAGTTGTTATCATAAATACTTAAAATAAAAACTTCAAAATAAAAATGAACTATAATCATTAAGTATTTTTAATATAAAACTACATGTCTACATTTCTAAAACAACTATTTGAACGAATGAACAATATCTATTATTTTATTTCTTGACTTTGATATTTCCATCTAAACTTTTTTCCATATAAACCAGTTTTCACAGGTTTAACCCCTTTTTTTAATCAATTTAACCAATTTTGCCTGTTATAAACATCTTTCACCGAGTTAATCCATTTTCAATTACATGCCTAATCCATTTTTTAACTTATCTAACCCTTTTTTACCAACTCTCCTCAATTTTGTCGAGTAAACATACTTTTACACTAAGTTCACCACTTTTTTTGTTATTTTCATCGATTTCATAAGCTTTTACATTGAATTTACCATTTATTTTTGTGTAATTTTAATTCATTCTTTCACCGATTTCACCCATTTTTGTGGTTTATCCCATTTTGTTAATCAATTCACTCATTCTCTCCGGTTCAACCCAATTTTAGTCGATTTACATATTATGTGGCTGATGTATCCTATTTTCTCGACTATTTAACATTTTTTTTTTGTCAATCTAACTCCTTTTTTGTTTCTTTATCGATTTGACCCATTTTTTGTTTCTTGTGTTTAGCCAATGTCATTCATTTTTACTGGTTTACCCGTGTTTTGTCGGTTTACCTCATTGTTTTATTGATTGTACCATTTTTCGTTACTTTAACTTGTTTTTATTCGATCTAACCCATTTTTCCATTATTTTGTCATTTTTTAATCGAATTTTACCCGTTATCACCAGTTTTAACCATTTATATGTTTTGACTTTTTTAACTTAAGCCAATTATAAGTTTTTCAGCTAACTAAATATTACTTTATTTTATTCATATAGCACAAATGTGGCCTTTTTATTTTATTTGTAGGTTCTTTAATAATTGATCGTTTCTTAAGAATTGTCCAAAGAAATATCGATTGCACCCGTTTTTACACTGAGTTTACCATTTTTGTTATTTTAACCCGTTCTTTGACCGATTTCACATGTTTTTGTGTTTTACCCAATTTATTAATCAATTCACTTATTCTCGCCGGTTTAACCCAATTTTAGTCGATTATACCTATCCGGCTTACCCCGTTGTTTTATCAATTGCACCATGCTTTAACTCGTTTTCTTCTATCTAACCAATTATTCCATTTTTTTATCATATATATCTTTGGTGGAATTTTATCAGTTTTCACCAATTTTAATCATTCTATCATCTATGTTTGACTTATTTTGGCTTAAGCCAGTTATAAGTTTTTCAGTCAAGTAAACAGTACTTTTTTATTCATATAGCCGAATGTAGTCTTTTGTTTTTAAGTTCTTTAATGAGTAATAATTTCTTAAGAACTTTCGAAAGAAATATCGATTTTACCTGCTTTTACACTGAGTTTATCATTTCCTTTTTGTTATTTTAACTCGTTCTTTCATCGATTTCACCCTTTTTTTTGTGGTTTATCTCATTTCTTATTCAATACATCCAGTCTCTCTAGCTTAACCCAATTTTAGTCGATTTGCACATTTCACTCACTTAGATGGATCTACACTCCTCACAGAGCTCTCTTTTTACAGTTGAATGTCACTCAGACAGACAAAGGTTTTATCTTTATTCTTCAACAAAAAGCTTCATCAACAGATGACTTCGCTTGTGATCAGACGACTCAACTGATGGATCTTGCTCTATAGATGTGATCTTGAATTGTGCAAGTCTCTCTTCAATCTTCAGTCCCTGGTCTATTTATACTCGCAGATTTGAATTTCTGCCCGTTGAAGATATGCGAAATTACTCCTTAATCCTGAGCAACGGTCTTCTTTTCTGACGGCAGCTTTTGCAGCCTGTTCTCTGTACGCTCTGTTGTACGGATATCTACTTTATGTCAGTCGCATTTAATGCACTCAACTTGTTACCGTTGATGAGCTTACTAACCGACTTCACTTCGCTGATGGGATTACTCTGCTGATGATTGTTCTGCTGATGATCACTCTACTGATGATCACTTCGCTGATGGCTACTCTGCTGATTCAAGAACGAACACATCTATCTTGACTCGGCCGATGATAACCAATCTGATCTTCACTGATCTGATATCCCACTTAGCTGATTCGGTCACATAGCTTCCAGACCGTGAGATAAGTTTCACTAAGCTTTTCAGTTCTTAGTTGATGACATCCTTTTTTATCTTCAAAATCGTTCTGGCCTTTTTGTCATCTTCAAAACCTTCTCCAATATCACCCAACAATTTCTCCCTTTTTGATGATGACAAAACCTTCAACTAAGAACGTCTTCCAAGTCTTTAGATTTAGTCTTCATACTCTAAGATGGAAACCACTTGTTGCAATTGATCTGATACAACTTTTAAAAAAATACCAACTGTTGGTTCTTTTCCCTTTCTGATTTTCTTCGTTAAAGGGTTCTTAGTTGCATCTCTATTTTCCCCCTTTTTGTCATCAACACCAATACTTAGTTGCATTTCTTTCTTCTCCATTTTCTTCTTCTTTATAAAATTGCAAACTTAGTATGCTGAAGACAAGTAGGAGAGTACTTAGCTGTTCGAGGCAGTCTTCTTTGTTGTTGATCACTCCAGCTAGAATGACTGTTCCCCCTTTCTTCAAGAATTGATACCATTTATTGATATCAGATTAGTCAGTTGATACCACTTGTTGAGGTGATAACACTTGTAGTCTGATACTACTTGGTGTAGTACATTCTTGAATAACACTTGGCTGTTGAGTTCTAGTCCGCTGATGAGAAGCAGTCTTCTGATAGCTTCATTTTGACTTATTGAAAACTTTGTCTTTATTCAGGAGTACCGCTAGTCGTACACGTTTTCCCTGAGTTCAAGAGTCTGTAGTCAAGTAGTCTGATGACAGTCAGTCTTGACAAATACTCAGCCGTTGAATTTCAGTAAGCTGTTTTGAGGTTGTCTTCTAATATGTTCCCCCTCAACTTATGAATCCAATATAAACAAACCCAATTTCAACTCTTGAGAGCTGAAAGACTAATGTCACATGGTTGACTAATACCATTTGTTGGTTTCTGATGGTCTCAAATACCACTTGTTGTTCTTTGGTAAGCTTCACATTTCCAACATTTTTGTCTTCCTTGAAATCTCCAAATGTAGCGTCTACCACTTGTTGAAATTTGCAAGGACAGTCAACTCATCTTTGTCATCTCACATGTGCTTCGCCTATAAAACAGATTAATGTTTTTGGTACCCCTTATTCATTGGGTCCAGCAGGGTTAGCATAACTTCTAACATGTGATGATCTAGTGACTTTGGTTTCATCATGAACAGTGCTCATGATCAAAACAGTGCTCATAAGCAAGGTAAGATGCATGAAGTATGTGATAAGCATGCATTATATGATGAGGATGGCAATCAGCACAGTGAACATGACCAGCATGATAATATGAATAAGCATAGTGCATGTTATAATAGCATTTATCATAATGTGATTCAAATTCTTGCTAATTATTTCATTTTTGCCTCAATTTCTTACCTGAGTTATTTAATAACTCTCCTTTGATTCAACAGACTCAACATTTTAATTTTACTCCTATCAGCAGCCTATTTCAACTTACTCGGCTGATGGGTTTTACTAGTCTGTTTAGTCTTAGGTAGCTTACTAGGTTTTCTAACCTTTTGAGCATCAGTAGACTTTTTCTTTCAAACCTCTGATTTTTTTTTTTTTTTTGGAGAACAATGCAATTACTTCTTTCAAGTTCATTTATGTTTTCAATACGAATTGCATACTCAGCTTTTAGAGTTTCATTCTCATGCTCAAGCTTTTTGTAGTCAACTGATTCTTGAGTTTTTTCAACCTGAAGTTTCAGTGATCTGATTTGCTCTTTTAGCAGAATCATCTCTTCATTAAGCTTGGAAAATGCATCACCAATATTTGAAATTGTAATTTAGCATTTATTCAACCGATTCAAATATTCCATTTTAGTAGAATTTACCTCAGTTTCAGAATCATCAGATTCTATGGCGGTTAGGCATAGAGTTTCAGGTACTTCTTCAAATTCTTTATCAGACGACTGGTTGTCTGAATAAGATGTGCAGGAGTTTATTAGCTTTGCTGCATCAGCTAACTTTGCTTTGCTCTTTCTAAGCTTACACTCCTTTTTGGCACGCTTTTCCTTTTCATCAGACTTCTCAGATGATGAGTGTGGATGATCTTTGATCAAGAGTCCATACTCTTTGTCATAGCTGTCTCTAAATTTTGCTTTTGAGGATTCCCTGTTTTCCTGAAAATGATCAGAAGAAGATGAAATAGCATTTTTATATTTTAACTTCATTTTCTTTTTATAAATCTTCTCAAAATCATTTACAAGAAGGGCAACGTCGTCAGCAGTGTATGCTTTTTCTGAATTAAGCAGAGTCTTCTGTTTTAACTTGACTCCTGATTTTCTTGACTTGTCTGACGCGATAAGTGCAGCAGTAGGGTCTGAACTGGTTGACACATCTAATCCCATTCTTGGCATCTTATACTCGTATGCTTTGAGAGATGAGAGCAGTTCGGAAAGAGAAATCTTCTCTAAATCCCTTGATTCTTCCATGGCCGTCACCTTCATGTTGAATTTAGGTGGAAGAGTCGCGAGAACCTTCATGGTGATCTCCTTGTCTGAAAACTTTTTACCAAGCTTTAGAACTTCGTTCAGAGTTTTGGTAAATCTGGTATCCATTTGATCAATCGTTTCACCAGACTTCATTTTGAAATTTTCAAACTCCTCAAGAGCTACAATGAGCTTATGTTCTTTGATAGCGTCGTCTCATTTGCTTAGCTCACAGACTTTATCCCACATCTCTTTTGTTGTTTGCAAATGTTTGATCTTCTGGAATCTGTCTTCGTCTATGGCTTTGAACATGATGAACTTAGCCTTTTTACCAAGATTTACTAACTTGACTTCTCCAGGGGTCAGCTCATCCAGCTCTTTGTCAACGATCTGATCAGGTTGGCCAGCAACCTTCACAGTCTTCTTAAATATGAATGGTCCTTTAGTAATACATGTAAACATGTTATCATTATAAGCAGCAAGGAGGATTTCCATTATGATTTTCCAATTTTCAAAGTCCATATGGCCAATGTGAGGAACATGGCTTATGCACTCCATTTTTCAAAAAGTTTTGATTTTTCAAAATATACTCTTTTTGAAAATTTTGAAAAACACACCAAGGATCAAGCTCGTTTGATCAGGCAGAGGATCAGGTGAACCACTCTGCTCTGATACCACTTGTTGGTCCCAAAGTGGTCTAATGAGGTCTAGAGGGGGGAGGGGGGTGAATAGGCCTAAACTTTTTCTAAACTTTTCTCTAACTTATCTATCAGCAAACTAAGCCGATCTGATTCGTGAGACTACTATGCTGATTTAGCACTTAGCAGATTCAGCAGGGTTGACCACTCATCTGATTTCACTCATCTGATTCAGATATACTCAGAGTTTCAAAACTTGTATGCAGCGAATTTTATCAAGTGTGTTTTTAAAACAAGTTCCTCTTTAAAGTTTACCCCAGTTTTATAAATTCCTCAATTTAAAGGCTTTGTCTTTTAAACGTTTGTTTACTTATGAAAATATGCAAGTTAAAAACAAGTAATCAAACACAAGGAATTTTTATAGTGGTTATATAGATACAAAGTCTTTTAGTCCACTCTTCCAAGTCACTTAGATCTTGGGTTATACTATAAACACACAGTTTACAATATACTCTGATTGCGCAATTCAACAAATGAAAAGCTACAAGTTCGTAGTAAGAAGTCACAAAGAAATCCTACTCTCTGAAGTTAGATCACTCACTTAGATGGATCTACACTCCTCACAAAGCTCTCTTTTTACAGTTGAATGTCACTCAGACAGACAAAGGTTTTATCTTTGTTCTTAAACAAAAAGCTTCATCAACAGATGATTTCGCTTGTGATCAGACGACTCAACTGATGGATCTTGCTCTATAGATGTGATCTTGAATTGTGAAAGTCTCTCTTCAATCTTCAGTCCCTGGTCTATTTATACTAGCGGATTTGAATTTCTGCCCGTTGAAGATATGCGAAATTACTCTTTAATCCTGAGCAACGGTCTTCTTTTCTGACGGTAGCTTTTGCAGACTGTTCTCTGTACACTCTACTGTACGGATATCTATTTTATGTCAGTCGCATTTAATGCACTCAGCTTGTTATCGTTGATGAGCTTACTAACCGACTTCACTTCGCTGATGGGATTACTCTGTTGATGATTGTTCTGCTGATGATCACTCTACTGATGATCATTTCGTTGATAATCACTTCGCTGATGGCTACTCTGCTGATTCAAGAACGAACACATCTATCTTGACTCGGCTGATGATAACCAATCTGATCTTCACTAATCTGATATCCCACTTAGCAGATTCGATCACATAGCTTCCAGACCGTGAGATAGGTTTCACTAAGCTTTTCAGTTCTTAGTTGATGACATCCTTTTTTATCTTCAAAACCGTTCTGGCCTTTTTGTCATCTTCAAAATCTTCTCCAATATCACCAAACATAAAACATGCCTTATCTCTTCTTCAAACAAATGGGTGATTGATTCAGGGGCCACATATCATATGACAGGTAATCCAATGACTTTCTCTACTTTTCAATCACATAAAGGTTTCTCTCCTGTTACCATAGCCGATGGGTCAACATATAATATTGTGGGATCTGGTACTGTAAAACCAACCCCGTCCATTACCTTATCATCTGTTCTGAGTCTACCCAAACTTGCCTTTAATCTGGCGTCTGTCAGTAGACTTACAAAAGATCTTAACTGCTTTATCTCATTCTTTCTTGATCATTGCCTTTTTCAGGATCTTATGACGAAGCAGATTATTGGTAAAGGACATGTATCAGATGGTTTGTACATTCTCGATGATTGGGTGCCTCGTACTGTCGCTTGCTCCAGTGTCATCTCTCAATTTGAAGCACAATGTCGTTTGGGACATCCTTCTCTACCGGTGTTGAAGAAGTTGTGTCCTCACTTTAATACTGTATCTTTGTTAGATTGTGAGTCATGTCATTATGCGAAACATCACCGAAGTTCATTAGGATCAAGAGTTAATAAACGGCAGAATCTGCTTTTGAATTAGTGCACTCTGATGTTTGGGGACCTTGTCCCTTTGTGTCGAAAACGGGTTTTCGTTATTTTGTTACATTTGTTGATGATTTTTCTCGAATGACTTGGACTTATTTTATGAAAAATCGATCTGAGGTATTTTCCCATTTTTGTGCTATTTGTGCTGAAATCAAGAATCAATTTAATATTTTTGTACGTATATTGAGAAGTGATAATGCTAAAGAATACATGTCAGTTGCATTCCAGACATACATGACTCAACATGGAATTCTACACCAGTCTTCTTGTGTTTATACGCCTGCTCAGAACGGGGTTGCTGAAAGAAAAAATAGACATCTATTGGAGACATCCATAGCTCTCTTGTTCCAATTGAAGGAACCTAACCCGTTTTGGGCAGATGCTGTCTCAACAGCATGTTTCTTGATTAATCGGATGCCTTCAACGGTGCTTAATGGTGATATTCCGTACAATGTTTTGTTTCCGAATAAGTCATTGTTCTCGGTAGAACCACGGGTATTTTGAAGCACATGTTATGTTCGAGATGTCGACCCTCTGTCACCAAATTGGATCACAAAGCCCTGAAGTGTGCTTTCTTGGGATATTGTATCGATGTTACTCTCCAGATCTTAACAGATACCTAGTATCTACCGATGTAGTATTTCCAGAAGGGATAATTACATCGACCTCCCCTAAGGTTTGGGCTAATTATTGCCCAATCCCCTCGCAATTTCATAATTATATCCACCTCCCCCACATTTGAAAAACCTTACAAAATGATGTGAAATGACCATATTGTCCTCGTCAGTTCTAATTAAAAATAAAAAAAATCAAATTAACAAAATGTCCTATTTACCCTTGCAAGGAATAATTACATCGGTCTCCCCTGAGGTTTGGGCTAATTATAGCCCAATCCCCGCGCAATTTTATAATTACATCCACCTCCCCCCACTTTTGAAAAATCTTACAAAATGATGTGAAATGATACACAAAATTACAATATTACCCATGCAATAATACACAAAATTACAATACTACCCTTGCAAAAATTAATTTTATACATAAAAAAAGACTCTAACCCTAACCCCCACCCCACCCCACCCCACCCCACCTCCACCGTCCAAACCCCACAAATATTCTCCCAGGCCGTGTCGTCGGCCTGGTTCGAACCCTAGGCCTTCCAGGCCGGCGGCTCTGCCTGGGAGGAGATTTGCGGGGTTGGGGACGTCGGGTGAGGGGTTGGGGACCGGCGGGTGCGGGGTTCGGGATTGGGGTGGTTGGGGTAGGAGGCTAGGGATAATGAGGGTTTTTTTTTAAAAAAAATTATATTAAAATAGTTAATTGATTTATTAATATTAATATTTTTATATAAATAAAATATGATTTTAATATTATTGTATTTAAGTAAGAAATATTAAAAAAATATTTATGATTTTATAATAACTATTTTATTAAATCGAGTATTTTTAATTTTTGTAAAAAAACTATTGATTTTATAATAACTATTTTGGTTAAAAGTTTAAGAAAAAATTTAGTAAACATGTGAGGATTTTTATAATGTCTAATAATTACTGTTCAAGTTTTTTTTCTTCTCATGATTAAACGTAATTCATTAATTTATCCTTGTACTTTAATTATGAAAAAAATTGAAATTATTAAAATTACGGGTTAAATGTTAAGTTGAATGTATTTACATTTTTTTATTTATGTTCTACAATATTTTTTTCTTATAATTAACCATAATTTATTTACTTTTCCTTGTACTTTAATTGTAAAAGCATTATGAAAAAAATTTGGAAAAAATCATTGAGGTGTTATTATATTTTTATTTCAAGAATACATATACACTACTACTAAAATTCATTTATTCTTTTAAACCTAATTCATTCATTTATTCTTTTACTTTAATTAGGAAAAAAATTGAAATTATTAAAATTACGGGTTAAATGTAGAGTTGAATGTATTTACATTTTTATTTATGTCTACACTGTTTTTTTCTTATAATTATCCATAATTTATTCATTTTTCCTTGTACTTTAATTGTAAAATCATTATGAAAAAAATTGGAAAAAAACGTTCATGTGTTATTATATTTTTATTTTAAGAATACATATAGACTAATAAACTAATTATAAGTTTCATGTAAATTTATAACATTTGAACCCATATTTAAACATATACATTGCAAAGAAACCCCTCCTATGTACCAAACATAACAATGGTATAATTGTCCAATAAAATAGCTACAGTAACCTCAAGGGTAAAATAGGAAGTTCAATAAAAATTTGACGATGACATCATCAAAATGTAAGGTTTTCGAAACGTCGAGGGAGGTGGATGTAATTATGAAGTTGCGAGGGGATTGGGCAATAATTACCCCAAACCTCAGGGAAGGTCCCTGTAATTATCCCTTTCCAGAAACTACTTCATTTTTCTCCTCGCCTTCCATTTCCACAAGTGAGGGGGAGGAAGATGAGTGGCTAGTCTACCAAATGACTTATTCAAATACTCCGGCTAAACAAACAGATGATAGTGCTCCTCTTCACCCTTCTATTGAGCAATCTCTTGCTTCCATAAAGCCTCCGATTGATAAAGTTTACTCCAGAAGAGGAAAGACCAATGATACATGTCCTGCACCAAATACTTCGTCATTTGATCATTCTCCGACGAATGACCTTGACATTCCCATTGGTATTTACAAAGGTACACGTCAATGCACTATTCCTAAATCTATTAATCCCATGGCTAATTATGTTTCATATGATCACTTATCCCCTGCATCTAGTTTCTTAATTGCTTCTTTAGACTCCATCTCTGTGCCCAAGACAGTTAAAGAGGCTTTGGATCATAACGGGTGGTATAATGCGATGCTTGAGGAGATACATGCCCTGGATGATAATCACACATGGGAGTTAGTGGATTTGCCTAAAGGCAATAAATTGTGGAATTGTAAGTGGGTCTTTGCAGTCAAGGTCAATCCGGATGGATCTGTAGCCAGACTTGTGGCTAAAGGATATGCTCAGACTTATGGGGTAGATTATTCGGATACTTTCTCTCCAGTGGCCACACTAACCTTTGTTCGCCTATTTATATCTATTGATGCTTCTAGGGATTGGTCTTTACATCAGTTGGACATCAAGAACGCATTGCTACATGGTGATCTCCATTAAGAGGTGTACATGGAGCAACCACCTGGGTTTGTTGCTCAAAGGGAGTATGGGAAAGTGTGTTACTTAAGAAAATCTTTGTATGGCTTGAAACAAAGTCCTCGTGCTTGGTTTGGAAAGTTTAGTGAGGTGGTACAGGAGTTTGGACTAAAGAAGAGCAAATGTGATCACTCGGTTTTCTATAGACCATCAAAAGCTAGTATTCTTCTTCTCATTGTCTATGTTGATGACATTGTTATTACGAGTGATGATTATGCAGGTATCTATTCTCTCAAGTTATTTCTACATACCAAGTTTCACATAAAAGATTTGGATCAACTGAAATACTTTCTAAGAGTAGAAGTAACCAGAAGCAAAAAAGGGATCCTTTTATCTCAAAGAAAGTATGTACTTGATCTACTCGCACAAACTGGGAAGACGAGAGTCAAGCCATGCAGCACACCGATGGTTCCCAATTTATATCTTACAAAGAATGATGGTGATCCCTTTGAAGATCCGGAAAGGTATAGGAGATTAGTTGGGAAATTAAACTATCTCACTGTGACTCATCCTGACATTGCATATGCGGTTAGTAGTGTCAGCCAATTTATGACTACGCCTACAGTGAAAAATTGGGAAGCCTTAGAGCAAATTTTGTATTATTTGAAAGGAGCTCCTGGTCTTGGCATTTTGTATAGTGATCAAAGACACACTCGCATTGAGTGTTTTGCAGATGCTGATTGGGTTGGATCCAAAGTTAATAGACGGTCCACTATAGGGTATCGTGTTTTTGTTGGTGGAAACTTTGTGTCTTGGAGGAGCGAGAAACAGAATGTCGTATCCCATTCCAGTGCAGAGTCAGAGTACAGAGCGATGGCGCAGGACACATGTGAAATTTTGTGGATTCATCATCTCTTAGATGAAGTTGGATTGAAGCATTTGATGCCAGCAAAGCTTTGGTGTGACAATCAAGCTGCCCTTCATATAGCCGCAAATCCAGTATACCATGAAAGGACTTAACACATTGAGGTTGATTGTCATTTCATTCGTGAGAAAATTGAGGCAAATCTAATATCTACTGGACATGTGAAGACCGGAGAGCAACTTGGAGATATTTTAACGAAGGCATTAATAGGGGCTCGGATTGAGTATCTATGTAACAAGTTGGGTATGATTAATATCTATACTCCAGCTTGAGGGGGAGTGTTACATAATATGTATTAGTACTTTCCTTGTATATAGTAGGCTAATTAGAAGACTGATTAGTTGGCAAACATATAGCTTACTTACCTTAGTTAGCTATCTTGTAATTGTATATATATGTACGGTTACCTATGGAATAGATCATCAGAAATTATTCCTATTCTCTGTTACATTGGAGAACTTCAAAATGAAGTCCGGATAAACCATTGATGAGATGGTACAAGGTTTACAAGGACGTTGAACGAAGTGCTAAAGTTGGGAAAGACTTTCACGGACAAAGAGATCAGTGTAAAGGTTCTCAGGGAGCTGCCTCCCAAGTTCAACATGAAGATCACAGTAATGAAAGAATCAAGAGATTTGGGGAAGATCTCTCTGACAAAGTTGTTTTCAGTACTCAAGGCATACGAGTATAAACTGTCTAGGATGGGAATAGAAGAGTCATCCACTTCTAGGCCCACTGTTGCCTTAGTTGCTGCAGAAAAACCGAAGAGATTAGCAGGAAGATCAAAGGAAATGGACTCATCTGATGAGACATGCTACTCACCAAAAAGGAGTACACTGCTGGCAATGTTGCTCTACTGTTAAATGGGTTTAAGAAGTTCTACAAGAGAAAAATGAAGAACAAATATAACAATGCTTCTACTTCTAACCCTGATTCTCATGATAGAAAGGATAATTATAAATCCAAACTAATGTGCTATAATTGTAGAAAATTGGGACATTTCATCAAGGATTGTCCATATCCTAAAGCTGAGAAATATTGAGTGCAGGCAAACACCCCCCCCCCCCCCCCCAACACACACACCCCAACCCAAGAAAAAGTTCCTAGTTCCGCCCCTATGTATTCCTCAACAACTTGGCCACATATGTATAGCAATTCCATCCTATATTTGCTTCATGAATACAGGTATTGCATTTAATGAACAAAATGAATATTCCTACTCCGTTTCGTAAGGCATTGCCTACTCCACCTCTACCAATATCAGCCCCAGTTCCTCTTCTTGTGCTGTCCTCAGAGACTAACATGTTAGAAATGGAAGGATTGGTCTAGGTTTTGATTTTGTAAACATAATTCTGGATAATTTCAGTAAAACTATTAATACATCAATTGAATTGAGTTTTGATCGATGTTGGATTTTGTAAGTCTTTTAAAAGATCAAATATGATTTAACTTGAGTTTTTTTTTTTTAATAAAAATTTGAATTGAGTTAAAATATTGAAGTTTGTGGGGGGAAATAAATTGTTGTATCAAAACAATATTTTTTGAAACAATAAGAAAGTTATATATGTGAAATCAATATGTATTATAGATTTGAGATTTATTAGTTAAAAATTAAAATTTAATTCCTGGTTTACATGAAACCAATCCATATAAGTCCTAAAATATATCCCATTTTGATTTTAGATAGCCATGTTAATATATTAATTATTATTACATACTAATTGCATGGTGAAGCAAAAGTAGAAGGATATACATATACTAGCATATACATGAACATGAGGATACTATTAAAAAAACAAATACACAATCTACACATACATGCTAAGTTCATTCATAATCTTATTATAAATAAGTTCCACATACAGTATTGTAAACTAGCAAAACAACTCCATACAAAATCATAAGTTATCATCAAGAAAAGTAGAAAGAAGTAGCCCTTGGACAAATTCACTTTTTTTAGCCTTCTCTTTAAGATCTTCATCAGATAGCGGAGCCTGTTGTTCGACCCTGTTTTAACGAAGCAAACATAAGTCAATCACCATTATAAGTTAATTCATCGGTATTTTCATATTTATAAAGTTACAATCTTCTTATTAAATCATTCAATTATATCCCACATTATTTTTTCTTAATATAATTTATCTTATCATACCTTTCAGTCAAATCCTCAACAGAGCATTTCTCAATCGAGCGATCCTCGATTGATGATAGAGGTTGAATAATATGAGGTTCATCGACCACAGATGGATTGTATATAAACGAGGTTAGTAGTGGATCGGGTTCCGTATGAGAGGTTGAAGATCCGCCAAGAAATGATTCAAGATTCCCTTCCCGCAACTCTTTACGTAAAGCGGATAATGACAAATTTGACCCTCCTTTACGCAATCTTCTCCTTCGCGGGACGTAATACTCAGTCAAGGAAAAGTATTATCTACTATAATCATACACAAACATAATGTGAAATAAAATAAATTACTTTAAATTAATAGGAAGGAATTTAAGCTAGCAATCAATATGCTTGAAAGGATATTTTAAGAAGACTTCCATGCTGCGTTGTTAAATGGCGGACTAAATCCGAACCAACTTTCTTTACACAAACAGGGCACACCTGCATTCATGAAAAAGAAAATCTAAAATTACCCAAAATTTTATGTTGGCGATGTTGGCAACTGGTACATAGTATGATAACAAACAAATAGAATTTTAGATTTAAAAAGCAATGATCTTTTAAAAAGTTATAGTTAAGATATCCGAATCAATACATACTATAGATGAATGTTAATTCGATTCAATATGACTTAAATACTCCCATTTTATCACAACATTCAATAACTAAAAAGACCAGCCTAGCTAAGGATCAGATAGGATCCTCTAAAGAATCTGAAAATGGTATCCAAATAAAATCTTTATGAATTACTATCTTATTCCCAATTTTCAACTCATGATCATAACTTAAGCTATGTTTGGTACGAAACACGGATTTTAGTGAGGAAAACGATAAGAAAATTGGAAAAAGTAAAATAAAGCCAAATATTAATCACAATTAAACACGTTCCCAGCATTTTACTCACTGAAATCCAAGAATCGAACATAACATTTAATAACATAACACAACTTAAAACAAAGATAAAATGCGTACTATCTTATTCCCAATTTTCAACTCATGATCATAACTTAAGCTATGTTTCGTACTAAACACGGATTTTAGTGAGGAAAACGATAGGAAAATTGGAAAAAGTAAAATAAAGCCAAATATTAAACACAATAAACACGTTCCCAGCATTTTACTCATTGAAATCCAAGAATCGAACATAACATTTAGTAACATAACACAACTTAAGACAAAGATAAAACACATACGCCATTCTTGGATTCGATTGTATGTTCTTCATCAATATGACAGCAAAGCCCTAACATATCAAATTCCTCTGCACAAAATGGACATAGAAACTCAGGTCTCAACTCCTCTTCCCTTTCATACTCTTCTCCATTATATACATCTGCATCATATTCACAAAAAAAAATTCAAAACCATTTACATCTTAATCACATTCACACATGACACACCATTACAGAAAGAAATGAAATGAACTTAGCAAAAAAAAATAAAAATTTTATTCCAGAAAATTAGAAACCCTAATGTACTATTGCATTTTCATTTTTCTACCAAACCAAACTACAAAAGCTCTACAAAAATCAGATTGTATTAGGAAAATTTATTGAACCCACAAGCAGAGCAGCAAATATTTATAATTCCAAAACTTTCTTCCATACCAGTGTAAAATAATCAAATACCCAAAGAATTCCAATAAACCAAAATTGATTCCAAAAAAAAAACTAGCTAACTAAAGTTTCAAAATTTCTTCTTTTTCACGGGAAATGAGAAAAACCCTCTTCAGAAAACTACAATCTAACTTAATTTCCCAGACAAGAAATAGTAAATTCTCCCCAAAAAAATTTATTATTTTTACCCAAAACAGAGAAATTGCTTTTGATTAAACATACCTAGTCGAGATTGATAACGCCTAGAATAAGAAGAAGACATCCGAGTCCATGAATCAGAGTCCATATTCTTGAAATTAATAAATATTTTTATTTTATTTATAGATCAGGTCTAAAATCAGAATTTTGTTGAAATTCACTTGCAAAACACTCACTACACACACTGAGTGAGAAAAGAGAACTGTATGTAAAAGATGAGGAGTAGCTTCGATGGAGAGAGAGATAGCTAAGGGTTCAGCTCTTTTCTTTTATATTGTAATGAGGTTTTGGAAAATATATATGGCGTCCCTTTTTATCATTTTATATTTTCTTTTCCTCTTACCCCATTTTTATTTTCTCTGGAACAAAGGCTTGCGTTTGGTTGCATGTACACCTACCTAATTTACATAGGGGCACATGTGTACTAACATATGTTGATGGAGTTAATGGCAATTTACCCCGTGATATTCATAATATATAATTTATTTCTTTCTGATTTTAAAAAGAGCAATGTACCCCCTCATATTCTTATAAAAGTTTCACACAAACACTAATATTTTTATATGTGGCACTTTACGCCTCGTGTTATGATAATGTGGCAGTTTACCCCTTGTATTATGATAAATGTGACAATTTACCTTTCTGTGGTATGATAAATGTGACAATTTACCCCCGTATGTTATAAAAACACTTTTCATGCCCCATTCTCAATTTTGGCAAGTGAATTATATTTTCTAGCTGAAGGAGATAAATTGCTTCTTAAAAATTTTCACAAGGATAATTTGTTATTTTTTAAATTACAGGAAATAATGGAGTAAATTGACATTAACTCTATGTTCATGTGAGCTTAAATTAGGGGTTATACTTCTAACACTTCTTTCGAATATCAATACCATCTAACACGTATTAGCCTACAACACAAGAGGTTTTATATAGTAATAAATTTTTTACACGTAAAATAGCGGAGTATTTTACATTTTAGGGATTTTCTGTGGTTAGTTCCCATTTGTATTAATTATTATTAGGTTTCTTTTAGTATTTTGTCAAATGACATAAATTTTATCTGTCACCTTCTGAAAAGTTAATGATTTTTAATATGAATTTACTTAAACAACCCCAACTTATTTTAATTTATTAGAATAACAAAATCTTTTAATTATGAAAAAAAATAAGTCGATTTTTTCTCCAACCCCCAAAATTGACCAAGAAAATGCTTGGTAACTCCTCCCTTTTTGCAACATTGGCATTCCTTACGTCTTCTCCATTTTTATTGCTCATTTTAATTGAAAGCATTATGTATATAACACAAAAAAAACTAAAAATATTAGAAGTTCTATTTCAACCAAAAATATAGAGCATCTTTACCCTGCTTTCCATCCCTGCCGGACTTACAGCTACATTAAAGTGTTGTGAGTCACTTTCATGACAAAATATATGTTGCACACACCATCTCAATATGAGAACAAAAGAGAATAAATGACAATTTTTATTTTGATAATGAATAAATCACAAATCTGTAAACCACCAAAATTCATCAGAAAATACTTGCAAGAACTCAATCAAGTAAACAAAGACAAAAAATTAAGGAATGAATTGTGAATCTAATATTTTATTTGTCGACTCATACTTAGATCTAGGGTAGACAATTTTTAGATCACAAGAGTTTGGGATTTTTTTTGGAAAAATGATTCTTTGGATTAACCCAGAAAATTACATTAAATGAAAAATTAGAGGAATAATCTGACCAAAATGGAGGAATAATTAAAATAAATTCAATCTCTTGCCTACAACTTCAGATCTATTCGGCGTGACAAGTGATTCGAAGGAGAACGGTGCCGAAAAGGATGAGGGGTTCGCCGGAGGGATAGACTGGAACAACGAAATTTGTTGTTTCTTTATTTTATTTAATCGTTTGAAATATTTCTCAAAACAAAAAATGTAAAGGAAAATACATTGGGGGTTTGATTGGGAAAATTAAATGTAAAAACTTAAAAGAGTTATTGAATTTATGGAGTACGAGAACCTGGTGTGCAAGTCACCCTTAAAAAAATGAATAGTAGATTAAAAAATAAATATGATTCAATGATAATTAAATGGGGACCTGATGAATACTTAACACAAGTGATACTAACCATAGAAAAGCCCTACATTTTATCCTAGAAAAGTGTTGAAATAGTTATGTAAAACGAAACAAACAAGTCGGTTAAAATTTATACTCCCTTTGTCCTCTTTTTTGCTCCCATTATCTTTTACGCCAAATTTGGCTTTGGGTGAAAATTTAAAGCATAAAAAATTTATCAATTTATGTCTTTGCACACAGTGGTGAGTTAAAGATATCATATTACTATTTTATTTGAAATAATATTTTGGATATAAGAAATTTCGGGTGGGTGGAGAAACACTCTCCAGCAGGTGGGGCTTGGGGCCGTGTCAGGACTGGGGCGGGAACGGGGCGGCCTTCGGGCTTGGGCATGCCCTGCGAGCGTGTTTTCTGGGGAAGAAGAGGGGCGCGTGCCAAGTGGCACCACCTGACTGGTTCATCTTTTTTTTATTTCTTTTTTTTCTTTTATTTTATTAATGTTTTTGTAAATTTAAAATTAATTATTTAATAAAATTAAAATTTCCTCCTAAATTAAATTAAATTTGTAGAATTGAATTATTTAATAAAAATAAAAAATGGAGATATTTTTTTTGCATTTAATAAATTCTAATTAATTGTTTAATAAAAAAATATGGAGATAATTTTTTTACATTTAATAAAAATAACATTGTTAGTACCAATTTTTTAATTGAATCTGCAAAAACTGGGCTTGCCCGAAAGCTAGAGAATTGGACTGCATTCGTGTCTATAGGTCGCGGGCTCGCACAAGTCTTGAAGGTCCGAAGTGAATTTTGATCCATGATTTGCACACACACACCCCCCTGCGTTTGAAGGAAGAGACTTTTGGTAGCTAGATTGTTATACCACTACATTGTCAAATCATATATAAACCTCAAAATTTTTCCTTCCAATTCCAATATGGGATAAAACCATTTCTATTTCTATTTTTTTTCTTCCATTTGAAAGGGTGATCTTTGATAATCAATTTCTCATTCACCCGAACTCCGATTTGGACATACCATATACCGTTTAAATCTACTAACGGAGTAGAATATAATTCCGCAAAGATCCAAATGAATTTTATACTTATCAAAAATAAAATTTGATACTTATCAAAAATAAAATTTGATACTCAGGGTCTACCTAAGAGAGGGGGTGAATTAGGTTTATAAAAAATATTCAAAGTTTAGTGGATCAGTTTCGTTCCAGCAGAAATTAGTTAAATGTTCCAGCAACTTTAAGAGTGATGTTCCAGTGGATTTAAAGCTTATTTTTATCGTTCCAGTGAAAACAATTTATTGTTTCGATAGCAATCCAGAAAATAAATAAGTTTGAAGTGATAAAAATAAGTGCAAAAAATAAATAGACATAGTCACCATTTTATAGTGGTTCGCGCCCAAATGACCTACTTCAACTCTTCCAGCACCCCTGGGAAATTCACTAATGGCTTGCAAGACGAACCTTCGCCACACGAGATTACAAGTTACAAACTTTCTCTCGATTTGATCCGAGCTTACTAGGACGCACCTATCGCTCCAACTACGTGCTTACTAGGTCACCACCTATCGCACAAAAACAGTGCTTACTAGAACTCTTGTCCTATCGCACTTCAAACATGCTTACTAGAACCCTCGGTCCTATCGCACTAACGAGCTTACAAGTTTACAACTTTCGCTCAAACAAGTATAAATGTTTTGATTACAATAAAATGCTCCTAAGTGAGCTGATTTTTGCAACAGAAACACACTCTTTTTTTTATTCTATTCGCTCAAAGTAATTTCAAAGTTTAAAGAGCAAGAAGAAAAGATTTTGAACTGTTGAGAAAAACGATTTTTGCAAGTGTAAAAGTAGACTCAAAAAGTTTGGCTTATGAAATGATTTTGCAAATGAAATTCAGATTTCTTGGTGTGTTCAAATCGATGGGAATGACTCTCTTTATATAGGTGAGTGTGATTGTCTCAAGAGGGAAAGATTTTAGATACACAATATATTTTGTCACTTTTAAAATGTATCTTGTAAGATTTAAAACATGTGACAAGTCTTCAAAATTTTAAATGAATGTAGACATAGTTTAATTAAAGATGAAGACTAAATCTTTCCTATAAAAATGATTTGGAGAATATTTTCAAGAGATTTAATGAAGACGATGACCAACAAATAAGGTCCAACGTGAAGCAATATTAACTAAATCAGTTAATTAACTTCTAAATATTCATGACAATGATGGATCAAAATTCATTTAGAGAGTATGTTTCGGTCAACTAAATATTGGAAATTTTTCGAGATTACTAAATTAAGAATGATAAGAGAGTCCCATGACAAATAAATAGTTTCAGAATTATATCTTATTTTCGTTTCGTTTGATTCAAAAATGAAAAAATTTCGATGTTTTCAACTGAGAAGATGGAAATTTTTATCCATGATGACAATAAATGATCTGAACGTATCTCAGGATCTCTATTGATTGAGAATGGAGATATACTTCTCATAAGGTATGACTAAAGTAACCTAGTTTCATTACTCGAAGCCCCATTACCCCATTTTTTGTGCTCTCAAAACAATATAACATGCATAAGACATTTGGGGCTAATATGGAAGTAGTTTGACTGTGTGTGGTCTCAATAATTGATTTTAGAGATTTCGACGAAACCTTTGAAACACGATTTGGATAACAATTTCAATGAAATATTGAAATTGTAAAATATTATTAAATAAAAGTTAGTGGATTTTGAAACTTTGAGATATGACTTAGATTGATGTTTGGTTGTTGGGGTTTGGGGGAGAAAAGTAGATAGTAGATGTCAAATCAATAACTTTATGTGTAAAAAATAGATAACAGATGTCAAATCAATGACTTTATAGGCCTCAAGTAGAATTGTGTAGATTTCGATTTGTCTTAAACTTGGAGTTTCATTTAAGACCTCTTCAAACTCTTTATTTGATAGGGTTTGACCCAATTTGAGTGAAACCAAACCAAGGCAAACTAGATCCATATACAGCCTTGAGGAGTTTAGTCGGAATCACCATAGACCTAGTTTAAATTTGTTAGTTTCATTAGATCAAATAAATTTAGATCTAGAGCTTGAACCGAATAAACATACCTACATTAGTTATATTTATGTTAAACATATTTCATTAGACTAAAAGAATTTCATCGAGCCAAAAAAGGGTAAATTTAATTATCAAATTAGTCGAGATTCGATAAAGACTAGAGACTAGAGAGGTAATGAAATGTGAAGCTCTCAAATTATATTTCGTTTTTCTGGAGGAAATCTCTAATTGTACTTTCTAAGGTAGGATTTTGATAAATTTATTAACTACTATTTAAATTGACTTTGAACAATAAAAATTTATTTGAGCTCGATTAACCATACAGTAAAGGTAAAAATATCAAATAACTAGAATAAACTTTGTTTTTATTTAACAATTGCCTATCATAAAATTTAAATTTGAAGAAAAAATTCTATGAAATCAAAAATAAGTTTAGGGTTGTGTAATTTAATAGTAACAAAAGATTCACCAAAATTTAAGAAGACGAGACCTTTTGCAAACATTTGGAATTGGAACGCCATGTGATGAATTTACTGGTGACCGGTGTGTACTTACACGTTTCCACATGATGATAACAACGTCATACACTCAAAGTGGTATTCCACGTGGCTAACGCTGATTAGATAAGAATATTATGCCTGAACGGTGTCGATTCATGAGCTGGAAAGGCAATATAGTGACGACATATATTATCCTGATTGTGACACTTTGTGACGGATGGAAGCAAGCAACTAGGGGTGGGCATTCGACATCGGGTTTCGGGAACCCGTCCCGTCCCGGTCGGGATTTTGTAGTTTGGGACGGGAGGTATGGTTGATTTTCGGGTTTCGGGAAATCCGAAAACTCAACAAACTAAATCGGGACGGTATTCGGGAAATATTTCACACCCGATTGGAAAAATCGAATCCCGAATTTCTTATTATACAAAATAAATTACCCCTTTCAATCAATCTCTTACTCTCAAACCCAAGCCTCATCACTTACCCCATGGTCTTGAAATTAACAATTCATGACCATAAAGAAAAATATAATGCTATGAAGGAGAAAAATAAAGAAAAGTGTGTTATTTCTACCATATAGGAGTTTAAAATTACTATTTTCGGGAAACCCGAATCCCGATCCCGAAAACCCAATATTTATCTGGAAACCGAGATACCGGGACCAAGTCAATTCAAATGGAATTCGGGTAGTAAAAATCAAAACCCGAATCCCAAAACTCCCGTCCCGAAATACCCAAAATCCCGAAATCCCGTCCCGATCCCACCCCTACAAGCAACCAATTAAAACGTCGTCTTGTTCTTCACTTTATTAATTTGGGCCACATGACCAGTCAACAATTTTGACAAAGCCTGTAAGATTAATGCAGATCGGAAACGCAATTTATTTGGTTCATTCATCTTCATCTTTAATTCTTCATCACTTAATCTAAATGGGCTGGGCTACAACAAGTTTAAATAACATGGGCCCCATTAAAATTTACTTTAAGGGCTTGGGACTAAGAGCATAATGTGAATTTGATGAGCTAAGCCCAAAACTTTTCTTATATCCAACATTTTTATTTGTTTTCGGGGGAAAATGTAGAAAACTGCTTCAATTATCAATAAACATGCATTTTAATTTTTTATCGATATCTCAATATAAATATTTGGAAAACTACAAGTATAAATTTGAGTATGAGCTATATACTTTTACAAATTATACTCACATTATATTATCACTTCAAACTATCTAGCTCATGAGGATATGTTTTGCCCAAATCGGGTTCGGCTGAATCCAAAGCATTAACATAGCAAGTGCAATATATTTGTTTTGAGATTGGAGCCTCGCGAAACTAAGCAAGAACTCTTTCAAATGGAGTTTGACAAAATCCATCAAACTCATCAAAAACCTATTAAAAAACTCACATCCAAACTCTTGAAATCTATAAAACCTAGATTTGACACTTACCTCCAATTTTTCCCCTCAAACTCTATAAAATAATTGATTTGACACATACCATCTACTTTTTTCCGCAAACTCCAACAACCAAACTCAATTCAAGTGGGAATTTAACTTTTTCATAACCACAAAATTCGACATCTAAAACTTAACCAAATGGGGTTTCAAATGTATCACCAAAATCATTCAAACTCTTTTTTTAAAATCGAGACCCGCGAAATCGAGTCAAACCCTTTCCAAATAGGGCTATAAAGTTTCAAAATTTTTGTGTAAAACTTTGTATAGGACTAGTTACATTTCCTCAACAATAATACTTTTTTTATTTTAAAAAAAGGTTAATTTCAAATACCTCTCATATACTATTACATATCACTCACTTACCTTTATTGTACTATCTAAACATTCACTTACCCCGTCTATTACATTATTCGTCCAAAGATGACAAAGCCTAATGGCTAGTTTTCTATAAAATACAGTATGTCGCAATTTTGCTTTCAACTATATATGTCCTTCTCACTCTGTATAAAAATCAATTTAATTTATTCACCTCTTTATTTACAATCAGTATTTTTATGGCCTCTTATTCCCTCTTCCTCAATTTGAAAGTTGGAATTGAGAAAAGAAAATTGCAGCGTGAATAGAAGTTTTACCAATATTCTTATAGATACCATAGTTTAAATGGTATTCTCGTAAGTTTTATTAATTTTAATTAAAAATATTGAGTTGACCGATAGTCTCAAGGGATAATGAAAGTTTAAACAATACATGGGAGATAAATGAATGTTTAAATTGTATAAGAAATATTAATTAAGATTTAAATAGTAGATGGAGGCAAATGATGGATATTTAATAGTATAGGGAAAATATCTTAAATTGACCCTACAAAAATTGTTAAAACGAATACATTTTGCCATGCAACCATTTTCTAATACAAATTTTATACATTTCTAAATAAATTATGCGCCAATAAAAATTCGAAAAACAGACGAAAAAGTATAAAATAAAGTATGGAAATGAGCACTCTAATACAATGGATATTTCTTGAGAGGCCAAACATTTATTTAACCCATCACCAATAAGTGATTTTCTTATATATAAAACTATAACAATTATTCCAACTCACTTTCACATTTGATTCCTACTTAGAGTTTGGACACGTGTTTGACTATTTCTTGAATTGGGGCCGTTTCCTTGTGGAGATGCACTAGCTTTCTACTAAGATATAGGCGATACTTCTGCAATAATTGGTTAATATATTAATTAAAAATATATAAAATAGAATATGAAAATGAAATGAAATTATTTGAACCTCAAGATGGCGTGCTACTGAACATTCATTAATTCGCAAATTTTCTTTGGAACGGCCTCTGCATTGATGGATAGTTTTTGAATAAATTGAATTAAAAAATCCGATAATAAAAAATAAAAAATAAAAAATAAAAAAATCGTAGTTACATACTGTCCCATCCAAGTTGATTAAGGGCAGCTACAAATTTCCGATGAAGGTCAATCGTCCAAACAATTTTATTTCCACTATTCATCTTTTATTCAAAACAATGGGAAGAAGAGGATTTTTTTTTTGCTTATTATGTGTGTGTATGTGTTGTTTATATAGGAGAAAAAAGTTTAAAACATGAGTACCATTACATCTATATGGAAATTTATTGTCATTATGTAGTGAAATAAACCGTGATTGACTAAATTAATTTATTTAAATTGTAGTTTTTGCAGCTTATTCGAATTTTAAATTCAAAAAATGTATTTCAAATACTATGGATTTATGTACCATTAATTTGAAGATTCTATTACCATATAACTTCCTCCTAGCTAGTTGTCACTAGGTAGTTTTATTTCATTCTAGACTTTAAATACCTTATTTTGCTTAGGGAATCACGGTTTACCATACTAGTATTATTTAGTGCTTTTGTGTGTGGTATTTTTGATAAAAAAAAAAAAAATTATTTTCACAAGCAAAATAACATTTTTCTTATTCTTTGAAGTATTGTGAACCACAACTATTTCTTATTATTAAATACTCATATTTTCTTCTTCTAGAATCGTGACCAATCCATTTTGAATAGAGAGAAAATATAGCATTTTGGATTGTATAAAATGGATGATGTTTAAAATATAATGTTCAGTTGCAATCCAACAAGGCCAAATACATAGAACCACTAAAAAATCCTAAGTGTGAAGTCGAACAGAAAATATTGGAGATCAATTTCCAACCTACTAGTATACTACTAAAGGTCGCTACACGAGGTCATATCAATAAATACATACATATATATTTGAAGGTGTCTTTTGACTCAAATTAATTATTTAGACCAAAATTCTAATTTCTTAGAATTTTGAATTTTCTAATAACATAGGAAAAATATCTAAAATTAACCCCTTTTTCTAATGTATACACAAATTTATAAAATTGTATGAAGAATTCCAATCCAGAATGTGTCAACAAGATTATGACTGGAAATCAAAACAAACAAGTCGAGCTCGTTTGAGCTCGGTTTGTCATACAAATCAAACAAGTTTTAGCATTATTTTTCGTTTGATAACTTTTGAATATCGATTCAAACTCGACTCGACAAATTAAAAATTGACAAAATACATATAAAATATCAAACTACTCGATCCATAAAATTTTAGACTCGATAAATTCAAATTAACTTGAACAATATAGTATTCGATGCTATTCGATTCATTTACACCACTTAACAAGATTGCAAGTTAGGCCAACTTTTTCTCATCAAAATGGCTAAAAGAATAGCTACTATAATAAGTGATGGGGACATGGGCAAGAGAAGCATGTACGGTGTGGGCCCACTAATAAGTGCGTCTTGGGTGGGGGCCAGCCCAAGTACTTTCTCCGCGTTGGCCCATTATCTCCGTACCCAATTGGCCTTTGTTGGCATAGGTCTACGTACAGGCTATATTTTGGGGCCCATTACGGCATTTAACTCCAAAACGTGTTAAAGTTAAACCAAATAATGGCTGCATCAAATTCTTTGTTTATAAGTTATCTATAACGAGTTAGAGGTGGTTGCTTTTTTTTTTTTAATTGTTACATCAATATCATAACTTCATTTTGAATCTATTTTAATTACTATCGAAGTATAAGATTAGACAAATACTCATATTAATGGGAGTTATAGGTTGTTTGTCCTCATCATTTTACTTGTTTGTTTCGATAAGTTAAATATTATAGATTTATATGTTTAAATTTTTCCCATGTTTTTCATGGATTTCATATTAAATATGGTGTTTGTTTGAACATTTGTGCTACAGTGGCATGATTGTTATTAAAATGTACATTTGATAAACTAAAAATGTTGGTCATGAGCTAGAGATTCTTTCGAAACCAATTGAAACAATAAAAAATTATGTTGAAATAGAAACTATTTTATATTTTTGCTTCGATGATTCAAAAACAGAAAAATTCTTATATTTCCGATAGAGAAATGTGAAAATTTCAATCATGGACCTCACGTTGGATCATACCAATTCTATTTTTTGTACTGAGAAGCAGAATATGGACTTACTAACCAGGCTGAAAATTCTCGACCTAATAAAGGGAGACAATGAGATGCTTCTCCTCATGACATATTAAAATTCACCATATGGATTATGTCAAGTTCACCGACATGACTTGAGCCTAACTCACCTCAAAAGCTAGCTAATGAGTTGAGGATCGTCCAAAACCTTATAAGGTGAACTTATTTTTGTTATCCAATCCATGTGGGACAATTTATTCTAGCTCTACAGAATATATAAAAACTAGTTGTTTTTTTTTTTTTTTTTTGAAAAAAGTATGAAAACTAGTAATGCCCATACATTCAACTTTATATAATTATAAATCTTTTCTACTACAAGAAAAGTGCACGTACGTTGTTCGTGTTTAGTTACTTTCATGGACAATTCTTGTAAATTAGAGAAAAAAATAACTTTAAATTGTCATAGAATAGCACAAGTTAATGACTGGAATTCAATTTATTTTTTATGAATTTATATTTATGAATCTATTTTATAGAAAAAATGATGGTTTTAAATAAATTTAATCAAATAAAATTATAACTGGTTTAGTCATGAGATGTTGTAAAATTTGTTCTAAAATAATATCATAAGAAAATTATTTAGTTCATTCAGTAATAGCAGTTTCATTTTAAAGCTCTATTTATTTGTTTTAAGGGCTACACAACAATTAAAGTCTACAACAATTCATTTTAAAAGCTCTGTTTTTTCATTGTTGTGTAGTTTCATACCATAGTATTCGGTAAAGCTCTTTTTTAAAAAGTCCATTTTCCTAGATTTTACTTGTTTTTTCATTGATTTTACCCATTTTTTTCATTAATATCACAGTTTCACCGACTTTAGCTTTTTTTAACCGATCTCACCTATTTTTTCATCCACCTTTTTTCACTAATTTCATTGTTTCACTATATTCATCCAATTTTAACGTCGCCTGAATTCTCATGGATTTCATATGTACTTATCGATTTCATGGACTTTTCATTGTTTTTCCTATTTAAATCTGCTTTTTACCAATTTAGCACGTTTTCACATATTTCCCACTTTTTTTCCCACTGGTATCACATGTATTTTCAACAATTTACCCTAAATTTTCATTGATTTCACATGTTTTCACTGACTTTACTCTATTTTCGAGGTAAATGCATAATACTACCCTGTGTTATGCGAAACTTGGAAAAAAATACCTTGCAATTTTTTTTTTTGCACCAAACTTCCTTATACTTTCAAAAACCCTGATTAAGAAACCCAATCTCCGTTAGTTATAACTAACACCATTAATTTTTTTATTGAATTTTCTAAATTACTCCTAGATAGAATTAAAATACAAGGGTATTTTGTGCAAACATTCAAAAGTACAAGGGAGTTTTGCACAAACATTCAAAAGTAATAGGAAGTTTTGCGCAATTGTTTTCTAATACGTAATAGTTTGTTAGTCACATAAGATTCAATGTTTTCTAACAATAGGTAATAGGCTAATAGCTTGTTTGGTTGTTAGGACAATGAAAAGAAATTGTGAGAAAATGTAGTTTTTATTTTTCTATATGGTTTGGATAGCACGAAAGGAAGTTACAAATTTTCCTTCATTTTAAAATATTTTCCTACCAATTTGATGGGAAAATCCAGGAAAAATTCATGTCTAATTATATTTACCAATTTGATGGAAAAAGGGTATTTTTGTCTTCACTAAAAAAAGAAAAAAAATTAATTATTTACACTTTATAACAAGTATATAGATTTTATTAATTTGTTTTTCAAACTCTCAAAATTTGTCACATATTTAAAGAGAAAAAACAAATTAGCAAATTCTCCTTCTAGTGTTTTTTTATAGTTAGATAACATTATTGGATATTACGTTTCAGCATATAAATAAGCTTAGTTTTGTAAATTATATGAAAATTGTTGAGGGATATTCCAAACAGCTCCGGATCAGAATTATTCACTCTAATCAAGATTGATCTTATCTGATCAAGATCGATCCCGATCAGTTTGAAGCACTCATCGATCAAGATCAAGACAATCATTTCAGATCCGGAAAGGTCAGAAGAAGCATTATCGATCTACACGTCCGATCACAACTTCCAGATCAACTCCTGGGCCGCACCAGACCTTGGGCCTTGGGCCTTAGGGCTCTATCGTGGAGACACATGGAACTCTATAAATACTAGTACTTTTAATGATGTAGGGGACTTTTGGAGAGGCTTTTCCACACTCTGCTGCTCGGTGTAGCTAGATCAATAGACTCTTCTTGTATTACTTTCTTGTATACGACATCCTATAGCTTTGGATCAGACCCTCTTTTGTAAAGCTCTGGATCGATATTACTAATAAATTAGTAATTACCCCCATTGACTTGATCTTATTGGTTATTATTTACTATTTTTCGTGGTCTCACGAATTACGGCTAAATCAGTTGGTGTCCACTGTGGGGCCTGGTCGATTGCTAGATCGAAATATGCCTAACACAAAGAATATCATAAGTGTCAGGATACTCGAGAAGGGTCAACCTTCTGCCTATCTTGCACGAGCTGATCCCCGATCAACAATCTCCGAACAGAGAAGTCAAGCTCAATTCAGCCAGAAGGAAAAGACTACATCTTATGACTAGGCAATAACTTTTGTTCGTCCCGATGATCGAAATTAACAAGAGTAAAATCTGTTGACATAACTCTATCCTCGAAATTTATGAAGAGAGTTAGAAAGTAAAATCTATTAATATGATAACTCTATGCTCGAAATTAACAAGAGTAAAATATGTTGATATAACTTTGTGATCGAAATTTTTGAAGAGTGTTAAAGAGTTAAATCTTTTGTTATAACTCTATGCTCGAGATTTATGAAGATAGTTAAAGAGTAAAATCTATTGATATAACTCTATGCTCGAAAATAAGATGAGTAAAACCATTTTTGGTATAAACTCCTTGATCCAAAAATAATGAGTAAGACCATTAATTTGGTATAAAATCTTGATCGGAAAAGATGAGTAAAACCATTTTTTGCATAAACTCCTTGGTTGAAAAATAATGAGTAAAACCACTAATTTGGTAGAAACTCTTGATCGAAAAGATGAGGAAAACTATTTTTGGTATAAACTCCTTGATCGAAAAATAATGAGTAAAACCATTAATTTGATATAAACTCTTGATCTAAAAATATTGAGTTAAGACCATTAACTTGGTATAAACTCTTGATCGAAAAATAATGAGTTAAACCATTAATTTTGTATAAACTCTTGATCGAAAAATAATGAGTAAAACCATTTTTGGTATAAACTCCTTGATCGAAGAAGATGAGTAAAACCATTAACTTGGTAAAACTCTCCCAAGTAAATATTGAGCATAAATCGTTGATCGGTAAAGCTCGATCTATGATCTACGATCCATAAAGGAATAAAACCATTAAGTTGGTGAAAATCCCAATCTTATGAGTATAACCGTCAATCAGTAATGCTCGATTTGTGATTTACGGTCCATGATCTACGATCTACGATCCATAAAGGAATAAAACCATTAAGTTGGTGAAAATTTCAATTTTATGAGCATAAACCGTCGATCGGTAAAGCTCGATCTATGATCTACGATCCATAAATGAATAAAACCATTAAGTTGGTAAAAATTTCAATCTTAGGGTTTGGGCCTAGATTGCCTTCATTTTCCCCGGTCAGCAAGATATGGCTTAAATCTAGGGTCATCTTTCAGTTTGGTCTCGATTGATCACAAGTAAATTGATATGCTCATTAAATACGCTCCAATCTCACTTATTTGGAAGTAATGGTGATGATTCGTTTTCCCGGCTAGAAAAATCGCAATTCAAGCCCTTGAAGAAGTTACAGAACGTTAAGAAGCTATCATATTTACTTCAACAATTTGTATATCTCAACCGATATGTGCTATTTTTCCCTTGGTCGATTTTTATCCCAATGGGTTTTTCCAAGCAAGGGTTTTAACGAAGCATGTCCGATATACAATGGGAAGCAATTCAAAGGCTTGTTTTTACTTCTCCGAGCTACAACTACACTTACGCTCGAGAAGTGGGAGGGTACTGATGAGGGATATTTCGTACAACTCCAGATCGGAATCATCCCCTCTGCTCAAGATCGATCTTATCTGATTAAGATCGATCCCGATCACTTAGAGGCCTTCATCGATCAAGATCAAGACAACCATTTCAGATCCGAAAAGGTCAGAAGAAGCTTTATCGATCTACACGTCCGATCACAACATCCAGATCAACTCCTGGGCCGCACCAGGCATTGAGCCTTGTGCCTTAGGGCTCTATCATGGCGACACATGAAACTCTATAAATACTACTATTTTTAATGATGTAGGGAACTTTTGGAGAGGCTTTTCCACACGCTATTGCTCGGACTAGCTAGATCAATAGACTCTTCTTGTATTACTTACTTATATACGTCATCCTATAACTTTGGATCATACCCTCTTTTATAAAGCTCTGAATCGATATTAATAATAACTCAGTATTTACCCTTATTTACTTGATCTTATTGGTTCTTATTTACTGTTTTCCATGGTATAACGAATTACGGTTAAAAAAAAAAAAAAAAAAAACCTTATATCTAGAATCAATTATGACAAACTTAATCTTAACATTAATCAATTCTAGTAATAGTTTTCTCTTGGAGGCAATTATTCACTCATGTCAAACTCGCCCTATTTAAGTTTGATTTTACATTGTTATAACTTATACGTAAGAAAATAAATTTGTATAATATTTGTTGTATTATAATTTTTTTAGTTGAGTTTCGTTAAATTGAAAAAAACAAAATATAGATAAAATATCAACTATACAATTTGATTAAAGCTCGTACGAGTCAACTAATCTACAAAGTACAAACAATTGAGTTCAACTCGAGTTTATCAAATATTCAATTCGATTAAAGCTCGTTTGAGCCGACTAATCTAATAAAACCAAAACACATCCAACTACAATTTCAAGTTCAATATGAAAATAATACCAAACTTGAAAAATATTTTGTTCATCATGTAACTCTAGTGGTTGTAAACTTGATTTAATAAGTCAAAGAATATATACATGAGAATAATTTATTTGGTTTAAATTTAAGAGTTTGAAGCTCGTTCAAAACTAGTTATCAAATTTATCAAATTAATCAGAAGCATAATTATATGTTAGCAAGAATTTCAAATAAACCTCAAATAAAATGATCATGTCAATGAGGTCGTAGCCCATTGACAAAGTTGATGTCCCAGAATCATGAGGTCATATATTCAATTTTCACTAATATTAGTTTTCTCTAATTTACTATTAGTGTTTGATATTTGAATTTTCTATGCAATTTGATTATTATCGAATGATAAGTCTGATTAATTAGTGATATTGATGTCATGATTTAATTATCGTTTCACTAAAAAATGATTATGTATTTTTTGACGTTATTTATTTCCACCTCGTGCAACATGACTTATATATCATTATTTTCCATCCAGAATGCTCACTTTTTTACAAGTTGAAATTCTTTTTACGGATTCCCAATTGTTTCATTAACGACAAGTACATTTTTGTTCAAATGGGGATTGGTGAAATTATTTCATGTTGTGAATTTATACTCGCGTTCGCACGTAATAATCATATCATGCATGAATCAAAATGACTTTGATATATGACTTTCTAAAGTGAATTTTTGGCAGGAAAAACAATTACTTGATTTTTATGTTCCTTAATATTATATCACCAAACACCAAACCATTATTTTTATCATTAAAAATGGAAATGGAATGTAATATTCATCTAGTGTGACTAGGATTATCAAGTTGTTGTGTAATGTTCCAAGTGAGCCATAACTATTATGATATTATTATTTTTTTAAATACTATATTAATACGTTATTACTACATTAATATCTATTTAATAATATATCATCATTACATCAGAATCCTTACAATAATGTCAAATTAAAAAAAATAACTATTAAATAAAATTAGAAGTAAATACATATTTGTGGAAAAATTAAATTCAAGACCTCTAACTCAAGGTGGTTGGGCCAAGTGGTAGTGACTTGTGATTCCTAGAGGCGAGACTCAAGTTCGAATCCTACTGGAGATACTACACCGGGGAGGACCTATACCCTTTGCACTTTTCGGTCCGAGCTGTAAATACACACTCTAGTAGATAAAAAAATAAAAAATAAAAAAATCCAAGACCTCTAAATTAAATCCTGGACCTCATCTTTGGCACTAGGCAATTATTTCATTGGCTAACTATTATGATATTATCGAAAGCATGATATTGTCACCACTACTCCGCCAAGAAGCTAATCAATTTAAGACGTATCTTGTGGTATAGAAATATTTTGTTTATAGGGCAGTACCGCGAACAAATTTAATAACCTAGGTCGATACTCAAATGGGTCGAAGTTAGATCGGGCCGAATCTATATCCATATCCGTTTTATGATTTAGTGTAGCAAGTGGGGGGTTGCATGGACCCCCCTGGATTTCTAGTATTTGTTTAAAAAATCATAGGTATGTTAATTTTTTGAATGAAAAATAGATATAATCTTTGTATAATTTAGGTTTATTATTGTCTATAGGACCCCACTGATGAAAATTAAAATTTATGTGGTGACAGGTTCCATATTTTAATTAGAGTATGGTATTAAAAATATAATTCTACTTTACTTATAAACACTCATATTAATAAAAAAAAAATTTATCAGGTGAAACTTTTTAATATAATTTGAATATCAGACAAAATCATTATACTTCTTTTGTATGTACGAATATTAGCAAAGTAAAATGCCACAAAGCGCGCTTCAACTCAACAACAACATGTTCTTTCATTTTACAACCACAATAAATTATTTCAACCGAGCATGAGGGGGGTTGCCGACGGTGCTCGATTGGAGAGGCAAAAATATTTTTTTCATATATATTAGGCCATCTCCAACCGTCGGCAACACAATTAAGTATTCGAGCACCGTCGGCAACACAATTAAGTATTTTTTTCATATATATTAGGCCATCTCCAACCGAGCATGAGGGGGGTTGCCGACGGTGCTCGATTGGAGAGGCAAAAGGAAAAGGGGGGGATTGGACGAGCACGACGGAGATGCATTGAAGGGCAGGGGATTGGGCAATCGGGCGGTCATTGAATGACCTTGCCCTCCAGGCATAAGCGTTGTGTGTATGCCTGAAGGTGGGTGGCCGCCACTTGGCGACCACCCATTGCTTATATTTTTTTTTTTAGTTTTAGTTAAAAAAAAAATTGTTAGATTTAATTGTAAAAATAGTTTTATTTATTTTCTAAAATTTTGTAAATTAGTTTTATTTATAATAATTAGTTTTATTTATTTTTAATATATGGATTGTCATTAGTTTAATTTATTTTTAATAAAATTGTATTTTTTTATTTTTTGTGTTAGATTTATTAAATTGATTAATTTAATTGTGGAATTTAAATTTTTTATGAGTTTTTTAAATATTAAAAAAGTATGTTGATTTTAATTAGAAAATTTATTATTATTATTATTGTTAATATAATCATTATTATCATTATCATTATTATTATTAAAATAAGTGAGAGTGAAGAGAGTGGGGAAAGTGAGTGGAGAAAGTTGTAAAATTGAATTAAATGGAGGTTGATTGCCATTCGGTTGGAGATGAGCTTTTAATTGGACAAAATGACAATTAGGCAAGGGCAATTGGGCAAAGATAGGGTCCAAGAGGCAATTGGGCATTGAGTTCGGTTGGAGATGGCCTAATCACAATTAATAGTGTGATGAATTTCTGACATACCGACATGTGATTGGTCTAGTGGAAGTGACTAGTCACTACAAAGTAGCGAACTCATGTTCTAATCCCTGTTGGGAGAGATTCTCACTTAATGTGACCGACGCGCCTCAAAATGGATTAATCCCTTGGAAAGAAAAAAAAAAATTTGACATAAAAATGTGTATAAAAATATAAAATTATCATTAATCCGGTCCATAGATTTTTTCCCTACTTATTTGCTGTCGTAATTGTTCAATAACTTTGTTGGTGATTCCTTATCTTTGCTAGTCAAGAAAGACAAAAATATTCTCCAAAGGATGGGTAGCTAAAAACCTTCAGAAGGCGTGAGGCAGAATTTTGCAGGGAATCTGCAGAAGGAAGCTTCTGCATGGAAATCAAATTCCCATTCATAAATTTTAAAATTAAGATTTCAGCATAATAATAAATTCAAAAATCGGAAAAGATTCGTGGGTCTACACTCTACAATTGTCAATACTAAAAAAACAGTTCAAGCCCTTTATTTCCCAACTAGTTAGGAATCATTTTATTTTTCCTATTTCTTTTTTTTTTTTGAGTAACTTAGTATTGGAATGAGATAATTTTTTGACTAAGCCACCCAAAAGAAAATAGATTCAAGCAACAAAAAAACGTGGTACATAGGAGTCCAACAGCTTTACTTCCTACCTTAGTACAAAAAAGTAGTCGACAAGTAACATGTGAAATTAAAGGGTATGAATGAGTCGAGTAGTATCAAACGAAATATTGTTCAAGTTTGATTTGAATTTTTGATCAAACCTAAAAGTTTGGTTTGATTGTTAAGCAAACCAGTTTAAATGAGCTTTGATCGAACAAACTCTCGAGCCGGATTTAGGGTAACTTGATATTTTACATATAATTTCGTCAATATTTAGGTTATCAAGCCGAGAACCGAACTTCAAAAGTAATCAAACGAAATATATTGTTCAATCTTGTTTGATATAATAACAAATCGAGCTCAAATTAACAAACTTTTAACAGACGAGCTCGAATCGTGTAGTGAGTAATTTAGTTTGATTCTCAATCCTAATATTATCCAGTCTAAACAATATATTATTTAATTATTAATTTTTTTTTAAAAATAGTCATATATGTGTATAGAAAAAAACAAGTACGTATGTAAATTAAATGTCATTCTTATTGCTTATAGAGAGGAGGGGGGATTCGAAGATGATTGTGAAAACAGTGCAAGTAAAGTGAATGCAATTAGAATGCCTATTGATTTGAAGATGGTCGTGTATATAACGCAAAAAGGTTGGTCGTACTCGTGTCCATTTGCCATGCCGAAGGTTGATCTCTATTTATAGATGTCTTACAGGAGTGATACTGTCTTCTGTTCTGCCAATTGTAGTGTGAATTCTTGATTAGGCGGATCGATCATGAATGCACTTGCAACCTCCATTGGTTTATGAGAGATGTTTAGAGAGCCGATCAAGTACATATATGGCCAAATAAGTTGGAGAATATGTGTCCACAAATGCGTGTTAACTATAACCCAAAACAAAAAAAATACATGCGTGTTAATCTTCTGCAACGATTTCGGTCAGTTTGAGTTGTACCCAACTTAGCCATGAGTGGCTACGCATTGGTGCATCGGGTCTCTGTCCATTTAAGATGGCGAGAGTTTTGAACTGATTATGTCATCAAAGATTTAACGCGAGGATACATGCATCCGTATGTCATGTCTAATGTTTTATAATCGCCGTTGAGATCATGGCGCCGATGTTGCGATGTTTTGTCAATTTTAGTAGCACAATATGTATCTGATTATTTTAAACAATACACCAATATAACTGTTGAAAAAAATGACAATTATGAAATCAATACTATTTTCAAGGTCTTCGAAGACCAAGTTCTTTTCTCAAACAAAAAAAGAAAAATACCAAGTTCTTAAATTACTTTTTTCATCTATTAAATTCTTTATTTTAAATTTTGGAGGTGGGAGTGGGATGGCACTAATCATTTAAGGGCAAAACAGCAAAAAGGGTACACAAATTTGCAGCAAAGGAAAAAAGTAGCACAGACTTTTTATACAACTTCCACAAATGCCACGTGTAATACTATCATTGACTGGATCCTGCCCCGAGATTCATTTTTGCTCGAGCGTGAAACTGGACATATTCTCTTCTCCTTAAAAGCATCTCTTCCCTTCATAAAAAGCTAGGCCCGTTAAAGTACAATTAAATAATCATTGTATATTCATTTAAAATAATTCTCTTTTCATTAAAAGGCGAAAAAATATTTTAATTACATTAGGATGATAAAAAGGTAAAATGAAAATAATTAACTAAGTAAAAGGTAAAACTTGATGTGTTACCAAGACAATATGACGCATAATATTGATTGAAAAAAAGTTTAGATGGTACTTAATTATGGATAATAATGTAAATATATAAATGGAGATTACAATTGACTTTGGGAGTTAGTAATCTGCTTTTTAGAGTAGCATTTGCGAATTGCGATTCAAAATATGATTTATGATTATTTTTTCTTGTCGCTACAACAAAAAATATATATTTCTGCAATTGAGATTATCAAGTAATTAGGCGCAAATTAATTATTTGTTGATATTGCATGCGTAAATAACTAAATAACGACTGTATATACATGTGATCATATTTTTCATGTAATACCAACAGGTGATTGGTCTAGTGGAAGAGACTAATCACTATAAAGTAGCAGACTCAGGTTCGAATTCCTATTGGGAGAGGTTCCCACTTTATGTGTCCGACGCGCCTCGAAATGGATTAAATCCTCGTGAAACCGAAAAAAAAAAATTCTCATGTAATTCAAAACTCTATTTGATTTTAGTATTGATCTAAACAAATTTACTATATCTTTGATTCCAATGCGTAAGAAAATCGACTAATTAAATAAACTAAACATAACAACTCGTATTTTCCGAAAACAAATTCATCATCTAACTCAAATTTGCAGGTAGAAATTGTAATAGAGCAACCCATATATTGGTTTTATCCTAACATATATGGTCTCTTTGTCCTCAAACATCCATTATACTTCTCATATTTTTTATTAGTTCAATGTTGTATAATCAAAGGAGAATCATCATCTAAAAATATTTCATGTTCGTTTTATTTAAGGAAAATATTCTCTCAATATTAAGCTTATATTGTATTTGAGAAAATTATTAGATTTTTGTAAAGAATAGCATTATGAATAAAATCTATTTATTTTGTAATAAAAAAATACAGAAACTCTATATTTAACCATGGATCAAAATTTTCATCTTTTTTTGTAAAAAACATCAAAATATTTCTGTTTTTGAATCAATGAAAACGAAAATAAAGTGTATTTCCGAAACTCTATATTTGCCTTGAAACTTCCTCTTTTACTTAATTTGATAATATTATTCATAGTTTTTCAGAAACGTTTTCGGGAACTTTTAAAAAAAAAATTATACTCAGCTGACTTAAACATACATAAAAAACGAAACTTTAATCCTTTCTTTTAACATTTCTAATTACAAGACTTAATCAATCAAACTTTCTTCTTCTTTAAAAAAATTAGTTCACGGACGTTCGAAGAGCCGAAATTGGGTTCATTGAGAACCACTACTATTTTTTTAAACTATAGTCTTATTGCAATTCCGTCATTATTTTTTGAAAGTGACACCAAATTAATTGTTTTTAACTAAGATGATTTCGCAATTTTCATTTCCCACAAATTGTGAGAAGCTTCGTTCCCATTTTTGGATAATGTTTGAATAACACAAACCACCACTCCACTATCCCAAAAAGACAAAACACAAAAGACAGATTGATTATGCACTTAAAACTATCAAGTTCCAAATGATGAGTGACAAGTGTCAATGCGGGGAGGAATGTAGAAAACTTGAATGTTAGTGCTTTGTAAAATAATAGATATACATGTCAAATATATTTGTAAAATTAGAGAAAGAGGAAGTCGTATTTCATTCACTTGGCTTCTAATTTATAGGCGTATTATAAATTACAGAATCACGTCAAAAACTAAAAAGATAAAGATTAAAGGCTAGGATACAGATAAAGATAGACTAAAAAGTAGAAATTAACTAAAGCATTAGACACTAAGAGATATATTTGTTGGTCAGGATTTTGGCAGCGATTGTCCTGTGGGAGAGGCCAGGGTCAAGTACTCACAATCGACTCGTGGGGCACTTATGTGTGTGAATGCATCTTAACATCAATTGGTTTGGGGACAACTGGTAGCGCATGAAGTCCTACAAGTGGTATCAGAGTCAATGTCACGGATTTGATTCCCAGTGGGAGCAATTGTTGAGGGGAAGATTGTTGGCCAGGATTTTGGTAGATTTTGTCCCATGGCGTAGGCTAGGGTCAAGTCACAATCGACCCGTGGACGCTTGTGTGTATGATGCGAATTTTCGAACACCAATTAATTTTTGAGCAACTGGTAGCGCCTGAGGTCCTACAAGATTGAAACTAACTAAGATATTGAACACTTGTGTACTCCTTGAATTCGTCCAACAATATTGCTACGATTAGATGTTTTTTTTTTTTTTTTTTTTTTTTTTTTTTTTTTTTGCATCTAAAGAAAGAAAAAAGATAATTTATTTTTCTTTAAATTTAGTACGGAAATGGCATTTTTCTTGTATTATGAGATATCTTCTGGAATTTATAATTGAAAGATCAAATGTTGGAGGCAAGCCTTGCTATATTTATCTATTATGGTTAAAAAAAAGAACATTAAGCTCATTTCTCATTAATTGGGGACGGACCCAAGAAATGTCTAATATGTATACATTTGTTCTGTTAATGATAATTGACGATATCATGCTTATATATTTTTATTGTATTGTATTATTTTTTCTTGTGGAAGAGGCGTGAAATATTGAATTTAATGTGATTATAAAACTAGATTACTCATGTAACGTTTGAAAAAAGAGGCAGACTCACATTGAAATGAACAAATTGTTAATTTGCTCTATTTTATTCTGCTCAAGTATATTAAGCTCGTTACAGTAAAAAAATGTGAAGATAGAATGATAGATCAATTTTCTGATAAAATGCTCTATTTAAAACTAGACATTTATGAGTACTAAAAATATTATTATACTATAATAGTAATGCTGCAATTAAAGTGTTAATATATCTAATAAAGAGATTACTCTCTATGTTTAAATGACAGTATGAATAATAGGAAACTATTAAATGATTATTTGGGGTCAAATTTGAGTTAATGTCAATTTACCCACGTGATATTCATAATGTTCAATTGCCTCCCTATGATTTTAAAAAGAGAATTTTACCCCCTTGTAATCTTACAAAAGTTTCACATCTCCTCCGTGACATTTTTATATGTGGCACTTTACCTCCTCGCGTTATGATAATGTGACAGTTTACCTCCATGTGTTATGATAATGTGGTAGTTTACCCTTATGTGTTATAATAAATATGACAATTTATCCCCCTTTGTTACAACCACACTTTTCATGCCAACACTCAATTTCGGCAAGTAAGTTACACTCTGCACCTGAAGGAGATAAATTGCTTCTTTAAAATTTTCACAGGGTGTAAAATACTATTTTTCAAATCATAGAGAAATAAATTGAACATTATTCATTTAACAGATCGGTATTGACAATAACTCGGTCAAATTTTATGGGCAAGTGGGAAGCAAATGGTACAAAATTAAAGCAAAAGTTATATCTGGTTTTTGCTGTTATGTTGTGTTGTAAGCTAGTAAAACAGCCTTGAACGGCGCCGTAGTGTACTTTTTATTGTCTTTTCATGTAGTTTTCATACTTTACACCTTGTAGAACATAATGGTTGATTAGTAATTCTGTTATATTTCCACCATGTATTTTAGCTGGTTCAAACTTTTAATTAGTATGGAAAAGTGGAGTTCTACATCAAAATAATTTACTTTGTTTTTGTAATTATTTGATCTTACACTTTTGCTAAAAGAGTATTTGCATATTGGTGGGTATTATATTATTATTCAAAATTGCATTGTCGATTTGAAGAAAATATTATAAGACAAAATCGTATTTGGTGACAAAGAAAAAAGTATGAAAATTTAAACTTGAAAGAAAATCTAGAATAGTATTATAATTATCATGCTTAACACGATACTAACATCAATTAAGGCATCACATGGACAAATATAAAACTAAGAATTTTATTTTTTTATTGATGCCAACCAAAGTTTGGAAATAAGTCTTATTTTTGAAATCTTTGACGAATAAAATCATGATTTTATACACAATATTATACATTTGAAATCATACCGCGTTCAACAATAATAAAATCGAGAAATCTCATTTCCTCCTAGAAATTGAGACTACAATCACTTATTATCTTAGGGTTGTAAATTGAAATTCATGGCATATATGGAAAGATCAAATAAAATGGACCTAAACATATTCTCAAGGGCAATACAAGTTCTAGTATTATTGAAATTAAAAATCTAACTAAGACTTAATTCGATCAAACTTATTTAATTATAAAATAACTCTTATCATTTTCATTTGAAACATTGCAGAATCACATAATCAATGTACTTAATTTGATCAAGGTAAGAATAATTTTTATTTTATTATATTTTTAAAATAAATAAATAGTCTCCATCTAAAGAAAGTGGGAGAAAAAGGGTGGACAAAGCTTAAGTACATTACTCTATGGGATTGTGCAATAAATGCACTTACCTTACAAACATTAATGCCCTTTTGGTAACATTGAAATTAATGAATAACACCATGTGCTTAACACCTAATTAATCACTACTTTTTAAAGCTATTGGCAATTACATAGAGATTTATATATTCCATATATATTGAAAGTGCCTAGAATGAGGCCGACCTCCATATTGTATGTGTTTGTATCTTATTTAGCAAGAGTTATAGCACATATTTGTAGTACAATGTTACTTTTTTTTTCTTCTTTTTTTGTGAGGAAATGTAAGATTATTTATGCAATTATGAGCAATCCAGTGATATTCAATGATCCAATTCTACTATGTATTTGAAAAATTAAATTTACTACACCACATTATATTTAATAGTGCATAAAATAACTTCTTTTTAGTCAGCATCAGTTTAAATAATATTTCGAAGAATAAAAAATTAAATGTGTTTTTTCTTGTAACAAGAATTTTTTGAACGAATAACATGCACAAAAGCACACATTAATACTAATATGATAAGAGTAACAACCTAAAAATTAAAATAGGTAAACTAATTAAATTTATAATAACTAGGAAAAAGTTTATATGGCAATCAAATCTTTTTATTAATGGTACATAAATTCGAAATTACCTTTTTCTTCTTTGAAGGCGATAAATATATTTTCTGAATTTAAAATTTAAAATACCTTGCAAAAGTTGCCATTTTAAAGAATTTAGCTTCACTCATCATTTCTTTAACTACACAATGATAATAATTTTCCATGTCGACGCTACTCCATCTATTATAAACTTTTTACTTCTATTTTTTTTTTGGGAATAATGTAAAACAAGATTCTTTTTTATCATCTCATGTAAAATAATAGTAGCGATTCGGAAATCAATTATAGGAGAATTAATTTTACTAAAATGGATTTTGGCAATAAGTGATTATGATAAAATTCAATTATAAAATAATTGCTTTTGGATAATAGCTTTTGCAAAAGTAACACTTTAGTAGTTTCTGAAATAAGTTGATTTTTAGCTTCTGGAGATCTCAAAAGCAATTATGATATTAGGGGCCAAATACCATTAAAATCACGATTGACTAAAAACAATTTCTATAATTGGGGCCAAACACTTCAAAAATCACAATGGATGTCTAAAAGTGCTTTTAAGATCTCCTATAACCACTAAATATTAGGAAACAGACTTCAAAATTTATTTTATCTTTTTTCTAACTTTTTAATAAAATAAGGAAAAACGCACAAAAAGAGTAGAAATTAATAACCCTAATTTAAATTTTATGAAGAAAATCAATTTTCTGCTGGCGTGGGGTTAGTTAAGCTCATAGCTGGATCACTCAACGCCCAAAACAAAAAAAAAAAAAAAATGAGCTGAAAATTAAAAAATAAATTCCAGAAAAGGCATAAGCTTCAATGTCTTTAAATCTCATAAAAACAACACGCACATATATAGGAGTATAAAGCAACAATTTCTCATCCTCTTATTCCCCTTTTTCTCTTCTTCTCTAAAACCTCTGCAAAAACAAAATCGAGTTCAATCTTGGGAAAAAAAACCCTTTTCCCTTATCTTATCAATCTCTAAAACTTCTTGGAATTTTCTATTATCCATCAAAATTGTTAAACATTTTATGATTTATAACCTATTTCCCAAGTGGGTTTTGTCATTTTCATGCAAATACTGAATTTTGAATAAAAAATGAATCTTGGAATGAATTTTACTAGTTCAAGTTCTTCATGGAAGTCAAATGATAAAGCTTCGGACCAGTTTCCGGCGGGTCTAAGAGTACTTGTTGTAGACGACGACCCCACTTGTTTAAGGATCTTGGAAAAGATGCTTAGAAATTGTCTCTATGAAGGTAATATAACGCACAGTTACACCCTGTATGTATGTGTTTTAAGGTATATTATTTATGTTTGTGAAAAATTGAATTTTTAGTGTGATTTTTTTGTGGATTTTTTATATGTGTATACTTGACAGATCTTTACATAAGAGTTTTTAATTTTTGAGTTATAATTGTGCCAAATCATGTAATATTTTGGATAATGATTTTAATTTTTTGATAGAGAAGAAGGGGCTTTTGAAATCTGAAGCTAGATGGTTGACTTTGGATCTAGTGCTTTTAAGTATTCTCAGATGTATTTTGTGATATTATTTAAGTTGTTTATCAAAGATAAATAGTATTTAGGGGTGTTATGTTTGATTGAATAATTTGGATTCTTGAAGCTGATTTGTGTATATTACCTTTTTTTTTATGTGTATATTATTTAACACTAAGATATGCTATTTCATTTGGATTTTTTAGGAGATTTATGTAAATCTTTTTATATTTCAGTTACCAAATGCAATCGAGCAGAGATTGCGTTGAATTTACTTAGGGATAATAAAAATGGCTACGATGTCGTTTTAAGTGATGTCCACATGCCAGACATGGATGGCTTTAAACTTCTAGAGCTTGTTGGACTCGAGATGGACTTGCCGGTTCTAAGTAAGTATTATTCTCTTCAAATTTTATTCGCCTTATTATTACGAACAAATGTATTACATGATTTGAATGGTAGTATAGTACTTTTCCTTTTCTGAGGCTCTTTTTTTGTTGTGTAGTGATGTCGGCGGATGATAGTATGGATGTTGTATTGAAAGGTGTAACTCACGGGGCATGTGACTATCTCATTAAACCGGTTAGGATGGAGGCATTGAAGAATATATGGCAACATGTGGTTCGTAAAAAGAAGCACGAGTGGAAAGAAAAGGATTTTGAACAATCGGGAAGTTTCGAAGAGGGAGAAAAGTGTCAAAAACCACTTGAAGATGTTGATTATTCATCTTCGGCTAATGAAGGGAATTGGAGAGGTTCCAAGAAAAGAAAGGATGAAGAAGATGAATCGGAAGATAGGGATGATACATCTCAACTGAAAAAACCGAGGGTAGTTTGGTCAGTTGAGCTCCATCAGCAATTCGTAAACGCTGTTAATCAACTTGGAATTGACAGTACGGATCTTCTTCCCCTTCTTTTATGGTCTTTTTTGCCCTTCCTTTAAATTCATCAAGTTATGTTTTTGTCAAGAGTATATTCAAATGAAGTTTGATAATTATTAACATATAGTAGTATTTAGAAATAGCGAATTATCTTTTCTTTGGTCTTTGGTCTTTGGGTTTGTAGGGTGTTAAGTGACTCATAAATTTTTCGAGGTAAGTGAAAGCTGTCCTGACACCCATTATTAGAAAAAAACGGAAATAATATCTCAATCAAATATACGTTGTTTTGACGCTTCCTAGTTATTTCCATCAATTGAGTTGATCCCTATTTGAGAATATCTTAGGCCTAGCAAAACCTTTTATGTTTCTCAAAGTTTCCACCGTGTAATAAGTAATACAAGTAATATAATGAAGAACAGGATAACAAACAAATTTACCCGAAAATCCCAGTTAGATCACTTTACTTTTGTGACTTCGTTCAAAACTTATGTATTTGATTTAGTTTTTACATAACACGGATTGTTGTGCTAGCAGTTTGTATTAGAAATGAAAATGATGTTCATATTATCGATAAAATTTTGAAATGATCTAAATTTCCTTGCAGAGGCCGTTCCTAAGAAAATCTTGGAATTAATGAATGTTCCCGGTCTTACAAGAGAGAACGTTGCAAGCCATCTTCAGGTTCGACTAATTTTTTTTTTTAATTCTCTTACTCCATTTAATTTTTTTACTTACATAGCCAAATATTGCAGAAGTTTAGATTATATCTTAGAAGGCTAAGTAGTGCATCTCCCCACCAAAACGCACTCAACAACTCTTTCATGGGCCCCTCAGATCCGACATTTCTCAATGGCCTCGATTTTCAAGCTCTAGCCGCCTCAGGTCAAATCCCATCTCAAAGTCTTGCTACCCTTCAAGCCGCGACACTTGGTCGGTCAACTACAAAGTCAACCATACCGGTTGCTTTAGTCGATCAAAGAAATATTTTCAGCTTTGAAAATCCACAACAAAGAAACAATACTGGTAAACAACAAGTGAACTTACTCCATGGAATCCCGACTAATATGGATTCAAAGCAACTTGCCAATTTGCAACAATCTGCATACATGAGTCAAAGCAATTTAGTACCGAGTCATACGGTTCAACCGCAGCCAAGAACTCAGCTTTTGAATGATATAGCCGGGACCCGTGTCTCGAGAAATGGAATCGATTTCTCGAGGAGTAACTCTGAAATGAGAGTATCGAAAAATGTTGTTCCTAATTACGATGTTTACAATGAGATAAATCAGAATCGGAACCAAGATTGGACTTTGCAAAATGTTGGATCAATCTATGGATCGAGTCTACATGGTGGACCAGATGTTTTAAGACCGGTTCTGGTTGAATCGGGGTTTTCTTCTAAAGGACAAAGCAGTATCCCAGTCAAGTCACTAGGTATCGATCAGCAGTTTAACTCGTCTCTAGCCGATAATTCATTGAGAGTTAAGGCTGAAATGGGATTTGAGAATGGCCTCTATTCCGGACACTTTGGCCAAGATGACCTCATGAGTGCAATCCTCAAACAGGTAAGCTTATTTACTCCTACCCTTAGGTTACTGCAAAAGTGTGAAATGCAAAAATACCCCTTATGCTTTGCCTAATTATCAAACACACCCCGTGTTATTTTTATTACCGAAAACCCCATTGTGCTAAGTTTTATAGCAGAAAAAACCCTCACAGGCCAAAATGACAATTATACCCTGCCAAAGGATGCAAGAACACCCCTATTAACCTAATACATTGACAATAATCTCCCGGTTAACTTTAAAATTGGCAATAACCCCCCTGTTTTTTTTTTTTTTAAAAAAATTGACAATAACCTCTCTATGATTTGAAGGAATTTCAAATCGTTTTTTTCTAATAAAAGAAGACAAGTTGTTTTTGCTAATTAAAATAACACAATCAGGGGATATTTTTGCATTTAGCTCTAATTATTGCAAAATACACCCGTGTTTGTTCTTTGTGCATGCATGTTCTAATAAGCAAATAACCTCCCGTGTTAAAATGAGGCAATTTCATATTTGTAATACTTACGTATGTTCTCATTATATTATTTGTTTAGTTATGAAAAAAAACTATTTAGATAAAAAAGTACGACTTCATTGTGAAAAAAAAGAAACAGTTGATAATTTATTACATCGTTGACACCACAGTACATATATTTAGAGGTAATTTCACTAGGGAAAAAACATGAATCATAGTTCGTGATTAATTCCTTGTATGTCACTTACTGCATAGGGGAGTAATTGCTACATTTGTATGAACACAAGTGATTATATGCTAATTAATGTAGCAAGAGTGTATTTGCTAATTAGAATGAATAATTGCTACATTTGTATTAACACGAGTGATTATATGCTAATTAATGTAACAAGAGTGTATTTGCTAATTAGAATGAATAATTGCTACATATTTATGAACACGAGTGATTATATGCTAAGTAATGTAACACGAGTGTATTTGCTAATTAGAATGAACACACGGGGTGTATTTTGCTAATAACTCTCTAACGTTGGCTTCGGATTATGAATAATGTAGATACTCAACTAGGCTCATTACTCATACTATTCTTTTCTTTTTTTATAAATACCGCAGCAAGAAGGGATGGGCCCCGTTGGAAACGAGTTCGGCTTTGATGGTTACCATTTGGATAATCTTCCTGTGTAGCAAACCTCTTTTGCTATGGTCTACTGTATTTAAACACTTTGTATATACTCTAAATTGATCTCATGTGATCAAGGGCTGGGATTTCATGTGTTTTATATTTTATTTTTTAATTTAATGTTTCAAGAAGTAGGATCTTGGTATGATTTTTGCTGGTACATGGTATGCAAAGCATACATGCAAAATTTTGATTTATGTTTAGGCTAGGTGATTGATGATACTTCAGATGTGGGATAATGCTCTTAGGTATTTATTTGCTTACTTAAACCGGACTTTATTCCGAATCTTCTTGAATTTAAACTAGTGGAGTTATTTTTATAGTATATTTCTTTTTTTTTGGTTTTCTAAGGATTTAATTTATTTCGAGGTGCCTCAGACATATTATATGAGAACTTTTTCAACAGATATTTGAATTTAGGTCGTCATTTTGAGTGTTGGTCCCTTTCAGTATTAGACCAATCACATGTTGGTATTTTTACAGTATTTTGATGTAGTATAGGCTGTACTGATCTGGTTTAATTTTTTAAATATGTAACTTTGTTGCTTTTCTATTTAATAATCAGATGTTAAGTTCAAATGTTTACTTAATTTGTTCAATAATTGGGCAAATCAGTCTTTAATACCTATTAAATGGTTTATCTTCTAGTATGAATATCCCCCTTAGAGAATGGTCAAAATGATTCATGGTCGAAATAAAGTGTACATGGATTTTGATGATCTATTCCGTTTTAGGTTCAAATTCAATAATATAATCTTTATTTATATCTAAAACCATATTCAAAGAATAAATCAAATAGTTGTGGAACATATGCAACAAATGTTTTATTTGAATTAGTTTACTTGTATAACCTTATTCATGATTCTGACAAAAAAAAAAAAAAAAAAACTTTATTCACGATCACATTTTCATTTTTATCCAACATAAATTAATTTTGTTTGACATCAAAAACTTATTTTCCAATGACATGAGATAAATACTTCAAATTAGATGGTTGATTATGTCAGTAGTCAATTAGAGTTGATGTTGTGTACAAATGATTAGGTGATATCTTTGGGATTTCACCTCCTTCCCTGATTCTTCTCTAAAATCGAGATCTGATTTGAATGAAACGAACTGTAGATGGATTGTGTAGCTATTCTTCTCTTATGAAAAAACTTATCTTTTCTATTGAGAATGATAGGCTATTTATAGGGAAAAAATGAAGGGGGTCCTCTCTCATAAATTTTATGCCAAAATTAAATAGGGTCAAAATAGTCTTTTTGGCAAGTGATATTGATTATTTTAATATTAAGAAATATAATAATTACCAAAAGGTGTATGTGGATGAGTTTTGGCTCGGTCTCGCGGGTGAAGGGGGTCCTCTCTCATAAATTTTATGCCAAAATTAAATAGGGTCAAAATAGTCTTTTTGGCAAGTGATATTGATTATTTTAATATTAAGAAATATAATAATTACCAAAAGGTGTATGTGGATGAGTTTTGGCTCGGTTTCGCGAGACCGAGCCAAAACCCTTTCAAATGAATTTTCGTCAAACCTATAAAATCATAAAAAAATTTATTCAGAAACTCACACTCAAACTCTTTAAACCAATAAAACATTAATATGACACCTACCACCTACTTTTTCCCAAAAAAAAAACATTGATTTGACACCTACCACTTATTTTTACCCCTAAACCCCTGTTGGTCCCAAGTGGTCAGATGAGGTCTAGAGGGGGGGGGGGGCGTGAATAGACCTCTTCAAAATTTATCTTTTAAAATTCTCTAACTTTTCTGTCAGCAGACTAAGCTGATCAGTAATCGTAAGTTGACTATGCTGATCTCGCACAAAGCTTTGAGCAGCAGAGTTGACCACTCTTCTGATTTCACTCAGCTGATTTTATCAAAATCAGAGTTTTAAAATAACTAACTTGCAGCGGATATTTCTAGTGTTTTTCACAAGTAGTTTTCTTAACTTAGAAAAAGTTTTATCCCCAGTTTTATAAACTCCTTTTTAAAACCTTTTCAATCAGTTAACTTTTTGTGTTAAAGTATGCTCTTTGAAATATGCAGAAAATAATGCAAATATAACACAAAGGATTTTTATAGTGGTTATATGGATAGAAATCCTTTAGTCCACTCTTCCAAGTCACTTAGATCTTGGGTTATACTATAGTCACACAGATTACAGTATACACTGCTTGCGCCTATCAACAAATGAAACGGCCACAAGTGCGTAATAGGAAATCACAAAGAAACTCCTATTATCTGAAGTAATATCACTCACTAAGATGGATATCTACTTCTCACAACACGATTCTAACAAAATCACTCAGATTTATAAGTATTGTCTGTTTTCTCTCTATTCTGCTTCGTCAACAAATGACTCGGCTGATGAGTGTTCTGTTCTTGAGTTTGAGACTTAGAAGAATTCTGCTTCAGATTTTTGCTCTCAAAATGTGTTGTATCTTCTTCTTCAACTCACGAACTGAACTATTTATACTTGAGATTTGAAAATCTGCCCATTGAGAGATCGACAGGTGTCCAAATCCTCGAGTACTGGTCCTTTCTGCAGAAACGGCTACCTGCGACTGAGCACTGTATACTCTGCTGTACCTTCTGTCAGTCCGCATTAAATGCACCAATCTGATACGAGGTTTCTCTTCAATCATTTGTCATAAATACCCTTCCTCTTCAGCATTTATTACTCCAAGTGCATTTATTACCGTTGATCAGACTTCTTGATCCCTTCTACTCTGCTGATCGAAATCACTCGTCTGATGTATACTCGGCTGATCCCAAACTTGAACTAATCTGATTTGAGTCGGCTGAAAGTCCACCAGTCTGATTCCTTTATTCAGCAACAGATCAGTAGTCTTCTGGACCATATTTGACTCGTCTGAAATAAATCTTCCTTAGTCAAATATCTTCGAAGGTTTGTACTAAGCTATCATACTTAGCTGATTCTGATGTTTTGGAAATCATCAAAACCTCCCTTCACTTTATATCTTCCATCTTCATCTTCATCCAACAACCCCAACATCCAAACTCAATCCAAGTGGGTTTCAACTTATTCAAACCACAAAAATCAACAGCCAAAACCAATCCAAATGAGGTCTCAAAGGTTTCATTGAATTCACCCAAACAATTTTTTTAAAATCGAGACTCGCAAAACCGAGCAAAAATCCATCCAAATAAACCCAAAATGCCCTGACAACATAAATTACCACCATCAAGAGCAATAAAGAAAGTTTGAGTTCGTAAATCTTGTCTTACGGTTATGCAACATTAAGAAGTTTTGTTGTAACTTAATTTATAGGAAAAGCGCATCTTTAACTTTGAATGGGTAAATATTTTTGGTCAATTTTTCCCCAATTTACAACAGTTTTGATTCTTTAACTTTTAGAGTTCATAATTTTCTTGCAATTCTGGTCATATATGCGACTTTTTAGTATTTACAATTTTAAGATGGAGCTGTCTACAGTTCCTCAGAGTCATATTTGAGGAACCGTATATTCCAATTAGAGTCTGACACGTTGCATAACTACGAAAGGGTTTACAACATCATTTATTTTAAAAAATAGCAGTGAGAGTTCTAAAATGTACACCTCAACTTCGTCTTCCCCACTACGTTCCTCCATTTTTTATGGGCAAGCATAATATGTGTCTTTTTTTAAGACAGTAAGTCCACTAATTAAAAATTCTACAAAAGCAACATAATCTCTTGTTGCTCTTTCTGACCGGTCTTTCCCCCAATTCTTTTTTTTTTTGGCCAAATCGTTTCCCTCACCCATCAACCAGCCAAACTCTAAAGGCAGAAGTATATAATTCCAATTGACCAGAAAATGTTTGAAAATGTCGGCTATGAGATTTTCGATCATAACCCCTCCTACAATCAATATTGTTCTAAAACAAAAAATAAAAATCAATCCTGAAGGCAAAAAACACAAGTTTAAATTTCTTTATTGCACAGAAGCGTGGTGAAAGAGAATCGCCGATAATTGTGCAAGACCTTGCCGCCGTGCCATGGGTGAGACTTTGAAAGGAGAGAATCTTTGAAATAAGAAAGGTCTATGTAATTTTGTTACTATTTTGGTTTATTAATATTTAGGGATATAATAGTCATTTGAGGATGGACAATGCAATATTATGGAAAGTATGATAGGAACTCTTATGTTATACAGTATAGTTTGTCATAGTTGACCCAATACACTTTTGTACAATATTGAATGGTTGGGATTAGGGATTCTAAATACTGAGTGATTGTGATTTTGGATGAATGATTCCTCGAGAATGACCTTGAGGATTTATAGACAACCCCTTATAAGATATTTGACTGCATCTTTCGGTCCATTGCTCCTGAAATTCAAAGGCTCTCCCCGAAATCTGATCATACATGCAACTTTTTAGTATCTATAATTTTAAGATATCTGACTGCGGGTGAGTTTGGTCTAGCGATTCGAAAATCAATTATAGGATAATTTATTTTACTAAAATGGATTTTGGCAATAATTGATTATGATAAAATTCAATTATAAAATAATTGCTTTTGGATAATAGCTTTTGCAAAAGTAACACTTTAATAACTTCTAAAATAAGTTGAATTTTAGCTTCTGGAGATCCCAAAAGTGATTATGATATTGGTGGTCACAATTGACTAAAAGCAATTTACATAATTGGGGCCAAACACTTCAAAAATCACAATGGAGGTCTAGAAGTGCTTTTAAGAGCTCTCACCGCTGGGCCAAACCCACCCTGCATCTTTCGGTCCATTGCTCCCGAAATTCAAAGACTCTCCCCGGAATGTTCCATGTGTGCAACACATGCCTAAAATAGGGATTTTGCTCATTTAACGAATCAAGACAAATTTCCGACGATAATTTTCGAACCCTGGGAGCAATAAATCGAAATTGCAATCAAATATACTTAAATTGTGAACATGAAAAAGCTAAAAGGACAAAACTTGTTAAATGTCATAAAATTGCAAACCCTTAGAAGTTAAGAAATCAAAACTTCTTGTTGAAGTAGCGACTATCCCAAAATCACCATTTAGTAAAAGTTAAAGTATTAATAGTGCAATTTTTCACAATATACAAGTATGGTACAATGCATACCTTGGTATTCTTCTCAATAATCATCTAAAGAATCAAGAATGAACAAATAATCAAACCATCATATAAACAAAAAAACTACAAGAAATGAAACCAAACACAAAAAAGACAAACTCAATCTAATTGCACCACTAATCGGAAGTATTTTCGGCAAAGAACACTCTTCTCCATTAAAATAAACTCTACTCGGAAACCCATCACCACCCGGAACATCAATCCCCGGCGTCAACTTCTTCGTAAACGAAATCACGGACTGTTGCTTTCCGGGTACTCTCGGATCTTTAATCGGATCCAAACCATCCGATTCACCCACCAAATAATTCAAACCCTCAAGCCCCTGCATCATAATCGTGTGATTCACACCATCCTCTAACATACTTCCGTTAAAAGAGTAAACAGCTTCAAATCCAGCCGCAGATCTGTTTAATTCGACAGCAGTAAACCAATCGGCAAAAACATATTCATCCCAGTTGAAAATTGTGATTCTTGCGGACCACCCATTTCTGAAATCGGTGAATAAATGCCAGTTTATACTCACTCCGCAGTTATCGCTACAGGGGAGTGGATTTGGGATCGGAAAATGGTGCAGATTGGCCCAAGCTTGGGCCAGGTTGGATCTATTTTCGAACGGGACTAAAAGAGCTTGAGACGGTAGAAATAGAGCCGGGTCGGATTTGCTACATGTTTGACTAGTATTCGATTCACACCCACATGCACAAGTTTGGCATGGGATAATCGATTCGTTGTAGAAAGCGGAAAAGGATACGCAGCAACGTGGGCTTGCTTCGGGTTTTTGAGTTATGTTGCAAACAATTTGCCAGCTGGCGAGTGCGGACGAATTGGGTAATTGGGCACTCGGGTCGGGGAACTGGGTCGGGCTTACTCGGACGGGTGGGCCGCATTGGTAATCCGGGTTGAGCTTACCGGTTATTGCCCAATTCTGGGGTGGAATGAGGTGGGATCGATTGGTATTCGGTGCCATTTTGAAAACATTGACTTGAAATGCTGATTTTGACTTGCTTGGATCCATTGCGGAGGGTAGAATTGTCCCGTTACGACAACAGAATGGGACCATTCCTAGGTTGGAGTTGTTGGTCATGGATAAAGGGAGGTCGATTATAGTTGGTCTTTTGTCACAGTTTAAGACAGTTGAAAAATCAAGATTTGAATAGAATTGACCTTGTTTGCCGAAAATGCATTTTGATGTATCAAGCGATGCGGGATAGGCTCCTTTCATTCCAAAGATAAACTCTTCTTCCATCCAATCCCAACTTAAGTGCCAGTTATCGAGACGACCAAGACGATTGTGATTTTCGATTGTAACTTGTGCCCAGTAGTTCGACTCATATGTTTTTGTTATGTCGTACATCATGGTTAGATCTCCGTTTTGTCGTGGTAAGAATTTTTCATCTAAGGTAACGTTGGATTTGAAGTTCGGGTCTTTGGTGCAACATACTTGCATTGTACTATTTCCTGCAAATAATGAAAGCATTACAACATTTTAATATCATCTCATAGTGGGCCTGGGGCAAACCCACCCATCATGGTGGGTTTATAACTCATCCAAATTAAAAAAAAAAAAAAAAAAAAGAAAAAAGAAAAAAGAAAAAAGATATCACCTTGCATAGTGGGCCTGGGGCAAACCCACCCATCATTCACCAAAGAAACATTCTTCGGCATGGGCACACCAGGCGGTTCAATTCCAAACTGGGTACCCACAAAATCAACCCGAACGCTCATCTGGGTCAAGTCACCCGCAGTCTCAATACCCGTTTTCAAATCCGGATTCGGGAACCCGGCAAAAACAGACCCGTTTCCAACACTCCCCGGAATTTCCCCCCCATCAGCAAGCAATGCATTGGAGGCAGATACCAAATACTCATCGTGCTGAAACCCGACCCAAACCCGCCAAGATTTTAGCTCTTCCAAATCGTTATTGAGTATGAAGAGCGATGACTCGAAGCGGTACGGCTGTCGGGTCGGATCCGAATCTAGAACAGGGGGTACCATTCTACCGAAGGTGTGAGTGTAGGAGAGGAATATTCCGTTGCAGTCGTCGGAGGTTGGTGATGGGGCCGGGGCGGGGAGTGTGGGCCGGGTTTGGGCTTGGGCTCGACCCATAATTAGGAGAATGAGGGAGAGGAAAATGGTAAAAGTAGTTGCCATGTTGTCTGAATGAAGACAGAGAGAGAGAGAGAGAGAATGTAATCTTCCTATATATCTACAAAGAGAGAAATAGAGGGAAAATGTGTGTGTGTATATAGATACATTTAATTTGCATGTATATGTCTGTAGAGTTGGAAGGAAAGTGGGAGACGAGTAGAGGAAATATGCTTAGTAGTAGTAATTAGTTATGCTTTTCTATTAAGACTAATATCTTTTTATAATAATAAATTATATTTTCGGGGTTAGTATTTAATAAATAGATATAACTTCTTGTCCATTCCAATAAGTTCACTTCATTCTAAAAGAAATAACTAATAAGTAATGATAATGCAAATATATATCGGATCTTTTGTAGTGAGTGCATTTAAAATATATATGAAAAATTAGGTCGTAGCCCATCTATAAGGCCAAGCATCCTGATCAAGAGTTCTTGAGTTCAGTTCTTATTAGTTTGAGTATTCTCTTGTTTAATGCTATTGGTTTTTAGTTAAATTTTTATTTTTAATTTAATTATATTCGAACATATTTTTAATTCAGGTGATATTGATGTAATTATGTAATTCGTATCACCTGAAATAAGCACTAAAACAAGATGTTGTTTTTAAGATAAAATGGAACAAGTTGGAATGAAGAAATATGACAGAATATTTGAGAAATCATCTGAACTTCATTAATTAATACTCCATTCGTCCCATTTATTTTGTTCCCTTTGCTACAATACCCGGTCAAACTTCTCAATCTTTTAAGTGACTTATCATATTAAATTATTCACATTTATGATGTATTAAACCTTGAAATATTAATATATATGGTGTCATATGTTATTATCAATTTATTAGTGAAATATATTAATTAAATTATTTATTATAATTTTTATAAATTTAGTCCATTTGAACGTACCACGGGAGCAAAATAAACGGGATGGAGGGAGTAAAATTTATGTTGAACTTTTAAAAAGAAACAAGATTAGAGATTTGGTTCAAAAAAATTGAATGACTTTTGTTTATTATACACAAATAATAAATTATCTTCATAATTTTTTAATTTCGATTTAATTCTCATTCATTAAGTTGAATATTAATAAATAAATTAAAAGAAATATATATGTGTATTTAGGCTAATATTTTAAAGTTTTTTAGAATTTATATTTTAGTGAATACAACATCTTGAATGCTATCATTTTATTAAAAACCACCCCATGTATGAATTCGCATACAACATGAACAAGTATAACAAATTCATATCTATCTATATATTTTAAAAAACTCAAAAAGCACCACACGATATGAATAAACCTAAAACATAAACAATTCAGATACAACTTTTATATTCTTGAATATTATTAGTACTTACACCTGCCTAAACTATAGTTGGCTGCATGATGGATTCTTTATGTTCTGCACGTTGTTTCGACCCTTGAATATGCATGATATCCGATGTGGGATCTTTGTTCTAGACATGTTCACTATTATTAATATAGGTTTTAATTTAACATTAATAATGTACTAAAAAGAACCATTTAATTAGAAAAGTCACAATCTCATTACTTATCTAATTAACAGAAATTCTAGTTCCAATTTCAGTAATTATACATAATGGTGGGGTGAGAATTTAATTCTAGATTCCTAGAGACTATGTCGTGTGTTAGATTGTTACTCTTATTTTATATAAAAAAGTTGAATATAATTGATATCTTCTTGTATTAAATAATGAAATAATTGATCTTTTGTTACAAGTAAAGTAAGAGAGCCAAATATTAGTTGTGAAATGTATAATCCTAATTTAATGGCCTTAGCTATGATATAGTACATTTATATAACTTTTTAGAGTTATATTCTTTGTTGCTCTTTACAAAGTTTTCAAGTCACACTGTGATAATTAAATTCGGATTATTTCCAAGATAACTTAGAGAAAAGTAATTTGTGTACTTAACAATCAGTATAACCACAAAACAAACACGGATTAAAATTTATTGACCTTCGTGAATAAAAAAGAAAAAAAGAAGAAAGAATTGATTAACCTTCTAGAACAATGTTTTGAACATAATTCAGCCCGTTTATACTTGACCCGATTTAGTCGTCGAGAATGGGTTTGGACTATATGAACTTGCTTTAACAAATCATAATAAAGCTGGGCCATACACAAGATTGGGCCGATCTGATCAAATAAAAAGTCCACTATATTTTAAAGTTTAGCTTAGTGAGCTTAAACCCAACTTCAAGTTGGATCCAATTTTTTTTTGTTTTATTTAATTGTAATGTATTAAAGTTATGACAATTGCAATCGATTACAAAGAAAAAAAAAAGTGGTACCCTCATATTGATACCATGATAAACTTAAATTTTATGTACTACAATACCCTAACAATCCCTCATCATGAAATATTTAAGGAGTGAGAGACAAAAACACCTCCTATGCTTTGTCGAACTCCCAAAAAATTCTCTGTCTTATTTTAACTCCCAAAAAGTCCCCTGTGATTTCAAGTAAGTGCCAAATACATCCCCGGAAAAGTGAGTGTGATTCAAACGCAAGAAATTGCAAGTATTTGTTCACATTTTGCTTTTGATATAACAATTTTACCCTTGACATCGAAAGATAAAAACATCCCCAATGCTTTGATTAACTCCCAAAAAATCTCCTTGTATTATTTTAAATCCCAAAACCCCCCCTGTATTTGGTTTTAAATACCACACTCGACCCAAGTAGTATATACTTATGTTTTCAAAAAGAATAAATAAATTTAAAAATAAACAACACAGAGGGGTAATTTTGTCATTCCGCCAAAAGGCAAAAGTAAAATTCTACTTGGGTAATTAAAATCAAACACAGGGAGATTTTTGAGAATTCAAATAACACATGAAATTTTTTGGGAGTTAGACAAAGCGCAGGAGGTGTTTTTGTCTTTAGCTCAAGATTTAAGGTCATAACTGAAATTTCAGATTTCAATCTCCTCAGCTTCTCCGTTTCTAATAGTATTTTCTATTTCCCTTTACGGACACTCTCCTGTAAGTTTTGCAATGTCTGACCTTTTGTAAGGTCTCAACCCCAAGCTGCCATGTGTCCAAAATTGAACCGGCAACCTTTTAATTTTTTTTTGAAAATCTCCAAAATACCCCTCTTCCATATTAAAATTGAATAATTTACATATAACCCCACCTACCATATACATATGCCGAACATCTGAAGTCTTTCTTTCTTTCTTCCCCTGTACACTTTTCTTCCTCCCAAATTCATCCAAGTTTGAGAATTGGTTTCAATAAGTTCATTCCTCGTAAGTTCCTCCCTTACTTGAGCATGATTTTCCCTCCCCTTGTGTTAACTCGGTTGTTTAACCCGTTAAAATTCTTCCCTTAATTTCGTAGCATTGAAGATTGTGGTTCAATATCTTTGAATCTAAGTGCGGTAAGTTTTTTGTTTCTCCTAGACTTAATATTTGTAGTGTTTGTTTATTGTAAAGAAATATTTTATCTGAAGTTGGTTGTTTTGGGAAGTTTTCTGATTTTGTTTTCCTATACGTGTACTACATGAGTTTCTTTATTTTAATTGAGGAAATTCGGTGTTTGATGAGTTGTTTAATGGAGAAATAAAGTAGTTTTGTGAATTAAATTGTAAGATGCCGTTTTAACAGAAGTTTTCAAACATGAGATTTGGAATTGATATCCATTTGTATCTCCATTATTTAGACAATAGGCTAGTCCTCACTACATTACGCAAGGGCAAGCATGCTAGAATATTATTTTTCGATATGTGTTAATTTGTTTCAACTTTGATGCTAGTCTTAATACATTGGAGTTATTTTGTTGATGTAAAATAAACTGGCTCTTAATTTGTTGGTGTAAGTTTATTGAATTAAAGTTTGGGTATTTGAATATGTATGTGTATTATAAAGTTTGGAGTTAATATGTAGTTTGGTACTTTTAAATGTGCAGGGTGTGATGGATTTCAAAGATGAAGATGATTTTTCTTTGAATGATTGGTATTCATCTAGTGAAAATAGTTCCAAGACAGATGATAATGTAGAGTCAATGTGCGATGAAAGTGAAAATGAGGATGATGCAATGATGGAGCCAATTTTGCTTTCTACTTTCCATTCTCCTTATGAAGCTGAAGTATTTTACATTGAATACGCAAGAAGAAAAGGCTTTGATGTCCGTAAGTGTCATAGAAAAACAGATAATGGTATTGTCAAGAATATGGAATTTGCATGTTCTAGGGAAGGCTTTTCGAGTGCCTCCTAATGAAGGAAAGAATTACAATCGAAGATCTAGAGATGAAAATAGGTGTGGATGTAAAACACGTTTCCGCATAGCACATGATATTCATGATGGGAAATATAAGGTCACTCATTTTGAAGCTAATCACAACCATCCATTAGAGACGGCTGCAACGTCCCACCGTTTAAAGTGTAACAGGTATTTGCAACATCATACTAATAGATGAAGCTAAAGTATGATATTCAATAGCATTGACTCATTTATATGATTTTATTATTTCTGTGATTTAAATAGAGCATTATTGAGCTGCAGGTTTATGACAGCAACCCATAAGGCTTTGTTGACTCGGATGAGTAATGCTGGTCTTGGTGCCTTGAAATCAATGGATTGGTTAGAATACATGGAAGGAGGATCGGGACAATTATCTTTTACTAAGAAGGATGGATATAATTATTTGAATAAAGACAAAATGAGACTCGTTAAGCATGGTGATGTGAACACTGTTTTGTCATTTCTTGAAGGATTGCAAGTAAATGATGAAGAGTTGATGTTCAAGTACACAATTGATGAAAATGACAAAACATTGCCTCGGTTATTTTGGGCAGATGGTTTTTCCAAGGCTCAGTTATAGACTATTTGGGAATGTACTTTTATTTGATAGCACATACAAAACCAACAATTACAAGTTTCCATTGTTGATTTTGTCTGGAGTAGATAATCACTTGAGAACATGCATATTTGGAACTGCCATAATGTACACTGAGAGTATTGAATCGTATAGATGGTTGTTGAAGACTTTTCGTGAGGCAATGGAATGGGAAACTCCAATCTCAATTTTAACTGATGAAGATGCGGCAATGCATCATGCCATACAAGAGGAGTTTTCCAATTCCAAACACAGACTTTGTAGTTGGCACTTGCAAAGGAATTGTACACGTAAAGTCCGGTTACCACCCTTCAGCAAAACCTTTGGAAGTTTCTTAAAAAAAATATTTTCATTGAAGAATTTGAGATTAAATGGCATGAGTTGATTGAGGAGCATGGCCTATCACAACATCGTTGGGTTATTCAAACATATGCTAAGAGAGAAGAGTGGAGCGAGGCACACTTCCGAGGTCATTTCTTTGGAATGATGAGGAGTACCCAATGAGCTGACCTCTTAATTCTGTTGTGAAGGATCGGGGTGCCGCATATGGTTTCAAGTTAACTCAGTTTCTAAAGCATTACCTTGCATGTCTTGCTAAACTTAGGGGTAAGTTTAAAATTGATCAAGCTAATTCACAATCACCCGACCAACCATCATTTATTCCAACAACACTTCTAAGTCTTCAAAAGCATGCTGCATCTATATACACAAGGTATATATTCTTCATTGTAGAAAAAGAAATATTTGAAGCTCAAGGTTTGATCCTTGAAGAATCCAAAAATATTGATGACAAACGATTTGTTTTCACATTTGTGGAACAAGTTAAAGATAATTGCAGTCGCCGTTTTATAGAGATTGATTGGGATATGGAAAAATTTGAATGTGATTGTCTAATGTTAGAGTCTGATTGGGTACCATGTCGTCATCTTTTTGTTGCATTTAAGTGTTTAAACTTAAGTGAAATTCCTGCCCCATGCATACACAAGAGATGGACTGTGGATATTGGTCGTGGTTTGCTTTACAACTTTCCCAATACTTTTCCCTTTGAAGACCTCCAAAGCTCTAGGTTTATCAAGTTTACAAAGAATTTTTGGAGTTTTGCCTTGAATTTTCTGAGTCAGAGGTTTGCAGTGATAATTTGATGAACCGTTTGCGTGAAGTTGTAAAACAGTATAGAGAAGAATTCATTATTAGTCCCGAATCGAAGGAAAAGGGAGATGACTCCGGAGGTTACCAAAAAAAAAAAAGAAAGGGAGATGATAAGTCCGCAAGCTGTTATGGTATTGGGGACCCATCGAAAATTGTTTCAGGACAATATGTCAGGGATCCTTCAAAGATCAAATCTAGAGGAGCCCCTAAATCAGTTATGCAGCGATGTCATATTTGTCGGTATGAATGTTTGTTAATTAATTAATATATAGTATATCTTTATGGATATTGTTTATTGATTTGTAAACCAAAAATATTTGTTGATAATTATTATATGATCCCAGGGAGGCTGGCCATAAAGCCACTACATGTTACAATAAAAAAGGATAAAATGTAGGTCAAGTCGGTGGCAAGTCGCATGTTGGAGCAACGGAAGAGGATAATATTGGCACACAATCAAGTCGCAACTTATCTTGATTAGTTATTAAAACCGGTGTTTTTATTTGTTTAGGATTTATGTAAAATTTAGTTGATATTTTCTTTTGTTATTTGTAGTTTTGTAGTTTCAAGATAAGAATTACATTTTATTTGGGTTGTTTGCGTCTAAAATGTGTGATTTTGCGATATTATGTGGGGTATAATTGCTATTATGACTTGAGAGAGTATTTTTTTGGTTATAATAAATAAGCACAAATAAGGGGTTCTGGTAAAAAAATTACAAATGGGAGGTTTTGATAGTTAGACAAAGTACAAGGGGGTGTTTTGTAGTTGACTCTAAAATTTTCCCGTGATTTTTCAAAATATTTTCATTTGTAACGGTTCTGGATAATTATTATATGATCCAAATGAAGTATTATTCAAAATATTTAATGCAATTATTAATTTGTAATGGTTTTCATCGCTATTTTACCGTAAATGTGAACTTATCTCAAAAGTTAATGATAATTAACCCCCATATAATTGAAAAATAACAATTTATTTAGCGAAGTTAGAAAATTTTACTCGAATAAGTTACTTTTTTCAACCGTAGATTGGAATGCACATGCCCAAATTTATAGAAGCTTTGAAGATTGCCACGTTATTATACTAGGATCTCTATAGATACTATATGACACAAATGCTCTTTCATAAATTACATAGGAGTGAACTGAACACTGTGAATTTGATAAGGTAAAAAATGGCAAGTTAACAAAATGTGAATAATCGGCCTTTTACAACGAAAATTTAAGTTAAAATGAATCATCTCGTATAAAATATGTAATTTAGTAACCAATTGTATCAAAATAGAAAATTTCCATATATCCTATGTAAAAAAAATCTAGAATTTCACATATTTATGTTTTGTCACATTTGGGAATAGATAGTTGATTATTTATAAATGGTTTCAACAATCGCTGTACACCCGTAGCATATGATATGATTTATTTTGAAAAAGTATTTTTACTGCATACACACGTTAGTTTTGTATTTTGAGGTGGATCGTGTCCCAAATCCACTTTCATGAAAAATAATCGATACTAACAGAAACTATCGATAATTCTAAAAAACATTGATGAGTCGGTCATTATTTCGATTAAACTGTCTATTATATGGTTATGTAACACTAAGTCCTCCGTAATTTTAAAATATATCGATAATTCTTAAAAAAATTGGTGATTCGGTCATTATTTCGATCAAACTGTCTATTATATGGTTATGTAATACTAAGTCTTCCGTAATTTTAAAATATATCGATAATTCTTAAAAAAATTGATGATTCGGTCATTATTTCGATCAAACTGTCTATTATATGGTTATGTAACACTAAGTCCTCCGTAATTTTAAAATATATCGATAATTCTAAAAAAACATGATTAGTCGGTCATTATTTCGATCAAACTATCTAAAAATATTTTGATTGTCATACTACATACATTAAATATATGTACCAATTATTCTTACACTTTCACTCACACACGTACATTTTCATACTATTTCCCATCCAGGGAGCATATATTTAAGTGAATGTAGGAGTATTATTATTTATTATTATTGGATATGTATATCATAATCAATTGGAGAAATTACATGGCCAATAAACAAATCATATTGTATCCAACCATTAAGAAAAGGCGATATGACTCCCTACTCATCAAGGCTGCAATGGCCGCTGCTGCCCACATGAATGATTTGATTGCCGCGTGTGTCGGTAACATGCAGTCCTATCCTACTCATTTATCTATGTCTATTTGTTCCTTTCATCTTCAAGTCACCCCAACCACAACACAATAATTAGTGGAGTTTTTTTTACTAAAATTGTTAATGATACACCCCACAATAATGAAATATAGTTTCTTATATAACAATTTTTATAACTGTAATACATTAAATTAAATAGGAGAAAAAAATTACACATATGACATTCGGCAGTGTGTCAATTGATTTTGGCCCGGAATCATTATGAGGACCGTTTAGATTTCGGATAACATCAACGTACATAACCCTGTGCTCGTGTTTCTGAACGGAGAACTAAGAGTATCTCGGTAACTATAAGTCCTTCGTAAATCGATAATTTGAGAAGTTTTTTTAATTTTGGTCACAACTGACTCCGAACGGAGAACTAAGAGTATCGGTAACTATAAGTCCTCCGTAAATCGATAAGTTGAGAAGTTTTTTTAATTTTGGTCACAACTGACTCCGAACGGAGAACTAAGAGTATCGGTAACTATAAGTCCTCCGTAAATCGATAAGTTGAGAAGTTTTTTTAATTTTGGTCACAACTGACTCCGAACGGAGAACTAAGAGTATCGGTAACTATAAGTCCTCCTTAAATCGATAAGTTGTGAACTTTTATGGAGAATCTTTTTATTTGGGGGTAAGGTGAAATTAATTCTTTAAGTTCACCCAAACTCTATATATACTAATCACGTGAATTAGTGCTAATCGTGTAATAATAAAAATTGATGCAAATTGATTGAATATACTCTGTAACGGCCCAGCTACCAAGGGCCCATATATAAAATCATCTTTCAGCCCCACTCTTCATTGGCCCATCTAATAAGAACCCAATTTACATTTTCTCATTATCATCAATCCCTTCAGTCTAATATAAACGTAGACTCCACATTTAGACAGCAAAGGTCCTCGTATCCGCACAAGGAATTCCTCCATTAAGGTACCACAGGTCGCGCATCAAGCATTTCACTAGAATTCCCATTTTCTCCACAAGACCATGAAACCACTCGTTGTAAGTATTTTCGTAAATTAGGCTTTTTTTCGAAGGAATTTATTTTCGTAAATTAGGTTATATATTTCGAAGGAATTTATTTTCGTAAATTGGGTTTTGTTTTTGGAATTTATTTTCGTAAATTAGGTTTTTGTTCGAAGGAATTTATTTTCGTTTTTAGGTTATATATTTCGAAGGAATTTATACTGTAAATTAGGTTTTTGTTCGAAGGAATTTATTTTCGTCAATTAGGTTTTTGTTCGAAGGAATTTATTTTCGATTTTAGGTTATATATTTCAAAGGAATTTATACTATAAATTAGGTTTTTGTTCGAAGGAATTTATTTTTCGTAAATTAGGTTATATATTTCGAAGGAATTTATACTGTAAATTAGGTTTTTTTTTTTTTCCGAAGGAATTTGTAATGTAAATTAGGGTTCTTATATTTTGTTGGTTTAGTATTGGAGATTTATTTTCTTGCTGTGTTTTTTGTACTTAAAGTGCAAAATGTGCTTTTATTTGAATCTTCAGTGTTGGTTTTGTTATTACATATAAGTGATTCTGAAGACGAAACATCGGATGGTGGATATGATATTACAAATTCAGTAATGCTTGATTTCTTCTCAAAACGCATGTTTAAACACAACATCCCTCGTTATTGTACATCTTCTATGCCAAGAATGGTACATAATCTTTATTCAAAGTCTTACAGTTGATAGTAGATTGGAATAATAGAATAAACTGACATTTTTCTTTTGGCAGTACATTCCCACAGAGATATGGAGGACACTGGGCCTAGATAAAAAGAAGGTTGGAATACTTACTTGTCCTGGATATGGTAAACGGATATGGAAAGTCGAGGTCCGTTTATACAAAGACACTGCCGTAAAAAGACAACGTGTTGCATTAGTCGGAGCCTGGGGCAGCTTTGCAAATAAAATTGATCTAGAACTAGGCGATGATGTTTATTTTGAAATTCGACAACCCAATGACAATCCAAATGAAGTGATCATCTTAGTTTACGTTGAGTAGTAGGTTTATATTGTCCAAAGGGTTGCGACTTTGAATTAATATTAGGTTTTGACTTAGTATGGGATGATGTAATTAATTTGGATAACATTTATGTTTTGGATGGTATGATTTGCAGTCCTCTTGGATAATATTTATGTTTTTCATATTTCGATTTTATTACTACTATATTTTGAATATTTGTGATTAGGCATAAATTTATTATTAGGATGCAAAAGACAACGTGTATATCCAATACTCTGATGTTTTTCTTTATTGTAAGAGTTATGGAATGGGAACCTGCAATATTAAGTTGAATTGTTGAAAAAATGGCTGCTAGAACCAGAGTGCAAAATATGGAGCCTAACTTAATGGTATTGTTGAATTACGTTTGCAATTAGCCTATAAAGTGCAAAATAGGTGGCCAAGTTTTACACTAAACTCGGTGTTTGTTTGATAGGTAATGGTTGATTTTTTATATTTATGGTACCACATTTAAATTATTATTCGTCATTTATATTTTATCATTCCACCATCACTATTTCATAAGGCTATTTGATATCACTAAAATAAATATTCCTACAATATTACATACAAAATTTTAATATGTTAACTAGGAATTGATTGGTAAAATTTTTAATATGTTAACTAGGAATTGATTGGTAATAAATTTCTGGTTAAAAAAATTACAATTTTTACGGTAAAATTGCAGAGATATATAGGACAAGGCATCTGAAGCTCGATTATAGTTTTGTAATATTCATTTTTATTGATACTACAAACTCCATATGTTCTTACAAGTTAGCTTATCTTACAGTGTCAAGGTCAATAAAGATGAAGAGTCTTGTTTATTCTTGATTTTCAAGGTGAATAAAGATGAAGAGTCTTGTCCGTCTTAAAGTCTAAAACAGTCTACTACTAACTAGCTAAACCTCTTTGAAATGAAAATACAGTATATCTAATTTCTTGCGAGTCATTGATTTGTTTGAATTAGTTCAAAAAATGTAAAACTTTATGATAGAGTCGCAAATTTATGACAAAATAAATAAAACAAATAACATATAACATTCGAGGAATAAAAAGCCGAACACACAACCACAAACATTCATTAATATGTAAAACATTTATTCAACAGTGCAACCTACTATTCAAATGTATCCTTAATCACGAGAATTTCTTCTTTGATTTCCTCCAACCAACTCATGTTTTCGTTCACTTCCAATATGGCCACAGTCATATACTGGACTCTAGCCCTTCCACAAACACATGTACTAATTTGTTTTTTATCTCATCTCTAAAATGAAAAATATGACACTTTTTCAAGTATGGAGATAACCTTCAAAATTGAATTGAGTATTGCATGTTAATATATCATTAAAGTAAACGCTATTATACAATTACTTTAGATCTTTACCTCGGTTTCACCGGAGTTGAAACATATGGTCTTCTTTTATACTCCGCACTACGTTCATTGTTGTTATAAGAAAAAATATTCATAACGTTGTTGGAATTATATTTTTAACATAATAATAATATGAATTTATCGTATGTATTATATATATTAAAACTTACGGATTTTTAGGCGGGACATTTGCCTTATGTGATGCTTCAAAAAATTGCATAGCAATTTCAAATTTTTCGAACACACAAACTGTAAGAGATTTAAAATACATCAAAAATTCTCCACCGGAGTACCTACCCACGAAGAGTTGAAGAAAATTATCAAATTGGTTTTTTAGGCTCGTGATATATTGACAACGTTCGCAAGGGAATGTTCGATTGCTGCCGTCTTCATCGACATGAGATTCCAAACAACAACCATAAATTTGACAATTTTTTTTTTCAATCGAAGTGCCAATTTTGTCGGCCATAATAATACCAAATCGTGGATTCTTTGCTACGTGAAATGAAAGACAAATGTTGGTGTATGGCAAGGCTACATCATGATATTGGTCATTTCCTTTTATAGGGTCCATGATTTGTCTTTCTGTATTTGTTTTTAACTAATGTTTAGATATTGCTACATTTAATTAAAGTGCTATTATTTTTGTCCACATAAACCCTGTAACTATAACTTTTTTAATTGGATGTATGCCACAAAATATTAACAATTCCTAAACCTCCTTTAATGTCCTAAAGTGTGGTGTCAAAAGAAATTGTTTGAATTTATCATCACAAATCATGTCAAGGCTGTATCCCGTGAACCAATTTGCCATTTTCAATTAAAGCAAAAGCAATTCTCATAAATACGTAATTAAGGGTACTAATAAGATAGAAGGAATAATTTAAATCAAAATTCAACCCCCAAAAAACTTGTAACCATGACTAGTTTAGTATAATAATGAATATTGTTTGGTGTTATGACTTATTATATATTAAAGATAAATTATTAAATATGTGATATACATAATGTTCAATGTACAAAACCCTTATATATATGGTTAATAAAGTTTTCGCAATTGACAATTAGCGAAACCCCGTTTGGTGACAACCTAGTGACAATAAATATTGTCACTATGGTTAGTGACAATATTTTGGTTATCCCTTTTGGGGTATATCTACATTTGAGTGGTGACAACTTTTTCACAATTCTTTTACAATTAATATTTTAGTGTTATATCCTATATTTGACAAGTTCTTGTAACCGTATAAAACTTAAATCGAGCAATTTAAATTATTACCCCATTTAACCGGATTGTGAAGCAAATAACTGAAGTATTTCCCATCCATTTTGATCCATAAATTTATGCCAGATATTAACGTGAAAATTAGTCTCTCAGTATATGATAAATAAGAAAATCCATTTCTCCCCCTATAAATGCAAATTACCACAATATTAATTTTAACATAATATGAAGGTAGGTGCAATTTTAAAATTTATGGAGTGAAAGTGTAGTGAAGTGTGTATAATGTAGTTAAAGTGGTTTTTAATACTTAATAGGCTCCGTATGATAGTGATATGACGTGACATAAAGTTGGCTGCAAGAATTCAATCCCACGTCACTGCTTTCAAGGCTGTCGGATTCGGCAGTATACACGTGAATTGTGTATGGATTTTACTGGATTTCGTTTATTCATTGTTCATTTCTCATTAATTCACCCCAATCTACCCAATAGATAAGTAGTACTATTGCATTTCGTATGACTCGTATCAACCGCAATATTCCTATGCACAAATTAAGGATTATTTATGTTTTTATACCATACGATAGACCTATTTGTAATTTTGGTAGCTTTGGATACGAAAATGCAAATTTGTTATCATAGGATATGTTTTCATTGCAACTTTGGTACGAAATCCAATTTATCCCCAATTTGGTACGAATTTTTACGAAAAATGCATAATGACCAATTTATTCCATTGTGGTTTAAAAAAATGCATTTTACCCCCTAAAAAATGTGTCGGCCTAAAGATGTTCGTTTTCATATGGATTTATCACTTACATGCCCCATAAGACCATCTTCAATAGTCCTCTTAAATTCATGTCTCTTTTCTTAATAGTCCATTGGTTAACAGTGTTGGTGTCTAACATTCTGTGTACAAAAATATTTCATGAAAAATATTTCTAACTAAAATCTCAGCATATAAAAAATAAAGATAATCTAACATATATTAATTTTAAAAAAGTTAAATTATATAATAACGTAAAAACTAGTATATCGATACTTATTTGGATCGAAATAAACCAAATAACGCTCCAATCAATATACGAAAATCAGGATATAAGACTGAGGCTTGCCGAATTGTGATGAAAGTAAGAGAAAAAGAGAGTAGTCATTTCCTTTTTGTTTCTATTTTTTATTAATCCAGAATTGACCAGATTAACCAGCAATATTTATAGACACAAAAGTGCCTGTTGAAAAGGGACACAATAATTCGGTCCAAAGGGTACCTCTTCGGACCGAATAGGCACATCTCTTACTCTTATTTATTTCATTCACACATAAAAATCCCAACGAACAGTATTATACATTCCCACTTTTTACTCACTCCAACAGCTTGTTTATATTTTAAAATTATATTTTTAAATAATCACACCACACCATTCCAAAAAAGTTCGATTAACACACTTCTTGTACTTTTGATTTCGACTCTCAATTTTTTGTGCAATTCTTATAAATTATATTATATTTTCAGATATAGGAACTCCCTTGGAGAAGGTCTTACCACATTAAAATGAAACATTACCACATATGGATTACCACAATTAAACATAACAATGTAGCTACAAAATTGTACAGATTGCCACATTACGCAAATAATTCTAAAAATGGTTTAAACACAATAGCAAAATGTGATGACTATTTCATAGTTGAAAAAGGGATTGCACATCTTGCAAAGGACTTCAAGTTGGAGAATCACGATGTCTTGTTTTTTGAGTATCTAGGCAATACATACTTTGCATGTACAGTATGTTGTGGTTACACCTTTAGGCTGTGTTTGATTTGAGGATTTGATGAAGTATGGAAAATGAAAATCTATGAAAGGTAGAATTAAAGAAAACATGAATTTTCAAGTCTGTTTGGTTGCTAAGAAAACTAATGTGTAAAATGAAATCCTTGAAAATTATTTTCTTTTGTTTTGTTTGGTTGCCATGAAAAGAGAGAGGAAAAACAAATAGATACACAAAGTTGTTAAACATTTTTTGTATCTTCTTTTATGCCCAAATGATATATATTCTTTTACACCAATATATAATTTTATTTAAAATAATTTATAATATAAAAAATTTATATGAAAAAAAAATCATATCCAGTGTCAAAGGACAACAAACAAATTTATCAACTAGAATTCATTATAGCTTTTACATCCATCCATGTCCAATAACAACAAGCTATACAAGTCACATACACTTTGCACCGATCAATAATTTCATTTAAAATGACTTATACGAGTCAAAAATCCATATAAAAATAGAAAACATGTCACCTATGCAAAGGATAACAAACAAAATTCTCAATATCCATTAACATGAAACTAATATCAAACATAATATCCAATATCCATTTGCAAAGGACAACAAAAAATAAAAAAAATCAATGCACTTTTCCATACAAAGGTATGGAAAAAACTTGAAATTCAATAATAAAGTAACCATTATAGCTCGAACATCCATCATTGTCCATTAACATCAAGCTAGTACCAAGTTCTTAAATTAATTTGAAGTACTACTCATCAACTCCAGCAATCTCCTCTAGCAATTGATCTTCTGTCTAGCCTGGTTCCATCGCAGCAGCAATCCTATCCATCCCACCTCTCAACCACTTAAGCTCTTCACTTACCACATCAACCATCCTAGACATCAACCATCCTAGTCTTCCTTCTCTTTGGCTCTTCATCAACTTTTTTGATACTTTAACACGCACATGAGTGCCATCAATTGCACCTACACAATCCTGTAACTAACTCATTAATGTAATTAATACAAATCGAATTATAGAAAACTTTAAATTATTTGACTAGTTTACCTTGAAGTATGGCCAAAATTTTTGGTTCTCTTTAATTTGTGTAGGACACTCGTCTCCATTTGGTTGCTTTAAGAATATATCCTCCAAAGATATAATTGCTCGAAGCACTCAATGAAAATGTCTTTTAATAGTCTCACTAGAACGTCTAAACTTGAACTTAATTATCCTATACTTTAGGTTATGACCAATTATGTACAAAAACTTTGTCACATCTACGCTACTACGTGCGATATCTCTAAGAAGACCCCTTCCTTTAAGTATGTACACGAGATTCACAAAAGCTTTTTTTCCCATGCGTAATTGTTCACGACAATCCTCATCTGTTTTTTTTTCTTGAGTCGCGTTATTATACTATGTCTTTCATTATCCGACTCTTCCAAGCTAGAGTCATATTCATAATTTGAGCCTCTTATCAATGAATAAAGAAAAGCAGCATAAGCTGCATAAGTAACTACACAAGTAGCAGCCCATTTTCTTAATTTTTCATGGTGATCATGGTTGTCCTTCTATGAAAAGAACCACACTAAGTAAGAGAAAACGTGTAATAACAACCAAAGTGATACTTCTAGAGACTATGATGATCAATATTTTATCACTAGAAAAGTTCTATCATAATAAAGCAGCATTCAAGGTAAAATTTGAAAGGATGCTAAAACAAAGAAAACTGGTTAAAACATGATCGCGAAAGTACAAAATCCTATTGTTAATCTCTTCTAATATCCCAAGTACAAAGTTTATGTGAGCAATTCATATTCTTTTGCCCAACATCTCAGTTTTCATATGCTTAATTTAGGCTAGCTACTCTTAGATTTCAATCAGTAATTTGCAAAACACAAAATGTAATTGAACAAAAGACGAAGCTCAGCTTGATGTTCAATCATCTAATGCCACTAAATTAACTCAAGAACCAAATTATGAGGCTACATCTACCACAAACACTTTAGTCAAAAGAGTGGGAAATGAAAGTAAATGTAATGAGATATTTAATCTCTGTTTTGACATCTTTTCCCATAAATTTTCTTGAATTATGTGAAAAACATAAACATAACTTTTTTGAATATCCTTCACTTCACATAATAACTAGACAAGCTATTAACATTATAAAAATATAAAATATCAACAAACTCCATGCCACACGTAGCCAAAAGCTGAAAAGAAGACATTATAATACTAAAACATCATCACCATCATCATCATTATGAGATATTAACATTACAAAATATCAACAAACTCAATGCCAAAATTACTTTAGCCGCAAAGCATAATTTCAAATAGAAGATAATACATCTCGTATCACAAAGTTTATCATTCAAAAACCTGCTACTAGATCTCTCAATAGGAGGAACACACCAATAACATTTATGAAAGAATATCTTCAAAAAAGAGTGAACCAGGGATACAAAATTATGCTAGCATATTACCGACATTAGTAAAAGAAAACCATCCTTTCACAAACTAAACTCTAACCAGAGATTAAATAAAGCTAATAGAGGGAAACTACAAATCTCAAATATGTAGAAGAGTAGACACTGCCTATACTTGAGGTGAAAATTTTAAATATCCATTTTAAAAATCAGAACATGAAAACCAAAAGATAAAATCACACTTGAATTTACACACACAAAATGAATCTTATCAATTAAACAAGTCATTAACTCAAAGAGGGGATGATTTAGAAATATACCCCTTCATTTACTTCAATTTCGTCATCTTCCATCTCATCCAAGCCATTAAAATTGTCAAATAAATCTGTATTTCTCTGAGAATTCATGATTGGGTGCCTAAATTCGAAGTCTGACCTCGACGAATTGGTGGTTTCCGACCGTTTGAGAAGTTCATCGGTGGCAATCGAGGATTCACATTCAGACGAGGAGAAGTTATACGGGAAACTGATCCTGATACGAGTTTGGACGCCATGGACGAGAGAGTTTAGTTTGATTAGAGAAGAGACTACTAGAGAGCGAGAGAGCGAGAGAGAAGAAGTCGTCTTTTGTTTTCAAGGGTTTTCCAGTTTTCCTCAAGATTTTTGGGGAAATTGTATTTCCTTATTTTGTTGTATATTTTTTTACTCCAGTTTTCATGTAAAATGTTTCCTGACAAAAATACCCTACAAACAAACAGGTAAAATATTTTACCCATGATTTTCATTCATTTTACTCAGTGTTTTCCACAAACCAAACACATCCTTATGGAGAGGAAAACATCAATAGGTTGTGAAGGTACGCCGGTGAGATTCTTCGCAGTAGCTAGTTCATACTATGGATTGGTAAGGATTGTTATATACATTTTCTATCCATTACTAAATCATTATAACCTACAAGGATTAATAACATATTTTATTTTAATGCAGGATCTTTTTGATAACATGTTCCCGTTTGTTACCAAGGACATAAACTCCTTCTTCAAAGTCCAAACTCATCTCGGAACGTGGAATATAGAAGTTAAAACTGGTTCATCATGGAGCATGCTCGGTGGAAAATGCTGGGAATCATTTCACAAAGCTCACAATCTGCGGATCAAATATGGATCATGTTGTGAAATTCCTTTAAAGCGCAACGGGAGGCTATTCGTCAAAGGTAATGCATATAATTTAATAATGTAAGGTCTGTAAGAAATAAATTTATATTAATAGCCTGAACTTTGTTTTGCAAATTGTATAGTTGAAGAAGGCTCTGGAAGCTTCAAATGCCCTTGCAATACTGTCACGACTGGTCCAGATTTAATGATTTCAATTAAAGCAGATGATGACGATGATTCTGATAATCCTCAATACATTGAAGTTCTTCAAGGACATATGACTGATGCTAATAACATGGATGTTGATGATGACATGGGTGATGAGGCTCCACTAGCGCAAAATGTGGTGGATCATTGGAAGATTGTCACCAGAAAACACATGGTGCCTAGAGCTTGTACAAAGACTCTACCAAGAATGGTATATTTACATTTTAATTGATAAAGTCATCTACTTGATAAACAAAAATCTTTTTATATAATTGATTACATAAGTTATTCATCCCATTGTTGCAGTACCTTCCGGCAGGCAAATGGAAAAAACACCTCCTACATAGGAAGAAGTTTGTAGTCCTGATTGTTCCAGAGTATGAGGATGAATGGTTGGAAATGTAGGTGCATCCTTACCAGATTAATGGGAAAACAAAACGGGTTGCACTGACCCAAGGGTGGACCAAATTTGCAAATGATAATAACTTGAGGATCGGTCAAGAGGTTCAATTATAACTTCTTACTCCCCCACAAGATGATTCCATTAATGGTGACAAGATTTACATGTCCATGTTTTTTAATTAAGTTGTTTTTAGATATTATAAAACTGTTTTTGTTGATGAAGATTGATATGTAATATAACACTGTCTTTGTTTTGCCCTTTTGGATGGTATGATTGTGTTGGTCATGGATTGTGTTAATTCTGGTATTACTGATTTTGACGATCTGGAAATGTAAGGTATTTAAGGAAAAAAACCAGGAAAATTTTGGGGGAAGTATTTCCTCTCCTTTTAAATATATGAAGTTATTTCCTGGTTAGATTAGATTTGGTGTTATTTTGTGAATTAATTGAATGCTTGTCCTCGAACTTAATTAAAATTTGTATACAGACATAATTATTGTATGAACATTCATTATATCCCAATAAAGTCAGGTCAAGTCCGTTAATTCAAATATCATGTTTTAGCTTTACACACCCATTTTTTATAGACATAACTGCATTTGTCAATTTTGTTGGTAATGTCAAACATTGGTAAAATATGTAAATATAATAAGTAAAATTTCTAAATTGGTCCGCACGTGTCTTATTCGAGCCAGTTTTGAAATTGGGCAACAATGTGGACTATAATTGCCAGTAAATTTTAAGATGGGGGTTATTTTGACAACCTTAAAAGTTAGGGATATAATTGTCAGTCAACATAAGTAATTGTATCAATTTTGTAATAAAACTTAACTGCCACTTGATCAATTAACTTCCATTTTTTACGGTGGTACCAAAAGTGATTGGTTTCTTAAATTGTGGTAAAAAATGTGTCCGCCTCGATATTTATGGTACCACAAATGAGAATCGATATATAGTTTGATACTATAAGTGCAAATCTCTCATTTTTTATATGGGCCTACTCATATCATTTTTGTAAACAATATGTATTAATTAGTGTACAACATATTTAGACTTGTAGGAGTTAATTATAGGATATTGGAAGGAGGGAAAAACACTTTTGATACTACGCTTTTTGAAAAAATACATTTCATACCATGATTCACACAATCTTGACACATTTACTTTTGCCGTCAATTTTCAGACGAAATTCAGCGAGTGCCGATTTCGTCCGGAAATTGACGGCAAAAGTAAATGTGTCAAGATTGTGTGAATCATGGTATGAAATGTCAAAAAAATTGATACTAAATGTGTTTTTTGGACTAAAGTTTGGTATCAAAAACTATTATTCCCTCATATTGAAAGTGACGTGGAGTTGACATTCGATACAAAATTGATATCAATGATGCCAAATCCCAAAAAATCGACAGAATTACAAATTAAATAAATAAACATATTGTCTTCTACATTTAAGGGTATTGTCCATTAACACAATCATTTGTTTCTTTCAACTATCAAACCTAGCAAAATTGCAGTAATACCACCATCAGAAAGAGGACAAGGAGACCGAATTAAATGCAATGAAGGATAACATGTAAGTCATTTTCATAAAGACATTTGTTGACATAATTAGTGAAATTTAATTTTTTTCCCTCTAAATAATAATGTAAAATTGGGTATAAACATCTTCTTCCATATAGTGACTTTGTAATGAAAAAAAAAAAATCACCTTCCAAGTTTATATTTTTACAATCCCATTTATATTTCCGAAAAATACAAACTAATTTTTTGTAATGCTTAAATTGGTCTTGTTCAATATTTTGTGAAAATGCAAAAATAATTTGTATGTATGAGAACACCATGAAGACACATTTTGTTGTCATGAGATTAGTAACAACACATTTGTTGTTAATTACGTAGTTTGATTTATTGTTAAAAAAAAATAATTTATTTGTCTTGGAAAATGCTTACTCTTCGAAATGGGTTGTTTTCATTTAGAATAATATGGGCTCAATTTTGTATACATTGTTCCATGGTCCAACTCAATGTATGATAGTGAAATGAGTCCATTTAGTTTTTAAAAATTACCATATTATACTATATACTTTATTAATGAATGAATTAATGATATTGTTAAATTTCTTGATCTCATTTATTTGTAAGGGAATCAACACTAACAAATACACGTGGGGCTAATAAAAGGCCAGCCAATATAAAAGAAGAACAAGGTGTTAGTTACAAACAATCAAATGCCAAACTTGGGTTTAGTTGGCAAGTGCCAAATCTCTCACCATACCCACCCGAGGCCACCAGGAGTCCTAAATCTCAGTGGCCGCATTTCACAAGTTCAAGGAGTCCATGCAAAGGATCTAATAGCAAAAGCGAGAAAGTCGTGAGTCAATTAATCATATATTGATTTTTTAAATAGCCATTCTTAAATTTGTTGGGTAACATTTTTTTAAATATTGGGATTTACAAATACGTAGAATAAACAATCTATTCCATGTGACATTGATGCAAATCGAGGATGTGAAGACAATTCAATGCAAACAACGAATGAATGTGTACAAAAGGTGAATTAACTTGGTTAAACTTTTCAACGTTTTGTATTACGTAGAATTTCAATAATTTCTTTATTTTATTAATTTTTTGTACGAATTCAAATCCATCTTAATATGTGTATATATACAATTTAGTCATAGTATGTAACTATGACTTCATATTGCCTAAACAAAATAGCCTTCCAACTATAGGATACAAATGTGGACCATAGGACTTCACTGTCAAAATTGATAGAAGTCAACAAATTACTTACAAAAGATCAATTAGATATGGTGAAAGCAATGGGTTTCGGATCGATAACAAAGGTTGCTATAGATAGTTTGGACAAGCGGCTATTGAAATGGTTGGTTAATTGCTTTGATCCACATAGCAGAATCATGAATATACATGGCAAAATAATACACATAACAACGGACACATTTAATGCAGTCTTAGGGGTGCCATGTACGGGATATGTGTTGCCAAAACTTGATGCTTCAGCTACATCCAAAGGAAGAAGCATGAAAACCTCATACTTTGTCCACAACGGATTGACAATGGAATTGCCGCAACTAGTTTGGAAGCTTAAAGCGTGTTCATCATCCGGAGAGGAATTCAAGGTTTTATACATGATGTTCATATTTACCGTAATTCTTTTCACGGGATCAGGACAAAAGTTAGACCTTCGGAAATTGGAATACCTGCTTGATTTAAATCAAATTCACAAGTACAATTGGGCTGCTCAAGTGTTAAACGACCTTGTCGAAGGAGTTGTGAAATTTAAAAAAACTGGTGGAACAAGTCTCACAGGTTGCGTGATTTTATTGGATGTAGACAATTTGTAAGAATTAAAGTTAAGGTACATTTTGTTGATTGTGGAAAGGTGGTGCTTAACAGCTTAAACAATTGCAGATTGTATTCCTCTCAGCAATGGTGGACACCTTCCCACGTTGTGGGAAAGTCCTGCTTAAAAACTCACCTCATATTGAACAATGGACACAACTCGAGGTCAACAATGTAATTAAATATTTTAAACTCAAAGGGGGTTATTGGAATTACGAGGTAAGTCTATCATTCATGATATGTTTAATTATACTTCAATTTTTCTTCAACCATTATGTAAATTTATATTATTTGTGCTTTAACAGCTTTGGAATGAAGATGATACTATACAAGATTTTCAAAGAACAAACATTTATAAAGATAAAACAAAAAGGGGGATGTGGATGAACCACAACCGCAAGTTCGTGTGCAGAGTTCTAGTGAGGAAGTCGTAGGTGGATCATCATTTCAATCTGATTCACTTTTGAAATTCATAGGCAAGCAAATTGAAATGTTCAATCAACGACTTACGAACGTGGAAAGGGGGGACCTTGTAAGAGGATCATCATTGAATTCTGATAGATATTTGAGATTCATAGATAACCAAATTGACGGTTTGAGTCAAAGAATCGCAAACGTGGAAAGCGAGCTTATGCACGACATGATTGATAAGTACCATTCAAATGGTCCAACACAAAAGTACGATAATGTTAAGGATCTATCCAAGTTGGTTAACTCATTGGCAGCATTGGTAAGTGCCATACCAAATATACAACAAAAGTTTGGTGAACACCCGAGTGAAGAAATGAAGAAAATGCCACCATGTCACAAGGATGAGATTGGTGAAAACCAGAGTGGAGCAAAGAAGGAAAGGCCACCATATCATGAGGATGAGGTTTTGCCAAGTATGTTTAAAATGATTTGCTCTAGTATGCCAGAAAATGATGCTATTGCTAGATATCTCTTTTCCAGTAGATTGAATGAAAGGTAACAATGTTGATCTTTTTAAATTTAGTTAAATTCATCAACATTACATACTAAATTTTTCTAATTTTTTGTCAACCTATGAAATCAGGTATGTGGCAGTGGAATTCTCCACTAATTGGATCATTTATAGATCAAATCTTTGTACGTTGGACAAAGGTCTATGGATTAGTGGCGAGGTAACTTCTCACTAAAACCAATGGAAATGCCTTAATGATAATAAACAACCATTTATGAATAGTACATTTTAATTATCTTAAGGTGATTGATGCTGTTGCATATATGATATGGTCTGAGGGGCATGCATCTGAAAAATTGAGTAATCATTGGGTTCTTCCAAGCATGTTCAGCGTATGTATTTAACTACTATTATTTTTTAAGAATGATCGTATTTATTTAATACCTCATATTATTAAGTTGCAACCAGAATATGGCAAGTAATGCGATGTCCAATGATGAGATAATCAACAAGACCATATTCGGTGATAATGGATGTTTTCGGGGGCCACCATCCACCTGTGAAATAATTACTATTCCCTTGAATGACACCGAAAAGCATTGGTACCTTTGCACAGTGGATCTACAAAACTGGACGATCATAATATCCAACTCTTTCATGATAGATAAGAAAACAGAGGAGAGAAGGAGATATATTTGCCGGATAATAAGATTGTTTAATGATTTTTAATTTTTATTTAATATTTACATCATCTTACTAATCACCTAATATTTGACATCAATATATTACATTTCATTCAAAGTGTGCAAGGTTAGAGATAATTGCCAAGGAATGGGGTGAAGGAGATTTTATAACAAATGATTAGGCCTATAAATTTGAATATGTGTACAATCACTCTTTCCCTCAACAACCAAATTGGTGTGCAACTCTATCTAAGATATTTTTTCAAATAACAAGTGTTTTTCATTTCTGCTTCAAAAATTATTCATCATAGCATAATTACAGGTATGACTGCGGCCTATATGTTATCCTGATGATGTTGTTTCCAGGAAAAGTAGATCGTGTGTTGAATGAAGTGACGATAAATAAAATTATTAATTTATTTGTCATAGATTATGTATATGGTTTTTTGGTCATAATAATAATTATTTTGGTTGTATTTATATTGCAGGACCAATCACAAAATGCACGAAGAAGGCTAGCAGTAAAACTATATTCATGTGCGGAAAATAAGGCATAAAAGGGGTATGTTGGTTACTAGTTTAAGTGATTTAATAAATTCATGTCCCAAGTCATAGGTTTATCTTATTAATAATGCACTTATTGTGTTAAGTAAATGTTGGTATTGCAGGCAGGAATTTTCCATATGTGTAGAATATGGTAATTTATTGATCTCTCTTAGTGATTTCGACACTCTCGATATCAGTTTGAGTGATACATTGGATAGAATTATGCCCGAAGAAATTTTCCAAATGAGGGGACATGAAGGTAATTCTATACAGTTAGAGGGAAAACTTCCTACGAAAGACGAGCATATCCCTTTAAATGAAGACAAGGACCTAGTTGATCTTGTTAAAATGTACACTGACATTGGGAAAAAAATGGTGGACATAAGATTTTGCCCAATTTCAAAATGATCATTCACGATAAGTCAACTTTTGCAACTTCATATGTAGTGTTTTTGAATTCAAGTGTTAACACTTTATGTAGTATTTTTAATTTCAAGTGTTAACACTCTATATGTAGTATTTTTGAATTCAAGTGTTAACACTATATATGGTATTTTTGTATTAAAGTGTTGTCACTATATGGACTATTTTTTAATTCATGTGTCACTGCTATATATAGTATTATTGAACATTTGATTCAAATTCATTAATATAAAGCAATGGACAATGCTCTAAGTGGTTAGCAACTACAACTAAATCACAACATGACAACAACTTTATCTTTAAAAAAATGGTAGGTTATAATATTAGTTCAAAAATATATTTATTATGTGATATTAGTTCACTGAACATAGCAATAATATTTCATTAACAAACTCACAGTAAAATGCTCAAATGTATTGCTAATGGAATTATGTATATCAAAATGTTACTAACATAGTGAAGAAGATTTTCACAAACTTTTACAATTTACTTGAATAAACAGCATGAAGAAAAAGGAAACACTCAACCATGGGATTCTGGAACGTTATTTTAAATCCTTCAAGATATTGTTGACGAATCATGTTTATACCTTCCACCTTCACAACATCTCCAAAACCTATGGTTGTTTCAAGAGAGATTAACGTCATTCTAAAATAAGTTATTGTGCTAAAAAAATACTATAATGTCTATAAACATGTCTCTTCAACCAAACAAACCATGTAACATGAATTTGCAGCCGAGCCTACCAATAAATTCATAAGACTAAAACAATACATATTTGAACAGATGAACAAAGTAAATCTTAAACATCATAATTTAACCAGTGAAATCCTTCTACAAATACACCCCAAATAGATTGATGAAGACTCTCCCAATAATGAAAAGAGTGAAATCCCTCTACAGATACACCCAAATAGATTCATGAAAGACTCTCCCAATGCTAGAATACCTCTTAAAATCCATTTCACTAACCCGTTGTTCACATTAACAAATTCACAATAAAAAAGCCGAAGACCAACCTCCAAATGGACCAGATCAAGAACAACAGATCAGCAAAACTCAATTTGGATCAAGTTTAACAGGCGAGGAAATAAACTAATTCAAAAAGACCCGTAACTAATTCAAAAACTCGATTATCAACCAGACCCGTAACAAATTCAAAAACTCCACCAGACCTCTTCCATGACCAAATTTACACATGAGGTGGAGAGGGTCCCAACAAAGGTTGTAAATTAATACCAGAAATCAAGCAATTTCATGGAAAAGAACAATTTCAGAAAAAAATTAAACCAACAAAAATTATATTCAAATTAGAGAATGTTGGAATCTACAGGTCAAACAATTAAGATAAAATTGATGTTCTAAGAAATTAAGATAAAGCTTATGGCTCACTCTCACAATTCACGTCGTCTGCCAGATCTGCTGCCATTAGCTTCGGCAACCCTTGACTAAGGGGTGGGTCGGTCCGTGAAGAAAAGAAGACGAAATGAATTTGGAGATGAAGAAGAATATTGTTTAGACACAAATATTTTTATTTATTAAGGGCTTTATAGTAAATTCAGGTATATATCCGGTAACAACACTACACAACCGGGGTACATGACCGGTTGTGTTGGTCATTCCCCAAAAATTGAGATATATTATAAAAATCATTCCAAGCCTTTTTTATTGCTGACCTTATATAAGGTCTAAAGTCCCAACCTTATGGGAGACAATCCCTTCTCTTTATTTCATATTTTTCTAAACTTTTTTTTTTTTTTTTAAAATTATGCACACGAATAACACGCTACGGTGACTTGTGTTATCACAATGAAACTCATAATATAGCTGGGTGTGTAATTTGATAATTTTGTCCAATTTTTCAAAAAGTATAGAAAAAAGTATAGATATATTAATTGAGCTAATGTTAGTTCACTCACTCTGAAATGCATAATATTTAATTTTTCTCCCTTGTAATTTGAAAATGAGCATTTTACTCTCCCCCCTTGAAAATTTTAAAGAAGCAATTTAGCTCCTTCAGCTGGAGAGTATAACTCACATGCTGAAATTGAAAATGAATGAAAAGTATTTTTGTAACATAGGGAGGTAAATTGCCACATTTATCATAACACATGGGTAAATTGCCACATTTATTATAATATAATGGGGGTAAAATGCCATATATAAAAATGTTAGGAAGACGGTGTGAAACTTTTTAAAATTACAAGAAGGTAAAATGCTATTTTTCAAATCACTAGAGATAGATTGAACATTATGAATATCACAGGGGTAAATTGCCCTTACCTCTACATTAATTGTATATTTCCATTGGTAGCAAGTAACGCATATCTTTAATAAATCAGCTTATTTAACCACAAAATTTAACCTAGCTAGATATAGTAAATAAAGTGTATGGATAGTTGCTTCGATCATTCTAGGGTGCAACCCCTTCAGTTAGGGCCGCAAGCGCGGCCCGTCCCATCCACCGTTAGATCGTCTCGAATTGATCTGAACCGTTCATATGGTAACTTGGTCAATCCACGTTTTTCTTCAATTGACTTTAATTTAAAATTATTTTTATTAATTCGTGGAAAATTGATAAAGACTGTTATACCCCTACTTAAAACCTAATTACTTAATTATCTCCTTCTCTTTCATAATCATTCAAATCTAATTGATTATTTCCTATTTCATAATTCTCCACCATTTTACATCATCCATAACTTGATGTTTTTTTTTACACCATTTTATCGTTATCAACAAAGTTAATCAACACCTAATTACTTAAATATTGAATTTATTTTCTAAATCAATTGAGATGACATTATTTTTACCCTAATTTTTTTATTACTACGATTAAGTTTGAGTGACTCACTCAGTTATAACCTCAGCACCATTCTTGCACCTTCAATGAAACCTCCTCCAACATGTTTTCCAAAAATTTCTCATTTGGGAAAACTACATTTTCAATTCCTTGTGGTCTAAATAATCAGTATCTCAAATCAATCTTTTCGATGTATATAATTTATTAGATTTCCAACAAATAGAAATTATTGTTGTTTAAACCCCTTTTTGTTATTTATTTCTATTCGATCGATTAAGTATCTTAAATAATGTTTTATTTTATGGTTAATGCGGAATCATTGATTAAGCTATCACCACAAAACCAATTTGATGAGATTTCAAATCTTTATATTCATACTAAATTCCGGATGTATATACAGAAGATTATTCCGAAATTATGTTTTGGTATTTAAATTAGTCATTTATTATTGAAAATAAAGCCCAAAGTCATTTAAATTAGTTATTTATAATATATAGTAATGTGATATTATATATTATTTTCTGCCCAAGATATTATACAATGTCAATGGGAAGAACTTTTTGTTATATACAACAATATTTGAACGAAACTATATTGATATGAAAAATTTAATGTTTATAGCAAAGTAATAGATAGGATTTACTATATACAACAGATCAAATAAAAATTTTATTTACTATAGTATAACTGTTTATATAGTGATAATTATTTATGTGATATATATTCTGTAATTTACACAATATCTGAATACAATTATTGATATTTTTTTACACTTTTCACAATATTTTATTTTACATTATAATTTAATCATCAAAATGGACAATTGTTAACCTTTTTTTATGGATATTTTTCTTTAAATTGGTTTTGGACTTTATTTGCTTTTTATTTAATCTTTTGGGCCCATAGCCGTAATAACATATTCTTCTATTTATTAAATATTTTTGGCCCATATTCATAGATTATAGTAGTATATTATTCTCTTTATTTAATCTATTGGGCCCATAAACATAAATCACATATTATTCTCCTTAATTAATTGGGTGGGTCAAGTATGTCCAGAATATTGCAACCCATAATGTAGTTGAATTGTTTTTTGCTCTAATGCTTTGAGTAATTTTCATATTTGTAGGATTCAAAATATATTGTTTGGAATTCACAATAAATAAATTACTAAAGGCACTAAATATGGTTCCATTCAAAAATCTAAATTGTTCTTGGTGATAATTTCATTTTGATTGTGTTTTTGATAAATGTAAAAGGGAAGAAAATAGTAGACAATACACCCTTCCTTTTCTTCGAACCTACTAAATTGATTTTTATAAAAGTTTATCATAACACGGTACTTTTTTTTTAGAAAAAAGAAGGGTATAATTAAATAATAAATAAAGACAACACATTTATCATAACACGACAAATTTTTATAAAAGTTTGATTCAACCTCTATGACATTTTTCATATGGCACTTTACTCCCTTATAAATGGAGCAATTTGCCCCCTTACTTATTTTCAATTTTCACAGGGGAGAAAATGTTCTTTTCAAATCAAAAGGAGTTAAACTAAACATTATGCATTTCATTTGGGGGTAAATTGCCGTTAAGTCCAGAGAAAAAATGATCTTGGTATGAAAGGTGCAATCAAACCTATCATCTGGTATCAAATTTGCAAGATTGTATGTCTTGTGGTACAAAAAATAAAAAACAAATTTCCCGTTCAAACACTTTGAATTCCATGGTGGTATTTGTATAAGAATAGTGGTATTTGTAGAAGAATCAATTTTATAAGAATAGTGGTATTTATTTTCAATTATGTAATTGTTTTTTTGTTGTTCATTAATTGATTAAAGATAATGAAGTCATATGAGTAATTTCGAACTTTTAGTTAATACCCCTTTTTTTTTTTGGAAAATGTTCATTGTGATAAATGCAGCAAGATGAAATATCAACATTAATGTATGTTGATATCAAGATGAAATATTGCATTAGATCTTCACACTTTTTTATAGCAATAGATTTTGACACTAAACCCCCTGAATATTAATTTATTATACTTTATAGCTATCAATTTTAGAAAAAAAATACAAAGATCGTTTAAGTTATATTTTTGTACATAAAAGGGCAAACTTGGGGTTTGGTATTAAAAAAAATTCTATGGGATTTTAGTCAATGATGAAATTTCCACTCACAAAATTCGTCATTATATCCATTTACAAAATGGTTCACAAAAATCACATTACCACTCAACTCTTAATACATAGCCAAAATTTGTCCATAGTAGAATAAATGCCAACTTTAGAAAATATGTTCCCGACTCATTTACCCTTTTGCTTAGAAATACACAGTTGGATCATAAAATATTTACATTGTTCAATAGTTGTTTGAAGTTTGCACATAAAAAATATATACTTTTTTATTTTTTTTATTTTGAGAACTTAAATTACATATTCTTATCAATAAAAAAAATGATCAGTTATTTTAAGATAGTCCCGAAGCTATATACATAAAACACATCCAAATCATATTCCATGATTATACTAATGTAGTATATGGTGGACATCTATTTCTTTGAAAATTGATGCCAACTACTACTACCACCACCACCACCACCACCTAAAACATAAAATAAGTAGTATAAATGATTAAAATCCAAACAAATCAACCCTCATCTTCACTCGAGGGAACTACTTCGTATTCCACTGATTCAATAACCTTAGGCTCTTCAATTTGGGGTTTTCCTCCAACCACTTGAACTTCTACTCCATGCACTTGATTCACGGGAGCTTGAACAGGAACTTGACCATGAACTATTGGTGGTCTTTGATAGGGTAACACAACGAGATCATCCACCGGAAGTCTTGACGCAAATATCACACTGAACTCCCACCAATACCTTTCACCCTCTCTCATGTACCTCCTTGCCCATAAATGTTCCTTAATTAATAAGGAGTTATAGGATTAGCCATAGATTATATATAACAAAATCTAGTCATTAGACATATTGTCATATCAACATTCAAAAAATTGTGATTGAAAAACATAATACAACTTCAATTGCTTTCTTCAGCAGAAAGTAAGAGAGAAAAGATAATAGACTAAAATATAATTTAATTGGCAATCACTTGGTCAACAATTCATATTTTTCAATTAATTTTAATTATTACCCAATAAGGATATGAAAAATGAAAAAACAAATTTCTTATAATCAAATGACACATTAGCATAATTATTTTATACTACACTCTATTAGTTCGCATAATATATAATCTAATTGTTTACCCGTACAAGATTCTCCCAAATATCGTCATCTTTCTCAAGAACGTTGAGTGTTTGATTCCACCTCACCGCCCGACATTTCTTTGCCTCCTACGTGAATCTTTTTCTAGTTCTATTTTACATTATAGGAATTATCCTATTGAGGCTCTCCTAATTCGCACTAGCATAATGAATGTTGCCTTGTAAAGCCTCCTCCAATAAAAGTTCAATAAAAATTTCAGTGTCCCCGTCGGTCCAAATTTTGCTATATTTATCAGAAAAAATTGATCATAATATTTTCATAAATGTAGCAATATAATTGAAGAAATCAATAACTCAAAGAATTATAAACAAAACACATGCAATTTGTACAATAAATAATCACTGTTTTTAGAAAATGTAAGTGACAATTGAGTACAATCTACTTATAAAGCAAGTATGTAATTTGCAAAGAATAAAATATTTCATCAAAATAGATAGCTTCAATATTTTGTGAAGATCTACCCAAAACTTCAAACATACACATATGTTTAAAAACTACCAAAATATTCACCAAAATAGTTATAAATCTGACATGCATGGAATCTAAATTTAGGTGGGGCTTATGTCTAATGAACTATATCATATCCATTTAATAGTACTATTTTTTCTAAAACAAATCAACTAAACCCTAACTCAAGTTCCTTTAATTGAAACAATATTTCACTAATTTCGTAAATTTGACACAAAAATAATAAATCAAGGAAGCATAAAACAAATCAACTAAAATCAACAAATTATTTCACCAATTTCATATATTTGACATAAAATCACAAATTTCGTCACTATTTGATAGATAATTCTTTAGAGACCACAAATTCAACAAATCAAAAATGAATTAAAGTGAAACAACAACAAATAAAAAATAAGAAACAGGGCATAGAAACAAACCTACGTATGTTGGCTCAGGCTTGCAGATGTACACACGACTTGAGAGAATATCTTTGTAAATTGTGAAAATCCAAGAAGGTCCTCTATAATTTTGTCGTCAAAGACTCAAAGCGTTTTCTATTTTTTGAGATAAAATTTTGTGGTTTAGAAGATTGAAGTGGGATTTGTTCTGCTATGCATGAGACGTGTGGGAGTGGAAAAATGATTATGCCCTATGTAATCGTGATTTGTGATCGTCTAATCAAAGTATTTTTATCTTTTTGGTAACCTATTTATTTTAGAGATAGATTCCCTTAAATTTTGGTAATATATTTAAGTGTATCTTAATTGATGAGAGAAAATATTAATTGATGTGTGAATTATGTAGAAGTCAATGATTGATTTCCATGATTATTGATAATATTTAAGTGTATTTTAATTATTTTGTGAATTAGGCAGTTAAATTTATTTAGAAAGTTATTCATTGGAGACAACTGAATTTTAGTTAAAAATATGCTTTTACGAATTAATTTTTTAATAATTTACAATAACATATTTGACGTAAATATTCTAGTCATTATAATTATTGTTTGTCATTTTTGCTGAGTGTTTTTAATTTAAAAAAAATATAATTTTACAATTAATTAAATTGTATTTTTTGCACATCACCCCCAAAACTTTTTCATATTTGCACTTTCTCCCCATTAATTGAGAAAACCTGCATGTTTCCCCCATGAAGTTGAAAAATGTCTGTTATATGTCTGTTATATTACCCTTATCGTTATTGCAACGTCAATACCATGCCCAATATTTCTCCAGAGTTATTGTCAACTTACTATCTCTATAGTGTACAATGTTCAATTTACCCCCATTTCATTTAAAAAAGAGCAATTTACCCCATTGTGCTGACTTTCTACCCTTGGTCGATTTACCAAAGTTAAAATTCTCGACCCTAGGTTATTGTATAACTAAGTAAATCTTAATCCAAATTGATGGTTGTCCTGATCAATTGACAAAAATTAGCATTCTCGACCTATTGTATAACTAGGTAAACCGTAATCCAAACCGATAGATATCCTGATTAATTCAAAGAACATCAACATTGTGTACCTTAGGTTGATGTATAACTATGTTAATCGTAATCTATATCAATAGTTCTACAACTTAAATTGAATTAAACTTCCATCATATAAACTTATTAATAAATACGTTGAAATTATATAATTGAAATAATTAGATAGACACCTAAAATAAAATATTAAATAAAAATATAATTATGTGAAGGAGAAACCATATAAAAAATTTAATTCTCCTTTTTAAGAAATAAAATTAGAAAAAATATTCAGAAATAACAAATATCGAAGAACAATTATTAGATAAAAATATAAAAGTACAATCAATAGATTGTGATTCATTGGTTGGTTTGATAATTAATGTTAATATTTTAGTAGATATTAAAAAAAATCCTAAGTTATAACAAATAATTCGGATAAATAGATCCAAGTTGGAATTAAAATATTTCGAAACAATTAAAATAGTTGTTGAAATTATTTGTTTAAGATTCTTGTCATTGTGATACAAGTCCAATGTTTAAAATTAGATTTATTATAAATAATTATTGTAGGTCATTTTTTGGTCACACATTTGGAAGATTTTTTGTTATTGTCAAAATTGTAGGTCATTTTTTGTTTTTTGCTTGAGCCACAAGTGTAACTATACGTGTCAAAAAATTACTTTTAAGCAAATTTGTTGGTTCTTGATTCACAATAAAAACAAATGATCGTTTATTTTTATTACTTTTGCCATATCTAAAAAAATGTTATGCAAAAGTTGTACTAAAATGCAACACGGATCCTATAAGATTTCGGAAGTTGATAAATTGGTCCACTTTGCCCCATGATCATATTTTGAGTAAATTTTGAAGGGTAGTACCATAATTCAATGGATTAGTGTAAAAAACTAAAAACATTTGGGGGATAAACAAAGCATTAATAGAAATTTTCATTATTTGAAACACTCTAGTTATATTTTTTTTACCAATAAATCATCAAATTTTGTGACCATTGACGCTGAAACTACTTCTATTTAAAAAAAAAAACACAAATAAAACCATACTAGTACCTAATGATTCAAAAATTATTAGTTTGTTCACTACATTAAAAAAAGTAAAGCATCTTCATCGTTATCTTTTACTAAAATAATGATCTCAAACCCTTGTTCTTCTTCTCCTATGGGTTCTTCTTCACTTTCATGCACGATGTCCTCAACGGGAGCTTGATCCACGACAACATCCCCCGAACTATTGGTTGTCGTTGATCAGGTAAAATCGCAAGGTCATCAACCGGAAGCTTCGTCGCAAAGATCACACTAAACTCCCACCAATACCTTTCACCTGCTCTCCTATACCTCCTTGCCCATAAATGTTCCTTAATTAACAAGAAAAAAATGGCGCATCAGCATTGGTGTATCTATATTATGCACTAAATTGTGTTACCGTTACGAGTTTATCCCAAGTATCATCATCCAAGAAACCTTTACAAGGTTATCCCAAATATTATGATCCGTCTCCAGTACATTGAGAGTATGATTCCATCTCACAGAACAACATTGTTTTGCCTGCTCCCAAATGTAGTATCGAGTCTGCAAATCACCGAAAATCTCGAACAACTCCTTATAAGTCATCATTTTTCCTGTTCTGGCTTCTATGATTGGAATAATACTATTAATGCTCCCCTTATTATTGCCATTCCAGTTAATGTTCCCTTGGAAACCTCTTCCAATAACAAGTTAATGAAAATTTCTTCGTCATACTCTGTCCAAATTTCCGCCATATTACTATATTTAAAATACAAAACCATGATTAGATTCTTATATAGTTATAAGTATACTTCAATTTGATTAATATCCAAAAGAACTTTTGATTAAAGACATGCATAATCACATAAAACAATTCCAAAAGTAAATAAAAAAGGACGACAAAAATATCCTGAATTCATTATTAAAAAATTGCTTTATAAAGCCCAAATCTAATGTGCCACTAGTTAGATTAAGAACTATTTATGAAATTTTGTATATTAACTAAAAAATAGCCCTAACCAGCTAATCATAAATATTCTAATAAAAACCTTGGAAAAGAGAATAATCACAAAATTTAATTTTTGCACACCCCTAAACAAATTTCAGAATATACATGCAAATGTTTAAATAAAATTATAGTATTATATAAAATTTAAACACATATTGAGTTATCCAATCTTGCCATATTTTCGAAATTTTTTGACTTATATGTTTTTACTTTACCACCAAAAATTATAAAAATATGCAATTTACCCCTTTATTTGTTTTATTTTATTAATTTCTGAACCTTAAACAAATTTCAAAATTTACATGCAAATGTTTAAGTATAATTTTGATAAAACAAAGACAAAACCAACAAATCTTCATAAATTACTTAATAAAAAAATAACAAAGAATAATCACGGTTCCTATAACAAATTGTGCATAATCATAAGGAAATTCCAGATCTAACATAGAAGCAAAATATTTCAGAAAAGAAGAACAATTATAGTATTAAATAAAATTTAAACACATACTGAGTTGCGGTTCTTTGTCAAAATCGGATTAGTGATTGAATTGATTTTTGTAACGTCCTTGACCTTGCTAGTTTTGGGATGTATTTTTTTTATTTTGTGGATTAAAATTATGATTTGATTTTCATTCTTGCTTCTCCTCCAGTGTTTTGCTATATGAGATTAGAGAGAAGATTTTTTGAAATATGAATAATTGTGGTGATTTGGAAATGTGTAACCTCCACTAATTTCAAAAATTTCAGGGTCGTTTATTTCCTTGTTTATATATATATATATATATATATATATATATATATTCCTTTTCAAAATACATAACTATCTAGATTTAATTTGCAAATTATATTGGAAATAAAAAATTCTCCCACTCCCATATTTAATAATTCCCAAATTTAATGTATTTCCATGATTTGTTAAGTTATTAAAAGATATGGCATGATTTGAGTTTGACAAATCCCTAACTTGAAGAAAGAAGTTTCCTAAATAAACACAACACTTAATTAGGAAAAATCATTTTATAATTCTATCAAATCACAAATTCAAAATTCTCTTGCAAATCGCATTTGATTTGCATTATGATCGTTTTTGCGGAAAAATGTGTTGAAGGTGAATATTTTATATTTAAAAATAACAAATAGCAATTTAACAATTAATTTATCGAAGTCAACATTGTGGACCTTCGGGTGATGTATAACTATGGAAATCAAATCTACATCGAGAGTTCTTAATCGTTTTTGAGGAAAAATATTAAGAAATAACACATATCAAAGAACAATTATTAGATAAATTAAACACAAAAACTGAATTATCTAAAATTGTTATACGAATCGATGAAAGCATAAATTTAAAATTCTCTTTCATTATTTGTCCAATTCACATTTGTTTTGTTCTACGGTAATTTTCAATTCCACTAATTTCCCCCATAACAACTAATTGATTGATCAAATAAATTCCGAAATTAGGGATAATTATGAATTGGCAATATACCATAAACACCCATATTTTCTCTTTCATCCTCATGCAACCCTAATTCTTCTCAAATTTTATCCCCAAATTAAATAAAAATCTAATTGTAAGCTGCTTGTTCACATCCAGAGTCAGAGGAAAAAAAACAATTCCTTGAACTGAATCGAAGAACATCTTGTTGGCACCTATTTTATACCTGAATTTGATTTTTAATTTTCTTCAGTTCTAAGTATTGTGATACAATGTTTCAATTTGGAGCTTTTCTATGGTGTTTTTTCCACTAGTGTATAAAGTCAATTCTTGCGTGATTATTTCTTTGTACGTGATTATTAATTTTTATGGAACTTTTCCCCTCAAATAAATTTAAAAAGTTCTAAATTATTAGGTTATTATTATTTTTTGGAATTTGTGGTTATAAGAGGTTATAAAGGCAATTGTGGAATTCTCACTTAATTTCAAAGTTGGAACATTAAAACCTAATGTCAATTTACAATTCTCTATTGTTATCATGTTTTGTACTTAGTAGCATGCCTGTATAATTCTTTGTTCAAGTTGACCTAGAACTATTTTTGGGGATGTTGATTGATGAGACGATGGCTGGCAACATCAATTATGTCTAGGATAACACCATTGTTCTTAAGTAAATTGCTACCCGACTAGAACAAAAGACCGACTAGAACTACACCGTCGAAATAGTGGGAGGAAAATATTATAGGCTGTATGATCGCTATAGCGCATGGCAGTCATCAATGCATTTCCATTACTCGAGGTGGCACCCGGTAGATAACAAATTGTTAGCCAGCGACGAAGTCTGGGAGATGCTTCTTAAGTTAAGAAATATACCGTATTAATCATTCCCTGGTGTATTATATTTTTTTTGTGTATTAAGAAATTACATTAACGTGCTTATTGTCATGCTAGAGGTTATTCCATATTGTTTGTGGGGCAAAAAAATATCGTCATAACGGTGAAAAGTACTGGCGGGAGCTAGACATAATTTATTCAGGGTTCTACCCACTATATCCAAGAAAAACTATTGTGGAACAAGCTCCAACAGAGGAAGTCGTGAGTTACAAGGGTCCAGAAGGAGATCTAGTAGAAGAAGTACTTTAAAAATTGATTTCATTTTTTAAATCATGTTCGAATTGTTTTAATTGGTTTGGGAGTTAGTAGTAGTAGTACTAAAAATATTTAGACTGATTTCATTTTTATTCCTAAAGTTATTACACTCTTCTCATTATTCCATTATTTTCCATCAATTACGTATGAATTATTTGTGAAAATCTAATGAACATAGAAGCACTACTTATAGATGAATTTTTCATGTTGTTTGTAGAAATATTTACCCTAATAAAATGATCAAATATATTAAATTTTGTGTCATTTAACATGGCACTAACTACTAGAGTAACAAAAAAATTAATTTTGCTAATTTTCAATGCCACTAATATATAGTCAAAAGTAATTAATTTTGCTATTTTAAAATTGAAATCTAATTTGATATTAACAAATTTTAAAACCAAGGATAATCATAGGATTTTAAAATATCACTGTAATTACCTATATAGGAAAATAAAATTAGTCCGAAATAGGCGAGTTAATGGGGAACTAACTCCTTGAATTAATAGATATATTATTGTGTCAACATTTTATTGTGTCAGAATTTGTCAAAATCTTATTGTGTCAAAGTTTTTCGGTTTTTATAGATGTATTATTTAATAGTTTCGGTGTTTCTACATGAGTAAGTACCTTGGCTCAATGGACGGGATGGCATAAGATTTCTTATGGACTCAATTTCGAAACCTAGCTACGTCATGCACGTTCTTATTTATTCACTCTATACTAATTTAGTCTTTTTGCTATATTAATTGTTCTTTTAATATTTTTTCTAGTAATTATTATTTGTTATTTATTAATATTTTTGTAATTTAATTTCGTAATAAATTTTAAAAGAAATTTATGTTTTTATAATACAGTTTCTCATTCACATAATTATTGTTTTAATATAGTATCATTAACCACTCTGTGAATCTTTAGGTGGTGAAATTTGTTGATTTTGGTCTAAATTTGCTCCTAAAGGAGAACCGAAACTTATAGTATCATTAACCCCTCCGTGAATCGTTAGTTGGTGAAATCTGTTGATTTTGGTCTAAAATTGCTCTAAAAGAAAAACCGAGACTTATAGTATCATTAACCTCTCCGTGAATCGTTAGTTGGTGAAATTTGTTGATTTTGGTCTAAAATTGCTCCAAAAGGAGAAACGAGACTTATAGTATCATTAACCCCTCTGTGAATCGTTAGTTGGTAAAATTTGTTGATTTTGGTCTAAAACTGCTCCAAACCGAGACTTATATTATCATTAACCCCTCCGTGAATCATTAGTTGGTGAAATTTGTTGATTGTGGTCTAAAATTGATCCAAAAGGAGAACCGAGACTTATAGTATCATTAATCCCTTCATGAATCGTTAGTTGGTGAAATTTGTTGATTTTGGTCTAAAATTGCTCCAAAAGAAGAATCGAGACTTATAGTATCATTAACCTCTCCCAAATTGAAAGCCCTAACATACATTCTTATCTCTGGAAAAAAATTAATTTCCCCCATAACAACTAATTGATTGATCAAATAAATTCCGAAATTAGGGATAATTATGAATTGGCAATATACCATAAACACCCATATTTTCTCTTTCATCCTCATGCAACCCTAATCCTTCTCAAATTTTATCCCCAAATTAAATAAAAAACTAATTGTAAGCTGCTTGTTCACATCCAGAGTCAGAGGAAAAAAAACAATTCCTTGAACTGAATCGAAGAACATCTTGTTGGCACCTATTTTATACCTGAATTTGATTTTTAATTTTCTTCAGTTCTAAGTATTGTGATACAATGTTTCAATTTGGAGCTTTTCTATGGTGTTTTTTCCACTAGTGTATAAAGTCAATTCTTGCGTGATTATTTCTTTGTACGTGATTATTAATTTTTATGGAACTTTTCCCCTCAAATAAATTTAAAAAGTTCTAAATTATTAGGTTATTATTATTTTTTGGAATTTGTGGTTATAAGAGGTTATAAAGGCAATTGTGGAATTCTCACTTAATTTCAAAGTTGGAACATTAAAACCTAATGTCAATTTACAATTCTCTATTGTTATCATGTTTTGTACTTAGTAGCATGCCTGTATAATTCTTTGTTCAAGTTGACCTAGAACTATTTTTGGGGATGTTGATTGATGAGACGATGGCTGGCAACATCAATTATGTCTAGGATAACACCATTGTTCTTAAGTAAATTGCTACCCGACTAGAACAAAAGACCGACTAGAACTACACCGTCGAAATAGTGGGAGGAAAATATTATAGGCTGTATGATCGCTATAGCGCATGGCAGTCATCAATGCATTTCCATTACTCGAGGTGGCACCCGGTAGATAACAAATTGTTAGCCAGCGACGAAGTCTGGGAGATGCTTCTTAAGTTAAGAAATATACCGTATTAATCATTCCCTGGTGTATTATATTTTTTTTGTGTATTAAGAAATTACATTAACGTGCTTATTGTCATGCTAGAGGTTATTCCATATTGTTTGTGGGGCAAAAAAATATCGTCATAACGGTGAAAAGTACTGGCGGGAGCTAGACATAATTTATTCAGGGTTCTACCCACTATATCCAAGAAAAACTATTGTGGAACAAGCTCCAACAGAGGAAGTCGTGAGTTACAAGGGTCCAGAAGGAGATCTAGTAGAAGAAGTACTTTAAAAATTGATTTCATTTTTTAAATCATGTTCGAATTGTTTTAATTGGTTTGGGAGTTAGTAGTAGTAGTACTAAAAATATTTAGACTGATTTCATTTTTATTCCTAAAGTTATTACACTCTTCTCATTATTCCATTATTTTCCATCAATTACGTATGAATTATTTGTGAAAATCTAATGAACATAGAAGCACTACTTATAGATGAATTTTTCATGTTGTTTGTAGAAATATTTACCCTAATAAAATGATCAAATATATTAAATTTTGTGTCATTTAACATGGCACTAACTACTAGAGTAACAAAAAAATTAATTTTGCTAATTTTCAATGCCACTAATATATAGTCAAAAGTAATTAATTTTGCTATTTTAAAATTGAAATCTAATTTGATATTAACAAATTTTAAAACCAAGGATAATCATAGGATTTTAAAATATCACTGTAATTACCTATATAGGAAAATAAAATTAGTCCGAAATAGGCGAGTTAATGGGGAACTAACTCCTTGAATTAATAGATATATTATTGTGTCAACATTTTATTGTGTCAGAATTTGTCAAAATCTTATTGTGTCAAAGTTTTTCGGTTTTTATAGATGTATTATTTAATAGTTTCGGTGTTTCTACATGAGTAAGTACCTTGGCTCAATGGACGGGATGGCATAAGATTTCTTATGGACTCAATTTCGAAACCTAGCTACGTCATGCACGTTCTTATTTATTCACTCTATACTAATTTAGTCTTTTTGCTATATTAATTGTTCTTTTAATATTTTTTCTAGTAATTATTATTTGTTATTTATTAATATTTTTGTAATTTAATTTCGTAATAAATTTTAAAAGAAATTTATGTTTTTATAATACAGTTTCTCATTCACATAATTATTGTTTTAATATAGTATCATTAACCACTCTGTGAATCTTTAGGTGGTGAAATTTGTTGATTTTGGTCTAAATTTGCTCCTAAAGGAGAACCGAAACTTATAGTATCATTAACCCCTCCGTGAATCGTTAGTTGGTGAAATCTGTTGATTTTGGTCTAAAATTACTCTAAAAGAAAAACCGAGACTTATAGTATCATTAACCTCTCCGTGAATCGTTAGTTGGTGAAATTTGTTGATTTTGGTCTAAAATTGCTCCAAAAGGAGAAACGAGACTTATAGTATCATTAACCCCTCTGTGAATCGTTAGTTGGTAAAATTTGTTGATTTTGGTCTAAAACTGCTCCAAACCGAGACTTATATTATCATTAACCCCTCCGTGAATCATTAGTTGGTGAAATTTGTTGATTGTGGTCTAAAATTGATCCAAAAGGAGAACCGAGACTTATAGTATCATTAATCCCTTCATGAATCGTTAGTTGGTGAAATTTGTTGATTTTGGTCTAAAATTGCTCCAAAAGAAGAATCGAGACTTATAGTATCATTAACCTCTCCCAAATTGAAAGCCCTAACATACATTCTTATCTCTGGAAAAAAATTAATTTATTTTTCCAGTATTCTAGGGGGCTTTTGCACTATTATAGGGGAGTTTTTACACTGATACCAACATTCAAGAAAACAAAATCCCAATTACAAACATCACAATTCACTTTCATTACCTTCCAATACGAAAATTCAAGACATATCCCAATTACAAACAGCACAATAACTTCAACTATCCAACTTAAAACTTCCAATTACTAGACTAATTTTCCAACAAAAAATGACATTCCAACATCAAAATACAACATAAAAATTCCCACAAAACATAACATTTCGACTTCACTTCTACTTATTAGATTTGTTAGACTTTTTTAAGCTTGAGCATGCATCCTGTAGGTTGGATAATGTGAAAAACTTGTTCCCATCCTTCACAATGATTGGAAAATGTTGTGATCCTGAACTTGTTGCTTCACTTGACCATGGTTTATAATTTGTGGGACCATGGCCTCTTATGTCTGCTCTAAGTTGAATAATATTATGTGTAACCTGAAAAAAAAATGAAATGGATATGTTAGATTAGATAATAAAATAACTTTGATACATCAATAGACTATAAATATCTTACATTTGGAGTATATTGCATTCCTTGAGGTGGCCTAAACGATGGAGTAGATTGCATTTCTTGGGGTGGTCTAACTGCTGAAGTAGATTGCAATCTTTGACTGAATCGAATTGTAGCCTTTTGTTTACCTTTAACATTGGATTTTGAACTATGACTTGTATTGATATCAATAGTCTTCTCACCTCCAGCACCCATCTTTTCCTGTGGATCAATGAAGTACACTTATATACTGCAAAATCCCTCATGAAAAAGCACCACCCCCCCCCCCCCCCCTCAAAATAATTCAAACATACTTCACGCATTTTCATATCCAATACACTTTAAATACACCGAATACACTTCATATCCAGTACACAGAGTCATAATGCACTTATATACTGCAGAATCCCTCCTGAAAAAAATGCAAACCCCCCCTAAGAAAGTGCAATTTAACCCCTGAAACAATCCAACATATTTCAAGCAACTTCATATCAAAAGCACACTAAATATACTTCAAATACACTTCATATGTTAACACAATTATATATGTTTTTGTCTTAATATCATGGTTGTAGAATTTTGGGTTCAAGATGACATCCAACTTTTCTTGGCGATGTTGATTGATGAAACGAGGGCTAGCACGATACGTTATACCTAGGCAAACAAAAAGGTTTTTCAGCAAATTTCTGAAAGACTACAACAGCAAACCGCCAAGAATTACACATCCGACATGGTGAATAAAGAATTTCACAGGCTGCATACTCGCTATTACTCATGCCAGTAGGCACTGCAATGTCGTTTCGTGAGGTTGTACCGGGAAAAGAACAGATTGCTAGCCAGTTACGAAGTATGGGAAATGCTTCTTAAGGTAACAAATTTAATGTGTTACTCATTCCCCAGTTTATTTTAAGTTATCTAGTCTGATATTATGTATTTATTTTATTTTCGTGCTACAGGAAATGCTAGACAAATGGTAGGCAAAGAAGTACCGGTATCACGGTGAAATGTACTGCTGGGAACTAGACCTCGACATTCCACCCACCTCAACCAAGAAATGTTGTTGTGGAGCAGGTCCTAGCCGACAAAGTCATGGGTCAAGAAGAACTAGAGGAAGATGAAGAAGAAAATGAGGAGCCGGAGGTGACATCGATAGGAGGAGAAGGGTATCCGAGTAGTGGGCCAGGTGATGAGGAACTTTAAATTATATAAATTCTGAAAATGTTGAAATGCACTTTTAATTACATTACTATTAGTAGTAGTACGACTAGAATAATTAATATTAATAGGTATTATTATAGGCACAATTTTATTTCATTTTCTGTAAGTTTTGATACATGCATTATTTTCTATAATTTATAAAATTTGAAGCCTATTTTATTGTAGGATGCAAATTAAAGGTACAATTAAAGTTTAGGGGGGAAATTGAAAATTTATAACAAATTTACCATATTTCTAAAATTTATAAAGATTGAAGCCAAATTCAAAATTGACAGTCATAAAGAATGAGATTTAGAGATGCACAAATAGGGTAAAATCTTTATTATTCTTAAACCCATGAAATTAATTACATGGTACATATCATAAATTTTTTCTTTAAAAAAAGGGAATGTATGGCATCCATCAATTTAATTTTCAGATTTTATAGCATGACATCAACAAGATATACTTCACACGGCAATATAGGAACACAAACAAGATTTACAACTTCATCCTTTTCTTTAACAAATGAAATTTAAGCAACTTTATCACTCGAATCTATGCAAATCGGTTCAAAATTGTGGTCAATTATGTAACTTCTTCCTTCAATTTACGGATTTGTCAAATCCATAATCACATCCTATAGATTGTAGAATTTATCCAAACATGGAAATAAATTAATTAGCACATTAAGATGATTATTTTTTTAACTAATACTAGCCTAAAACCCGTGCTATGCACGGATTAAATACGAATATAATAATAATTATTATTTTTAACCAACGGTCTCTAAACCCCATACAATCTACAACTAAAAGTTTAAATCAAAATTAATGATTGCCATTCATAGAACAAAAAGTTAACATAATTTGTAGGTTATTGCAAAAATTTAGATCAACAAAAATAAGATAGTAGAAACAAAATTGAAATTACGTGCTTTAAATATATTAATCAACTTTTACTAGTCACATATATGCTATATATCCGTAAAATAAAAAAATAATTTTGGTAATTCATTTTTCTATTATTAATTTGTACAACCTTTAGAGTTTGCAATATTTCTCTAAAATGTTATATTGGGGGCTCAGATAAAACGTTATGGGGGTAAATATACTTATATAAGACCTATGTAATTCTATCGAATCTTGGGAGTTAAATAAATAATTATCAGTTTTATAATTTATTGAGATATTACAAAAACACCAAGTTTTAAAATTTTATTCGAAATTATAAACATTACAAATAAATATCCACCGGAAAAATTGGAATTTTCCAAAGAAAATCATCTAATGTTAAGATGGTACTTTTCTTTAACTAATATTACATGATTAAATATGGCAACTTTTGTGAATATTTCCCGATCAATATAATGCAAAGTTTTTCAAATTATGTAACACTTTCTTTAATTAATATTACATGATTAAATATGACGAATGTTGTGAAAAAAGGTAGAAAAAGAAGGCCGAACATAAACATAATTTTTTTTATCTTTATTTGTGAAAATAGCACTCATTTGTCATTTAGAGGGTGAAAGTGCGACAATGAAAATATTTTGGGGGTGATGTGCAAAAATCTCTAATTTATTTGCATATGAAGATAGAACATACAAGTTAAATAAAAATCCCTGATAATAAGACATGAGTTATTAAGGCCTAGTTTTGCCCAAGTGTTTTTTTTTTTTTTTAATTCAGTATACGATCGATTCGGTCTAATACTTCATCTCCATCCTCTTCAGAATCATCTGAATCATCATCGTCTATTGGCTCGTCTTCAAAATCTCCATCCTCCTCCTCTTTATTCTTTTTCTTTTTCGTTTTGTTCCTCCTCCATAGGTTGATCATCTTGTTGCTCTGCTTCTCGTTGCCTTTCCTCATCGACTTGCCACCTCCATTCCTCCATCGCATCGACATATTGCTCTTATTCACGTCGCCTTTCCTCATTGATTTGGCATACCCATTCCTCCATTTCAGCGGCGTACTCCTCCCTGTAAATAAGACATGAGTTATTAAGGCCTAGTTTTGCCCAAGTGTCATAGAATATTAGTTTGAATAATTAATTATAAAATAATTGATTAGGTTTTTGGGTTCACGTTTTTGAAATTTACTTATACATATCACCAAATTATACTAATAGCCTATATTATTTTCCCTAAACCATTATCCATACACTTTCGATTTCAAAATAAATACCCATGATCTTAATTAAACAATTCAATTTGAAAAACCTGAAAATAAACCACCTCACATAAATATATCTAAAACACAATAAAATAATTAAATTTGTAGGATGTTTGGCAAAAAATTCTCTAACAAAATGACTTGATTATGTTTTTATTTATATCGATTGTTCATAACAATATAAAACTAGAAAGTCAAAATGCACTTATTTTACACAAGCCAATAATGAATCACGTTTAAAAAAATATCCATATACTTATTTAGATTTATTAAAGATAAAAAAATAAATAAGAAAACGTTTTGAAAACCAAAATAATTTACTAACCAGTAAGCGTCATCCTTGTCGTGACAAGAATTTTTGTTATTTTCATTGACAAAATTGTTCTTATTTTGATTGGAACTCATATTGAGACTATGATGAATTTTATCTATTTGAAGGAAAATATAAAGATTATGTCTAGTTAATTAATAATGAATAGTCAAGTGCTTACTTATAGCTACACCACACCTTTTAATCTTCTAAATCCGCTGAAAGTGTCTATTAAATTCTAAATATTGTGAGTCTTCGTGTAGTTATGAAAAGTTATGTATCTTGTTATATATGGCAAGTGAAAAAATTGAATTTATTAAAAATTTCGTAAAATTGTTTGTAAGATTTGAAATCACATCCCCACAACACTCACGCCACTAGACCCACTCCCATATTTAACTAACTCCCATAACTATATTATTTTCATGATTGGTTAAATTCTTAAAAAAATATGCTTAACTTAAGGGAAGAAGTTTTTGATTAAACACAAATACTTAATTAAGTAAAATATATTTCAAACCATCTTGTACACTAATAATTCGATACATATCTTTTATATATATATATATATATATATATAACAGAAATTGAAGAAGAAAAAACTATTTCATTACAAATACAAATTCTCTGGACCTATCTTTTATATATAAGAAAATAAGAATAAAAGAATTTGGTCTCTTATTCTTAGGCTACTACACAGTAGTTCAAAGAATCACCATCACAACATCTTCGAGTTTCTTTGAAGGGGTCCAACATGTGAGTTTTTTTTTTTTTTTTTTTTTTTTAATGCAATTCCATTTATGTATGTTAGTCTATATATGATTGTAGATATTTATTGCAAAATACACAAATTGTAACATATAAATAATTTTAAAATATAAATACATCAAATAAAATTATAAAGTAGAAATAATTTTTACATAATTCATGTTAAGTTTGATTTATTTCATTTTTTCGATTGTTTTTCATGCGAAAAAGGCTACTTTGGGCACAATTTTTTTTATCGGGCCCTTTAGAACATTTTTTCTATTTAAAAATTTAAAAATTACCTTTATTGATCGAGTGTTAATGGCGGAGGAGCGTTTGGACTTTTTTGGACTTTCTAAATCGCAATTTATTGGATTGTTATTTAAATGTTATGGGCTAATTTGTGCAAATTAATTTGCTTCGGGCCGTTTTGAATGTAAAATAATTATAAAATATAATATTTACATAAACAATATAGATAAATAAGATTATAGCTAACAACCATTATGTTTTCTTATCTTTATTAATTTACATATTTTCCGTATTATACAGGTCATCAAATGGAAAGAGGAAGTCTGCCGATGTCCAAGATTTCATAAAGACAAGAACAGTAAGTCTCATTATTTTCAGATTTTAATATTAGATCTTTAGGCTGAGATTATTTTTAAATTGGGTGATTGTGATATTGAGTAAATTTTTTTTTATTTTATTAATTTCTGAAAATTAGGTATTTTTTGAATAATTAGAAAAGTCCACTTCACCACCTGAAAGTTATACGTTTTTGCACTTTACCACAAAAAATTATAAAAATATGCAATTTACCCCCAGGATTTATTTTTTTATTAATTTCTGAAATTTAGGACTATTTTTTAATAATTAGGAAAGTGCACTTCACCACCCGAAAGTTATACGTTTTTGCACTTTACCACCAAAAATTAAAAAAAATATACAATTTACCCCCTGGATTTGTTATTTTTTTATTAATTTCTGATAATTGACTTTTTATTGAATAATTAGGAAAGTGCATTTCACCACCTCAAAGTTGTATGATTTTGCACTTTACCTACCCTGCTCAAAACGAGGCCACTATTTTTCTTCCTTTTTAACGAGCTATTCATGACATCAAATCCAACTTCCCTACCGTAAGCATTATAAAATTCTTCTGCTTCCTTAACAGTCTTAAACGTTAATGATCGAATGCGGTCAATGTTAGTGATATGGTCAGTTGGGTCAAAATTGTTACTCCCATCTTCGACGTCGGTGTCGCCGCCATGCTCATGTGAATTAGCATTCGAAACACTTTCTTCCTTATCGGAGGAAAATACTCCACTATTGTTTCTATACTCTGAATAAAAAGGTAAATTCAAGTAAATACAAATTTAATATTTTAAAATGTATACCTATAGAATCAAAGTTTAATTGAAAAACATTAACTGAATCAATCTCTCAGTAATTCAATAATGTCATCAAAACATTATATATAACATTACTTGAGAAATAGTAGTACAAATGATTGTTTAAAAAAACACTTCAGATTATATAGCCAAATTAGCACCAAGCCAGCATTTAGCTAATATCTAGTTTGATTAGTTAATATCTAGTTTTAAATTTTAAACAAAATCTAATTAACAGGTAATGGAACTGTGTTATTATGTTCGTCAATGGCCATAAGCAATTTATGAATGAAACCAAAATATATAAATATAGATTCTAAATTACGAGAAATTGTGCATAAAGCTAAATTAAGAATAAAGGGATTCAAAATTTACCGTAAATTGTTTACTTAATCAAAATTAAGAGAACAATATGGTCAATTATAAAACACTATAAATCTCGATTGAAATTTACTATAAAACTCATCTGAAATTTACGTAAAACTCGATTGTTATGACAAATTGTGCATAAAACCAAATTAAAGACAATGGGATTCAAAATTTTATGTAGATATTTTACTTAATCAAAATTAAGAGAACAATACAATCACTTATAAAAAACTGTAATCTTGATTGAGATTTACTGTAAAACTCGATTGAATTTTACGTTAATTTGTTCACATAATCAAAATTATCATTGCAGAATTAACTATTTCCCAAATATGTACGTAAACTCAAAAGTCCTTATCAAATACTTACCATATTCATCACAGCTTGCATCAACTTCGTCATCCGGGATTGTAAAATTACCCACCATTTTTAGGTTTGTGGAGATCGTGATGAAGAGATTGGTTTTGCTCTAACTGGTAATTAGTTTTCTTAATCGTGAAAGAAAAAATTTGAATTTTATGTTTCTCAATCATGGAAATGAATCAATTATAATTTTAGGTTTATTATGTGAAAGGTTATAAGTGACTTTGTTTAATTTAGTTTTAAGTGTTATAAATTTAAGATAATTAAGAAGTATATAAAAAACGTTTCAAGTTGAGTTTATTGTTTTAATTTTTGTTTAAAAATTAAATAAAAGGCTAATTTGGACTTTGAAAAACTAGGTAAAGTTGAGCTTTATTTTCAAAAGTTACCGTTGCCATGTGTCAAGATTTTAGAGGATGACTGCACGTGAGAGGCCAATTAGGTTGGGGTGCACCCTAGATACGCCCTTAGTTGCTTATAAAAAAAATGCATGGTTAGTGGCTTAGTGCCCACTCACCAATCACACAGGGACCCTGTCTTCTTGAATGGTCTTTTGGGCCCCAGGCCCACCAATAGTTTGTTATTGGGCACATCATTACCTTTTTTCATCGACGAAATGAAATTATACAATTCATTAGTGTTGTTCATATTTCCCTAAAAGATATCAACTATTTCAACAACTTATTGACCTCTTTGTTTGGCATCTCCCAATTTTTTTGTGTGTTTGGGAAATGGCGATCAAACATATTTTCTACCTTGTAATATAAATTTTTCATCCATTAATTTTCTCGAACAGACATCAATTTTATTATCTCTAAACCAAATCTATACAAACTCTACTTTGATTTGACATAAAATAATTTATCTCTTATACAATTTATATCAAATAACAAACTTGATTTGACATAAAGTCTTACATATTTTACACTTACAACATAACTCTTCCCAAAAAACTTACACCTACTTTATTTCTCAAACCATTCTCTCAAAACTCAAACAAACAATATAACGCAAATCGAGATTATTTCACAAATCTTTACTACTCTCCCAAACTACTTTCCCAAACATAAAAAAAAAGGCCAAAATTTTACAGAGTGACGGGTGGATATAAATGATTATGTAGTTTCGATGTAAGTTATTTACAATCACCAAATGTTGTGACTTCGATTCATATTCATTTTCATGCTAATTATAGGGACTTATTTGTACTAATTAGATTTTATTTGTACTATCTGACACTAGCGTGTCACTGAGATTATAATGTGGCGACACTAACATAATTGTATTGTCAATGTCCCTCGACCTATTTCCAGGAAGTCAGAAGCTCACAGTTTTCTTCTAGATTATCAATATGCAGTGCCACCCAGAATTGGACTCCGATTGGATTGAATCCATTTATGATATTTTTAATTTTAAAAACTAACTTTTTAGTGTCCTAACAGTGTTTAGGATTGAAGCATGAGTAGATCCCTTTTCAGTTAAGATCAATACAAATTATTACTAAATAGTCTTATAGAGTCACTTTAAATAAAGTAGGAAGAAATTGAAATGTTGAAACTTATATTAATACGGACAAAATTGATGAAAGTAAAAGTTGCTTTTCCTATTTAAATAAGGAAATCGATAGTTGCAAACAGTAAGTTAAATATGGGTATTAATAGCAAAAAGATGTTACTTTTGGCATTGCGGGTAAGGATGCTTACATGATTTAACTTGTAATTTGTAGTTCGATAAGAAATAGACCAACCATTTCAAGAATAGGAAATTCTTGAAAAAATTCTTTGCAACTGGTCCCAAATAATGTGGGAATAAGAGTGCCTTTTAGGCAAAACTGCAAAATACGTTCTTAATTTTTAATGATTCGCAAATTTGACACACTTTAAATTCTAATAAGCAAAATACGTCCATTAATTTTACAAGTCCGCAATTTATAACACTTTATATTGCAATAATAAACAACTATAGATGAGGTGGTAAATGATGACAAGTGGTGTTAAATCCCAACCTCCCCAACCCCCCCCCCCCCCCCCCCCTTTTTTTAAATTATATGATATAATGGACTAAAATTAGGAAAAATTGTCCTACAATTGTCTATTCTCAAAAGATAAATTACTTATTTGTGCTTGATAGAGTATAAAGTATTTGTAATACCCCAATCTCACTTTGGTTGTGAGATGAAATTTTAATTATTAGTTAATAAAGACTTGGTCTGCTCCTATTTATCAACATGGACTTAAATATTTTGGGCTGATGGATTAGAGCGAACAATGTTAATAGGATCGGAAGTGGATCAAGGTCTTTACAGTATCCTTAAATCACGGACTTTTAAAAGTTAAAAAATATATTTTGCATGCGAAAAATATAAAGTGTCCTACAACCCTATACATGTAAGTAAAAGGGATGTATTTTGCAATTTTACCTTGCCTTTAACTATAAAACTAGATGCAACTTTAAAATCTTGTGAGCTCTTTTTGTACAAAAATATTGTTCATTATTTGGGAAAAAGATATTGACCTGCAGCACTTTATACCTTCATTTTTAGTATATAACATCATATATATAGACTAACAATTGGCCAACAGCTTGAAAAAGCTTGATTTGATCGGTGATAAAGAATATTACTATATTACTATATTATTAGCAATTTGCTATTAATTTCTTGTTTAATAGTCATCTATGTGACCCGGGCTTTGTTTTAACTTTTACCAAAACTAAAATATATCGCCTTCATGATTATATTTAATATTTATATATCTTTTTCATCACCTTTATACTAAGCTTTAACCAAACATTAAATGTATGCATATATAAGTTAAAATTATTTAACTTTAAGCATATTAATTGAGTCAGAGTTTATTGACTTGATTTGAGCCTCATCAAGTTCAAACTCGTTTATAAACTCGTTCAACCGAATAAAAGTAAACAAATTAACCTGACTTGCATTCAACGGGGTTCAACTCAAACATTTATAATTAACTTGAACCAGCATACTTCAATTAGAATATGCTCGACTTGTTTGATCGTCCTATCACTTATGAAGCCGAGCAGAATAGCGATTATTCTGCAGGCAAGTTCATCAGATAAATTTGCTACAAAGTACACGAGAAATAGGCACCCATAAACCTAGAGAGAACAAATCTCTTTCTTTTTTTCAAAAACTCATAATATTCAATATCTGAAAATATTGAAGATTACAAGTCCTTTTATAAGACTATAATTCTAGATAACTAAAAGAAAAGAAAATCCCTAAGGAAACCGAATAACTCTTACTCCTATAGAATCCAAATGATCACTAAAAATAAGGAAACTAAATAACTAAAAATAAGAAACCTAATTAACAAGAAATACTAATAAAAAAGATAGATGGGTGTTTCTAAAATGAGATTTCATGGAAAATAAGTGTACCTAAGATACCCAATCTTAACTATTAAAAAGGTCAAACTTAAATCTGGACCACAAAAAATAGTCAAAATGTTCGATGATAGACAAGGCAATCAATCATCGGACATCATCGGACATTTGAATAAAGTAGGCAATCTGTAAATTACATAAATAGCCTTCAAATAAATATACTTTTCTCTCTACGTCTGCAAATCTCCAATCCTCTTCACCTTCATAACTAACAAAAAATAATCGATTCTTTCTACAAATTTACAGAAAAAAGGTGATCACTTATAATTTTAGATATTATTTATTCCTTTATAATTCTGTTATTCTCACTTTTTCTCTTTCACTTTCATATCAATTTTTCATTTATTCCCAACTGAAATTTTTATATTTATTTTGTGAAGATTTTCAGAACATAATTCTTCGGAAGTCCTTCAAGTAAAAGGTCCTTGTCATTTAGAGTGTTCTTCATTTTTTGGTTCATTAATATGGATTATGTCCTTTATTATTTTACCTTAATTTTCTCTGTTTTATGAACTAGTTATTGCCCAAAAGTTTTATTGGTAATGGATTTTATTGATAATGGGAAGTTTGATTGTTTTTTTTTGTTGATTTTATACTGATAATTAATCCATTTTTTGGGCTAAGTTCTTGGGTATTCTAACAATTTGAGTGCATATCTACATATTTTTATTGAAGTTTCAAGAAAATATTTTAGATTTACTTTCTACATAGGGGTTCGGTGGTGTAGGGGAAAAGATGGAGATGGGGTGGGGGTGGATGGAGATGGAGTAGGCCGGTGTTTTAATGGAGAATTCAGATGATTTGGGGAATGAATAATTAATAATGAATAATATGTTATTAAAAAACAAAATAGGGTATATATGTCTTTCTAAATATATGTCATTAAAAAAATAAATAAAATGAGACACGTGTCAATTGGTGAAGAGCTATCTCATGCGCTCCCCATTTGATGAAATCTCATTTTAGACGATCCCAAGATAGATTGTCTTGGATGCTCCTGCATCAACTTACATACCACATCAAAGATAATACCTTTTACTATTAGAAAAGAAAAAACTATACAATATCAAAGAAAAGGATACATATGAAAAGGAGAAAAGGTAGAAAAAGGCTTGTGAAAGAAAAAGGGTAGATAACTATATAGGCACCCCTCAAACTCTACGGCCTAATATTGGATAATTGAATGGAAATTTGTTCGTTTTGTGTTAAAACATATACAATTATTCGTATACCTTCAATTCTATTTTATAAAAATAGAGAAACACAGTTTGGCTAACAGGCTGGAAAGCTTGATTTGGTCGGTCATAAAGTGCTACCGTATAATTCAAGAAAAATTCACCAGCACAAAAAAATCAGAAAATGACATTATATACCACATGTAAAATAAGTCATCAAATTAAAGAGTGATACATAGGTGGCTTTATTGATAAAAAAAATAGATTATTCTATAATTAAAAAAATAAATTTCTATAAAATAATGGATTTGTTAAACCGCAATTATTATTTATATGTAGTGATATTAACGAGCTTAAATAAATTGAAACAATGATTTGGTTAAACTTGATTCGATTATCTTATCGTTATTATTTTAAACTTTCTTGTGAACATCTTATAAATATGGCTAAGGAAGTATGGATGCAAATAAGTTAAATCAGAGGAAAAAGCATAATATTTTATTAAAATAGATATAATATTTTTATATTGAGTTTGAAATTGTATTTAAGAAAAACCCAGATCAAACAAAATCTGATAATGTTGAACACAGTTCAAGTAATTTGATATTTCATTAATACACTAATTATGTTCTCTTAATTTTTTACTATAACTCAAATTAAATTTCAAAAGTTATTATATACTTTATTGCATATATACATTTAGCTTGTTATATAACCCGGATCAAACTAATTTCTACCGATTCAACTCAAATTTCTATGTTAAATATATTAATTTTATTTCTATATTTATGATTTTCGGAGTATAACTAACCAATATTGGGAGTTTTGATTTTATAGCACATTTACAATGTCACCACGTGAAACGCCATTCATTGGTCGACGTGTGAACTGTTCTAAATAAAGCAGGCTGTCAAGCTGACTATCATGAACCGAATAAGGACCAAAAAAAGGGTTCTAGAGGAGAAAATAAACACTTCTAAAGAAAAAGAGTCTCACATTCATTAACATTACCCTCAAAATATGCATGATAAAATTGAATCAATTGAGTTGCAAATAAATAAAATATGATATAATAAGTTTATTTAGAATAAGTATATAAACAAGTTAATTAAGTCGAGTCCAAATAACTTTCTCTAGATGTAGTATGATTTTCTTGTTAAATTTGAAGTTTTAGTTTAATTTTTGTCTGATTATCTGACTGTTAATTTAATTGAGCTTAATTTTGCTAATAGTATGCACTTTGAGTCTAGCATTTATTAATGTCTTTTGAAATATACGAATTATATCATTACATCAATATTATTAAATCAAAAATTTATTTGAATACAGGTCATTCAAATCAGAAATCTATTCGAGTCAATCAAATTACGAAGACAAATAACTACTATCCAACTAGTATTAAACTAGAAGAAAACACATATTAATGAAAGTTGAACCAAATACCTCTTAGTCCTGAGATATCCATCTTACCGACGGGTTACGACCTCATTGGCGTCTAGCATTTTGTAATTGTCAACCTCAAATGTGTTTCATATTTGTCTGTTAAATTTAATACTTAAAATTTAAGCGAATTTTTAATTTATAAAAATATTCAAGTTGAATTCACATAAGTTGATTTTATTTAATTATCAACTATATTCTAGAATAATAACATTATTACAATGTTGTACTTTTAAACATTAATCATAAGGTCAATAATGGAATTACAAAAACCATGAATTGACTAAAACGCCCTCCATAACGCGTTGCCACTTAAAAAGTAGAAAGTAGAACGTGTCGGTGTACACCTTTTGTCTAGTAAATGCCACACATACTAAATCAAAAGTGAAATAATGAAAAAAATATTTTAAAAAGTTAAATCTTAATTGTAAAACTATTATTTAAACATGATTTGATCAAATCTTCAAACACAATACAAGAATAATATAATAGTCATCTCAGTATTCATTTTCTAAGCTGTCGTTTGATTAATCATAAAACAAATATTGTACTATTATACTTGACATATTAATATTTTGGTTTAAGCTAAATTCATTTTAAATAAAAATTACTTTAATGCATATGTCATATAAATAGTTTGAGTTTCATCAAATCAGATTAAGCAAGAATTACTATTTAATCACCTTTATACAATTCCACCGGTACTTTTAACTTTTCTTAATGCATCATAATGACACATAGTGTAGATTCTAAGTCAAAAAAACTCCAAATAATAGCACACTCTACTCACAATTCTTTCACAATAAAACTCCCTTCTCCTCCCATCTTTCCACCTCCCATTTCTTCAAATTTCCTCTAAATTTTCAATAAAATTATACCAATTAAATTTCCTAGAAATGGAGAAAAACCATCATTTCAAACTCAAATTCTTGTTTCTAGTAGTAATCATATTTTCATCAAGAAATGAAATTTTAATATCTGCAGAAAATCAAGGTACAACTACTACTACTACAACATGGGTGGGATCAAAGTACCAAATTGAATGCACAATGTGCTCCGCTTGTGACAACCCATGCAACACCCCTTCTTCACCACCGCCGCCATCGCCGTCGCCGCCGCCGCCAACACCCACCACCACCAACTGCCCTCCACCACCATCTCCTCCCCCTAGCTCCGGCAGCTACTACAATTCCCCACCACCACCACCAACAACTTCCTCATACAACTCACCACCACCTCCTACCGGCGGCGGCGGAGGGGGCGGCTCCACCTACTACATGCCACCACCTCCGCCGTACCCAACAGGGCCAGCGCCGCCGCCACCAAACCCAATTGTGCCTTATTTCCCTTATTACTATTATAACCCTCCACCATCATCATCATTATCTCCACCACTTCTCAAGAAAATTATTCCATCTTCTTTCTGGATTATTATCACTTTTGCTTTTTTATATTTTTTTTAAATAAAGATGTAATCTTTTTACTTTTTTCAGCTACCCATTTTCTGTAATTGAAAAAAAAAAGGTATGAAAGAAGGTGAAATTAAAGTGTCGGATTCACAGATCTTCAAAGGTTGATGAGGTTAGAGGAAGAAGGGTATTCAATTATTGATGTACGGACAATATTGCGGATTTCCATAAATGCCCTTGTGGAAGTATAGAAATTAAGCTTGCTCTCTCTAATTCAGTTAAGTGATCTGTAAATTCTTGACAATTTATGTCACTTATTTTCTATCTTTTTTATTTTGCAAATATTATAGTGATGTCAGAAGATTAGTAAATTTTGCATAATTCATGAAGTGTCAATTATAGTCTTTACTCATTTGCACCTTTTTTTTTGGTTTAACATAATAGCATTGTTCTAGACTGTATATTATTTAAGATTATGTCAGTTTGACCCCTTTAGTTTTGGCTCTGTGATTCAACCATTAATTTGTCACTCTCATTCATGCTGTACTTATAGATTCTAAGAATATGATTTTAAAAAAACACGGATACATTTATATACTTCATTTGATAAATGAGCTAATGCCAATTTACTCCTTGAAATGCATATCTCATGTGATTTGAAAAAGAACAATTTACCCCCTTTGAAAAATTTAAAGAAGTAATTTACCTACTTCAGCTGGAGAGTGTAACTCACTTGCTGAAATTGAGAGTGAGCATGAAAATTATTTTTGTAACATAGTGGGGTAAATTGTCATATGTATCATAACATCGGGGGGTAAATTGTCACATTATCATAACACTGAGGGGTAAAGTGTAACATATAAAAATGTTAGGGAGGCGGTGTAAAACTTTTATAAGATTACACGGGAAAAATACTCTTTTTCAAATCACAGGGAAATAACTTGAACATTATGAATATCACGTAATGCGATTAATACTTTGATAAATTAACAAGCTACATATGTAAACAAACTTTCAATTCCAACGTAAAATTCCTCTGCAAACCAAAAGGCATCATGTACCAATGCTTCAAATGTATTCTCTCCGTGTGTTGTGTAGGTGGGGTTGGAGAGGGTCAGAGGGTGGCTAAGATTTTGGGATGGAACAGTTTTATATAGGAATAAAGTTCAAAAACATCTCAGGTGTTATTTCTAACTGAAAAAAAAAAAGTCATGAATTGTTAATATTAGCAAAATAAAATAACTCTTGTGTTAACAAGTCGAAGGCGTGTATCCATTCCAAGACTTCATTATATTTTATGCGCTCTAACTGCGAATATTCTTCTTGATTTGTAAGGAAGCGAAAAGTATACATTCAAATGATTTTTAATTTTTTTTTAATAAAATGCATAAATTAACATTATTATTCACTTAAAAATTTTGCAATAATCCATCTGATCACTTAAAATATTAGTACATAATTTTTTTGCGGTCAACTCTCTTAATTTTGAAAACTGCATGGTGGTAAAAGAATTTTGCTAATAAAATATGAACACATGACGTTTTTTACTAATAAAAATAACACAAGAGTTCTTTTTGAAGATTTTAGCTTGAACCCTTCTCGGGTAATATTTTGAATTATTTTTATACAATTTGTTCATATCAACTCAATTAATGTAATATGTAAATGAATTTGTTGTGACTGATTATTCTTTTAGCAATTTTTAATTGGTTCGGATGAATAGTATGGGTATAATCAAACTTAATTTAGACTAAAATTTTTGACACGAACTTTGTATCTGCATTCTACAAAGTTCATATGAAATTATGAGATCGTGTTTTATTTAATTTGACATTTTCCTAGTCTAAAGTTTAAGGGACTTGTAGAGTATAAATTATGTTAGCAATTGATTTTTTTTTTTTTTTGACACCATGTTAGCAAATTATTGCAATATGCATTATTAGAACTTTACGTAAAGCAAGAATAAAGTTGTTTTTCCTTGGATCAATAAACCTACAAGAATGACTTATGAAAAAGCAAATATCTGATCCTCTTAAAGCCTTTCCAGCTTGTCAAAATTCCATAAGTTCAATTTTATTTGCCTATAGTACCTTGTACATGTAAGATACATGTGATCAATGGATCATTTAAGCGTATATAATTATGCTAAAAGCTAAGCAAATAAGAGTTCAATAAACAATTTTAAACTAAAATGTACAAGTTGCGTCTATACGTACAGTATCAATTTATAGATAGAGTACTTATTGTGATGCTAATAGCTATAATTGATATTAATGGTCCAATTCAAATCTTTAAGCATTATAATTAATTTTCGAACTTTGATTATGCAGAATTTCATACCCTTTCACCTTGAGAGTTTTAGGGTTTCGGGCTAATGTTGTTATATCCCATGTGAAATGTATAAATATTCAATTTATCCCTGTAATTTGAAAAAGAGTATTTTACCCCCTATGAAAATTTTAAATAATCAATTTACCTTCTTCAACTGGAGAGTGTTACTCACTTGCCGAATTGAGATCAGGCATGAAAATTATTTTTGTAACATAGAGGGTTAAATTACCACATTTATCATAAAGCTATCATATTATCATAACACGGGGGTGAATTGCCACATATAAAAATATCAAGGAGGTGGTGTGAAACTTTATAAGATTACAGGGGTAAAATGCTATTTTTTTAAATCACAGAAAAATAAATTAAACATTATGAATATTATAGGGGTAAATTACCATTAACTCTAATTGTTTTCATACCTAAGTGGACAATCATTCCCCACATTTATCCTACTTGAAAAGATTACTCTTATCAATTTTTTTTACATAGATCAGATATATGAGAATTTCATAGAATTTGTGGTTATAAATTTACCAAATCATCAATTATGATAATGTCATGTTTTCAAAATTAATGATGTGATGAATTCTTAACCACATATTTTATACAATTATCATAGATCTAGTCTGTAATAATTTTATACTCTGATCAATTGTAGGATTGAGTATTTATTGATGTAGTATATATATAAGGGCAAAATTGCATTTTTCGTCCCTTAAGTTTTACTAGTCCGCGAAAGCAGGACATTTAAATCTCCGGCAAGCATTTTTCGTCCCATAAGTTTCACTTGTCCGCGAAAGTAGGACATTTAAATCTCCGACAAGCATTTTCGTCCCTTAAGTTTCACTATTCCGCGAACTAAGGACACTTAAATTTCTGGCAAGCATTTTACACCCCTTAACTTTCATTGGTCCGCGAAATCAGGACACTTAATTTTCCAGAAAGCATTTTGCGTCCCTTAACTTTCACTGGTCGGCAAAATCAGGACACTTAATTTTCCCCCAAGCATTTTACGTCCCTTAACTTTCACTGGTCCGCGGAATCAGGACACTTAATTTTTCGGCAAGCAAGATACGTCCTATAACCTTTTTTTTACCCGCAAATTTAGTCCACTTTACTGCAATTTCAGTTCACAACTCGCCAAAAATTGCATAATTGCCCATTGGACAATTAATTTGAGAATTTTATCAAACTGAACAATTCATTTAGGGATTTTGGCAAACTGAACAATTAATTCGGAGATTCATGTAGGGGTGTTCATTAACCCGATGAACCCGCCCAACCCGAACCCGACGGTTTTTGTTCTTATAAAACTAGCAACGGGTTAAAATTGTGACCATCCGAAAGTTATGGGTCGGGTTGCGGTTTTAGTGGTTAAAAACCGCCCCTAACCCGACCCATCCAAATATTACATGTTTTCTCTACCCAACACCACTTACCAAACAAAACATTGAAAAAGGACTAGGGCTTTCTATCTCTAAGCTTCACGCCTGCTCCACTCTCCAGTTCTCTTCTGTATCGCGCCTCTCCTTAAAAATCAAGATTCAAAATCAATTCTCAATTTTCATCACTCATAAGTCACACCAAGCCATACGTGCGAGCCAAGGGTAGGAAATTTGAGAGATCAAGAGGAAAGAGGAACATCAAAGGTTTCAAAGTTTGAGTTATTCATAGTTATTAACCAAGTACCAAATTCCGTAAAAGATCTTGCAACACCTACTTTATTTTCTGTGCTCTATAGTTCACTTTCATTTGCAGTACCCAAAAAGAGTTTGGAGAACATTTGAGTTTTGAATATTTAAATCATTTTTTTTATTTCTATAAATAAAATGAGTACTGTAACTTATGCATCAATTAATTAATTATTTTTTTTGTTATTTTTTGCACTATATGTACGTAGTATCTTCTTATAAAACAATTGCAGGAATTGATCCTATCCATAAAGATCACTCTACCCGTGATTAATTTTGTTTACCAAATCGGATTAGAGAATTTTCTAGCTTGGAATTATAGTTGCGTTTGGCAAAATGGGCCATTAACCATGAGCTTGTCCAATCTTATTTTATTTTTATTCTTTCTAGTCAGATTGAATTTTATGTAGTATAAATTAGTTGAATATACTATATAACAAAACCATTTAAGCATTAAATAAATTCAATGGTTCAACCAGCCAAACCGCCCGCACCCGCCTCACCCGAACCGTACGGTTTATGAACTTAAAAATGCGGGTGCGGTTTGAAATTTTGGCAACCCGCATATGTTGGGTCGGGTTGATTTTTTCATTGTCACCTGCCAAAACCCGACCGCGTTCACCCCTAGATTCATGTGCTTTATTTGTACAATTTAGAGCATCAAGTTAGGTAGGTTCTTATTTATAGAACACTGTGCTTTGTTTTCAATAGTTGTACTACTTAATGTTATGAATGAATTGGAAAGCAGCGTATAGAATTAATGGCATTTTACTCCCTATGAAATGCATAATGTTCAATTTATCCCTAAGAATTTGGAAAAAATCAATTTACTCCCTGTAAAATTTTTAATGAAGCAATTTACCCCCTTCAGCCGGAGAGTACAACTCACTTGCCGAAATTGAGAGTAGGCATGCAAACTATTTTATAACATAGGGGGATAAATTGTCACATTTATCATAACACAGGAAGTAAAATGCCTCATTATCATAATAAAAGTGGATAAAGTGCCGCCTATAAAAATATCAGGGAGACGATGTGAAAGTTTTACAAAATTCCAGGGGGTAAAATGCTCTTTTTTAAATCATGAGGGGGTAAATTGAACATTATGTGTTTCAAGGGGTTAAATTATCATTAACTTTGTGAAAAAATTGGGTTTGGTACCAAAGTTGCAATGAAAACCTATTCTATGGTACCAAATTTGCATTTTTGTATCAAATTGTACCAAAATTACAAGTAGGTCTATCCTATGGTACCAAAAAAGCAATTTTCCCAAAAAATAATGTTTTATCTGACGTGGACTAAAATTGCGCGTATTGAAAAGTTATAGGACGTATTTCGCAAGCCGAAAAATTAAGTGTCCTGATTTTGCGGACTAGTGAAACTTATGGGACGAAATATGCATGCCGGAGATTTAAATGTCCTACTTTCGCGGACTAGTGAAACTTATGGGACGAAATATGCATGCCGGAGATTTAAATGTCCTACTTTCGCGGACTAGTGAAAATTATGGGACGAAAAATGCTTGCCAGAGATTTAAATGTCCTGCTTTTGCGGACTAATAAAACTTAATGGACGAAAAATGCTATTTTGCCTATATATAAGTGTAGATGATAGCAATGATGCATAAACTACATGATAGTTTAAACATCATATTCCGACTGATTAGACTTATATTTCGGGTCATTCCATCACATGGACAGTTATTGTTATATTCAGACTAACAATTTATTAATGTAACACATTAAGAGAATAAATTAGAACTGATTTTGACTGAATTGACATTGAGTTGATATTTTTCTTTGTACAGATAGACAGTGATTTAAAAATTGGATCGGATTGGTCGATTCGACCGGTTTAATCGATAATCAATTGTCAATTCGGTTCAGTTAATCATCCAAAACCAGCTTTGTTTCTAACTAGTTCGAATCGAAAAAAATCTGGCAAAAATCGGTGAACTAGTGAACCGATTGAACTACTGATCCACTTATAAAAAAAAAGTTGACAGATTTTTATTTCTCTTCCGCATCCTTTAGGCTTCAAAAAAACTCTCACAACTCTTTTTTCTATTTTTCACTTTGAATAAAAAAAAAATCAACAAAAAACAAAAAATCTTTTATATTATAAGTTATAGAAATATATTTGAACATCAATTCCCAATTTCAAGTATTTTTATTTTTTTATATAAAGGTTTAGGTGACATAATTCATCAAGATTTTCTCTTTTCCTTGGCTGATTAATAAAAAAATTATTGTTTTTATATGTTGTTTATGATAATTTGAACTATTTGATGAAGGCTATTTCGTATCTCGCTACATCGAGTTCTTCGACCTAATCGAGATCGTTCCAGAACTCTCTTATCCCGATCGATCTCCATTATTATCGACCAAGATCAGCATAATTAGATCTCACGATATCTCACGCCGATCTTCCTGGCCGACCTTAGTATATTGATCAGCTCGTGGGCCGTACGCAGTCTCACATGAGCCCTAGGGCTCTATCATGAAGACACATGTTAGGCTATAAATACTAGAATAATTAATGATAGAGGGACTTTTGGCATTCTACACAGATTCCCATATTATTAGATCGGTACTCTAGGTCGTTATTTCACTCATTTTACAATTCTTTGTCTTGCGCCATCCTTCGTAGCTCAACCAGACTCATATTACATTGTAACATTGTAATCCGTACTCGATATTGCATAATAAAGTAGAAATTATCCCTATTGTTATCTTACTTCACTTTATTTATTGTTTTTACGTGTTCCGATGAATTATGACAACCTTGGCCTCAATCTCGGGAGGTACAAGAAAGCATAGCTAATGGTTCGCATTTTGTGGCGAAATAAGGGAAGCAACCGCGTGTGGACCACTGCCATGTCGTTTGCCAAGATATGATGAAACTGGAGACCCTCATGATTATGTGTTCAGTTTCATGAACATAATGAATTTATATGCGCATTCGCCTGACCATACCACAAAAGTTATGGTCACTACATTTGAGGGTCTAGCATTGGATTGGTTCGGAAAGCAGCCCCAAATTCGATTTTTAGCTTCAAAGAACTATGCTATAAGCTAGAGCAATAGTTCGCCAGTCAAAGAAGGCAGAAACTCCCAGTGAGTTACCTAGGCACTATCCGACAGCATGACGGCGAATCTCTAAGGAACTGGTTGGGATGTTTTAACGTCGAGTAATTAACAATATCTACTCCTCGAACATTGATTACATCATCTCGATCTTGTTCGACCTGACTAAGAACAAGCAGTTTGGAAACGCGCTATGTAGAAAGCAGCCGCGAACATTCGCAGAAATAATTACACTAGCTTCGAAATACATGACTAAAGAGGCGATGAATTTGTTCCAAGGATCAGAATAAGACGAGAGGACCGGGATCAAGAAATTCGACAAAGCACCGATCCTAAAGCCGACTGATTACAACCGCTCGCACCGAAAAGGCAAAGTATTCCAGAGCTTGGATTACAGAGGCCCAGAGTCTAACAAAAGATCCTATGTCTATTTTAGACCACGGTCGCTAGATCAAGGACAGAGAAAAAGGAATGATTTGTGCATTACACAAGGTTGAATGCTCCTAGAGAGGAGATTCTAACTATTTTGGAAAAGAACAACTGGATGCCTCCAGCGAAGAGGATTACCCAAGCAAGACCGGAAGCAAAGAATTATAACTTCTAATTCAGATATCATCGAGCTCACGGTCATCGAACTGAAGACTGTCATCATTTAATACAAGAGATCGAAAGGCTGATCCAAGAAGGCAAGCTAAATGAGTATGTCAAAAATCAGATCAAAGGAGACAAAGATCTCGTAGTCCCCGAAGAAGAACTGAGCGAGGCAATCCTTCAAGATGGTCACCACCTAAAAATGCTCAGCGCAAGGATGATCTAGATAATGAGAATGTCGATGGTACTATACATGTGATCTCAGGAGGACAGGTGGAGGAGATAGTAGAAATGCAAGAAAGAGAACTACTCGATCGATCGGCTTAGTGTTCCTAAGGAAATCTTGACACTAGATGACAAGACAATAAATGTGCAAGACATTATCCTCGATGAGAGCGACATATCTAAATATTCGAGTTGGAATGTCAATGAGGACAATCCCGATTTTCTGATGGTATTATCGCTTAAGATAGCAAGTTTTAATGTAAAGAAAAATTTAGTAGACAATGGTAGTTCGACAAATATCATCGTGCATGAGGCCCTCACACAAATGAACTTGGGTAAATTACTCCTGGAAAAAGTTGTCACTCCATTGATCGGTTTTGGAGGATCATAGATTGTTCCTCTAGGAACAGTAAAATTAAGTATTACTTTAGGGAAGAAACCTAAGAAGATTGTAAACATGGTCAAATTTCTAGTAGTTGAGGCACCTTTCGCTTACAACGCTATTTTCGGTAGACCTGCCCTCAACCTATTCCGAGCTGTGATATCGACTTACCATCAGAAGATAAAGTTCCCTAGCTTACAAGGGATCGAGGAGATGATCAATGACCATTGTATGGCATGAGACTGTTATAATACAACACTCACTTTGAAACAAAAGGTTGAACCAAACCCTCCATTTAAGAGAAAGTCTATCAGATAGGCAGGTTGAACATGAACCGCCCATAATGGATAGGGTGGAAAAGAAGTGGTCGATTTAAGTATTTGACATCCAGATCACAAAGAGGTACAATTTATCGAAGGTTGTAAAGAAAAATTTACTCGAATAGGAATTGAGCCCAGGCCACAAGGAGAGATCATGTTGATTGAATTCCTTAAAAAAAATATGGATGTCTTCGCGTGGAGTACGGAAGATATCATGGGAATCGACCCAATGATAATTACTCATTCCTTAAAAATAGATCCAAAGGCGAAGCCTTTTAGGGAAAAGAACAGGAATCACGATCATGTTAAAGATAAGATCATAAAGGCCGAAGTAGAGAGACTTTTGATGTCTAAACAGATCAAGGAGATCCACTTTATAGAGTGGTTATGTAATATTGTACTGGTAGCTAAAGGAAACAAGGCATATAACAAATGGAGAATGTTCAATGATTTCACCGATTTGAACACTGTGTCCAAGGACCCATGCCCATTGCCCCGGATCGATTTCCTAGTCGATTCAATTGCATGATTTGCCTTATTCAGCATGATGGATGATTTCCAGGGATTTTATCAATACTTTATGGATGAAAGAGATCAAGAAAAAACCGCCTTCGTGACTGAGCAAGGTGTCTACTGTTTTATTGTGATGCCTTTTGGATTGAAGAATGTTGGAGCTACGTATCAGAGCTAAGTGAACATGATATTCAAAGAAATCATTGGAGAAATCAAGGAAGTCTATATAGATGATATGCTCGTGAAGCGCATGAACGAAAAGAATCATATCGATCATCTAGATCGCTGTTTTAAGATACTAAGAAAGTTTAGGATGAAACTCAACCCAGCGAAATGTACCTTCGGGGTTAGGTCAGGAAAATTCTTAGGATACTTAGTGCACCAGCGAGGAATAGAAGCAAATCCTCAAAATATCCGAGCGATTACTGAAATGAAGTCTCCTAGATCGATCACCGAAGTACAAAGTTTATTTGGGAAGATCGTTTCCCTCAATAGATTTATCTCCAGAGGCAGACAAGAGCCAGCCCTTCTTTCAAGTTTTCAGGAAAGCAAAAAGTTTTGAATGGACGGAAGAATGCAATCGAGCATTCAAACAATTGAAGGAACATCTAACCTCCTCTCCTCTTCTTGCTAAGCCAACTGAAGGACAATCGTTTTACTTATACATTGTCGTATCTAATTTCGCTGTCAGTTCGGTTTTAGTGAAAATAGAGAATTCCGAGTATAAGCCTTAGCTCTGGTAGTTTTAACTCGAAAGTTGAGACCTTATTTTCAAACTTTCAAGATTGTCGTGCTCACCAATCAACCTTTAAAGCACGTTTTATCCAAGCCAGAAGCGTCAGGTAGATTAATAAAATGGGCAGTCGAGCTTGGGCAGTATGAGATAGAATATCAACCGCGAACTGCAATGAAAGCTCAAGTTTTAGCGGACTATATGCTGGAGACTTCGGAATCTTCAGATATGATGATCGAGACACCAGGATCTACCTCTAACGACATTCTGGTTGTGAATAACCCGATCTGGCTAATGCATGTTGATGGAGCTTCTAGTAAGGATGGTGGAGGTGCATAAATAAATTTTAGAGGCCCAAAAGAAGAGGATCTGCATTACGTGATCATCCTGATTTCGTGGTAACCAATAACGAAGTTGAATACGAGGCTTTAATTGCAGGCATGGAAATGGCAATAAAAGCAAATATCAGGACGCTAAATGTACTCACTGATTCCGATTTAGTACAAAGACAAGTTAATGGCAGCTACGAGGCCAAGGAACACAATATGATCAAATACATGGCCAAGGTCAAAGAATTGGCAGCTAAGTTCAGTAAATTTGAACTCCAAAATATACCAAGAGAAGAGAATAAATGGGCAAATTGTCTATCACGATAAGCACATTGTTGATCTCCAACACTCCGGCTATAGATCTAGATGTGCTACCTAATGCAGAAATAATGGACATCGATCCTGCTCGAAATAGTTGGATCACACTGTTAATGAACTACTTAAACAATGGTTACCATCTTGCTTATCAAAATGCTGCTCGAAAGATTAGATACCGAGCTCCCAAGTATGTTATCATGGAAGGGAAACTATACAAGCGACATGCCTCTGGATTGCTACTAAAGTGTATCCTCGAGCATCAAACTCACTATATTTTACAGGAAATACACGAAGGAGAGGACGAAAATCATAGCGGAGCCCGAGCGTTAGCCTTAAAGTGTCTAATGAACGGCTACAATTGGCCCACCTTATAACCTGGTTATGTTGAGTATGTGAAAAGTGCCATTATTGCCAGGTACATTCTAACATAATTCATCAGTCTGCTGAGATGATGCACTCAATCCCGATATGATGACCTTTCGATCAATGGAAAATATACATCATAGGTCCTTTTTCGATCACCAAATCGAAGAAGAATTACATCCTAGTGGTTGTTGATTATTTCAACAAATGGATCGAATGTATAGCTTTAACTCGAATTATGCAGTTTCAGGTGATAAATTTCTTATGGAAATACAATCGTTAGCGCGAACACGATATCGACCAGGCTGATGCCTTGCGGGAAAGGTCGATTCTCAAGTTACAAGCGTCTAAATTGAGCATGGAAAGGGATTACAACCAACATGTTAGAGTCCGAACTTTCAAGGAATGAGACCTAGTACTCAAAAAAGTGGAAGTTTCAAAGCATGTCGGAAAACTACAAAAGAACTTGGAAGGGCCCTACATTGTCATCGGAGTCGGAAAAAAGGAATCCTACAAGATCGCTCACATGGACGGCACGCCCTTGCTACGAATTTGGAATGCAGTCAACCCAAGACGTTATTATGGAAAATAGACCTTAAGTTGTCTTTCTACAGTTTTGATAATTTTTACTATGTAAATCCATTCTTATTCATTTATTCAAAGACATTGTTATTGGTTATTCTTTCGTCGATTAATAAAAGCTTTTGCTTATTTTCTCATTGATCTCCAAGGTGCAAGTGACATAATATTTATTGTTCTTTAAAAGTTGTTGCTTACTCCCTTACCGACCTTCTTAAAAGCAGTTTTCTTACTCTATCCTCGATCTACCAGGACAAAACCATTAATTTGGTATAAGTTCAGCTATTAGTTTTAGTAAAACCATTGATTTAATATACACTCATCAATCTCCAAGGGGTTTAAAACCAATAATTGTTACAAAACCTAAGTATTTATATTCTTAAGTAAAACCATTCATTTGGTATACACTCATCAATCTCCTAGGGGTTTAAAACCAATAATTGGTACAAAACATAAGTATTTTATATTTTTGAGTAAAAATATTAATTTGGTATACACTCATCGATCTCCAAGGGGCTTAAAACTGATAATTGGTAAGTGTTTTCTTTTGAGTAAAACCATCAATTTGGTATACACTCATCGATCTCAAAGATTAAATCTCTAATTGGCAACAAGTCTAAGCCAAATCAACTATCGAATTAAATTCCAGTTTTCAGCTTACATAGATGCAGTGATAGAATAATCGACTGTTATTTAGACCAAATCAAGAGAAAATGACAAAGACAAATTCATAAACAAACATGTTATTTCATTGAACAAATGGTACAATTAAGTGCTTTATAAATGTGATCGACCTATACAATCTAAATGGCAGATAATAAAGATAACTAGTCTTAAAGATCTCTTGTTCATTCATAACGATTGATGTCGACCACTGGACCATACCCCGAGTTGTTCCTCATCAGAAGATCCGAAATCTCAACTTTAGTGCAGCTTCCAGCACATGGAAAGCTTTAGCAACTTTCGATCAAGGATTTTAGCACTTCTTTAATTCTATGTTTGAGGACGAGTGAGCTTGTCGAAAACTTCTTCAAAAAATGCCCAAATCGAGAAAAAATATGCGGTTATTCGTCCAAAGTTTTGCAAGCTCCAACCAGATTGATGGTCCATGCGATTTATGTTAGATCAGCACCTCCAACCTCCGAAAGTTTCAACTTTTGTGTAGCTTCCATGAGGTACATCGGAGTCTTCTAAGGCTCGATGAAGGCCATACCCCGAGGAAGCCTGAAGGTGCTCGAACGTAGTTTTTGCACACGAATTGCAACCATTTGTTCCCCACCCAGATATTGTGACAGCATCTCGCCGACTTCTAGTACTCCAGGGGAGGAGATGACTACGATCTCGTCGACTTATTTTATAAGCCGATCGGATATTTTATCATATTCGAACGAACTACATTTTCCAGTTCCACCCATACCAAAATATGATTAAAATGAATTATTGACCTGAGAAGATTAGGCAGTCGACTGCTGATCTGAAAAAAAATGATATTTTCATGGAATGTGTATTTCTAAGGATGGGAATGGAAAGTGAGGGATAAATGGATGCCTTTTATAGGGGTGAAAGTGAGGATCTAACGGTTAAAATGAGAAGGTGATCAATGGCGTAGAGTAACTATTGAAAAACGTGTGCCCTCTCAACTACTCGAAATTTATTGCGGTAAACTCTCCAACTATCCGAAGTAAATGCAGATGTACCTGTGATTGAGAACTTCCGAGGAAGTCAAACAATCAACGAGACCTGCTTCTTTTGACATGGTCGATACAGTGCGAACGATCTATATATATACATAAAAATTAATAATAATAATAAAGAAGGTTATCTCCAGCACATTAATTTTCGACATTGATTTAGAGACGCTATGGTCAGAATGGTTCTTATCTACGATCAGAATAGAAAGGACTAAATTAGACAAGTAAATGCAGCTGAAAATAATCATTCAGGAAAGATGTACTTCATTCAAGATAGACATGATGACAAATTGTTCAGAAAAAGTTCACCACAACAAAAAGTTAGGAAAATATGAATCAGTACATCAACTTTTTAGTTACAAGGATCTACAACTCAGAATTGTTACTATGACCAAGAAAATTCATCAGTTCTTATGTACGAAGCTTGTATCCACGTGTAAAACCTGAGTCAAATACAAGTTGTCGAGCTTCTTCCATTTGCGCATGAGTTGTCTCCTCAATGACCTTCTTCAACTAAGTCAACTCCTCAATTTATTTCATAAAATTCTCTTATCAGAGCAAAGCTCTGCATTAAGTTTGGAAAGCTTTTCATTTTCAGCTCGGAGGCAATCTACTTCGTCTAGCAGAGATTTATGAGCAGCGGCAACTTTAACAAACCTCCTATTAGCAACTTCCTTCTCGAGCTGACCATCTTCAGTGAATAAGCCAAGTTGCATTATATGATGTTTGGCCTCACCAGGTGCAGAAAAATGTTAGAGACAAGATGACATGGATTATTACAAGAAAATATGTTAAAGTTAGAAACCTACCAACTCCATATGCTTAACACATGATTGGACTATGCTCAACAACGAGCGATCTTTTAGCTTATCTAGCTCTACTGGCAGCACCAAGCTAATCCCTAAACTCCAGGAAATTCCATCGAGGTCATTGGAATCAGAAATGGTAGCTTTAATTGGAAACCCGCCAGCACGATCTAGTGCAAGTTCCTTGATTTCCTCGATCTGACTCGAGAGAGAAAGATTGTCCACCAATATCGAGCTAAAGGAATGATCGGAGGTGACAGGTCGACCCAGAGGATCTGGTTCAACATTTTCGAAAAGGACTTGTCTATCCTACTCAGCAGATACCCGGGAGATAACTCCAGTAAATTACTGTCGTTGGTGAAACAATAGTTTTTTCAGCAAGACCTGTATCAGAAACTAAGGTAATGTTCTCTACTGACGCTGTCATCCCGACCTTGCTCCCTGATTCCTGGATCGGGGGTACAACCTCTTTGTATTGATCCTATTGGACTATTGGTGTCCACGTTTGTGGTATGTCGTTAATGGACAAGGAGATATTGACATTGTCCTTATTAGATCAAGGAGAAGGATCATTATTTGTGCCTCGAAAACGAGCTGATCGACTATATTTTCATCGATGAGAGGCTCAGTGTGTGAAAAACTATGCGTCTCCTCCGACCCACCCATTTTGACTTGTGCAGGATTCTCCTTTGACAGATCATAAATGGGATTAACCGCAGGACCTGCAGGGTTTATAACTCCTACCGAGGTTTCTAAGCCTGGAATGATTAAACTACTCTGTTCGACAGAGGCATTTCACTAAACAGTGGATTTTTTACCCTTACTGGGTGTTGGGTCTGAGCCTTCAACTCGAGCTAGTCTTTTTCGCTCGAAACTAGCATCAGTGGCGTGCCTCTTTCGTGTTTTGATGATTGGTTAAAAAAGGTTAGCACTCATGATCGTTTAGTTGTGAAATCACAAGAATATCGAGTAAGGGCTCCAAGCAACAAAGAAAACCTTTAAAATTGAGAGTGGCCTCTTACTCTCTATATTTATAGTAAGGAATTGACAAAAAAAGACCTTAAGCAAGCGCATGTCAGTAGATTAAAGAACAAAATATGGAATTACCAGTATATGTTTCACAATGGCAAGATTTTTTACAAAGATTTAACTAAGGTGATTTTAAAAGACGTTTGTCTAAAGATTTAATGGATATCTGAATTGATCCTAATTATTTTAATATCAATTTCGGAATATATAAATATGTTGGACAAGCGTAAAGAAATCTATTATTAAATTCAACAAAGTACTGGGAATATTGGAAATAAATAAACATGATTCCTAAAATTTACATTCAAAACCTAAATAAATTGTTGGTCCCAAGTGGTCAGATGAGGTTTAGAGGGGGGGGGGGGGGGGGTGAATAAACCTCTTTAAAAATTTGCCTTTTTAAAACTTCTAACTTTTCTGTTCAGCAGACTAAGCTGATCGAGAACAGTAAGCAGACTAAGCTGATCTAGCACTAAGCTTTGAACAGCAGAGTTGACCACTCTTCTGATTTCACTCAGCTGATTTTATCAAAATCAGAGTTTAAAATAAACTAACTTGCAGCGGATTTATCAAGTGTTTTTCACAAGTAGTTTTCTTTAACCTTGAAATAGTTTTATCCCCAGTTTTTAAATAAACTCCTTTATAAAACTTTTCAGCAGTTAACCTTTTAAGTGTTCTAAAACTGTTCTTTCAAATATGCAGAAAATAATGCAAGTTAAAAACACAAAGGATTTTTATAGTGGTTATATGGATGTAAATCCTTTAGTCCACTCTTCCAAGTCACTTAGATCTTGGGTTATACTATAGTCACAAAGATTACAGTACACTCTGCTTGCGCCAACCAACAGATGAACTGGCCACAAGTTCGTAGTAGGAAATCACAAAGAAATTCCTAATCTCTGAAGTAATATCGCTCACAAAGATTGATATCTACTCCTCACAACACAACCTAACAAAATCACTCAGATTTTACAAGTATTTTCTATTTTTCTCTCTATTTGCTTCGTCAACAAATGACTTAGCTGATGAGTGTTCTGTTCTTGAGTTTTGAGACTTAGAGAAGTTCAGCTTCGAATTTTAGCTCTCAAAGTGTGTTGTCTCTGTGTTGTTCTCCTCTTCAACTCATGAACTGAACTATTTATACTTGGAGATTTGAATTTCTGCCCGTTGAGAGATCGACAGCTGTTCAAATCCTCGAGTACTGGTCCTTCCTGCAGAAACGGCTACCTGCGACTGAACACTGTACACTCTGCTGTACTTGCTGTCAGATCGCATTAAATGCACCAATCTGATACGAGGTTTCTCTTCAATCATTTGTCATTAATACCCTTCCTCTTCATCATTTATTACTCCAAGTGCATTTATTACCGTTGCACTGATCTTCTGATCTACTTCCACTTGGCTGATCGAAATTACTCGTCTGATGTATACTCGGCTGATCCCAAACTTGAACTAATCTGATTTGAGTCGGCTGATCGTCCACCAGTCTGATTTCTTCCTCAGCAATAGATCAGTAGTCTTCTGGACCATATTTGACTAGTCTGATGAACTTCTTCCTTAGTCAAATATCTAAGAAGGTTTTTACTAAGCTTCCATACTTAGCTGATTCTGATGTTTTGGAAATCATCAAAACCTCCCTTCACTTTATGTCTTCCATCTTCATCTTCATCCAACAATTTCCCCCTTTTTGATGATGACAAAACTTCAGCTAAGTACCTGTTCCTAAAGCTAAAGTTTAAGTCCTCAAAAATTTCTGAGATAGAAATGATTTGTTGGAAACTTGAACTTTTATAGATTATATCAATTGATTACAAGTTACAAGTTTAACAGATGAGATAACAGAAAGTAAAATTTTACAAGTTTAACAAAAAGATTACAAGTGACCTAGTCTAATGACTTAGTCTAGTCCTTCTTCTCTTCTTGTGTTTCTGCTTCTTCTTCATTTTCAGGGTCTTCATCTTCTTGTTCAGAACTAGAGAGATCTTGTTCAAGCATTTCAAATCTTCTTCTGAGATCCTCTATTCTTTTGTACTTGACGTATGGATCTAACTGTTCAGCAGCAGAGTCCTTGGAAGCAGCAATCTCCTTATCAGATTTTACTGGTTCTTTGGGCTCTTCATCAGCATCGTTGTCTGCCTCAGTTACTTCATTGTCTGGTCTGCTTGTATTTTCATCATCAGCATCCTTTTCAGCAGAGTCCAACTTTTCAGTAACTTCAGCTGATAAATTAGCATCAGCACCTTTCTTCTTCGTTGTAGAATCTCCATCTTCCCCCTTTTTGTCATCATCAGCAGGGTAGACAGGTTCTTCAGGCAGAACAGGAGTGATGTTAATTGCGTCACAAATCAGTCTGATGTTTTTATCCACTGTCAGAAGATGATTTTCCCTCTTCAGTTGCTGCAATGTGTTGTAGGATTCAATCTTCTTGAATGTAAGATCCACTTGATCACACAGTTGAATCTGAGAACTCAGAATCAAGTCAGCTGATGTAGTGAATGCTTTCAGCATGCTCTCAGCTTTTACTTCATGAGCCTCCATTGCATTTGCAACAACTTCATTAATGTCCCTCCAACCAGCTGTGTTATTTTTGACCCTTGCACCAAATGTTTCCACATCCAGTCTGATAGCTTGTACTTCATTTTTAATGTTTGCCATTTCTTCCACTATCAGAGGGCTAGGATCAGCAGCCTTTGGGACTTTTTCAGCAGCAGCAGACAGCATAGTTAAGGCTACTTCCTTAAACGTATTCATTTGTTCTCTATGTCTGTCTTCCATTTCCTTCATTGAGTTGGCAATCAGCTGATGGATGGACTCCAAAATAGCTGGTTGCAAGTCTGTTGAAGTTGATGGAGTGGCTGTGCTTGCTTGAGCAATCTCAGGAGTTTTGTCAGTCTCCTTTGGTTCATCAGTCAGAGTAGTCTGCTGTTGGGGCAACCTCTCTGATGATGTTGAGATTTCAGCAATCTTCTGTTGGACCTGTGTTGGCTCATTTATCTCTGTAACAACATCAACACCATTATCAGCAACAACAGTTTTATGTGTAAATATAAGAGCAGGTGTAAATGGTGAAGTTGTCTGTTCAGGTAAGTCTTCATATGTTTTGATAGCCGGTCCAAAGACGATCTGTTGTAAGCTTGGCATAGGTAACATTGAGCTGGGTTGACCCTTCTGATGTCTGGTCTTCTTTGCCCATACTTCCAAAGTTACAGATAGTGCCAGCTTGACCATTCTGTTCTGTAGATTTTCATCTGAAGCAGGAGTTTCAGGAACAGAACTTTGTAGCAACTTGGCTTCAGACTTTGCCAACTTCCTCATTCGATAGTGAATCATATCAAAGAAGTGGTCTGAATCCAATGCTTGCCTCAGACATCCAGTTTCCAGAAATTGCAGGACCCATCTTTCCTCAGCAGCAAAATCCTTCCACTGTACTATTTGATCCTTTGTCTTGGTCAGACGATATTCTCTCCATCTGTTGTATCTTATCTTTTCCTTAACAAAGAGACTCTGACGGACCAAAACATCGTTATACCGCTCAAGATCTGCCACAAATTGTTTGAACATCTCTGGATCATTTTGAACTATGTTCAGAGCATATTTCAGTTCTGATCTCTTCTTCTTTGGCAGCTTGGGTGTTGGCATAACAGCCTTTGGCTTCTTGGGATCTCCAATTGTGATTCCACCACTGTACCTTGGACCTTGAGCATCCTTGGTACTGGCTTCAATAGCCATAGCCAAATCATGAGCTTCTTTAGCAGCTTTCTCAGCTTCAGACATGTTTTTAGTCTGAGCCTCAAGCTCCTTAAGTTTGCGAGCGTTTTCTTTTTCTTTCTTTTTCTTCTCAGCTTCATCTATCTTTTTCTGCTCAGCAGCAGTAATCACTTTAACTTTTGCCTTACCAGTTCTCTTCCTTCTGGCGGCAGGTGATTCAACTACTTGTAGTGGAACAGCAGCAGTTGGTGTAGGATGAATGAGTGGGACATTCTCCTCTGCTGGTAAAGTAGTTGGCTGTTCATCAACAGCAGACTTGTCAAGAGATTGGTCCACTGCTGTCTCATCTTCTGCAGCTTTTTCTACTGCAGCCACTGGTCTTTCAGCAGCAGGGTTTTCTCTGACTTGAACAGTTGGGGCAGTTGTAAAGGTAACTCGTTGACCTCCCAGAGTTAACTTTCTTTTTGCCTTTGGCTTGGGCAAAGCTTCAGGTTGTCGAGGTTCAGCAGTTCTCTTTACTGAACTCCTTGTTCTTCTTCCAACTTCTTTAATCTGAACTGGTTCGTCAGACTCAGTTCTTTCTGGAGATGTTTCAGTACTCATCTCACTGATTTCCTTAGTCACCTCAGTGACTATCTGGTTAGCAGCATCAGCAGACTCTACTGATCTGGCTTCAACAGCAGGGTTTGCTGTTTGATCAGCAGACTTCGTTTTGATGGTAACTTTGGGTTTCTTGGCAGCAGGCTTCTCTTCCTTTCCTTTTGCCTTTCTTTTAGAAGTAGCTCCAATCTTAACTGGTTCATACATTTTCACTTCCTTCAGCTTGTGAACTGTCTTCCCGTTCACCAATGGACATCCCAGAGCTGAGAGTAGATGACTCATCATCACCACATGTCCATTCTTCTTTAACGCCAGAAGATAAAAGTAGTGAATAGCCCAGTTAACATCCAACCCATAGTAGATGCAAACCATTGTTTGGTACCTTCTCCTAGGTAACCCATCTAAGGAGCTCGTACAACACTCCAATATTTTTGCAATGATATCAGCAAACCTTTGAAACTCGTCTTTCAGCTGAGTTTTCATGAGGCTTCCAGTCATTGGTTCTCCATCCTTCGCACAGACAAACCAAAATTCTTCCTCTTTTTCTTGAGCCAGGGTAAATACCTCTCCTCCTTCATTTTTCAGGCCATAAATTTCATTCAAAACAGCAGGTGAAACACATATAGTTTTACCTCCGACAGTAGCCACGGAAATCATCTTGGTTAGGTCATTTTTTCTAGATCCATAGTAGTCAGCCACATCTTCAGTGAAAACATACTCCTCATGAGCTTCCAAAACCTTCACTAATGATGCCTCTTTAATTTTGACCAAGATTTCCTTCATTAGAGGAGTTCCAGAAGAGTAGAACTTCTCGTAATTCAAATAACGTCCTTCAGCTCCGGCCATTTTGAAAAATTTGTAGTAGCTTGAGAGAAATTTAACACTTTTAAGGCAGAAAAGATGAGTTAGTAACTTCTTTTTCACTTAGAATAATTTTGGGTGCGTAAGGTTTAACCCTTCTGATCAGATCTGGATTTATAGATTTCGAAATGCTTCGGTTTCCGTGTTATACGCGGACGGTTTGATTTGATCTGTCAGTTTTTAATCGTGCGGGCGAGAATCGCGGAATTCAAAATTTATTAATTATGTCAGGCAGGCGGGAATTTGAAACGCCACTTGTCTGTTACTTATAAAAGCGTGCTTTTGATAAAACGTTTTTGCACAACACTTTAAATATAAGATGACATAAATAATAACAGATGAGTAAAGTGATACTTATCTGATAAACGACTTGTCTGATACAATATATCACTAGTGAAAGCCAATATCTAGTGATCTTCCTTTGTTGTTTGTCAATCCAGCAAGATAAATAGTCTTCGAATCTTCAAGAATTAAGAACAAATCTTCTGATTAAAACAACTTCAACTAACTGTCATTGAAGATTTCATCTTTAAAACAAGGGTACCGCTAGTCTTACACGTTCCCCCTGAATTCAAGAATTCATCAGTCAACTAGTCTGTTGAGAGTCAGCCTTCTTGAAGTGTAACACTTGTTAATGTCAGATTAGTAAGCTGTTGAACCCAGTCTTCTGATAGGTTCCCCCTCAGCTTATGAATCCAATTTTAACAAGCCTAATTCCGCTCTTAGAGTGGAGAATCTAGCTTCATTCAGTGGTTTGGTGAAAATGTCAGCAATCTGGTTGTCTGTATGAACATACTCAATAATAACATTTCCCTTTTCAACATGATCTCTGATGAAGTGATGTTTGATCTCAATATGTTTAGTCCTGGAATGACTAGTAGTATTCTGAGTAAGTGATATTGCACTTGTATTGTCACAGTAGATAGGGATTCCACTGATCTTAAGATTATAGTCTTCAAGTTGATGCTTCAACCAAAGTATTTGTGCACAACATGCTCCAGCAGCAATGTATTCAGCTTCAGCAGTAGATATGGATACTGAAGTCTGTTTCTTACTCATCCATGAGATCAGACGACTGCCTAAAAATTGACACGTACCTGTAGTACTCTTCCTATCAATTTTGCAGCCAGCAAGGTCAGAATCTGAATATCCAATAAGTTCAAATCCTGATTCCCTTGGGTACCACAATCCCAATTCTTGAGTGCCTTTGAGATACTTTAGTATTCTTTTAGCAGCTAAGAGATGAGATTCCTTAGGATCTGATTGAAATCTTGCACAGACCCCAACAGAATACATAATATCAGGTCTGCTAGCTGTTAAGTATAACAGTGACCCAATTATGCCTCTGTATTTGGTGATGTCAACTGATTTGCCACCTTCATCCTTGTCCAGACGAAGTCCAGTAGACATAGGAACAGTAACAGATGAGCTAGTTTCCATACCAAATTTCTTAAACAGATCTTTTGTGTACTTTGCTTGATTAATAAAAATACCATCAGGCAGCTGTTTGACTTGTAAACCAAGAAAGTAATTTAATTCTCCCATCATGCTCATTTCAAACTTGTTCTGCATCAGCTTAGAGAATCTTTCACACATCTGTTTGTTAGTTGAACCAAAAATAATATCGTCTACATATATTTGTACCAACAATATATGATTATCCCATTCAATAGTAAACAAGGTTTTATCTACTTTACCTTTGTGAAATCCTTTAATTAAAAGAAAATCAGATAAAGTATCATACCATGCTCTTGGAGCCTGTTTCAGTCCATAGAGAGCTTTCTTCAGACGATATACCTTATCTCCTTGTTGATAAACTTCAAATCCAGGAGGTTGTTCAACATACACTTCTTCTTGCAATTCTCCATTGAGAAAAGCAGACTTCACATCCATCTGAAAGACAGTGAAGTTCTTGTGAGCAGCATAGGCTAGGAACAATCTGATTGCTTCAAGCCTTGCAACTGGTGCGAATGTCTCATCAAAATCAATGCCTTCTTCTTGGCAGTAACCTTTGGCAACTAGTCTTGCTTTGTTTCTGGTAACCATACCATCTTCATTCATTTTATTTCTGAAAACCCACTTAGTGCCAATTACTCTTTGATGAGTAGGTCTGGGAACTAAGTACCAGACTTCATTCCTTTCAAATTGATTCAACTCTTCTTGCATAGCTTCAATCCAGTGAGAATCACCAAGAGCTTCATCAATTAATTTAGGCTCAATTTGTGAAAGAAAACTTACAAACATTGTTTCATTTGCAGTTGACCTTCTTGTTCTAACTCTGTCCAAGGGATCACCAATCACTAACTCTGGTGGGTGATCTCTGAGCCATCTGAGATCAGGTTGCAAATCTGGATGTTGTCCTCTGGATTGATCTTGCAACACTACTGTTGGAGTCTCAGTAGTAGTCTGTTGAACAGTTGTGGTCTGTTGAACAGTCTCTGGTCTGTCAGCTGTTTGCAACTCCTCTGTTAGACAATCAGCAGACTGATTTTGAACAGCACTTGAGTTAACAGCTTGAGATAGGTTGGGTAGTATGATGGGTACATATTCTTCCTTTCTTTCCACATTCAATTTCTGAAAGTCAGCAGATATCTCAGGGTTTGCACTTTGATTCTTTTCAGATGATTGACTTGGTTCATCAAATACTACATGAATAGATTCTTCAACAAGCAAAGTTCTTTTGTTAAACACTCTGTAAGCTTTACTAACAGTAGAGTAACCTACAAAAACAGCTTCATCAGCCTTCTCTGCAAATGCAGTGAGGTGATTTTTCCCATTGTTCAAAACATAACATTTACAACCAAAAATCCTAAGATAATGTAAATTAGGCTTTCTGTTGTTCCATAACTCATAAGGTGTCTTGTTTTGACTTTTGTTGATCATACACCTATTCTGTGTATAACATGCTGTGTTTGTAGCTTCTGCCCAGAATCTTTGGGGCAGCTTTGCTTCAGCTATCATTGTCCTGGTAGCTTCTTTTAGAGTTCTGTTTCTCCTTTCAGCAACTCCATTTTGTTGAGGGGTTCTGGCAGCAGAGTACTCATGACTGATTCCTCTGGAATTACAGTACTCTTCAACAGTAGAGTTTGTAAACTCAGTCCCTCTATCTGATCTGATCTTCAAAATTCTTTGACTCTTCTCATTCTGGATCAGTTCCATCAGATTTGTAAGATGTTCCTTGGTTTCACTTTTCTTCTTCATGAAGATTACCCAAGTAAATCTTGAAAAATCATCCACAACAGCTAGGCAGTATTTCTTCCCACCATTGCTGATTGGATCAATAGGGCCAAACAAATCCATATGCAGTAGCTCCAAAATTCTGGTTGAAGATTGGTGCTTCTTGCTTTTGAAAGATGACTTCACTTGTTTACCCTTTTGACAGGCATCACAGAGCTTGTCTTTGCTCATGACTGTCTTTGGAATTCCTTCTACCAAATCATTCTTTATCAATCTGTTGATGGTCTTGAAATTCAAATGATTCATTCTTTTGTGCCAAAGCCAACTGATTTCACTTGGTGTAGAAGCCACTAAGCAAACGTTTGAATTCTTGTCCACAGAATTCCAGTCGACTACATAGATGTTTCCTTGTCTTTTTCCAGATAAAATAACCTTCTTTGTTCCAATTTGTTCAACATAACACTTATCTGATGAAAACACCACGGAAAATCCTTTGTCACAAAATTGACTTATGCTCAGCAGATTGTACTTCAGGCCACTAACATATGAGACGTCAGATATCTCTATGTTTCCTTTGATAAGCTTTCCAACAGCTACAACCTTGCCTTCTTTGCTGTCTCCAAAAGTAACTCTTGGTCCATTCACAGCAACAGCATCTGCCAGTTCATGTATGTCTCCACACATGTGTCTTGAACATCCACTGTCCAAGTACCATTTCTTCGCTATTTTACTCCTACTCCTAATCCTAACCTACAAAACAAAATAAAAATGTTTTAGGTACCCTTTATTGAGAGGGTCCTGGCGGATTAGTATCACCTTTGACAACCCAAGATGTTGAAGTCTTAGGCTTCTTAGGCTTTGCAGTCTTAGCAGGAGCATGAGCAATTTTATTTACATCATAATCAGCAGGCATATTATGGTGATAATCATTATGATGATGATAAGGCTCATAAGCAGGATATGATGCATGATAAGTAGGGTAGGCATGCATTGTTTGATGAGCAGGATATGCAGCAAAATGAGGTGGATAATGAGGTGCAGCATAATATGGTGGATAAGCAGGTTGCACATAATAAGACTCATTTCCATAGTAAGCATTTTTGTTGTAATTTCTTTGCTTCTTAGGTCTGCTCTTTATTTGCTCTTTAACAGACGACTTAGCTTTACTAGTCTGATTGGTTTTACTCTTATCAGCAGACTTCTTGGGACTACTCTGCTGTTTGGTTTTACCAGTCTGTTTTTCAGTTTCAGGCTTTTTACCCTTCTTAGCCTTAGGAGTCTTTATCTCCTTTTTCTCAATCTCAGGTGAAATGGGTTTAGTAGTCTGAACATACAAGACAATATTACTATTATCAGCAGATATAAATTTTTCAGCTTTGTTCAGTTCTAAACTCTCTTTTACTAAGGGAGTACTCTGTTCAGTTGGTTTATCTATTGTCACAACAGACGACTTAGGAACAGACGACTTATTATGCAAAGATATTCTAGCTTCAAGTTCTTTAATTTGTCCCTTGTACATTTCACATTCAGCTCTCAGAGATTCACATTCATGCGAAAGCTTTTTATACATGGCTGATTCGTCAGGTTTTTCAACCTTAAGTTTCAGTTTAGCATTTTGCTTTTTCAGCAGAATCATCTCGTCCTTAAGCTTAGCAAGCTCATTAACAACATCTACTTTGTTGTTCATCATTTGCTCAAATGAGTTAAACAATTCAAGCTCACTTTCAGAGAGTATTACCTCATTGTCAGAATCATCAGATTCCTTTGCCATGAGACACAACAGTGCAGGTGTTTCGTCAAAAACAGAGTCATCACTTGAAGTGCCAGATTCTGTGTTTGATGAGTGGATGGCTGCCATCTTTTCAGCTTCAGCCAACAGCACCTTGCTCTTTTGGTATCTCTTCTCTCTTCTTTCTTTTCTTTGTTTCTTTTCCTCCTCTGTGTACTTCTCCGCTTTAGGATATGGGCAGTCCTTGATGAAGTGTCCCAATTTCCTGCAATTATAGCACATCATTTTGGATTTATAATCATCCTTAATGTCATAAGTATTAGAGGTAGGTTTAGAAGTAGAAGCATTGTTATATTTGTTCTTCATTTTTCTCTTGTAGAACTTTTTGAACCCGTTCAATAACAACGCAACATCGTCAGCAGTATACTCCTTTTTGCTCAGTACTGGGGCCTCATCAGATGAGTCCACTTCTCTGCTTTTTCCAGACGATCTTCTTGTTCTTTCTGCGGCAACCAGTGCAGCAGTGGGGCCAGAAGTTGAGGTCTCTTCTATTCCCATCCTTGGTATTTTATACTCGTACGCCTTGAGTACAGAAAACAACTCTGTCAGAGAGATCTTCCCCAGATCCCTAGATTCTTCCATAGATGTGATCTTCATGTTGAACTTGGGTGGTAGCGCCTTCAAGACTTTGAGAGTGATCTCTTTGTCTGTGAATGTCTTACCCAGCTTTAACACGTTGTTCAGCACTTTGGTAAACCTTGAACTCATCTGTTCAATGGTTTCTCCAGGCTTCATTTTGAAGTTATCAAACTTCTCCATGGCAACACTTAGATTGTGTTCCTTGATGGCTTCGTTTCCTTCACTCATATCCCTGACTTTGTCCCACATCTCTTTTGATGTTTTGCAGTGTTTGACATAGTCAAACCTTTCATTGTCCAGGGCTTTAGTCATGATGAAGATTCCAACTTTGTCAAGATTTTTCAACTTGATTTCATCAGGTGACATCTCTTCTTCATCTTTATCAACAACAGTATCTACGCCATCGATTTTGATTGTTTTGGTAATCCTTATTGGACCTTTTGTTATGCATCTGTACATATTATCGTTGTAAGCAGCAAGGAAAATTTCCATGCGTATTTTCCAGTCCTCAAAGCTCATACCGCCTATGTGGGGAACAAGGCTAATGCAATCCATTTTTCAAAAAGTTTTGTTTTTAAAAAAGATGCTCTTTTGAAAACTTTTGAAAACCTTTGAAAAACACTTAAGGATCAAGCTCGTTGATCAGTCAGATGATTCAGATGAACCACCTGCTCTGATACCACTTGTTGGTCCCAAGTGGTCAGATGAGGTTTAGAGGGGGGGGGGGGGTGAATAAACCTCTTTAAAAATTTGCCTTTTTAAAACTTCTAACTTTTCTGTTCAGCAGACTAAGCTGATCGAGAACAGTAAGCAGACTAAGCTGATCTAGCACTAAGCTTTGAACAGCAGAGTTGACCACTCTTCTGATTTCACTCAGCTGATTTTATCAAAATCAGAGTTTAAAATAAACTAACTTGCAGCGGATTTATCAAGTGTTTTTCACAAGTAGTTTTCTTTAACCTTGAAATAGTTTTATCCCCAGTTTTTAAATAAACTCCTTTATAAAACTTTTCAGCAGTTAACCTTTTAAGTGTTCTAAAACTGTTCTTTCAAATATGCAGAAAATAATGCAAGTTAAAAACACAAAGGATTTTTATAGTGGTTATATGGATGTAAATCCTTTAGTCCACTCTTCCAAGTCACTTAGATCTTGGGTTATACTATAGTCACAAAGATTACAGTACACTCTGCTTGCGCCAACCAACAGATGAACTGGCCACAAGTTCGTAGTAGGAAATCACAAAGAAATTCCTAATCTCTGAAGTAATATCGCTCACAAAGATTGATATCTACTCCTCACAACACAACCTAACAAAATCACTCAGATTTTACAAGTATTTTCTATTTTTCTCTCTATTTGCTTCGTCAACAAATGACTTAGCTGATGAGTGTTCTGTTCTTGAGTTTTGAGACTTAGAGAAGTTCAGCTTCGAATTTTAGCTCTCAAAGTGTGTTGTCTCTGTGTTGTTCTCCTCTTCAACTCATGAACTGAACTATTTATACTTGGAGATTTGAATTTCTGCCCGTTGAGAGATCGACAGCTGTTCAAATCCTCGAGTACTGGTCCTTCCTGCAGAAACGGCTACCTGCGACTGAACACTGTACACTCTGCTGTACTTGCTGTCAGATCGCATTAAATGCACCAATCTGATACGAGGTTTCTCTTCAATCATTTGTCATTAATACCCTTCCTCTTCATCATTTATTACTCCAAGTGCATTTATTACCGTTGCACTGATCTTCTGATCTACTTCCACTTGGCTGATCGAAATTACTCGTCTGATGTATACTCGGCTGATCCCAAACTTGAACTAATCTGATTTGAGTCGGCTGATCGTCCACCAGTCTGATTTCTTCCTCAGCAATAGATCAGTAGTCTTCTGGACCATATTTGACTAGTCTGATGAACTTCTTCCTTAGTCAAATATCTAAGAAGGTTTTTACTAAGCTTCCATACTTAGCTGATTCTGATGTTTTGGAAATCATCAAAACCTCCCTTCACTTTATGTCTTCCATCTTCATCTTCATCCAACATAAATGGAGATCCAGGAGATTCGTCAGGAGCATCATCCTGTCCATCTTCGGATTCTTTCAGCTCATTAGGATTTGGCGAAGGAACTCCATACTCTTCAACTACATGAGCTAAAGGATGATGCTCGTATTCGATCTGAGGATATGCTTCAGGAGGATAATCCCGACTTTACTGTTCTTGTTGAACTTCATCACCTCATAGTAGTCATCCAGATTGTCAGGGATCAACCCCAGCTCGACCAGTTGCTCGACCCCTTTGTAGATCGTTCTTCATTTTCTTTTTGAACCTCCTGGATGCACTCATTCATCTCAACATCTTTAGTTTGAGATTTCAATTGTGCCTCAAGAGCACTGTTTTCCTCCTCAAGAGCACTGATCGACGTGGCTAAATTTACTCTCAGATTTTCAAGCTCACGTGTCTTCTAATCGACATGGGCTTGAAGTCGACTAAAGTCCTCCATAGTATGAAGAACATGAGGATCATCAGTCTCCATAGCCTGCTCATCGCCACTCGGACCGACCTCAGATTTTCGAGATCGACCAGACTATCCATTTAGCTCGTTGACCTTGGCTATAAGCTTGTCGTTCTGGTCCAACAACTCCAAATTAGTCTCATTGAGAAAATTAATTTGTTCCTGGAGCCATGCTAAGCCGTAAATTTCAGCAACACCGACCTGGTAAAAACGATAAAAAATTAATAGTAGAAAAACATATCGATCTATTTAAACCAGATAACTTAGAAAAGAGTTTACCAATGTGTGGGCATGAGCAAACTTTTTCAACTCATACTCCATATTTTCTTCTAAATGCCTTTGCATATCCCGAGCAAACTGGTTAGACAGGAGTAGTCTAGTGGACTTGTCGGCAGCATGTTCCTTTTCATCAGTTAGAAGAGTTCTCTCCTGAGCGAAGCCTGCGGCCCATTTACCTTTTAGGTGCTCTTCAATCATGTCGACGACGTTGGCCGAAATATCAGGATTATCCCCGACATGAGTATACGATTTCCTTTGCTTATCATATAACCCCTTTTTTGTATCCGCCAGTTCCCCAGATGAGCTCTTTTCTGCCCAACATTTGCAAAGGTTAATTCCAAAGGTTGTTCTTCTGGCCAAAGGGGTAATCCCTCGACCTTGTGCGGGTGCAAAACTAGACGATGTTTGATTGGTATGTGTCTGACTAGAGATAGGTCGGACTAAGGGTGTGCATGATTCGGTAAATCGGTCGTACTGAACCGAAACCGAAGTTTCGGTATGAACCAAAATTTTGGTTCGGTATACGGTACATGCCCAATTACCGAACTAGGCTAACTTTCGGTTTTCGGTATTACCGGCCGATTTACCGAACCGAACCGGAATACCAATTTTTTTTTATTAATTTTATTCCTGAATTTAAATATCTAACTCCATACTCTATTAGGAAATTTCTTTCACTTCTCTTCTCTCTTCCCTAACTTTCCAAAATATTTCTTCCTACCTGGTCTACACTGCCACACCAACCCTGCCGCACCACCCCCGCGGCACCGCCGTAACCTCCTCCATCTCTCTCAGCCCAAAGGTATAGTTCAAAACCCCAATTCTCTTTTTCTTTTTTTGAAATTTGTGTTGATCTAAGAATAAGAGGGTGTCTTTAAATCTGAATATGTTAGTATATAATATATATTGTGTTTAGTACTACTTATTAGGTTTGAGAAGAGGTGCTCGTTTCCAATTGGAGTAGGATTCCATAAATTCAATTCACGTACTTGCCTAGTGTTCTCATTTTCTGTAGACAACTAGACATAATGCATTGGAAGAAAGTTTAATTTTAGTGGGGTGTGTTGGTTAATTAATTAATGAGATGTATGATCAGGTCAAGTGCTTGTATTTAAAATTTAAAGTTGGGTATTTACTAATTAGATTTGTAATTTTGTACTAAAAGGGTACAATAATTGATGTGAATTTAATTGATATTTTTTCCTTACTTGTCAATTTCTATTCTTGATTCTCTTTAATAATGGCTAGCTATTCATATGCTAAAATATTTCATTTTTTGGATTTTATTATTATGTTTACATTTGGTTTGAAAATGGATCAGATATAGTAATATGTTTAAAAGAATAAAAAAAAATTGACAGCAACACCCAATCTGTTAACAAAGTTTGACACACTAATATGCAACAAAGTGCAGCAAATTTACCAATATATTCTCCTAGTTTTATATTAGAATGATGTAGTTAATTTAGTTTTATCTTTTCCATACATAGGATGTCTTCTTCAGGCTCAGGGCGTCCACCTCTTCATCCAACCTCTCAAGAAAAACAAAATGACCATCCCATTATGGCTGCTCCTCCAGCTCGAACTCCGGCGCCGTCTCAAACTACAACACCAACTTCGAGTCTTACTCCAACTCCGGATTCAGCATCAGTTCCACCTCCAGAAGTATCTGAAGAACAACAAACTACTTGTAAGAAGAGAGCTAGGGCATGGCAACACTTTCATGAATACAAAAAAAATGGGAAACTGAGGGCTCAATGCAACTATTGGGATAAAAACTATGCATGCGAGTCTGGAAAAAATGGAACGTCGGGAATGAACAATCACATGAAGGTATGTAAGAAACATCCGGATAATATTGTTAATAGTACAATGGATAGTCATACCATTTCATAGTTTTTGTCGTAGTGTGACTGGGGTTGAAGGTGAAGGAGATTGTAGAGAGATGTCTTCTTTGTGGAAATTTGATCAAGAAGCTATTCGAAAAGTTGTGAATATCTTTCTTATAGTTGATGAACACCCTTTTAGAACTGTAGAAAAAAAAAAAGGGTTTTAGGCATATGATGTCGGTTGCATGTCCCCAATTCATTATCCCTTCTAGAACTACGGTTGCTAGAGATTGTTTTAAGATGTATCTTGATGAAAAGAATAAGTTTAAAAGTACTTTGAAAAAAATGTACATAGACTTTCACTTACTACCGACACATGGACGGCCTCCGACCAAAAGCTTAACTACATGTGTTTGACTGCACACTTTATAGATGATAATTGGAAGTTGCATAAAAGAATTATTAACTTTATCCCATGTCCTAGTCATAAAGGTGAAGAAGTTGGTTTGTTAATTGAGAAATGCTTGGGTGATTGGGGTATTTCCCATATTTTCACAATTACTGTTGATAATGCTTCTTCTAATGATACGAGTGTGACATACTTGAGAGATAGGTTTTATTAAGGAGGAAATTTTTGCATATGAGATGTGTGGCTCATATAATTAATTTTGTTGTTAGAGATGGGTTAAAAGATGTGTGTGAGTGAGTCAGTGGAACAGGTTCGTAATTTGCTTAGGTATGTTAGGTAATCAACGGCTCGGTTGCTCAAATTTGAAGTCTTTCAAGTTGAAGAAAGGATTGAAATAAAGAAATTATTGTGCTTGGATGTTCCAACAAGATGGAACTCTGTGTATTTGATGTTAGAGACGACTTTGATTTTTCAACGCATCTTTGAAAGGTATGAATTGTCTGATGCTGAACTTCACGCAGATTTTCGTGCGACCGGATCTTATGGAAGAATTGGTTTACCCAACCGAGATGATTGGCTTGTTGTTGAAAAAATGGTGAAAATATTACAACACTTCTATGATCTCCCACTTCGAATTTCAGGTTCTTTGTACGTGACATCCAACACTTTTCTTGATGAAATTAGTGATGTAGATGACTTGATCAAAGAATGGATGAATTATGATGATATTCAGTTGCGAGAAATGGCACAACGAATGAAAGACAAATTGAATAAGTATTGGGGGGGAAATGATAAAATGAACATGCTATTGTATGTTGCAGTCATGATTGACCCACGTAACAAATTTAGTTACATGAACCATGTTATGAAAAACATGTATGGTAATGGAGAAGAGTCAAGAATTGCATATATGGAAAAGGATGCTTTGGTTGAATTGTTTAACGAGTATAAGATGAATATGCTTGATATGCCCGTTTCTTCAAATGGAAGTGGAAGTAGCTCAAGTACGTTGACAGGTGTATCTGAAACTAGTGCGGTTGAACGGGAGAGGCATAATAAGAGGGCTGCAAGAAAGAAATATCAAAAAATGTTGTGTGAGATCGGGATGAATGATCAAAGTGAGTTGGAAAGATATCTCAGCGAACATATAGTGAAAGATTCTCCCCAATTTGACCTTATGGAGTGGTGGAAAGTACACACTCCAATATATCCCGTGTTGTCGGCATTGGCACGACATGTACTTCTCATGCCCATATCTACAGTTGCTTCGGAGTCTGCCTTTAGCACTGGAGGTCGTGTCGGTGATGATGATCGAGCTTCATTGGCACCAAAGACTGCTCAAGCTTTGATTTGTGGACAAGATTGGATTCGTCAAGCACCCATTGACTTTTTGGAGGAGGCAAGCAAAGCCGAGCTCATTAGTAACATTTATAAAGGTAAACCTATTGCTATGTACTTATGTTGTTATTAAATTTATTTATTTTAATCATTAATGTTCACATAGTGATGCTAATCATATTACGTTTTTTATGTAGATGTGATTTCATCACGTTCGTTAGTTAGTGAAGAGTCGGTCAATATGTGATCTTAGAGCTATCAACATGATGAAGAAGTGACTTAGGTATACTCTTGTTTCAAATTACATTATTTTGGTTAATTATGCTCTTATTTTTGTTGGATTAAATCATTGTAGGTTGATGATTTGGTGTAATTGAAGAAATTGTGAATGATCAATGATCCACAAGAGTGACAAGACATGCAATATTGTTGTGTATTTGGTGATGTTTGTTCATGGTTTAGATTATTAGTGAATTTGGTTTTAAGATTGGAGATTTGTAACTTTTATGCTTGAATAATTTGTATGAATTTAAGATGATTTGTTTATGTTGATGGTTCTAACTTTTAACTTTAAGATTGGAGATTTTTTAATATGAATTTAGTTGTTGATTTTTCGTTAAAAACTTAAAGGAACTTGATATGAGAAGTGTTTATACAATTATGATGTGAAATGCTATTGAAAACATTTATTTATAGTAACTACTTTCATTTTGTGAGAAACCCCAATTTATAAAACTTGAGAAACCCCAATTATAAAACTTACAGCATAGCATACTGCCAACGCCTCAAATTGGTTAGAAACAAAAATAATTTAGTTGTTGGATGAATTTAGTTCAGCTAAAATGCTCAATAAAACCCCCAATTTTTAAGAAAATTCAAAGGCCCAAATTTTTTGGTTTTTTTGTACCGAACCGTACCGATCGGTAATTTACCGAACCGTACTGAAATTTTCGGTTTGGCAAACGGTACGCTATCTGGAAATACCGAACCGACCTGGATACCGAAATTCGATACGGTTCGGTTCGGTTTTACCGTTTGCACTGCCCTAGGTCGGACCATGCTGACAGGTTTTTCCGCGATTGCTTGCTCTTCGTCCAGGTTGATCGTTGCATTATTTTGAGTTCTTCTCCTTTTCTTAGACTGCCTTTGCTCAATTGTTCGACCACCTGATCCCTTTTTAGAGGTCGAGACCATGCTCTGATCGACCATCGAATGCCTACTGCTTTCGACCATGTCACCTGGATAACAAAGAAGATTTGAATAAGTCAAGAAAAATTCTAGAATGAGTGTTAAAAATGCCTCTTAAAAAGATTACGTACTTAGATCGATTATTGGGTGGGATGTCGAAGGTACAAGAGCTCAATCCAGCCTTGCGGAGGTAAGCTTCCCCAATCAAGTGTGCAGATTGGTATTTGTTAAGTCTCATTTCTTCGATCATATCAGCGGAAAAGGGATCGGACGTCGCAGGAGTACCAGAAATTGTTCGTCACAATACTCCCAGTAAGATTGGAATTCTTAGTCATGGTTATATTCGACGGTGCTCCCATCTTCGAGCTCACGGTGAGTGGGGGGTTTAACAAAAAAGAAGCGTTATTTCCATTCCGCACTATTGCTCGAAATGACGTTCGATAAAATTGCAAAACAGTTTTTTGGCAAAAATAGAAAAAACCTTTGTTCGAGGAAGTTGAGATCACCATCTTAAAAAAGTGACAAAAGTTTCGGAAGGATGGATGCAGACCTTCCACAACCATGAGAATAGAAAGCCAACATAAAATCAAAGAATTTGGTACCACCTGAGTTATTGCCAGGCGGAAGGTGTTTAATGCCCCAGTCACAAGGGTAGGAAGAGGGTATCTAAGTCCGTGATCGAAATATATCGCATAGTAGGTAGATGACCCTCTGGTGGAGTGGTAACCCTTTCAGAAAGTTTAGGAACAACGATATGGAAACCAAGTGGGAAATATTATCCAAATTTCTTTTGCAGCTCGGCCTGTTGCTTTCGGCGTATCTTCGTATTTAGTTTGGATCTCATCGGCCTCTTGAGGCGTCTGTTGTGGGTTAGTTTTCTTCGGAGCTTTAGCGACAAGTTTGGTAACATAGACTTCAAGCCCATCCAAATTTTTTTCTCCATGTATGTTAACTTCTTCCGCGGCCAAGCCTTCCTCGATCTCCTCATGATCGGAGTTCGAGTTTTTTGGACCCTCTCCAGTTGGTCCTAAATTGCGTTCATTCTCAACTTCGTTCTGGAGGGCAAGATTAGGATTTGTTTCGGAGGACGACATTTTGAGATAAAACAATTATGAAGTAAACTTTTCACACGATTATCGACTTAGAATATTTTAACTGCTCCGGTCTCGCTGTTGTTATGGTAATAGTAAAGAAGACTTTGTTGACATCCACTATTTATATGGATAGAGGGTAATGACGTTTCAGCCCTTGGCTTATTGGCGACGTTTCATTTTCCCGCCTAGAATAATTGCAACTCCAACCTTTGAAGAAATTATAAAATCAAATATATTTGCGGGGTTTTATCATATCTATCTCAACGATTTGTATATCTCAACGAATATGTACTCTTTTTCCCTTGATTGATTTTTATCCTAATGGATTTTTCTGAGTAAGGTTTTTAACGAGGCATGTCCGATGTACATCAGGAAGCTGTTCAAAAGCATAATTTTACTTCTCTGAGCTATCGTTACACTTGCGCTCGAGAAGTGGCGGAGTACTGATGAGGGCTATTTCGTATCTCGCTAGATCAAGTTATTCGATATAATCGAGATCGTTCCGAAACTCTCTTATCCTGATCGATCTCCATTATTATCGACCAAGATCAACAGAATTAGATCACATGGCATCTCACGCAGATCTGCCTGACCGATCTGATTATACTGATCAGCTCGTGGGCCGTACACAGTCTCCAACGGGCCCTAGGACTCTATCATGAAGACACGTGTTACGCTATAAATACTATAATGATTAATTATAGAGGGACTTTTGTCATCCTACACAGATTCTCATATTATTAGATCTGTACTCTAACTCGTTATTTCACTCATTTAACAATTCTTTGTCTTGTGCCATCCTTAGTATCTTGGCCAAGCCCATATTACATTGTAATCCGTACTCAATATTGCATAATAACTTACAAATTATCGCTCTTGTTATCTTACTTCACTTTATTTACTATTTTTACGTGTTCCGACGAATTACGGTAAAATCACTATTGCTTTGATATCATGTTTCATACTTGAAATTTTGTTGCTATCATTAATTCTCAACTCAAGATTTGTAGGAAAAATAATTGGTGAGATAACATTTAGTTTATGGAAATAAACTTGAAAAATGGATAAGATTTTTTTTAAAGTTGATTACATACATTAAAACTTAAATAAACCAATCTAATCAATAACCAATAAGGCTATCGGTTCGATGTCCGACCCGATTTTTAAAACATTGCATATAGATTAAGACATAAGAATATATATGTTTATTGTGAAGATTGAAATTATTAGTAGAGACAATAAGTGAACGTGACCATTAGCTGGAGGGCGTTGAGCCAATGGGAGTGGGTTCCTGTCCAATGAAAGGACAAAAATAGAAATTAATTAGACTTGCTGATCTTGCTAATTTCTATATTTAAATTACATTATGAAGGTTTATTTGATGCGGCATTTATGACATAACATCTTAATTAAAAAGTCTTATGGCTAGATAATTTTATGATATTTATGTAGCACATCTTTTTTTATACTCCACCCACTTATAAATACATATCGTCCCAGAGAGGCTTAAATGCTCTTTTGACAATTTTACTCTTTCTCATTAATAATAGATATAGAAAATTGCAGATTTTTTAGTTTCTTTTCAAAGGTAATTTTGTATCATAAGACTTTTATGCTTAAATTTAGGTAATTAATAGTTTTAGTAATCCTTGGGCAACAAACATGAAGTCGGACATAATAGTAATTATTCTGCAGGCGAGTTTTCATCATTAATATAAAGATTTAGAAAGCATGAAAATGAACCCAAGATGGATAAAAGCCTAGAGAGAAAATTTCTTCTATTTTTCGACAATAATAATCAACTGTTAAAATAAGTCTACAAGCCGGACTTATATAGCCAAAAGAGAATAACAAAATAAGAATATAACGACTCCTAACGAAACAAAATAAATAAAAGATAACAACAAAGACTCCAAATTTAATAAAATAACTTAAAAGTGAAAATTTGATCTACAAGATATGATTATCAATATTCTATCAAAATTCTCATGTATCAGTCTCCCCCACTTGGAAAGAACTCGTCCTCGAGTTCGTATTGTGAGCGAACCAGAGCAAGAGAAGATTCATCATAAGTAAATATTTTTCAGAAAATTTGTCATCTTCAATAATCACTGAAGCAATGACTTTAATAGACTCGATTTCTTCCTCCGATTCATCATAAATTTCCTCATCAAAAGAAGGAGCATCTTCTTCTTCTTCTTCACCTGACTCGTCATAAATTGGAGTTTTTTCATCAATAAAATGAACATCTTATGCATCAGATTCGTCATAAGTAAATATTCATTCATAAAAAAAGGAATGTCTTTCATATCAGATTCATCATAAATAGGAAGATTCATCTCGAGTTCACTAGACAACTCGGGCAGATCAACTGAAAACTAGAAGCCTTGATCGTTCCTCTCGACCATGGTGCTCTTGAAATACTGGACGTTTGTGATATCTATCACGCGCCGTCAAACATCGGGACACATCTCAATTTGTCTCTTTAGATCCTCAAACATCTCCATAGTAATGAAACACTTATAGTGTTGGGCTTCCTCTTTCGAAACATGTCCAAGCTGACCACGAACCTTGCCACCAGGAAACGAATGTGGCTCAGATGCCAACTGAAGCCAAGCAGAATGGTAATTATTCAACAAGCGATTCTTCATCATTAATTTAAAGATTTAGGAAGCATGAAATTGAACCCAAGATGGGTAAAACCATAGAGACAAAATTCTCTTTTATTTTTCTAAATAATCTACTAAAAGTAAAAAATTAATCTACGAGATATGATTACCAATATTTTGCCAAATAAAATATATTCTATCAAAATTCCCTACATATCAAAATTTTCCTGCATCAGTCCTTAAACGACATGTATTTATGAATGGATGGAGTATATATTCTTACGCAAATACCTAAAAGTTTATAAAAATAAGCATCATGTATTATAAAATAAATTTAAGGGACAGTAAACTTAAGAACGGCATAAACAAAATAAGGCATCCTTTCTTTTCAGATTTTGAGGTTCACAAAAGATGGAAGTGTCAAGAAATAAGAGGGGTTTGTCATTTCACATAATAAAGATAAGTATTTCGAAATACGTGGAGCAAATATGGATCTAGATTTATCTGATTTGATAAAGATTCGTACCTGACAATAAAAAAAATTATATCCTATTTTAATAAAACATAATATATATATATATATTATATCATATAAGGGGGTAAGGGACTATGCTACATTACCCGTTTTTTCTTTTGCCTTTTTTTTTTATTCCCCCTCCCCCTAAAACGACGCCGTTTTATCACAAAAACGTTGACGTTTCTTTATTTCCTTCCAATTTCTCAGTACCAGGTCAATTTACTTCCTCTTTAATTTTAGCTGCTGCTATTTTCTTCCGTTTTCTCCGGTGGCCCCTGCTGCTTGTTAATTTCTTAGGCTGCTTCTATTTTCTTTTCCCTCAATTGTTCAATTGGTTGGTGCTGATTAATTGTTTCTTCCTGCTTCGTTGACTGGGTTCATTTTCTTCTTTCCTTTTTTTTCCAATTGGCTGCGGCAACCATATTTTCCCTGCTGCTTGGTTGCCGCTATTTTGTTCGTACCTGGGTTTATTGGTTACTTGTTTAGTGGGGTTGTTATAATACTATATTCTTGAATGAATTTCGCTGCTTTTTCGTTCCGATTGCTTGACTCCATGTGATCTTGTCTCTTATTTTTGATTTGTTGCTTGCTTCGGTTCGGGGCTTGGAGGATTCATTTGTCTCTAATTGCTTGCTTGCTTGGTTCGGCTTGGGGCTCGGAGGATTTATTTGCCCCTTCTTTTGGATATAGTTTTTTGCTTTGGATTATGGCTTGGATTATGGTTTGGAAGGGATTACGAAGGCAGGGTATGTATTTCATGATTGCTTACACACTTTATCTCCTTCTGCACGCCTTCAATTTGTTTGTATATATCTCCTTCAGTTTTATGTTTTTATTTTGCATTGTAGCTGTTCCAAATAATACTCTCTCTACTGAATTTTCTAAATTGTATGTTTTCTTGAATTTTCTTTATTCCTGGGTTATTTTGTTCTTGTATTAATGATGTTGTATACTTTTTTTTAGGAGTTCTTACTGGTGTATGTGATTTTGCTTACCTGTTTGAGGTTAGTTGTTTTTCTTTATATTTTTAGATTACTTTATATATGTACTACTTAGCTTTTGAATTTAGGATTTCCGTAATATGGAGTTATTGAATCTTCTTTTGTTCTTGAGTTTAGTTTTGTTATTCAGACTTAACAGTTAATGCATATATACATACCTAGGTAGCTCACCACTTCATTAATTAAGAATTCCTATGTTGTTTTATTGTTTATGCAGTTATGCAGAAATATTTTAGTGATTTTTAGAATCTTTATGTAGTGCTAAGCTAGGCCGGCATCTTCACCATTTAAATTAGATAAACGAATTCCTCTACTTTATTGAAGTATGAATACACACACTTCCTCTACTTTATTGAAGTATGAATACACACACCTTAAGAAATAATAGAATTAGATACAAAATTAACACTAGGAAATTGAAAGTTCTAGATTATTTTAGGCAAGTCAGAACGATGGTCAGCATCTATGTCTCGTCCCAGAATTGTTTAAGAAAATTTATACATGAGGAGAGGTTACGTCTTTACTTGATTCTTGAATTTTCTCCAATTCCCACAGGATGTTTCTCCTTAGCTAAGGCATAGGCAACTTTAGATTCTGTTTTATAGTAGTCAGCCCCAAGCATCACAGTGTCCTGTAAACATTAGGAGCCTCAGGTCACACTTTATCTTGAAAAGTACTCATCGTTGAACAAACTCACATAAATCTAAAATCTATGTTGTTTTCTAACTCTTCACAAAGTAAGTGGCCTTTTTTTTTTTAACTTTGGAGGTCTGCTATACACAATTTCAGACATTTTTCTGATGAGTGGCAATTGTGAAGTTTCATAATAGGTTGGTAATTTCATTAGCTCATGTTGTAGGAAACTGGTTGGTTTTTTATTGTTTATAGTAAATAAAATGTCAGGCATATAAGAAAACATGTACCAAATATTTAAAAAATGATTTATATCAAAACCAAACCTTGAGGTGAAATTTGGAGTTTATGCATGACCGGATACCAACAACAATGTGGTTCACTAAGCAATCAGTCAAGAAACTCATGTGATACAATATAATAATCGTTTTGAAACTGCAAAATAAAGTGTTTTGATTTTTATTCCTTGTTAAATATCAGTACATCTGTGAAGCAATATTTAAATGAAATTTATGTGATCTCAAGCTAAATGACCACACAAATTCTTCATGATTGGGAACGTTCAAAGAGTTTTCAGTTTACCAATGGGTTAATAGCAATTTAGTCCCTGTAATATTTGAAATATACAATTTAAATTTCAATAAGAAAACGCCATTTGACCACTACCCAACCTGTTTTTTGATTTCATGAGGGGGTTATCTGTATTTTTTTTAGGACGGTAGATAGTCCATTAGATATATCTCAATGAGGTAAATATACTAAAAGTAGGGTTAAGAGTGTCTTTTCAGAATAAAAATAGAGCATCAGCTGTATTTTAATGTGCGGCGCGTCCGAAGGAGGCGTATCATTTGATTCTTTTCTTCCACAAAGGGATAATCTCCATTATTTTTACGAGGAATAGATCGTCCAATAGACATATCTCATGGAAAAAGGGAGTAGATTATTAAAAGCCTTATAAATAATTTATTTATATGGTTCATAGATGATAAGATTGTGACTAATAAAAAGAAATATTTACCAATGGATATTGGTCTTAGATCAATATATAACATAAATTGTCTCAAAACAAAAACAGAAAACTTTTTGCATATATTCCTATTAATCTATTGTAACTTTAACTCTTAAGTAATAAGCATGACACTATTCTTTCATAAACTTATTATCAACAATTCAATTTCCATAATTTCTGAAAAAATAGGACAATTGAAATTCCATAAATCCTTAAGATTTACGCATCTTAAATTGTACTACACTTATGGTTTAACATGTATTCTTTATTGTATATTTTTGTTTGTGTGTTGTTGTCGATGGACTTCACTAGAAAACCAATACGTACTTTTTTAATATTTATTATAGACATTAAAATATAAACTGAATCTTGGTGGCTGAAATAACAAAGCAAACCAAGATGATGACATTGGTATAAGTTTACGAATGAAATATTAAGATTTCCATCTTTCAGGCATATTGAGCTACCAAATGGTAGCTATGTGATTCTAAAAGCATATTAAAATTGAATTTTCTTTTTAATAGCAAAAACTCCAAAATATTCATACATGGTAATGATCATATGAGGACTGAGGCGATTTTGGTTGTTTTCATATGGATGAGTGTTATTATCTTCAAAGATCATACCATTATGGATTTATTTCCCAAATAATTTTTTTTTTCGATATTTAGCATGGGTAATTTAAATTCTATTTGACTTCAAACTTGTTTGATTCTATTAGATCTTTCAACTTATTTTTAACATCGAAACAGATAACAAGAAATGTAAATTAGATTAAGTGTAGGAATTAACTTAATGCATGGAAAAACCTGTTCTATTGCCTTTTTTTTTTCCTTAGAAGCTCACTCCTGCTTATGTATATTTATTTCTCTCCCATTTTCATTATATCTTCTTTTTACAATTTTCATTTTCTTAATATCACTATGAGCCTACCAAAACATAATACAGTAAGTGATGTTATTGATCAACCTTTATAGAATTTAGCAACAAACATATCCGTTATTTTGCCTTCTCATTTTCATTAGTAAATTCGCTTGTCAATTCTAAAGTATCACTTACAGATAGTTGTTTCATTATTTATGTATTTGAATTAATGATAAATACATTAAAATGGACAAATTTTTGATCACAAGTTATTAGTTAAGCAAGTGGAAAGTAGGCGTGATACATTGTCTATTAACAATGATATCTTCTCTTCTCAGAGGGTTTCACCGATTGGGTATTCGGTATTTATTCTCTTGTCCTTAAATTGATGTTAAGAAAAATTTACACTTATCATGTTAGTTTTGTTATGTACTTTTTCCAATGATAGTGTATCACTATGTATAGTGATTACACTGTAAGGACTTGAGCAGTACGTGATTTTTTTCCTCATTTTTCTTAATACCCTACTCAGTTAAACAACATCGTTTATAATGTTTTCTTCTGTTATTCAAATAATAATTTACTTTGTAAATTTGTTCTGCCTTTTATGGAATTTATGTTGATGTTGTTTTGCATTTATTTTGTAGGAGTTACACGAAGTGTTTGTGATTTTTGTTCTCTCTTTGAGGTTAGCTTTCCTATACAGTTATTTTATTGTTTATATATCATCTTATATTTTGATTTGAATTTGTGGCTGTTTTTTGTGAACATTGTGAATATGTGATTGTATGTAAATCAAATATTGTTATTGCATATTTTGTTTGCATTTATTGTGTTTTATATCTTTATTGTTGGTTTTTTTTTTCTTATGTGGAAGTTGTAGACTTATTTACTTTAAATCAGAAATAAGTTTATGGATATTGCTAAAAGTGCTAAGGAATTGCGTAATGAAAAGTCTCGGGCTCGTTATGCTAAAATGGATTCCCAAAAAAAGGAAAGATTACTTTCATTGGCTCGTGAGAAGTATCGTTTGCCATCTTTGGTTATGGATAGTAGGCAAAATAAGATCTCAGCCTCTGTAGAGGGTAATCGTAAGTCTGCTATTAGGCCTGGTTCTATTGTTACTGATTTATCTACGGCTTCAATTCCTTCTGCTTCATCTTCACTGGGGTCTGTTTCATTGGGTAAGTTTTGTATCTTTTTCCCCCTCTTATTTTTTTATTTTCTACTATGGTTTATTTAAATATTTATTTTTTTCAGGTGTAAATATGAATTGTGCTACCGCTGATATTCAGCAAGGAGGTACAATGTCATTTACTCTACTTTTTCAGTTGTCTTATTTGTTTATTACCATTTATTTGCTTCTTATATATATATTTTTTTTTCTTATTTAGCTGTCTCGGATAATGATGTCCATCGTAAGACAATTCGCAATTTCAAAGAACGTGCTAGATACTATGGTTTGAATATTCTTGAGAAAAATGATTTGTTGTCTAGAAAACGATCCCGTGCTGTCTTGAATCCTGTTTTATTTGAAATGTCTCATGGTTGTGAAGGTAAGTAAATTTTTATTCTTGACAATGCGTTTTATTTTTTTTTCAGCTATTTGCTTTTTATGTATTAATGTTCTCATGCTTGATTTGTAGGTTGCGAAAATTGTGCAGTCTCATGCGTACATTATCCAACATGCTTATCTTCTGCACCTCGTAATCGATTTGAAAAATTAACGCATATTCCTTTGACAATGTGGATGTTGCCACCTGAACCACTTTGTAAATATTGTGGGGCCTTTCGTTTCAGTCGAGAGACAGCTGGTTTTTGTTGTGCTGGTGGACAAGTATGGCTTGCAAAAACGGTTCCTAGTCCAATTTTGTGGTTTTTGTTTACTGATGCTATATCTGAGGTTGCTTGTGAGTTTCGCCAGCGGGTTAGGACGTATAATAATGCATTTGCATTCACTTCTATTGGAATGAGCTTTGATCCAAACTCTTGGTGGGCGCGTGAAGGGATATATGCACTTAAGGTGTTTGGTCAGGTTTCACATTATGTTAATCCAATTGATGACATAGCTGTAGAGGTTGACATTTTTTTTCACCCCGTGTATATTAGTGGTTGTTCTTTTTTGCTATGGACTATATTTGTAATGAAAAATCCCGTCTGCTTGGCTACATATATATATACAACATACAAAAAAAGTTGTGACTGTGTGCAACTGTGAGAAATGTTTAATTTTACAACCACCATTACTGATATTAATTAATTGATTGTGCATAAGAATCTGTAAAAGGAGCCTGTTGCAGTTGCTGATGCAGATGCTGATGCAGGTTACTCGACATGTTAAGGAAGAAAAAGAAAAAAAAAAGTTTTTGCTTTGGGGTTTGTTCCTGATGCCGTGGTTTACTTGCATTTATCCTGCACTTGGATCAGCCGTATTTTCTTAATTGGGCCTTCTCTTGATTTCTTCTTAATGGGCCTTCCCCTGGATATAACTCCGGATTCATTGCACATCCGAATATATTATTTTCGAGTTAATGATAATTTATTCTCGTGATATGTATAATATGCAATCTATTCCTTGTAATTTGAAAAAAATTACTTTACCCTCTTTAATTTTGTAAAGTTTTACATTGCCTCCTCCGCATTTTAAAACTAAAAAAATACCAATTGATAAAACTATCCCTCTTATATACTATACCTTAACTCGGTCAACATATAAATATGACATTTTAACCCCTGCATTATTATAAATGTGGCATTTAATTGAAATGAGAAAGTTTTATTGCAAATTTTGTTGTTCTTGTCATAATCACAATTTTAATGCACGAGAGACTACGTCACAGAATATATGTTCACTGATTTCAAATTTATAAAAGAAAGTCCCTTTTTTGGTAAGTGGTGAGGTGGACAAGAGTGATTTTTTTTCTCTCTCTTTTGGATGATGTGTGTGTCTATATCATCAGCATCACGTGACCTTGTTTTTTCGGGTGTAAATATGAATTGTGCTACCGCTGATATTCAGCAAGGAGGTACAATGTCATTTACTTTACTTTTTCAGTTGTCTTATTAGTTTATTACCATTTATTTGCTTCTTATATATATATTTTTTTTTCTTATTTAGCCGTCTCGGATAATGATGTCCATCGTAAGACAATTCGCAATTTCAAAGAACGTGCTAGATACTATGGTTTGAATATTCTTGAGAAAAATGATTTGTTGTCTAGAAAATGATCCCATGCTGTCTTGAATCCTATTTTATCTGAAATGTCTCATGGTTATGAAGGTAAGTAAATTTTTATTCTTGACAATGCGTTTTATTTTTTTTCAGCTATTGGCTTTTTATGTAATAATGTTCACATGCTTGATTTGTAGGTTGCGAAAATTGTGCAGTCTCATGCGTACATTATCCAGCATGCTTATCTTCTGCACCTCGTAATCGATTTGAAAAATTAACGCATATTCCTTTGACAAAGTGGATGTTGCCACCTGAACCACTTTGTAAATATTGTGGGGCCTTCCGTTTCAGTCGAGAGACAACTGGTTTTTGTTGTGCTGGTGGACAAGTATGGCTTGCAAAAACGGTTCCTTGTCCAATTTTGTGGTTTTTGTTTACAGATGCTATATCTGAGGTTGCTTGTGAGTTTCGCCGGCGGGTTTGGACGTATAATAATGTATTTGCATTCACTTCTATTGGAATGAGCTTTGATCCAAACTCTTGGTTGGCGCGTTAAGGGATATATGCTCTTAAGGTGTTTGGTCAGGTTTCACATTATGTTAATCCAATTGATGGTAGTCCAAATGTAAAGTCGTTGTTACAACTCTTCTTTCTTGATGCTGTGGAGCAGTTAGATGCTGACCTCCTTAAGCGTAAAGACCTACGTTAAGATGTTATGGCTATGCTTATTAAGGCATTAGCAGATAACCCATACACTAAGTTCTTTAAGCGTCTTAGGTCTTGGTATAATCTTGCAGAAGCACATATTGTTATAAAAACAAGTCCTTCTTTAGATCAAAGGAATTGTAATGTGCCTACTGTTGATGAGGTTGCCGGTGTTTGGAAAGATGGCGATGAGAAGATTTATAGATCAGAGCGTGATATTCGTGTATATACAGATGGTGGTAGAAGCCTTCGGATGAATTACTATTACAGTTGTTATGATCCGACACAATATCCTTTGTTGTTTCCTCGAGGAGAGCCAGGGTGGCATGCTGGAATTCAAAAGATTATACCTGAACATATTTCTAAGATAAATAACTTTGGACTTAAGTGTACTAATGAGGTTATACCTAATGTTGTTGCTGCACATAGTGCTGATGAGATTATTGCCGCCGAGGAACATGGTAAGTATATTATATTATATATTTTTAAAAACAATATTTATGGCTTCTTCTTATGTAATAAATATAAACCTGATTGTAATATTTATTTATATTGGATACAAAATACTCACACAAATAAATAAATATTTTTCATAGTATTGCCTACATCAGTAAAGTTTAAATACAGAGACATAAAATATAAACTTACAGCTTTTGTAATGTAGTATTGTTAACATACTGCCAATGAAAATTACAAAATTAGGCATACAACATTAGAGAAGGTGTCGAAGATTTATGTAATGCCTCATAGCATTCATTTATATATGTGACAGAGCCTCATTACTTAGATATTACATCTGCCATTTATTAATATCTAGGCATTAATGTATTATTTATTTGGAATAACAGGACGTACAATAACATTTTAGACAAATCATAAATTATTTTTTAATCAGCATATAGATCAGCAATGTCAAGATTGAAACATATAAATAAAACTAGGCACTATAAAGTATGTTCTTATCTTACATATTTTATCTTTTCACTACTGTTTTTGGTTTTAATTGTTAAATAAATATATTTGTGAGTACTAATTTTGCCTAAAAAATTTCGTGGCATTTTTTTCAGGACTTCAACAGAATAAGAGGGCTCGTAATAATGTGTCATGCGGGAATATTATTGTTACAAAGCTCAGATTCGTCGTCATGATAATTCTTACTTGTTGCATTCTGGTCGGCTTGGTCATCAGTTTATTATAGATATGTATATCAAATTAGAGTCATCTCGTCTTGATTACTATAAATCAGAGCAGTTTCAGAAAGAAGTTTGCACGGAGTCATACCAAGGAATTATTGACAGCCTTCTTATAGATGGTCAAGTTGATCCTTCTCAGATAGGCCAAAAGGTTATTTTACCTTCTTCTTTCATTGGTGGTCCAAGAGATATGCGCAGACGCTATGTAAATGCTATTGCCTTGTTGCAAAAGTATGGAAAGCCTGATTTATTCTTGACCATGACGTGTAATCCACAATGGAAAGAGATCCAAGATAATTTGCATCCATCAGAGAAAAGTCGTGATAGACCTGATCTTGTTGCACTTGTTTTCAAAGCTAAATTGGAAGAGCTTAAAGATGAAATAGTTCGAAAGAAATTGTTTGGAGATGTTGCTGCCTACGTCTATGTAATAGAATATCATAAAATAGGTCTTCCTCATGTACATTGGCTTATTATTTTGGCTGGACATCATAAAATTGTATCTCCAAATATGTACGATCATGTCATTTCTGCCGAACTCCCTGATTCTTCCCATCCGTTGTTGCGTGAGTACGTGGTCAGACATATGATGCATGGCTCTTGTGGGGAAGCGAAGAAAAATAATTCTTGTATGCGAAATGGAGAATGCAAAGATCATTATCCTAAAGATTTTGTACCTATTACTTGTAATGGGGCAAATTCTTATCCCAAGTATAGAAGACGAGATGATGGAAGATCAATTGTTGTTCAAAAGGTCAGGCTTGATAATAGAGATGTTATTCCTCATTGTCCTTATTTATTGGTGAAGTTCGATTGTCATATGAATTTGGAAGTCTGCACTCACATCAAATTGGTTAAATATATGTACAAATATATGTACAAAGGTCACGATAAAATGGCATACAATGTTGTTGCTCGTAACTCTCTTAACAAGTTGGATGAGATACAATCCTACCAAGAAGGTCGTTACATATGTGCTCCAGAGGCCTATTGGCGTATATTTGCATTTCCAATGAGTGAGATATATCCTCCTGTTATTGTTATAACAGTGCATTTAGAGAATCATCAACCATTGAGGTTTGGTATTAAGCCTTCACTTGAACAAACTTTAAATAATCCGTTGGCTCGTAAGACAATGTTGACAGAGTTTTTTGCTATGAATGCTTTCGATCCGGATGCAAAACGATTGAATATCTGTCCCTGCTTGCTAAGCATTTGTCCCTCCAATCTGATGCAGCAGTGCATCAATTTCATCACCGTCCTCCATTTCCAGTTGTAAAGAATAAAATTATAACTTAATTACCAGTATTCCAAAATAATAATGACCCGAAGAAATTGTGAAGAGAAACAGTAGATCACCTCATCTGGAGTTTGCTTCCCTTGGATACGACATCCATCAAACAAGAATACAGTAGATATCAAATCCATTGCGCATCTGTCACAATAAACATTCATAAGCTTCTTCAGCTTCGCGTCTCTTCTAATCTTGAAAAATAATTCAGTCCCATCCTACATAATCAAATTAGTTATTTGTTATAAAGCGTATATTCATTGAGAAATATACATAATATTTAAATTCTAATTGAAAATCAAAAAGTCAAAATGATACTTAAATATAAACTATTTTAAGATAATAGGCTTAAATAGAAAGTTTGGTTTTTGTAAAGTTTAGTATCTTCATAATAAACCTAGCATAGAATTAGGCACTGCCAAAACATCAAATAGATTAAAATATAAGAAGAACCTGGCCTTTCACTTTCACCCTAATGTAAGGATCGGTAACGCCGGTAACACATGACATAGCTGTAGAGGTTGACATTTTTTTTCACCCCGTGTATATTAGTGGTTGTTCTTTTTTGCTATGGACTATATTTGTAATGAAAAATCCCGTCTGCTTGGCTACATATATATATACAACATACAAAAAAAGTTGTGACTGTGTGCAACTGTGACAAAGAAATGTTTAATTTTACAACCACCATAACTGCTATTAATTAATTGATTGTGAATAAGAAATTAATGAAATGAAACCCGATTTCTCTTCTCTTCTCTTCTCTCCTCTAACATCATTTTCAGTGTGTGAGGCGTGTTTGAGGAGAGAAAGAATCTGTAAAAGGAGCCTGTTGCAGCTGCTTATGCAGGTTACTCGACATGTTAAGGAAGAAAAAGAAAAAAAAAGTTTTTGCTTTGGGGTTTGTTCCTGATGCCGTGGTTTACTTGCATTTATCCTGCACTTGGATCAGCCGTGTTTTCTTAATTGGGCCTTCTCTTGATTTCTTCTTAATGGGCCTTCCCCTGGATATAACTCCGGATTCATTGCACATCCGAATATATTATTTTCGAGTTAATGATAATTTATTCTCGTGATATGTATAATATTCAATCTATTCCTTGTAATTTGAAAAAAATTACTTTACCCTCATTAATTTTGTAAAGTTTTACATTGCCTCCTCCGCATTTTAAAACTAAAAAAATACCAATTGATAAAACTATCCCTCTTATATACTATACCTTAACTCGGTCAACATATAAATATGACATTTTAACCCCTGCATTATTATAAATGTGGCATTTAATTGAAATGGGAAAGTTTTATTGCAAATTTTGTTGTTCTTATCATAATCACAATTTTAATGCACGAGAGAGTACGTCACAGAATATATGTTCACTGATTTGAAATTTATAAAAGAAAGTCCCTTTTTTGGTAAGTGGTGAGGTGGACAAGAGTGATTTTTTTTTCTCTCTCTTTTGGATGGTGTGTGTGTCTTCATCAGCATCACGTGACCTTGTTTTTTTCAGGTGTAAATATGAATTGTGCTACCGCTGATATTCAGCAAGGAGGTACAATGTCATTTACTCTACTTTTTCAGTTGTCTTATTTGTTTATTACCATTTATTTGCTTCTTATATATATATATTTTTTTTTCTTATTTAGCTGTCTCGGATAATGATGTCCATCGTAAGACAATTCGCAATTTCAAAGAACGTGCTAGATACTATGGTTTGAATATTCTTGAGAAAAATTATTTGTTGTCTAGAAAACGATCCCGTGCTGTCTTGAATCCTATTTTATCTGAAATGTGTCATGGTTGTGAAGGTAAGTAAATTTTTATTCTTGACAATGCGTTTTATTTTTTTTCCAGTTATTTGCTTTTTATGTATTAATGTTCTCATGCTTGATTTGTAGGTTGCGAAAATTGTGCAGTCTCATGCGTACATTATCCAGCATGCTTATCTTCTGCACCTCGTAATCGATTTGAAAATTAACGCATGTTCCTTTGACAAAGTGGATGTTGCCACCTGAACCACTTTGTAAATATTGTGGGGCCTTTAGTTTCACTCGAGAGACAGCTGGTTTTTGTTGTGATGGTGGACAAGTATGGCTTGCAAAAATGGTTCCTTGTCCAATTTTGTGGTTTTTGTTTACTGATGCTATATCTGAGGTTGCTTGTGAGTTTCGCCGGCGGGTTAGGACGTATAATAATGCATTTGCATTCACTTCTATTGGAATGAGCTTTGATCCAAACTCTTGGTGGGCGCGTGAAGGGATATATGCACTTAAGGTGTTTGGCCAGGTTTCACATTATGTTAATCCAATTGATGGTAGTCCAAATATAACGTCGTTGTTACAACTCTTCTTTCTTGATGCTGTGGAGCAGTTAGATGCTGACCTCCTTAAGCGTAAAGACCTACGTTCAGATGTTATGGCTATGCTTATTAAGGCATTAGCAGATAACCCACACACTAAGTTCTTTAAGCGTCTTAGGTCTTGGGATAATCTTGCAGAAGCACATATTGTTATAAAAACAAGTCCTTCTTTAGATCAAAGGAATTGTAATGTGCCTACTGTTGATGAGGTTGCCGGTGTTTGGAAAGATGGCGATGAGAAGATTTATAGATCAGAGCGTGATATTCGTGTATATACAAATGGTGGTAGAAGCCTTCGGATGAATTACTATTATAGTTGTTATGATCCGACACAATATCCTTTGTTGTTTCCTCGAGGAGAGCCAGGGTGGCATGCTGGAATTCAAAAGATTATACCTGAACATATTTATAAGATAAATAACTTTGGACTTAAGTGTACTAATGAGGTTATACCTAATGTTGCTGCTGCACATAGTGCTGATGAGATTATTGCTGCCGAGGAACATGGTAAGTATATTATATTATATATTTTTTAAATCAATATTTATGGCTTCTTCTTATATAATAAATATAGACCTGATTGTAATATTTATTTTTATTGGATACAAAATACTCACACAAATAAATAAATATTTTTCATAGTATTGCCTACATCAGTAACGTTTAAATACAGAGACATAAAATATAAACTTACAGCTGCTGTAATGTAGTATTGTTAACATACTGCCAATGAAAATTATAAAATTAGGCATACAACATTAGAGAAGGTGTCGAAGATTTATGTAATGCCTCGTAGCATTCATTTATATATGTGACAGAGCCTCATTACTTAGATATTACATCTGCCATTTATTAATATCTAGGCATTAATGTATTATTTATTTGGAATAACAGGACGTACAATAACATTTTAGACAAATCATAAATTATTTTTTAATCAGCATATAGATTAGCAATGTTCATGATAATTCTTACTTGTTGCATTCGGGTCGGCTTGGTCATCAGTTCATTATAGATATGTATATCAAATTAGAGTCATCTCGTCTTGATTACTATAAATCAGAGCAGTTTCAGAAAGAAGTTCGCACGGAGTCTTACCAAGGAATTATTGACAGCCTTCTTATAGATGGTCAAGTTGATCCTTCTTAGATAGGCCAAAAGGTTATTTTACCTTCTTCTTTCATTGGTGGTCCTAGAGATATGCGCAGACGCTATGTAAATGCTATTGCCTTGTTGCAAAAGTATGGAAAGCCTGATTTATTCTTGACCATGACGTGTAATCCACAATGGAAAGAGATCCAAGATAATTGGCATCCATCAGAGAAAAGTCATGATAGACCTGATCTTGTTGCACTTGTTTTCAAAGCTAAATTGGAAGAGCTTAAAGATGAAATAGTTCGAAAGAAATTGTTTGGAGATGTTGCTGCCTACGTCTATGTAATAGAATATCATAAAATAGGTCTTCCTCATGTACATTAGCTTATTATTTTGGCTGGACATCATAAAATTGTATCTCCAAATATGTACGATCATGTCATTTCTGCCGAACTCCCTGATTCTTCTCATCCGTTGTTGCGTGAGTACGTGGTCAGACATATGATGCATGGCTCTTGTGGGGAAGCGAAGAAAAATAATTCTTGTATGCGAAATGGAGAATGCAAAGATCATTATCCTAAAGATTTTGTACCTATTACTTGTAACGGGGCAAATTCTTGTCCCAAGTATAGAAGACGAGATGATGGAAGATCAATTGTTGTTCAAAAGGTCAGGCTTGATAATAGAGATGTTATTCCTCATTGTCCTTATTTATTGATGAAGTTCGATTGTCATATGAATTTGGAAGTCTACACTGACATCAAATTGGTTAAATATATGAACAAATATATCTACAAAGGTCACGATAAAATGGCATACAATGTTGTTGCTCATAACTCTCTTAACAAGTTGGATGAGATACAATCCTACCAAGATGGTCGTTACTGATGAGGGATATTTCGCATACTCCATCTTAGGAAATACCTCTGCTCGGGATCGACCCATTTTCCGACCAGGAGGTATTTTCCGACCAGAAGAACATAGCTTCCCGATCAGGTCACGTTGATAGCACAAGATCCTATTTCCCGATCTACTTCTCTCCTCGGAATTACTGTGGGGCCGACCTACAACTTTGCACAGCTGGCCGAGAGGTATTCTCCTACGGACGGTCCAGCTAGCTCATTACTGTTCCTATATATACGCGGCGCATTTATGACATCAGGGGACGGCACTATTCCCAAGAAACATACTAAGTTCGGACTAGCAGCTCGGAATAGGCTATAGGTCATATCTCTTTGTATTTATCTTCCTAGTTGTACGACATCCTGTAATGCTCGGGTAGACCTACCTTGTAATTTATACTCGAACACTGATATTAATATACACCATTTACGCATTCCATACACTTATTGTTTTGCTCGACTTTCCATACTCAATACGAACGAAAAACAGCATAATCAATTGGCGCCCACCGTGGGGCCTACTCGGGCGTTAGATCGAAAAATGCCTACTACTAGGAGATTTACGTACCAACGTGGCGAGCCTTCACAAGCTGTTGGAGCTCAACAGTCTGTAAACAACGAACCAAGTAACCAATCCCGAGCGGCCCACCAATCTGAGGTGCCGCCGCTCGACCCGCCGAATGATATGCCTATTCATACGACAGTGGCCGATCTGCGTTCCATTATCGGAACTATGTGTAGAGAATTCCTGAACATCGAGAGAGCAGATCGTGAAACTCTGCATGGTCAACAACCCCCGGTCGACCAACCTGCTGCTCGGGGTCCTGTTTCTAACAGGCAGAGGGAAGGAAGTATTCGTCGATCTGCTTTGGGCGCTTTGGGCGAACCGTCCGATGTTCGACCCAAAGCACCTCGACCTAGAACTGTACAAGACTTGGAAGATTCGGTGGTCGGGGAGAGTCAACCCGAAGCCGCATATAGGGTAAAAAAACCAGTCTACAGAAAGGTGACCGAGGCTGATTTGGAAAAGATTGTGCAGGAAAGGGTTGTGAAGGAGTTAAAGAGGGAAATGTTGGTAAAGGAAACCAGACCTGCAGAAGTCAGGGTTCGAAGAACTGAGGCCAGAGAGGATGGGGCCGTTATCCTTAAGGAAGGACGAGATAAGGAATTAAGTACGAATATCATGAGATGTTCGCCATTCTGCAAAGAGATTAGAGAGGCTCGAGGAACGGAGACTGTCCCTACCAGACTACTAAGATATAATGGAACCTCCGACCCTGGGGAGCATATAAATAGTTTCATTAATGTGTTGAACTTATATGGGCATTCAGAAGATTTTTGTTGCAAAATTATGGTCACCACCTTCGAAGGAATTGCTTTGGACTGGTTCGGAAAACTGCCTCCGAACTCTATCTTCTCTTTTGATGAGTTGTGCGATAAATTAAAACACCAATTTGCCATCCAAAGGAAACAAAGGTTACCTGCCAATCATTTGGGAACCGTGAAGCAACTGGAAGGAGAAACACTAAGACAATGGCTGGCAAGGTTTAGTATTGAACTTCTGAAAGTTGACACCCCACAGATTGAATTTCTATCATCATTGATGTTCGAGCTAACCCGTAATAGCCAGTTCGGGAATGCTCTCTGCCGAAAGCAACCAAAGTCTTTCGAGAGAATCATGGAGATAGCTGAAAAATACATGATTCAGGAGGAAATGAATAAGTTAAAGAATGCTCAGAATCCTAGGCCCCAGATCGGAAAGAAACCTTATCGGGCCCCTATCCCAAAGCCAAGTGACTATGGAGGGTCAAACGCGCAGCAACGAGGCTCAGTTTGGCAGAGACTTAAGGTCTATAAACCTCAGGCTCCGACCCAGAGATCTAATGTCTACGGTCGACCTAGCTCACCAGAGAGGGCTCCGAGGAGTGAACATGAAAAAAGCAGTTTTACCAGGTTGAACACCTCGAGGGACGAAATCTTGACTGTGCTCGAGGAAAGGAATTTGGTCCCTGAAGGCAGGCGTATCACTCAATCCAGGACAGGGGCTATGAATAACGACAAATATTGCAGATACCACAGGACCCGAGGGCACAGTACCGAGGATTGTTTTCAGCTGAAACACGAAATTGAGAAGTTGATCGCTCAGGGAAAATTAAAGGAATATGTTAGAAAGGAGAATCCTAACAACCGTTTTCGATCTAGAAGTCCGCGGAGGTTTTCCGAACAACAACGTGTTGATCAGCATCAAGCTGAAGAACAGACGAACGGAGTGATAAATGTAAAAGCTGGTGGACCTGCTGGGGGAGATAGCAGGAATGCAAGGAAAAGGACAGCTAGATCGATAAAGACGGGTGTTTCGACCAAAAGTGAGGTCACGTCCTTAAGGTCAACGCCCACGATAAATCAAGTCATTAGTTTTACCGAGGCGGACAGACCAAGTGAAGTAACTTGGGATACTAATGAAGATGACCCTGATTTTTCGATGGTCTTAACATTAAGAATTGCTAACTTTGAGGTTAAGAGGGTGTTGATCGATAATGGAAGTTCAGCGAACATAATCTCTTCAGAAGCTCTCGATAGAATGAATCTACAGCATCCACGTCTGGATCGGGTATCCACCCCGCTCATTGGGTTCGGTGGATCGGAAATTGTTCCTCTCGGAACCATTCTCCTGAGTACTACTATGGGCAAGAAACTTAAAGATGTTACAAAGATAGTATTGTCAAAGCAGTCGTGTCGACTTACCATCAGATGGTCAAGTTCCCCACTTTGGCGGGGGTCGGAGAGATGAGGAACGACCAGTGCATGGCGTGGGAATGTTATAGCACGTCCTTAAACTTGAAGAAGCAGTTCGAGCCAGTATTGCCCTCGAAAAGAAAGTTGGAGGATGAAAAGGTATTTTCAGTATCCGACCTCCCCTTGCCAGATTGTGAAAAGCTCCAGAGTAAAAAAGGAAAAGAGATTGATATGAGCGTTCAACCCCCAAACCATAAACAAGTAACATTAGTCCCGGGCTCCCCCGAGAAGTTCACCAGGATCGGGACTGAGGTAAGTCAAGGGATGGAGGCCATGCTGATCGAATTCCTAAGAAACAACGCCGATGTCTTTGCTTGGAGCTCCAACGACATTGTAGGGATCGACTTGAGGGTGATTACTCACTCATTGAATATCGATCCAAAAGCGAAACCTGTCAGGCAAAAGAAGAGGAATCATGGTCGGGAAAAGGATAAAATCATTAATACTGAGGTCGACAGATTGTTAGCGGCTGGGCAGATCAAGGAAATAACTTTTACCGAGTGGCTCTGTAACGTGGTGTTGGTATCGAAAAGAGAAAAAGTCGACAACAAGTGGAGGATGTGTAATGACTTCACCGATCTAAACAAGTTATGTCCGAGAGATCCCTATCCCTTGCCGCGGATCGATATGTTGGTGGACTCGACCGCCGGTTTCATCTTCTTTAGCATGATGGATGCTTTCCAAGGATTCTATCAAATCTTTATGAATGAGAGGGACCAGGACAAAACCGCTTTCATTACCGAACGAGGGGTATACTGTTTCATAGTTATGCCTTTTGGACTGAGAAATGCTGAGGCAACCTATCAGAGGCTCGTGAACATGATGTTCAAGGATCTTATCGGTGAAATTATGGAAGTTTATGTCGATGACATGCTTGTGAAGAGTATGACCGAGGAAGACCATATAAAGCACCTCGATAAGTGTTTCGCGATCTTAAGGAAGTATAGAATGAAACTGAACCCTGCAAAATGCACTTTTGGGGTAAGATCGGGAAAATTTCTTGGCTATTTGGTCCACGAGCATGGAATCGAGGCAAACCCTGAGAAAATCAGAGCCATAGCCGAGCTAAAACCACCAACGAAGTTATCTGAAGTACAGAGTCTGATCGGAAAAATAATATCGTTGAACAGATTTATATCCCGCTCAGCAGACAAGAGTTTGCCTTTCTTCAAATTGTTGAGGAAGTCGAAAAGCTTCGAATGGAATGAGGAATGCGATAAAGCTTTCGAAGAGCTTAAAAAATACTTGGTCTCCCCACCAATGTTGGCAAAACCGGTTGAGGGGGAGCCTTTGTATTTATACATAGCAGTATCGACAGAAGCAATAAGTTCAGTTTTGGTAAGAATTCAAGATTCCGAGCACAAGCCCGTGTATTACCTAAGTAAGTTGCTCCAAGGGGCGGAGAAGAACTACTTGGAGATCGAGATGTTCGCACTTGCTCTAGTTATCGCCGCACGGAGACTGAGGCCTTATTTTCAAACTTACAAAATTATTGTTTTGACGAACCAGCCTCTAAGACAAGTCCTGTCAAAACCAGAAACGTCCGGGAGATTGATTAAATGGGCAGTGGAACTTGGACAGTTCGAAATCGAGTACCAACCCCGGACAGCCATCAAAGCTCAAGTTCTGGCCGATTTTATTGCAGAATCGACTGGAGCTAGCTCGGAAAAGCAACTAGTTACCGAAGTAAACCTTGTGGCAGATGTTCAGGAGAAAGTTTGGTTGATGCATGTTGATGGATCGTCGACCAGAGAAGGAGGTGGGGCTGGAATTCATTTCCAAGGTCCCGAGGGAGAGGATCTCAGTTATGCAATCACCCTAGACGTTGTAGTCACGAACAATGAAGCTGAGTACGAGGCTTTGATAGCGGGATTAGAAATGGCGATTAAAGCAAAAATAAAGTCCCTCACAGCGTTGACCGACTCTGAGCTTATACATAGACAAGTAAAAGGGGTTTATGAAGCAAAAGAATTCAACATGGTGAAATATCTAAAAAGGGTGAAGGATCTGGTGACAAAGTTGGATAAATTTGATATACAAGCTATCCCTCGAGAAGAAAACTCTTGGGCGGATTTGCTCTCGAAGTTCACAGGTTCGATGGATGGACGAAAGGAGAGAGTAATAACTTGGTTGATGTCCAACTCTCCAGCTATAGATTTGAACGTAGCTCCGAGTTCGGAAATCATGGAGATAGACACGCAAGGCCCTTCCTGGATGGAGCCTTTGAAAAGTTACTTAAGAAGCGGTGTTCTACCGGAGGACGCAAATGAAGCTCGAAGGATTAAATATCGAGCTCCAGTGTATGTCTTGATCGATGACCAGCTCTACAAGAGGTCAAGCTCGGGAGTTCTGTTGAAATGTATCCCAGAGAGTCAATTTGATCTTATCTTAAAGGAAATGCACGAAGGTGAGGCTGGAAGTCATTGCGGTGCAAGAGCATTAGCTTTGAAATGTTCGAGGATTGGTTATTATTGGCCTACTATGATTTCAGATTCCATCGACTATGTTAAGAGGTGCCATTATTGCCAAGTTTATTCAAATTTGATTCATCAGCCCGCCGAGCAACTGCATTCAATTCCGATCTGCTGGCCATTCGACAAATGGGGAATCGATATTGTGGGACCTTTTCCGACAGCTAGATCGAGGAAAAACTATGTCCTGGTTGCTGTGGAATACTTCAGTAAATGGATTGAATGCGTTGCTCTAACAAAAATTACTCAGTTTCAGGTGATAAATTTTCTCTGGAAGTATATTGTTTGCAGGTTCGGGATACCGAGGATCCTCATCTCCGACAACGGAACTCAATTTGCGGGAAAACAGGTTTTGGAGTGGTGTGAAAAGTTTGGGATCCAGCAGAATTTCACCTCGGTCGGGCATCCCCAGGCAAACGGGCAGACCGAGGTCACCAACAGGGAAATTGTTCGGTCACTTGAAAAACGTCTGGCCGAAGCAAAAGGAAAATGGTTAGACGAGCTTCCTGGAGTAATTTGGGCGAACAGGACCTCCGTAAAGTCAGCTACAGGGGAAACTCCTTTTTCTTTGGTGTACGGTTCGAAAGCGGTAATCCCGGTCGAGACCTTAGTACCATCAACAAGGGTCGAGTCTTTTGATCCCAATCAGAACCAATTGTTGAGAGAGATGGATCTCGATCAGGCAGATGGTAAACGCGACCGAGCGTGCGTAAAGATCCAAGCCACCAAATCTAACATGGAAAGAGCTTACGACAAGAAAGTCAGGATAAGAACGTTCAAAGTTGGGGATCTGGTGCTCAAAAAGGTAGAGGTATCTAAACACGTCGGAAAGCTTCAGCCTAACTGGGATGGCCCTTATGTTGTGCAAGTGGTCGGAAAAAAGGGGTCCTATAAAATTGCTCACCTCAACGGTGAAGTTTTGCCAAGAACCTGGAATGCAGTTAACCTAAGGAAATACTATGGAAGATAGTTGCAATCATTTCAATTTTCTTGTTATTCAGTCTTTATAACTTATTTTTTTTTTTTTTTCTTCAAATGTAAGCGCAGTCAATGAAAACATCTTTGAAAGTTCAAAATCTATATTTCGAATACTATGGTGAAGATATAATGTCTCGACAGAGGGTGAAAGTTGTTGCTATGACCCTTCCTCGATTAAGAATTGTTCAAAAATAAAAATCGGCCGAGGGTGCAAGCTATTGCTATGACCCTTCCTCGATTAAGAATTGTTCAAAAATAAAAATCGGCCGAGGGTGCAAGCTATTGCTATGACCCTTCCTCGATTAAGAATTGTTCAAAAATAAAAATCGGCCGAGGGCGCAAGCTATTGCTATGACCCTTCCTCGATTAAGAATTGTTCAAAAATAAAAATCGGCCGAGGGCGCAAGCTATTGCTATGACCCTTCCTCGATTAAGAATTGTTCAAAAAAGAACGTGACTATTCAGCTTGAAATGAGCTCGACGCTCGAAATGTTATGATAAAATAGTTCTGCTCGAAACTCGAAGACTTTTTTCAAAAACTTCATATCATTTGGAAATTCCTTAAGTTGGGATTATTATTTATTAAGCTCAGTTATGCTCGAAGGAAACGTCTCAGTTTTCAGATATCATTCATTTGAACTTCAATCAGATAAACTTTCCGAGAAGACTTTATTGATCAATAAGTTTTCCAGATTCGAGTTAAGTCTTCCCATCTTAATTGTTAAAGTTTCATCGAATTATTAATTCAACTCCGAGCGGGTTGGTACGAGAAGAAAACTAATAATAAGACGATGGAAAAGAAGGAAAGATTGCAAGTATTTGATCTGAAACAAAAGGATCTTATTATTTCCGAGCAAGATACAAAAGATCAATGAAATGCAAAAGGCTACAACTTTATTGATTTTCATCGAACAAATTACAATGTTATCTTTACAAATAACAACCTAATACAACTACAGTGCCCTATTCTATGATCTTCGAACATCTTTTAGTGCTGTCGGGCATCCGGTTAGTGTACCACGGTTTATGCGACAAATCAGTTGTCCCCTGGACTTGTAAAGTGATCGAGCTGTCTATGTTTATCGTCTAATGATATCTGGGTTTGAAGTGAGGCAGTATGAATTGCAGACCATCTTTTCTGATTATCTCCATACTTTTCCCAGCATTCTTGCTACCAGCCGAGCCCGATCACTTCCCCGAGTTGGCATCTAAGGTTGAAATTTCTCATTGTAAGATCCGAAAGTTCAACCATCGGCAGGGTTGAAATTTCTCATTGTAAGATCCGAAAGTTCAACCATCGGCAGGGTTGAAATTTCTCATTTTAAGATCCGTAATTGCAACCTAAACCGGCCAGTCATCACTTTTTGATCGGGAAGCTCGACCCAAAGTTACCATTCTTCAAGGAAGAAAGGAAGAAATTGGTGACTCGAGGTCAAACTTCCTTTTAATGGATTGACCAGCTTTCCACCCTCGGGGATACCCCTCGGAATCCGCAATGCTAACCCTGCTCAAAGTATCCGAGCAAGGGTCGGTCACTTGCTGGCATTCCAAGGGGAGATCCCATTTTCAGGGATCGAAGACCCCCAGACGATCGAGGGGCCCCTCTTTTCCGATTCCGCCCATACCAAAAAAAAAAATATGTCTCGTTTGTAAGTTCGGAAATACGTTCGAAGCCAAATCTCAAAGGCTTGAACAGGAAGAACGAAGAATCCGAACTTGTCCTCGGATAAAACATTTTGACAGTGCAAGGTAAAGATTTCCAGCTGAGTAAAAAGCCCCTTATATACTAGACCAAGAATCTGATCGACGGTCAGTATTCAACGAAACCAACGGCCCAGATCAAGCATTTAACATGGGTGAACGTTCCGCTTCCCGAGGTTTAAGGACTGTTTGATCAGATTTTCTTTGGAACTTAGCTGAAAAAAGGGGAATACTATGACTTGGTCAGATGTGCAATGCAGAAGCTTTCCCTTTTCACTTTATGCTCGGAATTCCGATCACTCTTAACTCGAGTATAAATTGTTTCTACAAAAAGAATACAACTTGAACGATCACTCGTAGCTCAAGTATAAATGGTTTCTACACTAAGAATGCAACTCGAATATAGAGAGACACAAAGTAAACAGTACACAACATTACCGATTAAAAGGGACAGAAGGTTTATCATTTCAACGAGAAGAACAGTACAATAAAAAAAAAAAAAAAAAACTTAAAAGTACAACATTTGATCGGGCGTAAAGAAGAAATCTCTAGACGCTATTCTCGAACAAGAGTTTGCGGACTTCGACATTGCGGGCCTCATACCCAGCGTCATAACCTTTTTTATAAGCCTCTTCTTCCCGCAACTCGGCATTTTTCTTCTCCTGCTCGACAAGGGACTTCAGCCTATCCAACTCCTTGCTCAACTCCTTGTGAATTTGGCTCTCTTTCTGCTTCACAGCTCTCTCAGTTTCAGAGGCCAATTTCAGCTCCATGGCTCTGGTTTCTTCAAGAGACTTCGCCAGTGCAACTTTCTTCTCCTCTAACTCGAAGATAGCCTTAGCACGCTGCTCAGCTTCTTGCTCGACTTGCAGCCCGAGGTTGAATAACTGCTGACCAACCTTCAATGGATAAAAGTTGGTGTGTAAAAAAAAAAAAAAAAAAAAAAAAAAAAAAAGAGAAAGAAGAGACACTCACTTGGTTAAGCAGATATGTGCTCGACTGCACTACTTCCCGAGCATTTTTTCCCCTTAATCGTTCTTGCTCGGCCAATGGAATGCTGCTTAGTGTAACCTCCCAACTGCTTGGGGTAATTCCTCCAGCCAGTGCCTTACTTTTCACCTCTTCAAAAAAGGCACTAAGCATCCGAGCAACGTTGGGGACAGAGTTTTGGATTTCTGGATTCCCGCCAGACGAAGGGGTTTTCTTCTGATCGACAGAACGGTCATTTATTTTGACATTTTTATTAGGAGGCTCATTCACAACACTCTTGGTAGCCTCTCGAGCTTCCCCAGCCATGTGGATCAGAGCCGAAGTCGGGATGAGATCCTCTACGCGCGACCTCTTAGCAAGCTCAGACCCGCCAGATGTGACTTGCTCGCTGGGGTTGTAGATCTGCATTTTTCCTTGCTTGTTCCCCTCGGAGCTATTCTTCGATCTAGAAGGGGAGTCCGAAATGGGTATAACTACCTTGTTCTCGGTCCGATTGGGCGACGAGTTGGGCAGAGGCTTGGTTTCAGCTTTGCCAGGATCACCCTTAGGGGCCTCGGTTCGTTCGGTGATCACTTTCGGAGGAGAATCGACCTTGTGCTTGCCTCGATCGCTCTTAGAGACTTTTCCTACCTCCGAAGAGGACTTAGGCTCTCTAACTTTTGACTTGGGAAGTTTCTCTTTCTTGACTTTGAACATCAACTTTGGATCGAGCTTGGAGTTCACCATTCCTTCCATGATCGATTTTGTTTTCTAAGTAAAGAAGAGTGCTCGATTTATTCTATCGGTCTGTGAGCTCCGATGTGAAAGAATTATGTGATACAAATCTGAAGTTTCCTCTTCTATTTATAAGAAAGAGAAACGTTGCCTATTGGGGACCCAACAGTCGCGAATTTCAAATTTTCCCGTGCATGTGTGTGAAGATCGATCGTTCCCCGTACACTTGATCGATGGTGCCTAACTTGTTATCAACGTTGTTTTCAAGCTCCTTACAGCTTATTAAGATGATCGTCTAGATGAGACGTTTAATGAATTATGACATTCTTTAAGCACGCGGATTCGGAAAATATAAAACTGAGAAAGGTGATTTTATAAATGATTGAGGAGATTACAATACATACGAGCTAAAATCCTGTAACCTATTACAAGAAATCCTTCCTAAGAATCCTGCTCCGCCTCCTTGACCTCGTTCTCGGAGCCGTCCATAACGTTGACCTCTTCGTTTCCGGAACCCTCTCGATCATCCTCATCTCCGGAACTATCTCGGCTGTCTCCGTCCTCGGAACTATCTGAACCTGAGCTCGTGCTGGACGTCTCCAAATCCACCATATCGGGATTGGGCATTGGAACCCCGAACTCTCTCACGAATGGAGTGAACTCGTGTTTTTCCCAGACTACGGAGCTCGAAGATGAGACTTGATAGTTTTCCCCGTCCATGTTCTTAAAGATATCCATATGCTTTAAATACTCATCTATTTTGTTGGGAATAACCTTGGCAGAGACCAGCTGTCGAACGCCTTTGTAAAAGGTGGTCTGAAGAATTTGACCAACCCTTTTCCGAGCTATAGCATCTAGTGCGGGAGACTCCAAAAACTCTCTTATCGAGCTTAGGCGTGAGTCTTCCTTGCCGCGCTGATAGGATAACTCAGAATCGGCTTTGGTCTGCGCGAGCTCCTCTTCATGTTTCTTGACTTTCTCCTCAAGCAAGCTCTTCTCGGCCACGACCTTCACCAAGTCTTCCTCGACGGCCTGGGTATACTTGGCCTTAGTAGACTCCAGTTCTTTTTGAACGGAGATGAACTGATCGCGAAGTTTGGACTCTTCCTCGAGTAAATTCCGGTAAGCAATATGAACCCGGTCGGACTCATCTTCCAACATTGAGGTGCGATTCAGCTCGGTGAGGAAACAGTCCCCGATCTGCAGAGAAAAAATGGAACAATCAATATTTTGTTCAAGGACCAAAAAATGACAATCATCGCAGAAGTACCTTACCGTATGATATGCTCGAGCAAACTGACCCAACACGTCAAGATCGCTGTGAGCCAAAAGCTCTTCCTGATCTTCGGCGAATCTCCCCGCCATGAAGATCTTTATCGCCTTATCATGCTCGTTCTCGCCGTTTGGGTCGAGATCACTCCGAATCGATCCCCTCTCGGGATAACCTGCCGCTCGGTAACCTCTAAGTTGATCTTCGATAAAGTCCACCATATCACGCCTGCTTCGACCAGAACGAGAGGTGAGAGCTGTTCGGTGCCGACCCCATAGTCCGGTCCTCCTTTTTGCCTCGGGGGGTCCCTCACGATCGTCCCGAGCTCGCCGATTAAGGATCTCTTTCCCTTTAAGCTTCTTCATGGTGAACATGTTGTATCCTAAACCAGATGAAGAGGAATGACCAGCTTGGTTCTGAGGAACTACCATTCGAATGGGTTCAGCATCCTCGGGCTCTCCCTCGTTTCCGATCTGCTGAGGTTGGGAAGAGCCTCCCCGAGGAGGGATGATAGTTTGATTGGATTGCGCAGGGCCCGGCCTAACTTGTCTTCTCGGCTGGCCAGGCGTCTTTTTCGAGGTAGAAGCCACTGTCCTACCGACTATGGAAGCTCGGTATTGTTCTACCATGGTACCTGAAGAAAGAAAAGATAAAATTGGTTAGGAATGAAGCCTTGTGAGTATCTTATTATTATGAACGCTCGGTAAAGATTATTATTCTTACTTAACGATCGAGGATCGTCAGCGTCTGCAAGTGGGTATGTAGCTCGGCTGAGCTCCGCTTTCCGAAGAACGGGCTCCAAAACGAGGAAAGCCGACTGGTACGGGTCAGAGCGCATCGCAGTGACAAGGCTGTCTGAAATAACCTTCGTAAGATGACCCATCAATTCTCATTTTCCGTACACCCAGTCTCGCTCACCTGGCCATCTGTGTGGAACCATCTCCGAGCTCCCCTCGGAAGCTGGTACTTCAGGTCCTTTGATAAAGAAGAACCGTCTCTTCCAGTCGAGAGAATTGCTAGAGGTTAAAGTCGATAAGACAGAATGATTTGAACGCTGGGAAAAATACACAAACCCAGCGTTCGAGGCGGAGGAAGTGCTGACTTTGAAGAACTGCCAAAAATGGTGGAAATTTGCAGTTTTGCCCTTGGCCTTCATCAAAACACTGAAAGCTATCAAGTACCCAATCGAGTTGGGGAGGATCTGTGCGGGAGCCAGGGAGAACACGTCTAGAACCCGCTCGAGTAACGGGGCAAAAGGGATACGTAACCCATAGGCGAATTGCTTGGCGTAGAAAGCTTAACATCCTTCGGGCGGCTGATTCACCCTTTGAGAGTGGGTCGGAATAACTAGCGAATAGCCCTCAGGGAGGAATTTACCTATCTCAGCCTGGAGGTTTGCTTCGTCCTCTATTGGATCGTATGCACTAGAAATCTCGTCGACCCGTTTTTCAGTCTTCTGAGCTCGACCTGTGGTTTTGGACTTCTTCGTGACACCAGCAAGGTCGAGAATTCTCACACTGCACCCTCCTCCGATCGAGTATCTCATTATCTCATGCTCGTCCTGCGCCATAGTCGAACTATCCACATTACCGGAATCAGCGTTTTCTCCATCTCCACCTTCCTCGCCATCGGGCTCGGTGTTCTGTTCCGCTTCCCCACCAAGCTCGGAATTCTGTTGACCGGATGTCCCCTCACCAGCATTTGGCCCCAAGGCGCGCTCAATTTGATCGACGATTCTTTTCGTCTCGTCAGAGTTTTCAGCGGTGTTGTAGGCGTTAATGAGTTCGCCTGTGGATCCTAGGTCGGAATCCGATCGCGTAGGATTATTGGTTTGAATTTCTGGGTTTTCGGAAGTAGACATGATGGGAAATGTTTATTGCAACGGTCGACAAAAAAAAAGGATACTCTTTTTCGATCTGGATGCTCCGACCAGAAGTAAGTATGGAAGACGTACTCGTCTTTTCAAGTCAACGTATATATATAAAGGTTAAAAGGGTAAATTGCAAATTCAACCCCGAGTAACCGCGACGGTTAAGCTTCCACTCAGTAAATTGAAGGTTATCTTTCCGTTAATAGCATTTATGGTCCTCCAAGTCTCTGAAATGAGCATTTTCGGGTTGGTAAAATAAGATTAACTACATTGTCTTCCGAGGATATGCACTCTTTTTCCCTTCGCTCGGTTTTTATTCCCCTGGGTTTTTCCGAGTAAGGTTTTTAATGAGGTATATCCGACACAAGACCGTTCGAGACCCACTCTTTGTTGATCATCTCTCCAATCTTCAGATTTCATAATGCCCTATTGAATTATCGAAGTAAGACCCCCAGATCGAGGATACCATCTTCCTATTGTTTGAGGCACATCAGTTTTCCACGGCTCCGCTAGAGAAATATGCGCTATTTTTCCCTGGCTCGGATTTTATCCCACTGGGTTTTTCCGAGTAACATAACAAATCTTGTGGTGCGATGTTGTTTACTTCTCCGAGCTTCAGCTTCACTTACGCTCGAGAAGTGGGGGAGTATTGATGAGGGATATTTCGCATACGCCATCTTAGGAAATACCTCTGCTCGGGATCGACCCATTTTCCGACCAGGAGGTATTTTCCGACCAGAAGAACATAGCTTCCCGATCAGGTCACGTTGATAGCACAAGATCCTATTTCCCGATCTACTTCTCTCCTCGGAAATACTGTGGGGCCGATCTACAGCTTTGCACAGCTGGCCGAGAGGTATTCTCCTACGGACGGTCCAGCTAGCTCATTACTGTTCCTATATATACGCGGCGCATTTATGACATCAGGGGACGGCACTATTCCCAAGAAACATACTAAGTTCGGACTAGCAGCTCGGAATAGGCTATAGGTCATATCTCTTTGTATTTATCTTCCTAGTTGTACGACATCCTGTAATGCTTGGGTAGACCTACCTTGTAATTTATACTCGAACACTGATATTAATATACACCATTTACGCATTCCATACACTTATTGTTTTGCTCAACTTTCCATACTCAATACGAACGAAAAACAGCATAATCAGTTACATATGTGCTCCAGAGGCCTATTGGCGTATATTTGTATTTCCAATGAGTGAGATATATCCTCCTGTTATTGTTATACCAGTGCATTTAGAGAATCATCAACCATTGAGGTTTGGTATTAAGCCTTCACTTGAACAAACTTTAAATAATCCGTTGGCTCGTAAGACAATGTTGACAGAGTTTTTTGGTATGAATGCTTTCGATCCGGATGCAAAATGATTGAATATTTGTCCCTGCTTGCTAAGCATTTGTCCCTCCAATCTGATGCAGCAGTGCATCAATTTCATCCCCGTCCTCCATTTCCAGTTGTAAAGAATAAAATTATAACTTAATCACCAGTATTCCAAAATAATAATGACCCGAAGAAATTGTGAAGAGAAAGAGTAGATCACCTCATCTGGAGTTTGCTTCCCTTGGATACGACATCCATCAAACAAGAATACAGTAGATATCAAATCCATTGCGCATCTGTCACAATAAACATTCATAAATTTCTTCAGCTTCGCGTCTCTTCTAATCTTGAAAAATAATTCAGTCCCATCCAACATAATCAAATTAGTTATTTGTTATAAAGCGTATATTCATTGAGAAATATACATAATATTTAAATTCTAATTGAAAATCAAAAAGTCAAAATGATACTTAAATATAAACTATTTTAAGATAATAGGCTTAAATAGAAAGTTTGGTTTTTGTAAGGATCGGTAACGCCGGTAACACATGACATAGCTGTAGAGGTTGACATTTTATTTCACCCGGTGTATATTAGTGGTTGTTCTTTTTTGCTATGGACTATATTTGTAATGAAAAATCCCGTCTGCTTGGCTACATATATATATACAACATACAAAAAAAGTTGTGATTGTGTGCAACTGTGACAAAGAAATGTTTAATTTTACAACTACCATTACTGCTATTAATTAATTGATTGTGAATAAGAAATTAATGAAATGAAACCCGCTTTCTCTTCTCTTCTCTTCTCTTCTCTTCTCTCCTCTAACATCATTTTCAGTGTGTGAGGCGTGTGAGAGGAGAGAAAGAATCTGTAAAAGGAGCCTGTTGCAGCTGCTGATGCTGATGCTGATGCAGGTTACTCGACATGTTAAGGAAGAAAAAGAAAAAAAAAGTTTTTTCTTTGGGGTTTGTTCCTGATGTCGTGGTTTACTTGCATTTATCCTGCACTTGGATCAGCCGTGTTTTCTTAATTGGGCCTTCTCTTGCATTTATCCTGCACTTGGATGCAAATTTTGTTGCTCTTGTCATAATCACAATTTTAATGCACGAGAGAGTACGTCACAGAAGATATGTTCACTGATTTCAAATTTATAAAAGAAAGTCCCTTTTTTGGTAAGTGGTGAGGTGGACAAGAGTGATTTTTTTTCTCTCTCTTTTGGATGGTGTGTGTGTCTACATCATCAGCATCACGTGACCTTGTTTTTTTCAGGTGTAAATATGATTGTGCTACCGCTGATATTCAGCAAGGAGGTACAATGTCATTTACTCTACTTTTTCAGTTGTCTTATTTGTTTATTACCATTTATTTGCTTCTTATATATATATATATATTTTTCTTACTTAGCTGTCTCGGATAATGATGTCCATCGTAAGACAATTCGCAATTTCAAAGAACGTGCTAGATACTATGGTTTGAATATTCTTGAGAAAAATTATTTGTTGTCTAGAAAACGATCCCGTGCTGTCTTGAATCCTATTTTATCTGAAATGTCTCATGGTTGTGAAGGTAAGTAAATTTTTATTCTTGACAATGCGTTTTATTTTTTTTCAGCTATTTGCTTTTTATGTATTAATGTTCTCATGATTGATTTGTAGGTTGCGAAAATTGTGCAGTCTCATGCGTACATTATCCAGCATGCTTATCTTCTGCACCTCGTAATCGATTTGAAAATTAACGCATGTTCCTTTGACAAAGTGGATGTTGCCACCTGAACCACTTTGTAAATATTGTGGGGCCTTTCGTTTCAGTCGAGAGACAGCTGGTTTTTGTTTTGCTGGTGAACAAGTATGGCTTGCAAAAACGGTTCCTTGTCTAATTTTGTGGTTTTTGTTTACTGATGCTATATCTGAGGTTGCTTGTGAGTTTCGCCGGCGGGTTAGGACGTATAATAATGCATTTGCATTCACTTCTATTGGAATGAGCTTTGATCCAAACTCTTGGTGTGCGCGTGAAGGGATATATGCACTTAAGGTGTTTGGTCAGGTTTCACATTATGTTAATCCAATTGATGGTAATCCAAATATAACGTCGTTGTTACAACTCTTCTTTCTTGATGCTGTGGAGCAGTTAGATGCTGACCTCCTTAAGCGTAAAGACCTACGTTAAGATGTTATGGCTATGCTTATTAAGGCATTAGCAGATAACCCATACACTAAGTTCTTTAAGCGTCTTAGGTCTTGGGATAATCTTGCAGAAGCACATTTTGTTATAAAAATCAGTCCTTCTTTAGATCAAAGGAATTGTAATGTGCCTACTGTTGATGAGGTTGCCGGTGTTTGGAAAGATGGCGATGAGAAGATTTATAGATCAGAGCGTGATATTCGTGCATATACAAATGGTGGTAGAAGCCTTCGGATGAATTACTATTATAGTTGTTATGATCCGACACAATATCCTTTGTTGTTTCCTCAAGGAGAGCCAGGGTGGCATGCTGGAATTCAAAAGATTATACCTGAACATATTTCTAAGATAAATAACTTTGGACTTAAGTGTACTAATGAGGTTATACCTAATGTTGCTGCTGCACATAGTGCTGATGAGATTATTGCCGCCGAGGAACATGGTAAGTATATTATATTATTTAAATCAATATTTATGGCTTCTTCTTATATAATAAATATAGACCTGATTGTAATATTTATTTATATTGGATACAAAATACTCACACAAATAAATAAATATTTTTCATAGTATTGCCTACATCAATAAAGTTTAAATACAGAGACATAAAATATAAACTTACAGCTGCAGTAATGTAGTATTGTTAACATACTGCCAATGAAAATTACAAAATTAGGCATACAACATTAGAGAAGGTGTCGAAGATTTATGTAATGCCTCGTAGCATTCATTTATATATGTGACAGAGCCTCATTACTTAGATATTACATCTGCCATTTATTAATATCTAGGCATTAATTATTTTTTAATCAGCATATAGATCAGCAATGTCAAGATTGAAACATATAAATAGAACTAGGCACTATAAAGTATGTTCTTATCTTACATATTTTATCTTTTCACTACTGTTTTTGGTTTTAATTTTTAAATAAATATATTTGTGAGTACTAATTTTGCCTAAAAAATTTTGTGGCATTTTTTTCAGGACTTCAACAGAATAAGAGGGCTCGTAATAATGTGTCATGCCGGGAATATAATTGTTACAAAGCTCAGATTCGTCGTCATGATAATTCTTACTTGTTGCATTCTGGTCGGCTTGGTCATCAGTTCATTATAGATATATATATCAAATTAGAGTCATCTCGTCTTGATTACTATAAATCAGAGCAGTTTCAGAAAGAAGTTTGCACGGAGTCTTACCAAGGAATTATTGACAGCCTTCTTATAGATGGTCAAGTTGATCCTTCTCAGATAGGCCAAAAGGTTATTTTACCTTCTTCTTTCATTGGTGGTCCTAGAGATATGCGCAGACGCTATGTAAATGCTATGGCCTTGGTGCAAAAGTATGAAAAGCCTGATTTATTCTTGACCATGACGTGTAATCCACAATGGAAAGAGATCCAAGATAATTTGCTTCCATCAGAGAAAAGTCATGATAGACCTGATCTTGTTGCACGTGTTTTCAAAGCTAAATTGGAAGAGCTTAAAGATGAAATAGTTCGAAAGAAATTGTTTGGAGATGTTGCTGCCTACGTCTATGTAATAGAATATCAGAAAATAGGTCTTCCTCATGTACATTGGCTTATTATTTTGGCTGGACATCATAAAATTGTATCTCCAAATATGTACGATCATGTCATTTCTGCCGAACTCCCTGATTCTTCTCATCCGTTGTTGCGTGAGTACGTGGTCAGACATATGATGCATGGCTCTTGTGGGGAAGCGAAGAAAAATAATTCTTGTATGCGAAATGGAGAATGCAAAGATCATTATCCTAAAGATTTTGTACCTATTACTTGTAACGGGGCAAATTCTTATCCCAAGTATAGAAGACGAGATGATGGAAGATCAATTGTTGTTCAAAAGGTCAGGCTTGATAATAGAGATGTTATTCCTCATTGTCCTTATTTATTGGTGAAGTTCGATTGTCATATGAATTTGGAAGTCTGCACTGACATCAAATTGGTTAAATATATGTACAAATATATCTACAAAGGTCACGATAAAATGGCATACAATGTTGTTGCTCGTAACTCTCTTAACAAGTTGGATGAGATACAATCCTACCAAGAAGGTCGTTACATATGTGCTCCAGAGGCCTATTGGCGTATATTTGCATTTCCAATGAGTGAGATATATCCTCCTGTTATTGTTATACCAGTGCATTTAGAGAATCATCAACCATTGAGGTTTGGTATTAAGCCTTCACTTGAACAAATTTTAAATAATCCGTTGGCTCGTAAGACATTGTTGACAGAGTTTTTTCCTATGAATGCTTTCGATCCGGATGCAAAACGATTGAATATATGTCCCTGCTTGCTAAGCATTTGTCCCTCCAATCTGATGCAGCAGTGCATCAATTTCATCCCCGTCCTCCATTTCCAGTTGTAAAGAATAAAATTATAACTTAATTACCAGTATTCCAAAATAATAATGACCCGAAGAAATTGTGAAGAGAAAGAGTAGATCACCTCATCTGGAGTTTGCTTCCCTTGGATACGACATCCATCAAACAAGAATACAGTAGATATCAAATCCATTGCGCATCTGTCACAATAAACATTCATAAGCTTCGCGTCTCTTCTAATCTTGAAAAATAATTCAGTCCCATCCTACAAAATCAAATTAGTTATTTGTTATAAAGCGTATATTCATTGAGAAATATACATAATATTTAAATTCTAATTGAAAATCAAAAAGTCAAAATGATACTTAAATATAAACTATTTTAAGATAATAGGCTTAAATAGAAAGTTTGGTTTTTGTAAAGTTTAGTATCTTCATAATAAACCTAGCATAAAATTAGGCACTGCCAAAACATCAAATAGATTAAAATATAAGAAGAACCTGGCCTTTCACTTTCACCCTAATGTAAGGATCGGTAACGCCGGTAACACATGACATAGCTGTAGAGGTTGACATTTTTTTTCACCCCGTGTATATTAGTGGTTGTTCTTTTTTGCTATGGACTATATTTGTAATGAAAAATCCCGTCTGCTTGGCTACATATATATATACAACATACAAAAAAAGTTGTGACTGTGTGCAACTGTGACAAAGAAATGTTTAATTTTACAACCACCATTACTGATATTAATTAATTGATTGTGAATAAGAAATTAATGAAATGAAACCCGCTTTCTCTTCTCTTCTCTTCTCTCCTCTAACATCATTTTCAGTGTGTGAGGCGTGTGAGAGGAGAGAAAGAATCTGTAAAAGGAGCCTGTTGCAGCTGCTGATGCAGGTTACTCGACATGTTAAGGAAGAAAAAGAAAAAAAAAAGTTTTTGCTTTGGGGTTTGTTCCTGATGCCGTGGTTTACTTGCATTTATCCTGCACTTGGATCAGCCGTGTTTTCTTAATTGGGCCTTCTCTTGATTTCTTCTTAATGGGCCTTCCCCTGGATATAACTCCGGATTCATTGCACATCCGAATATATTATTTTCGAGTTAATGATAATTTATTCTCGTGATATGTATAATATTCAATCTATTCCTTGTAATTTGAAAAAAATTACTTTACCCTCTTTAATTTTGTAAAGTTTTACATTGACTCCTCCGCATTTTAAAACTAAAAAAATACCAATTGATAAAACTATCCCTCTTATATACTATACCTTAACTCGGTCAACATATAAATATGACATTTTAACCCCTGCATTATTATAAATGTGGCATTTAATTGAAATGAGAAAGTTTTATTGCAAATTTTGTTGTTCTTGTCATAATTACAATTTTATTGCACGAGAGAGTACGTCACAGAATATATGTTCACTGATTTCAAATTTATAAAAGAAAGTCCCTTTTTTGGTAAGTGGTGAGGTGGACAAGAGTGATTTTTTTTTCTCTCTCTTTTGGATGATGTGTGTGTCTACATCATCAGCATCACGTGACCTTGTTTTTTCAGGTGTAAATATGAATTGTGCTACCGCTGATATTCAGCAAGGAGGAACAATGTCATTTACTCTACTTTTTCAGTTGTCTTATTTGTTTATTACCATTTATTTGCTTCTTATATATATATTTTTTTTTCTTATTTAGCTGTCTCGGATAATGATGTCCATCGTAAGACAATTCGCAATTTCAAAGAACGTGCTAGATACTATGGGTTGAATATTCTTGAGAAAAATGATTTGTTGTCTAGAAAACGATCCCGTGCTGTCTTGAATCCTATTTTATCTGAAATGTCTCATGGTTGTGAAGGTAAGTAAATTTTTATTCTTGACAATGCGTTTTATTTTTTTTTTCAGCTATTTGCTTTTTATGTATTAATGTTCTCATGCTTGATTTGTAGGTTGCGAAAATTGTGCAGTCTCATGCGTACATTATCCAGCATGCTTTTATATAAAGTATGTTCCTTTGACAAAGTGGATGTTGCCACCTGAACCACTTTGTAAATATTGTGGGGCCTTTCGTTTCAGTCGAGAGACAGCTGGTTTTTGTTGTGCTGGTGGACAAGTATGGCTTGCAAAACCGGTTCCTTGTCCAATTTTGTGGTTTTTGTTTACTGATGCTATATCTGAGGTTGCTTGTGAGTTTCGCCGGCGGGTTAGGACGTATAATAATGCATTTGCATTCACTTCTATTGGAATGAGCTTTGATCCAACTCTTGGTGGGCGCATTAAGGGATATATGCACTTAAGGTGTTTGGTCAGGTTTCACATTATGTTAATCCAATTAATGGTAGTCCAAATATAAAGTCGTTGTTACAACTCTTCTTTCTTGATGCTGTGGAGCAGTAAGATGCTGACCTCCTTAAGCGTAAAGACCTACGTTCAGATGTTATGGCTATGCTTATTAAGGCATTAGCAGATAACCCATACACTAAGTTCTTTAAGCGTCTTAGGTCTTGGGATAATCTTGCAGAAGCACATATTGTTATAAAAACAAGTCCTTCTTTAGATCAAAGGAATTGTAATGTGCCTACTGTTGATGAGGTTGCCGGTGTTTGGAAAGATGGCGATGAGAAGATTTATAGATCAGAGCGTGATATTCGTGTATATACAAATGGTGGTAGAAGCCTTCGGATGAATTACTATTATAGTTGTTATGATCCGACACAATATCCTTTGTTGTTTCCTCGAGGAGAGCCAGGGTGGCATGCTGGAATTCAAAAGATTATACCACCCTGTGTATATTAGTGGATCTCATCTGTATTATTAATGTATTTATTATACTATTGTGGATTGGCTTTGCAATTTAATAGGTAGTACATGGATTTCTAAATCGTTTCTTGCATAAAACTCAATTGCACCCCTGCACTGGCCTAGCTAAGTTGTTTTTGCAACTTACGCTTTCAAATAAATAATCTTTCAGAATCTTACCGAAGAGCAGGATGGACCACATCAGACTAAGGAATTTCAGTTGGGCGTCTAAAATAGAGTATCTAGAATTCGTCAGGTGAAGGTTGGGTTTGTAATGAGAAGTTTTAATGTAATAAGTTAGTTGGGAGAATCATTCTATTGTAATAGATAGTTAGAGCTCTGAACTGCATATATTGGAAATTTATAATGATTATATTAATATTATTTTATTCATAGCAAGCAGGTGCCGGTTTCGATCGTTACACTCATCATTTAGATGAATATTGTATCTAGCAATATGAACTAATTTTGATACATCCATATTAATTATACTATTTTCAACGTAATCTGTTAAACCAATTCAATTAAGTAATTAAACGTATCGAGAGTTAATATTTTCAGTGGTGGAGTTTAATGGAATATGAAGAAAACTTGAACATGTGATCTAAGTTAATAAAAATGTAACTTTAACAAACATGTTCTATAAAAAAATGTATTTGAGTTAATATTAAAAGTAGTAATTTAATTTGATCCGAAAAAATCTTAAACTCGACTGAATTCAGACAAAATCTGATGAATCCAATCCAAATTTGATCTAATATAACCCACGTAGAATCTCAATGAGGCCTAATCCAACCCATTAACAAACCTAGTAAGTGGGGAGTTTTGTAGAGACACCGTAAAATAATGAGAGTGATATTTAGACTCCAATATTTTATTCTTGACCATGACGTGTAATCCACAACGGAAAAAGATCCAAGATAATTTGCTTCCATCAGAGAAAAGTCATGATAGACCTGATCTTGTTGCACGTGTTTTCAAAGCTAAATTGGAAGAGCATAAAGATGAAATAGTTCGAAAGAAATTGTTTGGAGATGTTGCTGCCTACGTCTATGTAATAGAATATCAGAAAATAGGTCTTCCTCATGTACATTGGCTTATTATTTTGGCTGGACATCATAAAATTGTATCTCCAAATATGTACGATCATGTCATTTATGCCGAACTCCCTGATTCTTCTCATCCGTTGTTGCGTGAGTACGTGGTCAGACATATGATGCATGGCTCTTGTGGGGAAGCGAAGAAAAATAATTCTTGTATGCGAAATGGAGAATGCAAAGATCATTATCCGAAAGATTTTGTACCTATTACTTGTAACGGGGCAAATTCTTATCCCAAGTATAGAAGACGAGATGATGGAAGATCAATTGTTGTTCAAAAGGTCAGGCTTGATAATCGAGATGTTATTCCTCATTGTCCTTATTTATTGGTGAAGTTCGATTGTCATTTGAATTTGGAAGTCTGCACTGACATCAAATTGGTTAAATATATGTACAAATATATCTACAAAGGTCACGATAAAATGGCATACAATGTTGTTGCTCGTAACTCTCTTAACAAGTTGGATGAGATACAATCCTACCAAGAAGGTCGTTACATATGTGCTCCAGAGGCCTATTGGCGTATATTTGCATTTCCAATGAGTGAGATATATCCTCCTGTTATTGTTATACCAGTGCATTTAGAGAATCATCAACCATTGAGGTTTGGTATTAAGCCTTCACTTGAACAAATTTTAAATAATCCGTTGGCTCGTAAGACAATGTTGACAGAGTTTTTTGCTATGAATGATTTCGATCCGGATGCAAAACGATTGAATATATGTCCCTGCTTTCTAAGCATTTGTCCCTCCAATCTGATGCAGCAGTGCATCAATTTCATCCCCGTCCTCCATTTCCAGTTGTAAAGAATAAAATTATAACTTAATTACCAGTATTCCAAAATAATAATGACCCGAAGAAATTGTGAAGAGAAAGAGTAGATCACCTCATCTGGAGTTTGCTTCCCTTGGATACGACATCCATCAAACAAAAATACAGTAGATATCAAATCCATTGCGCATCTGTCACAATAAACATTCATAAGCTTCTTCAGCTTCGCGTCTCTTCTAATCTTGAAAAATAATTCAGTCCCATCCTACATAATCAAATTAGTTATTTGTTATAAAGCGTATATTCATTGAGAAATATACATAATATTTAAATTCTAATTGAAAATCAAAAAGTCAAAATGATACTTAAATATAAACTATTTTAAGATAATAGGCTTAAATAGAAAGTTTGGTTTTTGTAAAGTTTAGTATCTTCATAATAAACCTAGCATAGAATTAGGCACTACCAAAACATCAAATAGATTAAAATATAAGAAGAATCTGGCCTTTCACTTTCACCCTAATGTAAGGATCGGTAACGCCGGTAACACATGACATAGCTGTAGAGGTTGACATTTTTTTTCACCCCGTGTATATTAGTGGTTGTTCTTCTTTGCTATGGACTATATTTGTAATGAAAAATCCCATCTGCTTGGGTACATATATATATACAACATACAAAAAAAGTTGTGACTGTGTGCAACTGTGACAAAGAAATGTTTAATTTTACAACCACCATTACTGATATTAATTAATTGATTGTGAATAAGAAATTAATGAAATGAAACCCGCTTTCTCTTCTCTTCTCTTCTCTTCTCTAACATCATTTTCAGTGTGTGAGGCGTGTGAGAGGAGAGAAAGAATCTGTAAAAGGAGCCTGTTGCAGCTGCTGATGCTGATGCAGGTTACTCGACATGTTAAGGAAGAAAAAGAAAAAAAAAAGTTTTTGCTTTGGGGTTTGTTCCTGATGCCGTGGTTTACTTGCATTTATCCTGCACTTGCATCAGCCGTGTTTTCTTAATTAGGCCTTCTCTTGATTTCTTCTTAATGGGCCTTCCCCTGGATATAACTCTGGATTCATTGCACATCCGAATATATTATTTTCGAGTTAATGATTATTTATTCTCGTGATATGTATAATATTCAATCTATTCCTTGTAATTTGAAAAAAATTACTTTACCCTCTTTAATTTTGTAAAGTTTTACATTGCCTCCTCCGCATTTTAAAACTAAAAAAATACCAATTGATAAAACTATGCCTTTTATATACTATACCTTAACTCGGTCAACATATAAATATGACATTTTAACCCCTGCATTATTATAAATGTGGCATTTAATTGAAATAAGAAAGTTTTATTGCAAATTTTGTTGTTCTTGTCATAATCTCAATTTTAATGCACGAGAGAGTACATCACAGAATATATGTTCACTGATTTCAAATTTATAAAAGAAAGTCCCTTTTTTGGTAAGTGGTGAGGTGGACAAGAGTGATTTTTTTTTCTCTCTCTTTTAGATGGTGTGTGTGTCTACATCATCAGCATCACGTAACCTTATTTTTTTCAGGTGTAAATATGAATTGTGCTACCGCTGATATTCAGCAAGGAGGTACAATGTCATTTACTCTACTTTTTCAGTTGTCTTATTTGTTTATTACCATTTATTTGCTTCTTATATATATATATATATATATTTTTCTTATTTAGCTGTCTCGGATAATGATGTCCATCGTAAGACAATTCGCAATTTCAAAGAACGTGCTAGATACTATGGTTTGAATATTCTTGAGAAAAATTATTTGTTGTCTAGAAAACGATCCCGTGTTGTCTTGAATCCTATTTTATCTGAAATGTCTCATGGTTGTGAAGGTAAGTAAATTTTTATTCTTGACAATGCGTTTTATTTTTTTTTCAGCTATTTGCTTTTTATGTATTAATGTTCTCATTCTTGATTTGTAGGTTGCGAAAATTGTGCAGTCTCATGCGTACATTATCCAGCATGCTTATCTTCTGCACCTCGTAATCGATTTGAAAATTAACGCATGTTCCTTTGACAAAGTGGATGTTGCCACATGAACCACTTTGTAAATATTGTGGGGCCTTTCGTTTCAGTCGAGAGACAGCTGGTTTTTGTTGTGCTGGTGGACAAGTATGGCTTGCAAAAACGGTTCCTTGTCCAATTTTGTGGTTTTTGTTTACTGATGCTATATCTGAGGTTGCTTGTGAGTTTCGCCGGCGGGTTAGGACGTATAATAATGCATTTGCATTCACTTCTATTGGAATGAGCTTTGATCCAAACTCTTGGTGGGCGCGTGAAGGGATATATGCACTTAAGGTGTTTGGTCAAGTTTCACATTATGTTAATCCAATTGATGGTAGTCCAAATATAACGTTGTTGTTACAACTCTTCTTTCTTGATGCTGTGGAGCAGTTAGATGCTGACCTCCTTAAGCGTAAAGACCTACGTTCAGATGTTATGGCTATGCTTATTAAGTCATTAGCAGATAACCCATACACTAAGTTCTTTAAGCGTCTTAGGTCTTGGGATAATCTTGCAGAAGCACATATTGTTATAAAAACAAATCCTTCTTTAGATCAAAGGAATTGTAATGTGCCTACTGTTGATGAGGTTGCCGGTGTTTGGAAAGATGGCGATGATAAGATTTATAGATCTGAGCGTGATATTCGTGTATATACAAATGGTGGTAGAAGCCTTCGGATGAATTACTATTATAGTTGTTACGATCCGACACAATATCCTTTGTTGTTTCCTCGAGGAGAGCCAAGGTGGCATGCTGGAATTCAAAACATTTTACCACCCTGTGTATATTAGTGGTTGTTCTTTTTTGCTATGGACTATATTTGTAATGAAAAATCCCGTCTGCTTGGCTACATATATATATACAACATACAAAAAAAGTTGTGACTGTGTGCAACTGTGACAAAGAAATGTTTAATTTTACAACCACCATTACTGATATTAATTAATTGATTGTGAATAAGAAATTAATGAAATGAAACCCGCTTTCTCTTCTCTTCTCTTCTCTCCTCTAACATCATTTTCAGTGTGTGAGGCGTGTGAGAGGACAGAAAGAATCTGTAAAAGGAGCCTGTTGCAGCTGCTGATGCTGATGCTGATGCAGGTTACTCGACATGTTAAGGAAGAAAAAGAAAAAAATAAGTTTTTGCTTTGGGGTTTGTTCTTGATGCCGTGGTTTACTTGCATTTATCTTGCACTTGGATCAGCCGTGTTTTCTTAATTGGGCCTTCTCTTGATTTCTTCTTAATCGGCCTTCCCCTGGATATAACTCCGGATTCATTGCACATCCGAATATATTATTTTCGAGTTAATGATAATTTATTCTCGTGATATGTATAATATTCAATCTATTCCTTGTAATTTGAAAAAAATTACTTTACCCTCTTTAATTTTGTAAAATTTTAGATTGCCTCCTCCGCATTTTAAAACTAAAAAAATACCAATTGATAAAACTATCCCTCTTATATACTATACCTTAACTCGGTCAACATATAAATATGACATTTTAACCCCTGCATTATTAAAAATGTGGCATTTAATTGAAATGAGAAAGTTTTATTGCAAATTTTGTTGTTCTTGTCATAATCACAATTTTAATGCACGAGAGAGTACATCACAGAATATATGTTCACTGATTTCAAATTTATAAAAGTAAGTCCCTTTTTTGGTAAGTGGTGAGGTGGACAAGAGTGATTTTTTTTTCTCTCTCTTTTGGATGGTGTGTGTGTCTACATCATCAGCATCACGTGACCTTATTTTTTTCCAGGTGTAAATATGAATTGTGCTACCGCTGATATTCAGCAAGGAGGTACAATGTCATTTACTCTACTTTTTCAGTTGTCTTATTTGTTTATTACCATTTATTTGCTTCTTATATATATATATATATTTTTTTTTCTTATTTAGCTGTCTCGGATAATGATGTCCATCGTAAGACAATTCGCAATTTCAAAGAACATGCAAGATACTATGGTTTGAATATTCTTGAGAAAAATTATTTGTTGTCTAGAAAACGATCAAGTGCTGTCTTGAATCCTATTTTATCTGAAATGTCTCATGGTTGTGAAGGTAAGTAAATTTTTATTCTTGACAATGCGTTTTATTTTTTTTTCAGCTATTTGCTTTTTATGTATTAATGTTCTCATGCTTGATTTGTAGGTTGCGAAAATTGTGCAGTCTCATGCGTACATTATCCAGCATGCTTATCTTCTGCACCTCGTAATCGATTTGAAAATTAACCCATGTTCCTTTGACAAAGTGGATGTCGCCACCTGAACCACTTTGTAAATATTGTGGGTCCTTTCGTTTCAGTCGAGAGACAGCTGGTTTTTGTTGTGCTGGTGGACAAGTATGGCTTGCAAAAACGGTTCCTTGTCCAATTTTGTGGTTTTTGTTTACTGATGCTATATCTGAGGTTGCTTGTGAGTTTCGCCGGCGGGTTAGGACGTATAATAATGCATTTGCATTCACTTCTATTGGAATGAGCTTTGATCCAAACTCCTGGTGGGCGCGTGAAGGGATATATGCACTTAAGGTGTTTGGTCAAGTTTCACATTATGTTAATCCAATTGATGGTAGTCCAAATATAACGTCGTTGTTACAACTCTTCTTTCTTGATGCTGTGGAGCAGTTAGATGCTGACCTCCTTAAGCGTAAAGACCTACGTTCAGATGTTATGGCTATGCTTATTAAGGCATTAGCAGATAACCCATACACTAAGTTCTTTAAGCGTCTTAGGTCTTGGGATAATCTTGCAGAAGCACATATTGTTATAAAAACAAGTCCTTCTTTAGATCAAAGGAATTGTAATGTGCCTACTGTTGATGGGGTTGCCGGTGTTTGGAAAGATGGCGATGATAAGATTTATAGATCAGAGCGTGATATTCGTGCATATACAAATGGTGGTAGAAGCCTTCGGATGAATTACTATTATAGTTGTTATGATCCGACACAATATCCTTTGTTGTTTCCTCGAGGAGAGCCAGGGTGGCATGCTGGAATTCAAAAGATTATACCACCCTGTGTATATTAGTGGTTGTTCTTTTTTGCTATGGACTATATTTGTAATGAAAAATCCCGTCTGTTTGGCTACATATATATATACAACATACAAAAAAAGTTGTGACTGTGTGCAACTGTGACAAAGAAATGTTTAATTTTACAACCACCATTACTGATATTAATTAATTGATTGTGAATAAGAAATTAATGAAATGAAACCCGATTTCTCTTCTCTTCTCTTCTCTCCTCTAACATCATTTTCAGTGTATGAGGCGTGTGTGAGGAGAGAAAGAATCTGTAAAAGGAGCCTGTTGTAGCTGCTGATGCTGATGCTGATGCAGGTTACTCGACATGTTAAGGAAGAAAAAGAAAAAAAAAAGTTTTTGCTTTGGGGTTTGTTCCTGATGCCGTGGTTTACTTGCATTTATCCTGCACTTGGATAAGCGGTGTTTTCTTAATTGGGCCTTCTCTTGATCTCTTCTTAATGGGCCTTCCCCTGGATATAACTCTGGATTCATTGCACATCCGAATATATTATTTTCGAGTTAATGATAATTTATTCTCGTGATATGTATAATATTCAATCTATTCCTTGTAATTTGAAAAAAATTACTTTACCCTCTTTAATTTTGTAAAGTTTTACATTGCCTCCTCCACATTTTAAAACTAAAAAAAATACCAATTGATAAAACTATCCCTCTTATATACTATACCTTAACTCGGTCAACATATAAATATGACATTTTAACCCCTGCATTATTATAAATGTGGCATTTAATTGAAATGAGAAAGTTTTATTGCAAATTTTGTTGTTCTTGTCATAATCACAATTTTAATGCACGAGAGAGTACGTCACAGAATATATGTTCACCGATTTCAAATTTATAAAAGAAAGTCCCTTTTTTGGTAAGTGGTGAGGTGGACAAGAGTGATTTTTTTTTCTCTCTCTTTTGGATGGTGTGTGTGTCTACATCATCAGCATCACGTGACCTTGTTTTTTTCAGGTGTAAATATGATTGTGCTAACGCTGATATTCAGCAAGGAGGTACAATGTCATTTACTCTACTTTTTCAGTTGTCTTATTTGTTTATTACCATTTATTTGCGTCTTATATATATATATATATATATATTTTTTCTTATTTAGCTGTCTCGGATAATGATGTTCATCCTAAGACAATTCGCAATTTCAAAGAACGTGCTAGATACTATGGTTTGAATATTCTTGAGAAAAATGATTTGTTGTCTAGAAAACGATCCCATGCTGTCTTGAATCCTATTTTATCTGAAATGTCTCATTGTTGTGAAGGTAAGTAAGTTTTTATTCTTGACAATGTGTTTTATTTTTTTTCAGCTATTTGTTTTTTATGTATTAATGTTCTCATGCTTGATTTGTAGGTTGCGAAAATTGTGCAGTCTCATGCGTACATTATCCAGCATGCTTATCTTCTGCACCTCGTAATCGATTTGAAAATTAACGCATGTTCCTTTGACAAAGTGGATGTTGCCACCTGAACCACTTTGTAAATATTGTGGGCCCTTTCGTTTCAGTCGAGAGATATCTGGTTTTTGTTTTGCTGGTGGAGAAGTATGGCTTGCAAAAACGGTTCCTTGTCCAATTTTGTGGTTTTTGTTTACTGATGCTATATCTGAGGTTGCTTGTGAGTTTCGCCGGCGGGTTAGGACGTATAATAATGCATTTGCATTCACTTCTATTGGAATGAGCTTTGATCCAAACTCTTGGTGGGCGCGTGAAGGGATATATGTACTTAAGGTGTTTGGTCAGGTTTCACATTATGTTAATCCAATTGATGGTAGTCCAAATATAACGTCGTTGTTACAACTCTTCTTTCTTGATGCTGTGGAGCAGTTAGATGCTAACCTCCTTAAGCGTAAAGACCTACGTTCAGATGTTATGGCTATGCTTATTAAGGCATTAGCAGATAACCCATACACTAAGTTCTTTAAGCTTCTTAGGTCTTGGGATAATCTTGCAGAAGCACATATTGTTATAAAAACAAGTCCTTCTTTAGATCAAAGGAATTGTAATGTGCCTATTGTTGATTAGGTTGTCGGTGTTTGGAAAGATGGCGATGAGAAGATTTATAGATCATAGCGTGATATTCGTGTATATACAGATGGTGGTAGAAGCCATCGGATGAATTACTATTATAGTTGTTATGATCCGACACAATATCCTTTGTTGTTTCCTCGAAGAGAGCCAGGGTGGCATGCTGGAATTCAAAAGATTATACCTGAACATATTTCTAAGATAATAACTTTGGACTTAAGTGTACTAAGGAGGTTATACCTAATGTTGCTGTTGCACATAGTGCTGATGAGATTATTGCCGCCGAGGAACATGGTAAGTATATTATATTATATATTTTTTAAATCAATATATATGGCTTCTTCTTATATAATAAATATAGAACTGATTGTAATATTTATTTATATTGGATACAAAATACTCACACAAATAAATAAATATTTTTCATAGTATTGCCTACATCAGTAAAGTTTAAATACAGAGACATAAAATATAAACTTACAGCTGCTGTAATGTAGTATTGTTAACATACTGCCAATGAAAATTACAAAATTAGGCATACAACATTAGAGAAGGTGTCGAAGATTTATGTAATGCCTCGTAGCATTCATTTATATATGTGACAGAGCCTCATTACTTAGATATTACATCTGCCATTTATTAATATCGAGGCATTAATGTATTATTTATTTGGAATAACAGGACGTACAATAACATTTTAGACAAATCATAAATTATTTTTTAATCAGCAATGTCAAGATTGAAACATATAAATAGAACTAGGCACTATAAAGTATGTTCTTATCTTACATATTTTATCTTTTCCCTAATGTTTTTGGTTTTAATTTTTGAATAAATATATTTGTGAGTACTAATTTTGCCTAAAAGATTTCGTGGCATTTTTTTCAGGACTTCAACAGAATAAGAGGGCTCGTAATAATGTGTCATGCCGGGAATATTATTGTTACAAAGCTCAGATTCGTCGTCATGATAATTCTTACTTGTTGCATTCTGGTCGGCTTGGTCATCAGTTTATTATAGATATGTATATCAAATTAGAGTCATCTCGTCTTGATTACTATAAATCAGAGCAGTTTCAGAAAGAAGTTCGCACGGAGTCTTACCAAGGAATTATTGACAGCCTTCTTATAGATGGTCAAGTTGATCCTTCTCAGATAGGCCAAAAGGTTATTTTACCTTCTTCTTTCATTGGTGGTCCTAGAGATATGCGCAGACGCTATGTAAATGCTATGGCCTTGGTGCAAAAGTATGGAAAGCATGATTTATTCTTGACCATGACGTGTAATCCATAATGGAAAGGGATCCAAGATAATTTGCTTCCATCAGAGAAAAGTCATGATAGACCTGATCTTGTTGCACGTGTTTTCAAAGCTAAATTGGAAGAGCTTAAAGATGAAATAGTTCGAAAGAAATTGTTTGGAGATGTTGCTGCCTACGTCTATGTAATAGAATATCAGAAAATAGGTCTTCCTCATGTACATTGGCTTATTATTTTGGCTGGACATCATAAAATTGTATCTCCAAATATGTACGATCATGTCATTTTTGCCGAACTCCCTGATTCTTCTCATCCGTTGTTGCGTGTACGTGGTCAGACATATGATGCATGGCTCTTGTGGGGAAGCGAAGAAAAATAATTCTTGTATGCGAAATGAAGAATGCAAAGATCATTATCCTAAGGATTTTGTACCTATTACTTGTAACAGGGCAAATTCTTATCCCAAGTATAGAAGACGAGATGATGCAAGATCAATTGTTGTTCAAAAGGTCAGGCTTGATAATAGAGATGTTATTCCTCATTGTCCTTATTTATTGGTGAAGTTCGATTGTCATATGAATTTGGAAGTCTGCACTGACATCAAATTGGTTAAATATATGTACAAATATATCTACAAAGGTCACGATAAAATGGCATACAATGTTGTAGCTCGTAACTCTCTTAACAAGTTGGATGAGATACAATCCTACCAAGAAGGTCGTTACATATGTGCTACAGAGGCCTATTGGGGTATATTTGCATTTCCAATGAGTGAGATATATCCTCCTGTTATTGTTATACCAGTGCATTTAGAGAATCATCAACTATTGAGGTTTGGTATTAAGCCTTCACTTGAACAAATTTTAAATAATCCGTTGGCTCGTAAGACAATGTTGACAGAGTTTTTTGCTATGAATGCTTTCGATCCGGATGCAAAACGATTGAATATCTGTCCCTGCTTGCTAAGCATTTGTCCCTCCAATCTGATGCAGCAGTGCATCAATTTCATCCCCGTCCTCCATTTCCAGTTGTAAAGAATAAAATTATAACTTAATTACCAGTATTCCAAAATAATAATGACCCGAAGAAATTGTGAAGAGAAAGAGTAGATCACCTCATCTGGAGTTTGCTTCCCTTGGATAGGACATCCATCAAACAAAAATACAGTAGATATCAAATCCATTGCGCATCTGTCACAATAAACATTCATAAGCTTCTTCAGCTTCGCGTCTCTTCTAATCTTGAAAAATAATTCAGTCCCATCCTACATAATCAAATTAGTTATTTGTTATAAAGCGTATATTCATTGAGAAATATACATAATATTTAAATTCTAATTGAAAATCAAAAAGTCAAAATGATACTTAAATATAAACTATTTTAAGATAATAGGCTTAAATAGAAAGTTTGGTTTTTGTAAAGTTTAGTATCTTCATAATAAACCTAGCATAGAATTAGGCACTACCAAAACATCAAATAGATTAAAATATAAGAAGAATCTGGCCTTTCACTTTCACCCTAATGTAAGGATCGGTAACGCCGGTAACACATGACATAGCTGTAGAGGTTGACATTTTTTTTCACCCCGTGTATATTAGTGGTTGTTCTTCTTTGCTATGGACTATATTTGTAATGAAAAATCCCATCTGCTTGGGTACATATATATATACAACATACAAAAAAAGTTGTGACTGTGTGCAACTGTGACAAAGAAATGTTTAATTTTACAACCACCATTACTGATATTAATTAATTGATTGTGAATAAGAAATTAATGAAATGAAACCCGCTTTCTCTTCTCTTCTCTTCTCTTCTCTAACATCATTTTCAGTGTGTGAGGCGTGTGAGAGGAGAGAAAGAATCTGTAAAAGGAGCCTGTTGCAGCTGCTGATGCTGATGCAGGTTACTCGACATGTTAAGGAAGAAAAAGAAAAAAAAAAGTTTTTGCTTTGGGGTTTGTTCCTGATGCCGTGGTTTACTTGCATTTATCCTGCACTTGCATCAGCCGTGTTTTCTTAATTAGGCCTTCTCTTGATTTCTTCTTAATGGGCCTTCCCCTGGATATAACTCTGGATTCATTGCACATCCGAATATATTATTTTCGAGTTAATGATTATTTATTCTCGTGATATGTATAATATTCAATCTATTCCTTGTAATTTGAAAAAAATTACTTTACCCTCTTTAATTTTGTAAAGTTTTACATTGCCTCCTCCGCATTTTAAAACTAAAAAAATACCAATTGATAAAACTATGCCTTTTATATACTATACCTTAACTCGGTCAACATATAAATATGACATTTTAACCCCTGCATTATTATAAATGTGGCATTTAATTGAAATAAGAAAGTTTTATTGCAAATTTTGTTGTTCTTGTCATAATCTCAATTTTAATGCACGAGAGAGTACATCACAGAATATATGTTCACTGATTTCAAATTTATAAAAGAAAGTCCCTTTTTTGGTAAGTGGTGAGGTGGACAAGAGTGATTTTTTTTTCTCTCTCTTTTAGATGGTGTGTGTGTCTACATCATCAGCATCACGTAACCTTATTTTTTTCAGGTGTAAATATGAATTGTGCTACCGCTGATATTCAGCAAGGAGGTACAATGTCATTTACTCTACTTTTTCAGTTGTCTTATTTGTTTATTACCATTTATTTGCTTCTTATATATATATATATATATATTTTTCTTATTTAGCTGTCTCGGATAATGATGTCCATCGTAAGACAATTCGCAATTTCAAAGAACGTGCTAGATACTATGGTTTGAATATTCTTGAGAAAAATTATTTGTTGTCTAGAAAACGATCCCGTGTTGTCTTGAATCCTATTTTATCTGAAATGTCTCATGGTTGTGAAGGTAAGTAAATTTTTATTCTTGACAATGCGTTTTATTTTTTTTTCAGCTATTTGCTTTTTATGTATTAATGTTCTCATTCTTGATTTGTAGGTTGCGAAAATTGTGCAGTCTCATGCGTACATTATCCAGCATGCTTATCTTCTGCACCTCGTAATCGATTTGAAAATTAACGCATGTTCCTTTGACAAAGTGGATGTTGCCACATGAACCACTTTGTAAATATTGTGGGGCCTTTCGTTTCAGTCGAGAGACAGCTGGTTTTTGTTGTGCTGGTGGACAAGTATGGCTTGCAAAAACGGTTCCTTGTCCAATTTTGTGGTTTTTGTTTACTGATGCTATATCTGAGGTTGCTTGTGAGTTTCGCCGGCGGGTTAGGACGTATAATAATGCATTTGCATTCACTTCTATTGGAATGAGCTTTGATCCAAACTCTTGGTGGGCGCGTGAAGGGATATATGCACTTAAGGTGTTTGGTCAAGTTTCACATTATGTTAATCCAATTGATGGTAGTCCAAATATAACGTTGTTGTTACAACTCTTCTTTCTTGATGCTGTGGAGCAGTTAGATGCTGACCTCCTTAAGCGTAAAGACCTACGTTCAGATGTTATGGCTATGCTTATTAAGTCATTAGCAGATAACCCATACACTAAGTTCTTTAAGCGTCTTAGGTCTTGGGATAATCTTGCAGAAGCACATATTGTTATAAAAACAAATCCTTCTTTAGATCAAAGGAATTGTAATGTGCCTACTGTTGATGAGGTTGCCGGTGTTTGGAAAGATGGCGATGATAAGATTTATAGATCTGAGCGTGATATTCGTGTATATACAAATGGTGGTAGAAGCCTTCGGATGAATTACTATTATAGTTGTTACGATCCGACACAATATCCTTTGTTGTTTCCTCGAGGAGAGCCAGGGTGGCATGCTGGAATTCAAAACATTTTACCACCCTGTGTATATTAGTGGTTGTTCTTTTTTGCTATGGACTATATTTGTAATGAAAAATCCCGTCTGCTTGGCTACATATATATATACAACATACAAAAAAAGTTGTGACTGTGTGCAACTGTGACAAAGAAATGTTTAATTTTACAACCACCATTACTGATATTAATTAATTGATTGTGAATAAGAAATTAATGAAATGAAACCCGCTTTCTCTTCTCTTCTCTTCTCTCCTCTAACATCATTTTCAGTGTGTGAGGCGTGTGAGAGGACAGAAAGAATCTGTAAAAGGAGCCTGTTGCAGCTGCTGATGCTGATGCTGATGCAGGTTACTCGACATGTTAAGGAAGAAAAAGAAAAAAATAAGTTTTTGCTTTGGGGTTTGTTCTTGATGCCGTGGTTTACTTGCATTTATCTTGCACTTGGATCAGCCGTGTTTTCTTAATTGGGCCTTCTCTTGATTTCTTCTTAATCGGCCTTCCCCTGGATATAACTCCGGATTCATTGCACATCCGAATATATTATTTTCGAGTTAATGATAATTTATTCTCGTGATATGTATAATATTCAATCTATTCCTTGTAATTTGAAAAAAATTACTTTACCCTCTTTAATTTTGTAAAATTTTAGATTGCCTCCTCCGCATTTTAAAACTAAAAAAATACCAATTGATAAAACTATCCCTCTTATATACTATACCTTAACTCGGTCAACATATAAATATGACATTTTAACCCCTGCATTATTAAAAATGTGGCATTTAATTGAAATGAGAAAGTTTTATTGCAAATTTTGTTGTTCTTGTCATAATCACAATTTTAATGCACGAGAGAGTACATCACAGAATATATGTTCACTGATTTCAAATTTATAAAAGTAAGTCCCTTTTTTGGTAAGTGGTGAGGTGGACAAGAGTGATTTTTTTTTCTCTCTCTTTTGGATGGTGTGTGTGTCTACATCATCAGCATCACGTGACCTTATTTTTTTCCAGGTGTAAATATGAATTGTGCTACCGCTGATATTCAGCAAGGAGGTACAATGTCATTTACTCTACTTTTTCAGTTGTCTTATTTGTTTATTACCATTTATTTGCTTCTTATATATATATATATATTTTTTTTTTCTTATTTAGCTGTCTCGGATAATGATGTCCATCGTAAGACAATTCGCAATTTCAAAGAACATGCAAGATACTATGGTTTGAATATTCTTGAGAAAAATTATTTGTTGTCTAGAAAACGATCAAGTGCTGTCTTGAATCCTATTTTATCTGAAATGTCTCATGGTTGTGAAGGTAAGTAAATTTTTATTCTTGACAATGCGTTTTATTTTTTTTTCAGCTATTTGCTTTTTATGTATTAATGTTCTCATGCTTGATTTGTAGGTTGCGAAAATTGTGCAGTCTCATGCGTACATTATCCAGCATGCTTATCTTCTGCACCTCGTAATCGATTTGAAAATTAACCCATGTTCCTTTGACAAAGTGGATGTCGCCACCTGAACCACTTTGTAAATATTGTGGGTCCTTTCGTTTCAGTCGAGAGACAGCTGGTTTTTGTTGTGCTGGTGGACAAGTATGGCTTGCAAAAACGGTTCCTTGTCCAATTTTGTGGTTTTTGTTTACTGATGCTATATCTGAGGTTGCTTGTGAGTTTCGCCGGCGGGTTAGGACGTATAATAATGCATTTGCATTCACTTCTATTGGAATGAGCTTTGATCCAAACTCCTGGTGGGCGCGTGAAGGGATATATGCACTTAAGGTGTTTGGTCAAGTTTCACATTATGTTAATCCAATTGATGGTAGTCCAAATATAACGTCGTTGTTACAACTCTTCTTTCTTGATGCTGTGGAGCAGTTAGATGCTGACCTCCTTAAGCGTAAAGACCTACGTTCAGATGTTATGGCTATGCTTATTAAGGCATTAGCAGATAACCCATACACTAAGTTCTTTAAGCGTCTTAGGTCTTGGGATAATCTTGCAGAAGCACATATTGTTATAAAAACAAGTCCTTCTTTAGATCAAAGGAATTGTAATGTGCCTACTGTTGATGGGGTTGCCGGTGTTTGGAAAGATGGCGATGATAAGATTTATAGATCAGAGCGTGATATTCGTGCATATACAAATGGTGGTAGAAGCCTTCGGATGAATTACTATTATAGTTGTTATGATCCGACACAATATCCTTTGTTGTTTCCTCGAGGAGAGCCAGGGTGGCATGCTGGAATTCAAAAGATTATACCACCCTGTGTATATTAGTGGTTGTTCTTTTTTGCTATGGACTATATTTGTAATGAAAAATCCCGTCTGTTTGGCTACATATATATATACAACATACAAAAAAAGTTGTGACTGTGTGCAACTGTGACAAAGAAATGTTTAATTTTACAACCACCATTACTGATATTAATTAATTGATTGTGAATAAGAAATTAATGAAATGAAACCCGATTTCTCTTCTCTTCTCTTCTCTCCTCTAACATCATTTTCAGTGTATGAGGCGTGTGTGAGGAGAGAAAGAATCTGTAAAAGGAGCCTGTTGTAGCTGCTGATGCTGATGCTGATGCAGGTTACTCGACATGTTAAGGAAGAAAAAGAAAAAAAAAAGTTTTTGCTTTGGGGTTTGTTCCTGATGCCGTGGTTTACTTGCATTTATCCTGCACTTGGATAAGCGGTGTTTTCTTAATTGGGCCTTCTCTTGATCTCTTCTTAATGGGCCTTCCCCTGGATATAACTCTGGATTCATTGCACATCCGAATATATTATTTTCGAGTTAATGATAATTTATTCTCGTGATATGTATAATATTCAATCTATTCCTTGTAATTTGAAAAAAATTACTTTACCCTCTTTAATTTTGTAAAGTTTTACATTGCCTCCTCCACATTTTAAAACTAAAAAAAATACCAATTGATAAAACTATCCCTCTTATATACTATACCTTAACTCGGTCAACATATAAATATGACATTTTAACCCCTGCATTATTATAAATGTGGCATTTAATTGAAATGAGAAAGTTTTATTGCAAATTTTGTTGTTCTTGTCATAATCACAATTTTAATGCACGAGAGAGTACGTCACAGAATATATGTTCACCGATTTCAAATTTATAAAAGAAAGTCCCTTTTTTGGTAAGTGGTGAGGTGGACAAGAGTGATTTTTTTTTCTCTCTCTTTTGGATGGTGTGTGTGTCTACATCATCAGCATCACGTGACCTTGTTTTTTTCAGGTGTAAATATGATTGTGCTAACGCTGATATTCAGCAAGGAGGTACAATGTCATTTACTCTACTTTTTCAGTTGTCTTATTTGTTTATTACCATTTATTTGCGTCTTATATATATATATATATATATATTTTTTCTTATTTAGCTGTCTCGGATAATGATGTTCATCCTAAGACAATTCGCAATTTCAAAGAACGTGCTAGATACTATGGTTTGAATATTCTTGAGAAAAATGATTTGTTGTCTAGAAAACGATCCCATGCTGTCTTGAATCCTATTTTATCTGAAATGTCTCATTGTTGTGAAGGTAAGTAAGTTTTTATTCTTGACAATGTGTTTTATTTTTTTTCAGCTATTTGTTTTTTATGTATTAATGTTCTCATGCTTGATTTGTAGGTTGCGAAAATTGTGCAGTCTCATGCGTACATTATCCAGCATGCTTATCTTCTGCACCTCGTAATCGATTTGAAAATTAACGCATGTTCCTTTGACAAAGTGGATGTTGCCACCTGAACCACTTTGTAAATATTGTGGGCCCTTTCGTTTCAGTCGAGAGATATCTGGTTTTTGTTTTGCTGGTGGAGAAGTATGGCTTGCAAAAACGGTTCCTTGTCCAATTTTGTGGTTTTTGTTTACTGATGCTATATCTGAGGTTGCTTGTGAGTTTCGCCGGCGGGTTAGGACGTATAATAATGCATTTGCATTCACTTCTATTGGAATGAGCTTTGATCCAAACTCTTGGTGGGCGCGTGAAGGGATATATGTACTTAAGGTGTTTGGTCAGGTTTCACATTATGTTAATCCAATTGATGGTAGTCCAAATATAACGTCGTTGTTACAACTCTTCTTTCTTGATGCTGTGGAGCAGTTAGATGCTAACCTCCTTAAGCGTAAAGACCTACGTTCAGATGTTATGGCTATGCTTATTAAGACATTAGCAGATAACCCATACACTAAGTTCTTTAAGCTTCTTAGGTCTTGGGATAATCTTGCAGAAGCACATATTGTTATAAAAACAAGTCCTTCTTTAGATCAAAGGAATTGTAATGTGCCTATTGTTGATTAGGTTGTCGGTGTTTGGAAAGATGGCGATGAGAAGATTTATAGATCATAGCGTGATATTCGTGTATATACAGATGGTGGTAGAAGCCATCGGATGAATTACTATTATAGTTGTTATGATCCGACACAATATCCTTTGTTGTTTCCTCGAAGAGAGCCAGGGTGGCATGCTGGAATTCAAAAGATTATACCTGAACATATTTCTAAGATAATAACTTTGGACTTAAGTGTACTAAGGAGGTTATACCTAATGTTGCTGTTGCACATAGTGCTGATGAGATTATTGCCGCCGAGGAACATGGTAAGTATATTATATTATATATTTTTTAAATCAATATATATGGCTTCTTCTTATATAATAAATATAGAACTGATTGTAATATTTATTTATATTGGATACAAAATACTCACACAAATAAATAAATATTTTTCATAGTATTGCCTACATCAGTAAAGTTTAAATACAGAGACATAAAATATAAACTTACAGCTGCTGTAATGTAGTATTGTTAACATACTGCCAATGAAAATTACAAAATTAGGCATACAACATTAGAGAAGGTGTCGAAGATTTATGTAATGCCTCGTAGCATTCATTTATATATGTGACAGAGCCTCATTACTTAGATATTACATCTGCCATTTATTAATATCGAGGCATTAATGTATTATTTATTTGGAATAACAGGACGTACAATAACATTTTAGACAAATCATAAATTATTTTTTAATCAGCAATGTCAAGATTGAAACATATAAATAGAACTAGGCACTATAAAGTATGTTCTTATCTTACATATTTTATCTTTTCCCTAATGTTTTTGGTTTTAATTTTTGAATAAATATATTTGTGAGTACTAATTTTGCCTAAAAGATTTCGTGGCATTTTTTTCAGGACTTCCACAGAATAAGAGGGCTCGTAATAATGTGTCATGCCGGGAATATTATTGTTACAAAGCTCAGATTCGTCGTCATGATAATTCTTACTTGTTGCATTCTGGTCGGCTTGGTCATCAGTTTATTATAGATATGTATATCAAATTAGAGTCATCTCGTCTTGATTACTATAAATCAGAGCAGTTTCAGAAAGAAGTTCGCACGGAGTCTTACCAAGGAATTATTGACAGCCTTCTTATAGATGGTCAAGTTGATCCTTCTCAGATAGGCCAAAAGGTTATTTTACCTTCTTCTTTCATTGGTGGTCCTAGAGATATGCGCAGACGCTATGTAAATGCTATGGCCTTGGTGCAAAAGTATGGAAAGCATGATTTATTCTTGACCATGACGTGTAATCCATAATGGAAAGGGATCCAAGATAATTTGCTTCCATCAGAGAAAAGTCATGATAGACCTGATCTTGTTGCACGTGTTTTCAAAGCTAAATTGGAAGAGCTTAAAGATGAAATAGTTCGAAAGAAATTGTTTGGAGATGTTGCTGCCTACGTCTATGTAATAGAATATCAGAAAATAGGTCTTCCTCATGTACATTGGCTTATTATTTTGGCTGGACATCATAAAATTGTATCTCCAAATATGTACGATCATGTCATTTTTGCCGAACTCCCTGATTCTTCTCATCCGTTGTTGCGTGTACGTGGTCAGACATATGATGCATGGCTCTTGTGGGGAAGCGAAGAAAAATAATTCTTGTATGCGAAATGAAGAATGCAAAGATCATTATCCTAAGGATTTTGTACCTATTACTTGTAACAGGGCAAATTCTTATCCCAAGTATAGAAGACGAGATGATGCAAGATCAATTGTTGTTCAAAAGGTCAGGCTTGATAATAGAGATGTTATTCCTCATTGTCCTTATTTATTGGTGAAGTTCGATTGTCATATGAATTTGGAAGTCTGCACTGACATCAAATTGGTTAAATATATGTACAAATATATCTACAAAGGTCACGATAAAATGGCATACAATGTTGTAGCTCGTAACTCTCTTAACAAGTTGGATGAGATACAATCCTACCAAGAAGGTCGTTACATATGTGCTACAGAGGCCTATTGGGGTATATTTGCATTTCCAATGAGTGAGATATATCCTCCTGTTATTGTTATACCAGTGCATTTAGAGAATCATCAACTATTGAGGTTTGGTATTAAGCCTTCACTTGAACAAATTTTAAATAATCCGTTGGCTCGTAAGACAATGTTGACAGAGTTTTTTGCTATGAATGCTTTCGATCCGGATGCAAAACGATTGAATATCTGTCCCTGCTTGCTAAGCATTTGTCCCTCCAATCTGATGCAGCAGTGCATCAATTTCATCCCCGTCCTCCATTTCCAGTTGTAAAGAATAAAATTATAATTTAATTACCAGTATTCCAAAATAATAATGACCCGAAGAAATTGTGAAGAGAAAGAGTAGATCACCTCATCTGGAGTTTGCTTCCCTTGGATACGACATCCATCAAACAAGAATACAGTAGATATCAAATCCATTGCGCATCTGTCACAATAAACATTCATAAGCTTCTTCAGCTTCGCGTCTCTTCTAATCTTGAAAATTCAGTCCCATCCTACAAAATCAAATTAGTTATTTGTTATAAAGCGTATATTCATTGAGAAATATACATAATATTTAAATTCTAATTGAAAATCAAAAAGTCAAAATGATACTTAAATATAAACTATTTTAAGATAATAGGCTTAAATAGAAAGTTTGGTTTTTGTAAAGTTTAGTATCTTCATAATAAACCTAACATAGAATTACGCACTGCCAAAACATCAAATAGATTAAAATATAAGAAGAACCTGGCCTTTCACTTTCACCCTAATGTAAGGATCGGTAACGCCGGTAACACATGACATAGCGGTAGAGGTTGACATTTTTTTCACCCCGTGTATATTAGTGGTTGTTCTTTTTTGCTATGGACTATATTTGTAATGAAAAATCCCGTCTGCTTGGCTACATATATATATACAACATACAAAAAAAGTTGTGACTGTGTGCAACTGTGACAAAGAAATGTTTAATTTTACAACCACCATTACTGATATTAATTAATTGATTGTGAATAAGAAATTAATGAAATGAAACCCGCTTTCTCTTCTCTTCTCTTCTCTCCTCTAACATCATTTTCAGTGTGTGAGGCGGGTGAGAGGAGAGAAAGAATATGTAAAAGGAGCCTATTGCAGCTGCTGATGCTGATGCTGATGCTGATGCAGGTTACTCGACATGTTAAGGAAGAGAAAGAAAAAAAAAAGTTTTTGCTTTGGGGTTTGTTCCTGATGCCGTGGTTTACTTGCATTTATCCTGCACTTGGATCAGCCGTGTTTTCTTAATTGGGCCTTCTCTTGATTTCTTCTTAATGGGCCTTCCCCTGGATATAACTCCGGATTCATTGCACATCCGAATATATTATTTTCCAGTTAATGATAATTTATTCTCGTGATATGTATAATATTCAATCTATTCCTTGTAATTTGAAAAAAATTACTTTACCCTCTTTAATTTTGTAAAGTTTTACATTGCCTCCTCCGCATTTTAAAACTAAAAAAATACCAATTGATAAAACTATCCCTCTTATATACTATACCTTAACTCGGTCAACATATAAATATGACATTTTAACCCCTGCATTATTATAAATGTGGCATTTAATTGAAATGAGAAAGTTTTATTGCAAATTTTGTTGTTCTTGTCATAATCACAATTTTAATGCACGAGAGAGTACGTCACAGAATATATGTTCACTGATTTCAAATTTATAAAAGAAAGTCCCTTTTTTGGTAAGTGGTGAGGTGGACACGAGTGATTTTTTTTTCTCTCTCTTTTGGATGATGTGTGTGTCTACATCATCAGCATCACGTGACCTTGTTTTTTCAGGTGTAAATATGAATTGTGCTACCGCTGATATTCAACAAGGAGGTACAATGTCATTTACTCTACTTTTTCAGTTGTCTTATTTGTTTATAACCATTTATTTGCTTCTTATATATATTTTTTTTTTCTTATTTAGCTGTCTCGGATAATGATGTCTATCGTAAGACAATTCGCAATTTCAAAGAACGTGCTAGATACTATGGTTTGAATATTCTTGAGAAAAATGATTTGTTGTCTAGAAAACGATCCCGTGCTGTCTTGAATCCTATTTTATCTGAAATGTCTCATGGTTGTGAAGGTAAGTAAATTTTTATTCTTGACAATGCGTTTTATTTTTTTTTCAGCTATTTGCTTTTTATGTATTAATGTTCTCATGCTTGATTTGTAGGTTGCGAAAATTGTGCAGTCTCTTGCAAAAACGGTTCCTTGTCCAATTTTGTGGTTTTTGTTTACTGATGCTATATCTAAGGTTGCTTGTGAGTTTCGCCGGCGGGTTAGGACGTATAATAATGCATTTGCATTCACTTCTATTGGAATGAGCTTTGATCCAAACACTTGGTGGGCGCGTTAAGGGATATATGTACTTAAGGTGTTTGGTCAGGTTTCACATTATGTTAATCCAATTGATGGTAGTCCAAATATAACGTCGTTGTTACAACTCTTCTTTCTTGATGCTATGGAGCAGTTAGATGCTGACATCCTTAAGCGTAAAGACCTACGTTCAGATGTTATGGCTATGCTTATTAAGGCATTAGCAGATAACCCATACACTAAGTTCTTTAAGCGTCTTAGGTCTTGGGATAATCTTGCAGAAGCACATATTGTTATAAAAACAAGTCCTTCTTTAGATCAAAGGAATTGTAATGTGCCTACTGTTGATGAGGTTGCCGGTGTTTGGAAAGATGGCAATGAGAAGATTTATAGATCAGAGCGTGATATTCGTGTATATACAGATGGTGGTAGAAGCCTTCGGATGAATTACTATTATAGTTGTTATGATCCGACACAATATCCTTTGTTGTTTCCTCGAGGAGAGCCAGGGTGGCATGTTGGAATTCAAAAGATTATACCTGAACATATTTCTAAGATAAATAACTTTGGACTTAAGTGTACTAATGAGGTTATACCTAATGTTGTTGCTGCACATAGTGCTGATGAGATTATTGCCGCCGAGGAACATGGTACGTATATTATATTATATATTTTTAAAAACAATATTTATGGCTTCTTCTTATATAATAAATATAAACCTGATTGTAATATTTGTTTATATTGGATACAAAATACTCACACAAATAAATAAATATTTTTCATAGTATTGCCTACATCAGTAAAGTTTAAATACAGAGACATAAAATATAAACTTACAGCTTTTGTAATGTAGTATTGTTAACATACTGCCAATGAAAATTACAAAAGTAGGCTTACAACATTAGAGAAGGTGTCGAAGATTTATGTAATGCCTCGTAGCATTCATTTATATATGTGACAGAGCCTCATTACTTAGATATTACATCTGCCATTTATTAATATCTAGGCATTAATGTATTATTTATTTGGAATAACAGGACGTACAATAACATTTTAGACAAATCATAAATTATTTTTTAATCAGCAATGTCAAGTTGAAACATATAAATAGAACTAGGCACTATAAAGTATGTTCTTATCTTACATATTTTATCTTTTCACTACTGTTTTTGGTTTTAATTTTTAAATAAATATATTTGTGAGTACTAATTTTGCCTAAAAATTTTCGTGGCAATTTTTTTCAGGACTTCAACAGAATAAGAGGGCTCGTAATAATGTGTCATGCCGGGAATATTATTGTTACAAAGCTCAGATTCGTCGTCATGATAATTCTTACTTGTTGCATTCTGGTCGGCTTGGTCATCAGTTTATTATAGATATGTATATCAAATTAGAGTCATCTCGTCTTGATTACTATAAAATGTATTTTATTGGTTTATATGACCATTTCAGTTCATTAATGCTTAATCATTGTGCATTTTAATTTTGTACACACTTACCATGTTTAAATACTTCTGTGTACAAACATAAAAAAAAAACTTACTCCATGCATACCATAGCAAATCACTTAATCTGGGCAACAACTCCACGCATTCGCGTGGAGCCACTAGCCTAGTATATATATATATATATATATATATATATATATATATATATATATATATATATATATATATTATGTTTTATTAAAATAGGTAACATTAATAATATTTTACCACCGATTTAAAAGATAATAATTAATAATTCATTCATAGTTTTATTTTTATTCATATTTTCATCAAAAACATGAATATTCATTAAAAAAGTTTGTTCATGTCAACTAGATTAAATAAAATCATAAATTAATAATCTTGTTTTAGGAAAAAGTATTTATGTATATTTTTAAAGTGAAGATTTTATTAAATCCGAAAAAAATCCAATATCCGATCGAATAAGACCAAGATTCGTTCGAGATATTTAGATCCGAGCAAGAATTTGAATTCGATCCAATATAAATTGTGACGGCCCGGCTCTGCGGGTCCGTCGAATAACAGTCAAAAAATTATTATTATTTTGAAAATGTGTTAAAATATCGAAACTTTTTTTTTTATAAAACAGAAACGATAAATTAAAAGGTTTAAAGCGGAAGCGGTTTTAATCAAAATAAGAACAATTTAAATTATTAAGTTTTTTGTGACGAGAATAAAATCAATTTTCCATAGTAGATGTTTAAAGCGGAAGCATTTAGTCACAAAATATCAAAATATTTGAACAAAATTAACCGAAAGAGATAAATAAGTAATTTATGAAAATCTTGTATCTTTTATGAAAATATAAATCAACTTTAACGATTCAAATATTCTAAGCAAGGTCTTAAACAAAATCGAGAAAGAACATAAATCAATAATAAAATGTAACTACTCTCCCAAATACTAGGGTGGGATTGCAACCATGATGACCTAACCGCAACTGGACTATTATTTTCCAGAACACCTGAAACTGAAAAGAATGAAACATGGAACGCATAAGTTGATCGTCCAACTTAGTGAGGCTGTGTGCGAAATTTGCATGGTAATGCGTGTATGCAACATATTATATAACATGAGCATGTTATCAAGCAAATTAAGCATATATTCAAGACGGAAGAAACACGGAATTCACATAACCAAGAATTGCTGATGCCGTCCTCCACTTACCCTCCATCCTATGTCTGATGTCCATCCAAACACACCGAGTAAGGAGCGACCTTACTATCTGAAGTGCATCGACATGTCTTTGCCAAAGTTTGTCCTTACTCCCCAAGTGTTCCTCCCCACTTGGATTGTAAGGCCAGGCCTACGGGTAACCGTGATAATCCTGCCGGCCCTTGACGGCCAGGTTGGCATCGGGTCCATATACCAATCAAAAGGGGCCCACACAAAATCGAAAACAAACGGAAACACAAAATCGGAAACAGACGGAAACATAACATATCAAACATATTTAACATATTATCAACATTTAACAACTTATCAAATGCAAATTTTGGGTATCATGATAATTTAGTAAAATATATTCGCAACTAGTAGATTTGGATGTAGTATGCATTGGATTATCATGTTGATATACTAAGGATTTCATGCGAGTAATGTCGACGTAACAAGTCCAATATCTTTGTAACAACATGCAATAGAAATTATAATATAACACATGCTTTGATTATTAAGAGCATAAGTAAATGTTTGACTCGATCTACTAGCACATCGGACCGACTACAAATTCAACACATAACGCTCACCTTTGTCGCTTAGTATAGCGACTAAAACTCCACAAATGAAGCGTATCCGAAACCTGAGCAAGTACGTATACGACTTAGAATGTATCTAACAACCTTAATGAAAATCCTACACAAGGATTTCTTAAACTAATACATCGCACAAAAGTGCTTTGAACTTACGACATCACTTCAATTAAGAGTAATTATTTTCAAAACTCAAAATACTAATTACATAAAACAGCGCCAAAACAGCAAATTTTTTCCTTCATTTTCCAGATTTACAAAACAGCCCCAAAACTTTTGAAAACATCCATTTTTGCAAAAATTTGGAACAAACTTTAAATCAAATGCTTTTTAACTAAACCCATATCGAAAATCAAATAAAAACAGAGTATTAAGTATCTTGTTACTTCAAAAATCAAAGCTTTAAAAATCCCACAAGTTTAAAAATTTTAAAAAATACCCTTATGGTTTTGAAAACTTAAGATAATCAACTTTCTTGAAAAATAATTCAAGGTCCAAGCATCTAAGCAATATTTAAAAATAATTAAGCATAATTTCACTATAAAACTGAGATTAAAAATAAGTTTTAATAACTTTTCACCAACTAACATTGAGAAACAAAAAGTTCTTTAATCATAATTTTTCTTCGGAAAAATTTACAAATTTTCAATCTTAAAACAAAAGTGAACAAAGCTCTACATCAAATCAAATAATCAAAAGTTTATAAAAGTAACTATAAAAACAGCGACTAAACAGCGGCTTTGCCCCCTTATTTTCGGATTTACAAAAATAACCCCAAAAGTTTCAAAAACTCCCTTTTTGCAAACAAACTCGGAGCAACTTTAAAACAAATAATTTTTAAGTAAACCCATACCAAATATCAAACAAAAATAGAGATTTTCAGTCCATTTTTACTCCAAAAAAAATATCACAGCCCTAACCCTTAAACTTTAAAAACCTTTCAAAAATACCCCCAAAGTTTTGAAATTTAACAACATTAACTTTCTTACAAAAATAAATCAAGATCCAAACATATAAGCAATATCTAAACAAAACCAAAGTGAAGTCACATTAAATATCTTATATAAAATTAAACTTAACAACTTTTCACAAAAACTACATGGATAAACTAAAGTTCTTCAATATATACTTTGAAGAAAAGAAAGTAAAATCACAAATATTAAAGAACACATGCATAGACGGATTTTTACCCAAAGCAACGAAGGAGATGAAGCTCTCTTCGTTTTCAGACCTCCGAAGGTGGTGGTGATGGCTCCGGTGGCAGTGGTGGCGGCTCCGGTGGTGGTTCATAACAAAAGCCCTCAAATCCTTACTTTTCACCAATTTCTGACGACTTCCGATTCAGTCCGGGTGATCCAAACGACGATCCGAACGGACAATATGTAGCCCCATGTGTGTAGGACCTTCACGCAAAATTTGGGCATGATCCAACGGTGGACGAAGACGGGATGGTCGAAAAACCGAGGCTGTGCTGAGTATATCCGAAAATCCTCTTTCTAAATGTGTTTTCTCTTTCCCTCTCTATATCTAAGTATTTTAAGTTGTAAAGAAGATAAAGTGGGTTTGAGGGAGATATTTATTGGACTAAGAAATCAGATTTTTAATGTATATACACATATACATACAATATGAGAATATAGGAGTATTATTACGCCACATTTTCCACCAATGCATGTCAACCTTGGGTGGATGAGTTTATCTACCCAAGGGCATGCTTGACAGCCCTAGGAGTGTGCAAGGAGAGAAAATGATTACTCTCCTGCAGAAAATCTGCAACTTGGGGCAAATTTGCACTTTGCCCCCTGAAGTTTTGAGAAAGTGCATTTTTGCCCCCAAAAATAAAATTTTCGCGCAACCAAGCCCAAAAATTTCAAAAAGGTCTTAATATTATTCTAAAGTAACTTTATATTTTTGAATTATTTTAAAGTTCATAAGGTCACAAGATTTAATTAAATTGTATATTTTAGTTCAAATAATGCTTAACTTCAAAAATAAAACGTGGCACATAAAATTGGGTTAAAAAATCCAATCAAAAGGGTCCGAAATTTTTGGGGCGTTACATAAATAATGCCAGAGATGGGTCGAACTTCATCTAACCTAAATCTGACCCAATTGACAACCCTACTTTAACTAATTTAATAATTATTAGGTAACATGGGGCTATCAATTGGGCTATTGTAGTTGGACAACCCAGAAGCCCAAAATTGATGGAAGGAGAACATTTTAATAGGCGAATCTGGGCCACCCAAGTCCTAAGAACAGGCTGTTGTAAAAGAATAACTTACGAAGATTTTTAAGGATATTTCTTTTGAACTGGCCTTTCCTAAAAAATGGGGTTTTTTGGCAAGGTGCATATAAACCCAACTTCGACAGCAGAAGAAAGTTGGTATGAGTTAGGATTGTAGTGGAGCAGATTTTAATACGGATCCTGTCGGAATCCGACTTGGTTTATTATATTTTTTATTCGATAAAAAGTCAGACTCCATTACGAAGATCTAATATATAGATAATGTTTTACACTTGAACAACATTTATGTAGGGCTGTCAATGGGCCGGACTCGGATCGGATCAGGACAGATCCGGATCCAAGTCCAATTTTCTTTCCTTCTATTCGGATCCGGATCCGGATCCGAGCGGCTCTTCAAAAGTAGTAACCGGATCCGAATCCGGTGGATATCCCGGATCCGGATAAATTATCCGGATCCATTTAGCATTTTTAGCAATAAATTTTTTTTTTCATTTTCCTTCAAATCACTTGTAGATGCCACCACCATGAATTAAAAATGTAATATTTTACTTATTTCATCATGACTATTGTTAGAAAATTGTAAAAAGATGAAATATGATAGACAAATATAAACGATAAGAATTTGAAATGAATAAAAAAAGATAGAAATTGGGAAAAAAAGAAGAAAACCCAATAATGGAATAGAAGAAAAAAATTGGACGAAAAAGTAGAGGGAAGATGGCGGCTACTACATAGATGAATGATTTTGTTTTTTATTTTTCTTATTAAATAGCATAAATTAATATTATTTTGGCCCGATTAGTTACCAGGTCAGTCCAACAACACCTCTCATGCATTTTTTTTTAAGATTATTTTTAATATAGTAAAAAATTTAGTGGAACATAAATAGTTTTATTTTTTTCCTCAAAAAAAAATTTGTTTTATCTTAATTTTGGTTTAAATATATAATATATAAACAACATATAGTAATATATATCGGATACGGATCTGTAACGGACCGGATCAGTCTAGATCCATATTCGCTCCATATAATTCGGATTACGGATCTTCTTAATCGGATCGGGTCCATCGGATCACTAATCGGACAATTATCCTAATAAATCGGACCGGATTCGGATCGGATCCGTTATTTCTAAGTTTAATTAAAAATCTCAATTACAATACCAATTCTTTTCTTTAGCTTCTTATTTAGATTAAACTCAACTGAAATTCATTTTACACTTATTTAAAATTACGGGATATTACAATAAGTGAAATGAGTTAATCATGAAAAGTTTAACTCGATGGAATATCATAAATGTAGGGCTGTCAATGGGGCGGAGTGTCATACTATAGTAGAAGATGAAAGGGAAGATTTATCAACTCGTCAACTTTTGTGAATTTTAGTGTAGCTTGATAAGTATATAATCCCCATATTAAGTGGATCGAGTAATTAGATAAAGTAAACTTATGCTTGTGCTAGTCCAATAAATTCAAATAAAATTAAATTATAATTAGGTCAATAATATAAAACTCAAAACTGCTCAGTTAACTTGAATATAAGTAAATAGATAATTGGAGATAAAACAACTCACAATTTAGCAGAACTCAAGGAATTAATTGATTTTAAGTAAATTTAAATTATAGCTACATGAAATATAAGGAATCAAACAGTAATGGGGAATAATAGAGTTGAGTTGGCTGGAATCATGGTGGCATTGATGGTGGTGGCGGCAGCAGACGGAGCGGCGGCGGTAGCTAGGGTTTCTGGAGAAGATGATGGGTTAGGGTTTGGGATGTGTTAATTGGGCCTGAGTATTTGGTTTGGGTTTGGAATTGGACCAATTGGTATTGAAAATCCCAATTAAACGCAATTTTAATTGGGCTTGTGTTTTGAGCTCAGTATTTGCTGGTTGGATTTTAGTTATCTTACTGTTTTAGGCTTTCGTACCTAGGCTAGTTTAATTAATTTGGAATGAGACAATTGAGTTGAATTGTATTTTATTGGACAAATACTAAGGACCCGAACTGATTTTAGAAATTTAAGAGAAGGCTCAATTATAATAATATATGGTTAATTAACTAACTTCGAGTTCTATTAAACTAGAATTAATTAATAACTTTAATACCTACATATATTTGAATGAGTAAGTTGAGAATTAATATCTACAAAAGATGATTATCGATTCATATTATTTAGAAGACTTTTAGCTAACTTGTAATATTAATATAATAATCAAGTTTAATTTTCTACTAAATTATTTAGATACGATCAATAGTTGACCTAAGTATATAACTATATCTAAGTAACTAATTATTGTTATATTTTACTCTAGTTACTTTAGTAGGTAACAATCAATGGTTTACTATAATAAGCTCATTAAGTAATTAGTAAACTATTATATGATACAATTCCATTCATAAAACTTTAGTATTGGGTTTGAAAGTTAATTAAATGGTTAATTAATAAAAACATGAAATAACAAATCGAGAATGCTGAAGTTAGCTAGTTGATAAAGAATGTTTTGTTTTAGTTAATCACTTATCTTTTCTATGTGTACAAGAGTTTCAAATAATTAATAAGATAATTAGGTTAGGTATAAGTAAGATAAGGTCCATAGTCTTATATAATTTAGAAGAAAATCATTAAACTTGGTTAGGCTTAAAACAACCGTGAATTTGTCAACAGTATATCAATTAACTAAATTAAAGGACTTGTATAAATATTAATAATTAGAACGTAGATAGAATTTAAGGATACTTGATGGTGGAATTATAATTCATATTATTGGAACGTCGTATAGGTAATTTGGGACTAGCCAACATATGATCATCAGACTATTGAGTCAAGACGTGAAATGATTCAGTTTGAGGTCATTCCTCTATCGAGCCATTCCAGAAGGTGAACTCGATAACGTGTCATGAGGATCATTGTCTACTGTTGAGAAACGTATATAGCCTGAGAACGGTGAGCGCCTCAATAAAACATTTGTAAAACTGAAAGAGCTTCAAAAGAAAATCATATCATATATATGCATTTTGCATTTGAAATGATTATGATTGTTATATCCATGTTTGTAAATATTGTGATGCTCGCAATATGTACTACTTGTTCATAGTAGATCTGATAAACCTATACATGTCTGCGTTGCTCACGGTACATGGTAATTGTTAGAAATTACTTGGTTATAGTTGGGCGCTCGTCTGCTCTCGCTTGATGGTATTCTCTGGATAATTTTGGGTAGCTGGGGACTACAGAGTTACCAGAGCTCTGCCATTGGCCGGACTCACAAACCAGGGATTAGAGCCCCTTGGAGAGTGACTCACCTTCTTCGGCTAAGACATGTCTGTCAATTTTATAGGGAAAGGTAGCATCTTATCCCTCATCTAACTGGCGTTCTAACTATTGATCCCTCCCCTGATCGTTCCATATCCTTTTGAGGTGCAGTTGTTGTTTAGCCCGTATTGACGGGCAATTGAACGTGATCTCATCTGTATTATTAATGTATTTATTATACTATTGTGGATTGGCTTTGCAATTTAATAGGTAGTACATGGATTTCTAAATCGTTTCTTGCATAAAACTCAATTGCACCCTTGCACTGGCCTAGCTAAGTTGTTTTTGCAACTTACGCTTTCAAATAAATACTCTTTCAGAATCTTACCGAAGAGCATGATGGACCACATCAGACTAAGGAATTTCAGTTGGGCGTCTAAAATAGAGTATCTAGAATTCGTCAGGTGAAGGTTGGGTTTGTAATGAGAAGTTTTAATGTAATAAGTTAGTTGGGAGAATCATTCTATTGTAATAGATAGTTAGAGCTCTGAACTGCATATATTGGAAATTTATAATGGTTATATTAATATTATTTTATTCATAGCAAGCAGGTGCCGGTTTCGGTCGTTACACTTATCATTTAGATGAATATTGTATCTAGCAATATGAACTAATTTTGATACATCCATATTAATTATACTATTTTCAACGTAATCTGTTAAACCAATTCAATTAAGTAATTAAACGTATCGAGAGTTAATATTTTCAGTGGTGGAGTTTAATGGAATATGAAGAAAACTTGAACATGTGATCTAAGTTAATAAAAATGTAACTTTAACAAACATGTTCTATAAAAAATGTATTTTAGTTAATATTAAAAGTAGTAATTTAATTGGATCCGAAAAAATCTTAAACTCCACTGAATTCAGACAAAATCTGATGAATCCAACCCAAATTTGATCTAATATAACCCACGTAGAATCTCAATGAGGCCTAATCCAACCCATTAACAAACCTAGTAAGTGGGGAGTTTTGTATAGACACCGTAAAATAATGAGAGTGATATTTAGACTCCAATATTTTACCCAAGTTGATTAAAATTAAATAAATGTACTAATTTTGAAGATTTAAATTGTGAATAAATGTGGAAGGTTGGTCATATTAATAAACGGGATTATTACATTTTTGGTGCCACAACTATAGTCCACTTGCGTTTCTACCCCATAACTTTTTGGGCTGGCACATTTGGTGCCACAACTTCAACATCAGTGGCAATTTTGGTGCCAATTGAGGCACAATTTCATAATTGGCCCGAATTCCCCCATCTGCGGGCCATGTGACATGAAAAATGGGAATTTTGACCATTCAACGTCTTTTTCATTCAAAAAAAATATCAAAATTCAAAATCCTAACTTTTCCTATAAAATTCACCAAACATTTCCTTAATTAAATTGTTACCCGCCTTCTTCTACTTCCCCAAATAAAAACATCCAAGTAGCCTAAAATAATTTTTCATGTCACATAGCCCGCAGATGGGGGAATTTCGGGCCAATTTTGAAATTTTGTCTCAATTGGCACCAAAATTGCTACTGATGTTGAAGTTGTGGCACAAAATGTGCCAGCCCGAAAAGTTACGGGGTAGAAACGCCAGTGAGCTATAGTTGTGGCACCAAAAATGCAATAATCCCATTAATAAACCAACAACCTAACTTTGAGTTGAATACCTATATGAGAGGAAACAACAATATTAGAATTCAATGTATCAAATTTCGACCTTCTAATAACACTAATATAGTAGAAAATGAGTTATGTTCATCCTTTTCCTTTTAAATTTTTACAGAAAATTAAAACAAAGAACTTTGTGACTAATTTAGGGGGGAAGAGTGGAGATGAAATGTGTGAGGCCCAAAATTTTTGCTTCTGTACAAACAAGAAGAATTTTGGACCAAACATTTTCCCTCCACTCTTGCCAAATGATAAAGAAATGATACAAAATAGAAAGATGACAGACACCCATGAATTTCAAAATATCTAATCTCATTTGAGAAAAGAAAAATTATATATTATTTTTATGGTCCTAACATAAGAGAATAGTATTTTAAATTTTTTGAATTATTAAGTACCACAATTTTGCATTTTTATTGAGGTATGTGAAGGTTTGTTTGTTTTGTTTTTAAGAAAGAATTTTAGTGCTATCTGAAATCAACCAATCTTTTATTTTCGAGAATTTGCTTATCTTAAAATTTTTCTCTCAATTCTAAAAGAACAAACTCTTCTTAAAAATTATTTAACTCATATCTAGAACAGAACACATACAAACTTTACTAACTTGACAAAAAATAAGATATTGGTTATCCTTCGGGGTTTTTGCACTTTATACCCCCAAAACAAGAGAAATAGAAATTTTGCACTCCTAAAAAATAGATGTAGCACTTTGCACCCCCAAAAGATGAACAATTCAGCACTTTGCACCCTCTCTTATTTTCCGGCAAAGTTGACCATCAGAATAAAAAAACCTAAGGGCAAAATAGGTAATTCATGTTTGGATCTTTGGCAGTTTGCACCCCCGAAACATAATTAGCACTTAACACCCTCGAATGAAGAACAACTCAGCAACTTGCACCCCCTAAACACAATAAATGGGCACTTTGCACCCCCGAAACACAAAATTAACACTTAGCACCCTCAAATTAAGAAAAACTCAGTAACTAGCCCCCTCGTTTTTTCGGCAGAGTTGACCACCGGGGTAAAGAAAATCTAGGTGCAAAATAGGTAATCAATTTTTGGATCTTTGGCAATTATTCTTTAATTACTAATTTTTCAAATGTCCTCGAAAATTTTCATAATAATTCGAAAAGTTTCTAAAAAGTTTCAATACGTAAAATCTATCGAATCACATCACAAAATAAATTTTTAATCCAAGTTTACAATATGGATATGTATATTGATGAAAAGAAAGATGGAGAGAGATTTTAGATTCTAATATTCATAATTGTATTTTGCAAATTTTAAGGAAAAAGGAAAATGAATTACCTATTTTGCCACTAGATATTTTTTACCTTGGTGGTCAACTCTGCCTGAAAAATGAGGGGGTGCTAGTTACTGAGTTTTTCTAAATTTGAGGGTGTTAAGTGTTAATTTTGTGTTTCGGGGGTGCAAAGTACCCATTTCTCGTGTTTTGAAGGTACAAAGCGTCAAACATCCAAAAATGAACTACCTATTTTGTCCCTAGGTTTTTGACTCCGATGGTCAACTTTGCCGAAAAATAAGAGTCCGGTGGTCAACTTTGCCGAAAAATAAGAGTCCGGTGGTCAACTTTGCCGAAAAATAAGAGATGGTACAAAGTGCTGAATTGTTCCTATTTTGAAGATACAAAGTGCTAAATCTGTGTTTCGAAGGTACAAAGTGACTATTTCTCATATTTCAGGAATATAAAGTGAAAAAAATCCTTATCCTAAACTCACATGTAAACTTTGATTTAACATAAAATTAAAATAACATATCGTTTATCCTACCTACTCTTCTTTCAATTATACAAGATCCTTGGTTAGACAATTCTTTATTGTGCTAGATAACCTCAACTTTTTAAGCCTGCAAACATGGATGAAAATTTTGTATCCTATATATGCGATCAACTAAATAATACAAAAAATTTAAAATTATTTGAAAGCACCATAAAAAATCATGGAAAAATTATAAAATTAAAGTCAAAAAGTTTAAGAAATACACTTTATTTTGTTTTTTTTTTTTATTTTTATCAAACTTCGTCTATTGATTCATAACAAAAAAAAAAAATTGATGTTTTCAACAAATGAAAATTTTTATACTCTTAAATAGACATGTCAATTTTCAAGCGAACAATTGCGCAATATTTTGTACTTCCATTTTGGTTACCCTAGCGACATCAGTCATCATCAATCATCAGCTGGACTGGTACTTAATTCTTTGACAACTTAATGATAATCAAAAGTCCCTAAATAAAATATTCAAAAACATCAATCTTAAGATAAAAATGGTATTAAATCATTACATAGGATAAAAACACTAAAAACGCAAAGTATATATCAAAATGCTCAACCTAAGTATAAAAAATATTTATGTTACTAAAAGCTACTAAATTACCACTATAGAATGAATTTAAATTGGACAAATTTCATTTATGCACTCTCAAAAGTACACTTTAAAAAAAAACCCAAACTCATCTCTTTCTCCATTTTCTTGATGGAAAAGACACCAACAACTCAAAACTAAGAGAAGGAAAAGGGGTACAACAACTACTGCCGTTGGTACAAGTCTTCTTAAGCATAAACAGAGCCACAAGATAAAGCCATTAAAAGAAAAGCAGCTTGTTCTTCTTCTCCCATTTTTCTCCGAGTAGTATTTGATCTTGGTCTTTGCAAAGCTACATCTCTACCAAATGCCCATAACCTATTTTTCAATTTATTCCCAATTTTGTGTGTACTATCTTCACTGCTGCTGGTACTACTATCACTTTGATTCATCATTTTTCTCCCAATTGTTGGTTTCTTTGTTTTCTTTTCATCTTTTGTAGTAATACCCAAAAGTGCCCTTCTCTTTTTTCTACTTCTTATCCCACATGCATTGCACAAGGACTGCAGGCAAAAAAAACAAAAAGATTTATCAATTCACACAAAAATACAAAATGAACAAAATCAAAGGATGATTTACACTCAACCCCTTGAGATTTACTGTAATTACAGAAAATCCCCTGTAATTTTAAAAATTACAAGGACACCCTCCGAAGATTTTTGTGAAGATTATGGGGGTCGATTGTTCAAGTTGGAAGGAGTATTTTGATACATAATCTAAACAAGAAGCAGTATATTATAATATTTGAAGCGATACAGTCTGATTGTAAATCATCAAAACTAAAAATAAAATCCTATTTATATCTATTCAGAGTGTATCTATTTATACCTTGGGTCCAGCTGGACCACCTCTCCATAGAGGAGTTTTTGAAGTACCACAATCAACACACGTTTTAACATTTGAACCATCAGATGATATTCTATCAGGAGTCTGAATTTGGCTACTCATTTCTTCAGATTCTGATCCCTGTAAATTAAAATTAAATAAAATTAATTAGTTAAGCTTGATCAAATACTAAATCAAAATCAGAAATTATGAAATAAAACTCGTGATCACTTACTTTATCACTTAGATCCGCCATTTAGCTGCGTAACACCTGATCACAGCCCTGAATAAAATTTTTTCTTTATAAAAAATCAAAACGAACTAAAATCAAGTTAAACCCAGATCAATAAACACTGATTAACGCCCAAAAAACCAACTTAAACCCCAAACTACGATCAAGTTTTTTGCTGGACGAAAATGAAGTAAACTAAACTGAAAAATTGAACTGCTCTTTTTCTATTTATCTCTCTATACATACACATATAGGTACGTAGAAAGAAAAGGTAAGGATTGAAGAGGTATTCGTCTGAGATTGAGGGAAAAAATTTAGGGAGAGAGAAAGAGAGGGAGAGAATGAAATCTGGGGGCGATTGGGGAAATAGGTATTTTGGGGGGGTTTTATATTAGTTTATGAAAACCCTAAGGCGCGGGTAGAGTGAAAAGACGAAAAAGGGCTTTGGTGGCTGAAATTTTTTGCGCCCCGCCAAATTAATTGAAAAGAGGCGCCAGGGGATTTTGTGATTTTTAGGATGGGGTTATTTTGGGACATTTGAAGAAAATATTTTGTTGTTTGCCGCCATAGGAAAAAGGTTTTAGGGTTTTTAGAATCTTTTTTTTAGTCTGGTTTTTAGAATATTTAAGTATCTGAATTTTTTATTTTTATTTTTATAATATTTGAAAGAATGAAACGTGATTTTTTTATTACTGTAGTTCAAATGTACAAGATCAATTATGTTGATTTTATTGCAAAATACTAAATATTTATTTTAGTTTATAAATTATCTTTGATGCTCAAATAAAAAGAAAAATTAGGATTACAATTTACAAATCGTTTTAAGTATATGGTGGCTTGGAGTTCCACGAAATTTTCATTTGACGGTAAATAAAGGAAAATCCAACAAATCAAACAATAAACTTTTTATGAAAAATTTTAGGAGAAAAAGGAAATTGTGTCTCAAATTAGCTTTTCATTAAACACTTTCTTGATAAGGTAAATTTATTAACTTTAATTACTTTATTAAATTCAAATGAATATTTTCTATTCCCAAATGAGCATGGATCAAAATTTTGTTTTCGATATATGTTTCGGTTAGCTGAATACTGAAAACTTTTTGGAAACAAAGTTTTGTTTTCGATATATGTTTCGGTTTAAAAACTTTTTGGAAACATTAGAAAAATTATATAAAAGAATTACTGAACTAAGAAGAAAAAAAAAAGTTTCAAGGAAAATATAGAGTTTCAGAAATATAACTTATTTTTCGTTTTCATTGATTTAAAAAATGGGAAATTTTCGATGTTTCAAAGAAAAAAATAAATTTTTTAATCCATACAAATGAGTCGCTAAAAATGGGAATTGCCAGTGGTGAGTTACTTTTATTATAGAGTACTTAAACAGTAAACTACGATTAATGATTTACTTCGGAAAATAGAACACTAACATTTGTTTTCTCTAAATAATTAATGACTTTGTACATATTTATTTGGATCAAAATTTCATTTCGCGTATATGTTTCGGTCAGTTAATTATTGAATTTTTTACGATAATATTTCGGAAACGTTTCAAAAATACGATGAAAAATTTGTGAAAAAACTTACTAAATTAAGAAAATAACAAGTACCAAGTCAAAACAAATAGTTTCAAAATTACACTTTATTTTCATTTTCATTGATTTAAAAATGGAAAGTTTTCGATGTTTTAGACGGAAACAATGGAAATTTTTATCCATGTTTGTTTAACTGAGAGGAGATTATGCATGTATTTTTTTCGTTTATACACCAGACTAAATATTGTGATTGCTCGTATTTGATGATTTTGCATTTCTATAACTCTAGGTGACCAACATTTATTTAGGTTTTTTATGAACATTTTTGTTTTTATCACAAGAAGTCTTTTTAGTTAAGAAAGTTCAGCAAAATTTTGTCACATTTTTTACCTTTTTAATTCACATATTGGATAATAAGAGTGACTCTGTGTTTTCATTTTGAGAATTATTTCTTAGTTCAACAAAAGTATGATAAAATTCTCCATTTGCAGTAATATTTTAGTAAAAGAGGAAACATAACAAACATACGGGTTCTTGGTTATTTTAGGAAAATTTTAAAGCTGGAAATTGAATTGGACGATTTTATTACTATAAAAGTTTTATAAAGTAATATTTTAACTAAGTAAAATAACCACGTTGTTAATTAAATGGAATGTAATTAAAGCCTGCACCATCTCGTGCCTCATTTGATGATATCATCATTTTTATTCGTGCAGGGGATAATATTTACTTATGTTTGTAGACATATACGAGTTATATTTGTAGACACACACGAGTTAAGTTAACAATTTTGTGTTTATTTCGAGTTTTTTTTTTTTTTTTCTCAGGGATTTAATATTTTTTGAGGCTATCAGACATATTATATGTGAATATTTTTCAATATATAATTGAATTTGAGTTGTCAATTTACATATTAGTCTCTTTCACTATACGAAATCGGTTTGATTTTTAAATAAATAGTGATAAAATTAAGGGAATTTAGAAAACGGTTCCATTACTAAAGCTCCCTGACAAGAAATTCATCTAAAAATTAGGGCTGATAATTAAGTCTTGTAACTAAGTTAATTCTGACAATATAATCCTCTTTTGGTCGGATTTGGGATTTTTGTTATTGTGTCCGCCAAATCATATATCCCTTCCACGTGGAATGTAACCCCTTCTTTATGTGCACTCTAGCCTAAGGGAAAATTTTGTAAAAATTGGCATGTAACTAAAGCTTGATGGTCCTTTAAAAAATCGGGTTCACAATTAAATCATGTAATTGAGTAAATTTGGCAACTCAGTCCTATTTTGACCTGAATTTTTTTTTCACCGTATATGTCAAATCACCCGAGTAATTACTGAAAGGCAAGAACCGGGACGGTAGGATATCATGGAAAATTCTCCACATAAGCAGCTTGTGGCGATTATGAATTCAGCTAGTTTTTCAAAGATTACAAATGAATATATCTTCAAAAGGAAAATTCTTACCTTGACCGGGTTGGTCACACTCAAATTAACAATTATATGGCAAATGCAATACACTTTTTTAAGATTGGATAAAACTCCTAGGAAGGTTACCAGTCACAAAGCAAGTACAATACACTTGACAAAATCTTTTCATTGGCTAACGAGATAGTAGCTAACTCGTTGCACAAAAAATCACGGACTTGCAGGGGGTCAGATGAGCTTTTGGTGATCGAGTACCAAGGAGTGAGATGAGGATCTTCCAAATTTCATCAACAAATTCATGAGGGAAGATAGAATTTAGAGTATCAACATTCAAGAGCTAATGGCAATAAATGCATAATATTCAAATTTGATTTGAAAAAGAGCATTTTACCCCACTGTAAAAAATTTAAAAGAACAATTTATCTCCATCACCGGCAGAGTATAACCCACTCGTCGAAATTGATAGTGAACATGAATTTTTTTCTTGAAAATACCATATTCCACTTCTAGCTTTGTCAACATTGTTAGATTTTAGTCCAATAGTCCAAAATGTTCAAGCACATATTGATAAGTAGAAGTGAGTCAAGTCTTTATTAATCATTCAAACAATTTATCCACAATCAATGTGGGATTGGGGTGTTATAATCTCCATAACTCAAATACTCGACGTCCTCGTCGAGTCTAGATCCATAGCCCAAGACCGCCCCCATGGATATCACCACGAAATCGGCTCTGATACCATTTGTAAAGACACTGATCCATTTATTGCCTTGTCAACATTGTTAGGTTCTAGTCCACTAGCCCAAAATGCTTAAGCTCATGTTGACAAGTAGGAGCGAGTCAAATATTTATTAACATTCACACAATTTATCCACAATCAAAGTGGGATTGGGGTGTTACAAGATCAATAGCCCAAGAACGCCTCCATGGATAATACCACGGAGTCGGCTCTAATACCATTTGTAAAGAATCTGATCCACTTCTGGCCTTGTAACATTGTTGGGCTCTAGTTCACAAGCCCAAAATGCTTAAGCCCATATTGACAAGTACAAGTGGGTCAATTTTTTATAAACTAGTCTTCCACAATTAATGTGGGATTGGGGTGTTACAGGTTTTGTAATATATGGGGTAAATTGCAACATTTATCATGACACATGCATGTAAATTACCACATTTATCATAACACTGAGAGGTAAAGTGCCACATCTATCATAACACATGGTAAAGTGTCACATTACTTTTATAAAATTGCTCCTTTTCAAAGTGTCACATGGTAAATTTATATTATTTTTAAGTTTAAATATATCAGGGAAGTGGTGTGAAACTTTTATAAAATTGCTCCTTTTCAAATTGTAGAGAGGTGAATTGAACATTATGCAAATAAGAAAGGGTAAATTGCCACTAACCCCAACGTTCGATAATCCCTAGCAGCGTAAAAGGGTTTAGGAACCCGACTATATATTATATGTACCCAGTGGCTGCTTCACAATTACTGTGTATGTTGATGGGTTTTGGCCCGGTCTCGCGGGTTTCGAGAGACCGAGCCAAAATCCTTTCAAATGAGTTTTCGCCAAACCCATAAAATCATAAAAAAACCTATTCAGAAATTCACACTCAAATCCTCAAACCTATAAAACATTGATTTGACACCTACCACCTACTATTTCCCCCAGATCTCACTAAAAAAATATTGATTTGACACATACCACCTACTTTTTACCCTAAACCTCAACATCCAAACACAATCCAAGTAGGGTTTCAACTTATTTAAACCACAAAACCCAATAGCCAAATTAAACCCATCCAAATGAGGTCTCAAAGGTTTAATCGAAACCACCCAAACTATTTTTTTTAAACCGAAACCCGCGAAACCGAGCCAAAACCCATCCAAATAGAACATGTTTTTTCCATGAAAATAACATCTTTTTACTATTTTTTGGTTACATCATTATTTTTTAATGTAAATACATATTTGAAAATTAAAATAGTTGATCAAATTAATTATCTAAAAGGGCAAATTGAAATATTAGAAGGCCCTTTGTTATAAGAGTTGTAATCCGAATAGGGTTTGATCTTATTATCAACCACAAATTTACTCCCATTGAACCTGAAAACAAAAAACATAAATAGTTAGTTATTTTGTCGATCTATTTTACGATAGAATTTAATTAAAAAGGACTGACAAAGTTGATGAATCTAAAGTATCAATTTAAACCTGATTTCCTTTCATTTTTCCTTTTTATGCTTACTAATGTAGATCATTCTCAATGGACAATTGGTGTTGGGTTTGAACATGTCGAAAACGAGGTTATTTTGTCAGAAACAAAATAATTGTTGGTAGGATCAAAATATGGTTGGATCAAGGTTGGTTGAAAATTGGTTGAACCCAATGGCATCCGTTGAAAAGGAGTTGAGCCACACATATCAATCGGATCGAATCGTTGGATGCTACACTAATAATTTTGGTTAAATTCAACTCAAATAAAAAATAAAAATATATAGAATTAAATGTAGAACGAACCAAATTCAGCCTATGGTTTGATCCATTTCCCAAACACTATTTTTTCGTTACAAATTCTTTGAAAATAATTGGACATGGCTCTAACCTCAAATCCCATGTAGAGTCATGAGTGTATTTTATAAGATGATTTTGGTGTGTTTTTAGCTATGATTTCTTGCAACCATGCACAAAAAGATTGGCAAAGCTCATATGATCACTAGTTTCCTTGTATTATCAATTTGGACCATATATATGCCAAAAATAAAGAGTTGTAGGCAATTTATCCTCTGTGATATTCATAATATTCAATTTACCTCCATATGAATTAAAAAAGAGCACTTTACACCCCTGTGATTTTACAAAAGTTTCACACCGCATCCCTGACATTTTCATATGTGGTACTTTACCCCCTTTGATATGATGATGTGACACTTTTCCACCTATGTTACAAAATATTTTTCATGCCCACTCTCAATATCGGCAAGTGAGTTACACTCTCCGGCTAAATGAGGTAAAATGTTTCTTTAAAATTTTCACAGCGGGGTAAATTATTTCTTTAAAATTTTTACGGGGTGTAAATTGCTTTTTTTCAAATTACAGGGAATAAATTGCCATTAACTCCAAAAATAAACATGTTTTGCTTTTTTGACGAAATATATGCCAAAACAATTACATGATTGGCACTCCACTAACCAAGTAGCTCATCAAGAAACCACACAAAGTAGATGAATTATTTGAGGTTAGCCTTTAACTACTAATCATGATATGATGATTCGGGAAACCCTTGAAAAGTTGAGACAAATACAGGAGACTAATATAAAATATTTAAAATGTCATTTTCTTGTTTTTTCAGATTTCAAAAATAGAAGATAATAAGTAATACAAGAGCAAGATTTGTGAATAAATTTTTGAAGCTATTAACTTTAGTTTCAAATAGAGCGTTAATAAATAGGTTATGTAAATTATTATAGATTTTATAAATTTGTGCTACAAATTCATTTGATCTTAATTTACTATACCTCAAAAACTTATTTGTTTAAAAAGTACTTCAATTTGATAATTTTTAAAAATCGATTAAACAAACAAATGAATGTAACAATATTGAATACACGAGTTCTGTTTGACCGATAAAACCTTATCTCAACTCAGTTTATTTAAATTTAAAAGCCAACTCAATGTAGATAAAAGAAAACAATTGAAATAGTTTCAATTAGATAACCATATTTGCTATGCTTAATTGATTAAATTAAGAAAAATAATAAAATTTGTACAAGAGATGGGGAATAAAGGGATAAATGTTTTGTAGATATTATTGTGACAGCTAAGGAAATGGATAGGTCATGAGACCATTTTGTTTGTTACTGAAAGCAGACAAAAAGTACAGAGGATCCAGGACCACTTTCTACCTTGAAATTGCAGCTCACAATCTTCACAGTCCTCAATTTTTTTATCTCAAATAAATTAAAACAAATACTACTCTCTGTTCTAGATAAATGCTAATATACGTAACAGAAATAAAATTAATAAGATTGTATATTTTAATTTTTTTTTAATTTATTTAATGTGATTGGTTAATCATGACAAAATAAAATAATAGAAATATGCGATAACATTAAAAAAAAAATATAAGGGTTTCTATATCTATCTATATATCTATATCTATATTCTATATTATTTTTTTATATTATATTATATTATATTTATTTATTATTTATATTTATTATTATATTATATTTTACATATAAAAGTACGAATTTGGCGAAGAGAATTTCTTCCCTTTTTTGTGAAGACTAATATACCCCTATTTAAATTATATTGTGATATTTAATTTTATGGCAAAAAAATAAATTTAAAAGAATCCTAGAAGTATAATTAGAAAGAAATCTCTCCTACATCAACCTTATTATAATTATCTTTTAAAGTTTTACAACTCATTAAAATATTAATAGTAAAAAAAATTTAAAAAATACTATTACTCTATATTTCTTTGAAAAGTTCTTAAAAGGTTATCACTTATTAAAGATCGTTACAAAAAAAAAATGCCACATTTATGCTACATGAATAAAAAAAAATTGTTGGTGGATATGAATACATACTGCAGTTCTCAAATAATTAGAAGAAAAAAGGGATAATTACATTGACCTCCCCTGAGGTTTGAGCTAATTATTGCCCAATCCCCTCGCAATTTCATAATTACATTCACCTCCCTCCACGTTTGAAAAACCTTACAAAATGATGTGAAATGACCATATTGTCCTCGTCAGTTTTAATTAAAAAAAAATAAAAATAAAACAGATTAACAAAATGTCTTATTTACCCTTGCAATGGGATAATTACATCGACCTCCCCTGAAGTTTGGGCTAATTATTGCCGAATCCCCGCGCAATTTCATAATTACATCCACCTCCCCCCACATTTGAAAAATCTTACAAAATGATGTGAAATGATACACAAAATTACAATAGTACCCTTGCAATGATACACAAAGTTACAATACTACCCTTGTAAAAATTAATTTTATACATAAAAAAAAAAACTCTAACCCTAACCCCCCACCCCACCTCCACCGTCCCAACCCCGCAAATATCCTCCCAGGTCTGGTTCGAACCATAGGTCTTCCAGGCCGGTGGCGCATCCTGGAAGTAGATTTGCGGGGTTGGGGACGTCGGGTGAGGGGTTGGAGACCGACGGGTGCGGGGTTGGGGGTTAGGGATGGTGAGGGTTTTTTTTATAAAAAAATTATTAAAATAATTTATTGATTTATTAATATTAATATTTTCATGTAAATAAGATATGATTTTAATATTATTGTATTAAGTAAGAAATATTAAAAAAAAATTTGATTTTATTATAACTATTTTATTAAATTGAGTATTTTTATTTATTATAAAAAAATTATTGATTTTATAATAACTATTTTAGTTAAAAGTATAAGAAATTATTTAGTAAACATGTGAGAATTTTTATAATTTCTAATAATTATTGTTCAAGTTTTTTTTCTTCTCATGATCAAACGTAATTCATTAATTTATCATTGTACTTTAATTATGAAAAAAATTTAATTATTAAAATTACAGGTTAAATGTTAAAGTTGAATGTATATACATTTTTTATTTATGTTCTACAATGTTTTTTTCTTATAATTAACCATAATTTATTTACTTTTAATTGTAAAAGCATTACGAAAGAAATTTGGAAAAAATCATTGATGTGTTATTATATTTTTATTTTAAGAATACATATACACTAAAAATTCATTTATTCTTTTAAACCTAATTCATTCATTTATTCTTTTACTTTAATTAGTAAAAAAAAAAAATTATTAAAATTACGGGTTAAATGTGAAGTTGAATGTATTTACATTTTTTATTTATGTTCTACAATGTTTTTTTTTTCTTATAATTAACCACAATTTATTTATTTTTCCTTGTACTTTAATTGTAAAATCATTATGAAAAGAATTGGAAAAAAACGTTGATATGTTATTATATTTTTACTTTAAGAATACATATACACTAATAAATTAATTAAAAGTTTCATGTAAATTTATAACATTTGAACCCATACTTATATATATACATTGCAAAGAAACCCCTCATATGTACCAAACATAACAAGGGTATAATTGTCCAACAAAATAGCTACGATAACCTCAAGGGTAAAATAGAAAGTTCAATAAAAAATCGTTGATGACATCATCAAAATGTAAGGTTTTCGAAACGTCGGGGGAGGTGGATGTAATTATGAAATTGCGAGGGGATTGGGCAATAATTACCCCAAACCTCAGGGGAGGTCCCTGTAATTATCCCAAGAAAAAAAAAGATTCACTTTGAAACCAATGTGTTCTGTCGATTTTATATATTGCTGAATAATATTAAGAATTTAGAAGGTTCTGGCTTTCCTCAATTTTCAATATTACTATAATTTTTCATGGTAAATCAAATCACTTGACGGATTAAGGGAAAATATAATTGGCTTAAGCAAAAAAGAGTCAAAACATATAAATAGTTAAAATTGGTTAAAACGGGTAAAATTCGATTAAAAAATATATGATAAAAAATGGTAAAACAATGGGAAAATGGGTTAGATAGAAAAAAAAAACGAGTTAAAGCAGAAAAAATGGTGCAATTGATAAAACAACAAGGTAAACCGGCAAAAAAATTGATAAAATCGATAAAAAAAAATGAATGACATCGGCTATACACGGGATAACAAAAAGAAACGGATCAAGAATAAGAACAAAAAATGAGTAAATTGGCAAAAAGGTGAAATATGTGATAAAATATGTTAATCAGCAAAAGAATAAGTATAATCATACTAAAATTTGGTTAAACCAGACATAACGAGTGAATTGATTAACAAATGGGATAAAATCGACTAAAATGGGGTTAAACTAGATAGATGGATGGATTGATTAAGAAACGTGATGAACCACGAAAAAAAAGTGAAATCAGTGAAAGAACAGACTAAAATAACAAAAAAGAAATGATAAACTCCGTGTAAAAGCAGGTAAAATCGATATTTTTTTGGAAAATTCTTAAGAAATTATCACTTATCAGAGAAACTCAAAAAAATTAAAGAACCTAAAAATTGATAAAATCGATAAAAAAAATTAATGACATCGGCTATACACTGAATAACAAAAAAAAAAACGGATCAAATTGATAAAAGAACAAGAACAAAAAAATGAGTAAATTGGCAAAAAGGTGAAATATGTGAGAAAATATGTTAAATCAGCAAAAGAATAAGTATAATCATTCTAAAATTTGGTTAAACCAGACAGAATGAGTGAACTGATTAACAAATTGGATAAAATCGACTAAAATGGGGTTAAACTAGAGAGAATGGATGGATTGATTAAGAAATGTGATGAACCACAAAAAATCATTGAAATAAGTGAAAGAACGGACTAAAATAACAAAAAAAGAAATGATAAATTCAATGTAAAAGCAGGTAAAATCGATATTTATTTGAAAAATTCTTAAGAAATTATCACTTATCAGAGAAACTCAAAAAATTAAAGAACCTAAGAACAAAAGACCACCTTGGGTTTAGTTAAATATAAAAAAAGTACTATTTAGTAACTGAAAAACTTATAATTGGCTTAAGCCAAAATAAGTCAAAAACAAAGAACGGTTAAAATCTGTGAAAGCGGATAAAAGTCGATAGAAGAAAAACGAGTTAAAAAAAAGGTGACGGCAAAAAACGGGTATCTGGTAAAAAATGAATGATATTTGCTAAACATGAGATAAAAAAAAAGGGGGGGGGGGGGGGGTGACGGGGATCAAATCGATAAAAAAACAAGAACAAAAATGAGTTTAATTGGCAAGAAACGAATGTGAAATATGTGAGAAAATAGGTTAAATTGGCAAAATAATAGATAAAATCGACTTAAATTGGGTTAAACCTATGAGAATAGGTGAATTGATTAACAAATGGGATAAAACACAAAAACGGGTGAAATTGGTCAAATAACGGGTTAAAATAACAAAATAGTGCAATTGATATTTCTTTGTACAATTCTTAAGAAATTATCAATTATGAATTAACCTAAAAACCGTTCTTTACATTAAAGAACCTCGAAAAAAATGCCATTTGTGTTGTATAAATAAAATAAAGTACTATTTAGTTAACTGAAAAACTTATTATTGGCTTAAGTCAAAATATATAAATGGAAAATTAGTTAATCATGTGCAACGCACATGTACTTTTCTAGTATAATAAAAAAAGTGTTTTATGAATGGACCCTTTAAGTCTAGACATCTTACAAGTAACTACATGATATTTTAAATATTACAATGAGATTCGCTCTAATTTATCCTAGGTACCAAAATATACCTCTTACAATTTCAATATCCTTATAGAGATACCCGTGCAACTTCTAAAAATGTTTAAAAAGAACCCTTGTAAGGGACGTTCTTGTGATTTTTGGAACCACAATGAATTTTTTATAAATATGATTAGCCTTAGCAGGATCGAGTGTAAATCATCCTTGTATAAACCCTTTTCTGTTTTACGAATTTATTATTTGAGTTTCATTTAATGTAAAGTAGTTATTATTTTATCACATATTTACGATATTATTCTTTCTCATAGACTCAATCATTAAATGAATATATTTATACTTATTTCCTATTATCTTGGAGTGTTTTTTGATCATATCAGGCTTTCATGGCCCTATTTCGATCCATTTATGATCAATTGTTTTGAATTTGAGTTGGATAAGCTTCGACTAGAATGATGTTCACTGATTCAAACTCAAGAAGCAAGTGTTCTTTTTTCCCCAATAATACTTTCAATTAATTAATTATTGGGATTATTGCATTTTTGGTGCCATAACTATAGTCAACTGGCATTTCTAACCCATAACTTTTCGGGCTGGCACATTTGGTGCCATAACTTCAACATCAGTGGCAATTTTGGTGCTAATTGAGGCCCAATTTCAAATTTGACCCGAAATTCCCCTATGTGCGGGCCATGTGACATGAAAAAATGGTGATTTTGACCATTCAACATCTTTTTCATTTAAAAAAATACCAAAATTCATAATCCTAACTATTTCTATAAAATTCACCAACATTCCCTTAATTAAATTGTTACCAGCCTTCTTCTTCTTCTCCAAATAAAAATATCCAAGTAACCTAGTTCTTGTTGGAAGGAAATAAAAAAAACCAAATTTTTTTTATGAAAAAGACGTTGAATGGTCAAAATTCTCAATTTTCATGTCATATGGCCCGCACATTGGAGAATTTCGGCCCAGTTTTGAAATTGTGCCTCAATTGGCACCAAAATTGCCACTGATGTTGAAGTTGTGGCACCAAATGTGCCAGCCCGAAAAGTTACGGGGTAGAAACGCCAGTGGGCTATAGTTGTGGCACCAAAAATGCAATAATCCCATTAATTATTTATGCAATGTAATGTCAATTAAAATATAAATTATTTGACACATATTATCTATATTTCTCCCCAAAATTACAACATTCAAATTATATCTAACTCTCAACACATGATCCATATTTTGAAACACAATTCACTAGTTAATTAAAATTATTTCACATTTAAAATTCCAATTAAAGTTTCAATTATTCGCTCAAAAGTTCTGCGAGAACCTTAAAAAGATAACCAATCAATATATGTTTCAACAAAATCAAATGAAACCGAGCCAAGTACATCCAAACAAGGCATATGAACTTAGACTTGGTTGACAAGATTGGTTTTAAAGGGTTGTCGAATATCAACATGTCAGATCAAGCTCGACCCAATTTGACTTCGTTTGTATTCGGTCGAATTCGGGTTACCAATAGAATTGTGATTTTTTTCTGCCTGGTAAATTTTTCATTTATAATATTCTCAATAATAATTTTTTATACTAAAGATTTTTTAACGTTAAATTTCCATTCAAGGTCAAGACTTTTTTCGTAATTCACTAAGCTCAAACATAGAAAAGATTATATCATGCATAATTAACATCTTAATTCAAATGATTTAACATTTCACATTAGAAAACATCGGAATTGAAATTAATCCATCAAAATGAAATCACGTTGTTAGGTAAAAGTTTGCATTAACATGAAATCATGCATAAGGTTTAACTCATGCATGTCTAATTAAACCGAAAATAAAATGTATATTATTAATGTTACTTATAGAAATAGTATAATATGTCTTTCTGGATTTATTTATTGTTAACTCTACACATTTTGAATTACTTATCATCTTAATCTGAGCGACTATATCGTATTTTTAATCAGATAAAAATCCTACCAAATCATACCCTTCCAAAATAAAATCTTCTCATTTTAACAGTCCTAAAGGGTTAGATAATCAAATATGGACTGAACGTATAATCATATACATTCATCTTTAAAATAGGTCCAGCCCAATACGCTCAAAGCTTTTACATGGGTTAAGGAATTTGGGCCGAGTATTCAAATTCTTGCAACATAACTATGAATAATGTCTATCCTAGGCCCACTAATACTAAATTGGACAATTAGGGCTGTCAATGGGCCAGACTCGCATCGGATCAGGGTAGATCCGGATCCGAGTCCAATTTTCATTTCTTCTATCCGAATCTGCACGGATCTTGAAAAGTAGCAACCGGATCCGAATTCGGTGGATATCCCGGATCCGGATAAATTATCCGGATTCATTTAGCATTGTTAGCAATAAATTTTTTTTTCATTTTCCTTCAAATTATTTGTAGATTCCACCACCATGAATTAAAAATGTAATATTTTACTTATTTCATTAAAACTATTGTTAGAAAATTGTAAAAGATGGAATATGATGGACAAATATAAATAATTTAGAAGAAAGGAATAAACAAAAATATGAATAAAAAAAGGTAGAAATTGGGAAAAAAAGAAGAAAACCCAATAATGGAAGAGAAGAAAAAAATTGGACAAAAAAATAGAGGGAAGATGACGGCTACTAATAAATGATTATGGTTTTGATTTTTCTTATTAAATAGCATAAATTAATATGATTTTGGTCCATTTAGTTATCAGGTCAGTCCAACAGCACCTCTCATGCATTTCTTTTTAAGATTATTTTTAATATAGTAAAATATTTTATTGAAACATAAATAGTTTTATTTTTATTTTGGTTTAAATACATAATATATAAACAACATATAGTAATATATATCGGATATGGATCTGTAACGGACCGAATCAGTTTAGATCCATATTCGCTCCATATAATTCGGATTACGGATCATCTTAATCGGATCAGGTCCATCGGATCACTAATCGGACAATTATCATAATAAATCGGACCGGATTTGGATCGAATCCGGATTGAAATCCGCCCCATTGATTTTCAATATTTTATAAATTATAATCCTATAATTAAATTAAACATAAAATGAAGTGGGAGTTAAATAATATGAAAAGTCAATGATGCCAGCAATAAGCATATCATCATTGATTAAAATTCAAAGCTCCCATCTGGGCCAGATATTGAATCTTATCATCAAGGGGCACAATGCACATTCAATCTTTTTTTTTTTTTGATAATAATCACATTCAATCTTATGAACAACAATAAAGTCAACACCCCAAGAGCCAAATGAGAAACAATAATAAAAAGAATTATTAGAAAAAACAACCAAACAAATCGATTACCTTTTTTCATACAAGTTACACAATAAAATTGTTCAATTTTAACTCTTAAATCGATCAATAAGAAGTCACACTTTGTAAACGCGCCAAAACTCTGAAAACACATCAAAAACACAACTTATGTAAAGTATGTGTTTGGTTCTTTAACGAATTTAGTAAGTAGAACACTAAGAAAAATATTTCTTTGCAACGACTGATATTTTCCTTGTTAGTAAGCGGAAACTTCACTTTAATCGAGTAAAATACTTGAAAGAATGTCTTTCCTATATCCATTACCAAAAAATATGAGCTCTATTTTCATTTCCTCATAAATTAGTCACTGAAATCCAAAATCAAACACTTTTTTTAAAAAAAAAAAAGATCAAACCTTTTCGTTTGAAATCACATCTTGAGCTTGTTCTTGGGGTGTCCGAATTTCGAGAAGAAATGTGCAAGCATGGCAAAGAATGTAGCAAAGCACAACATAATCCATGACAAGAACAAAACAATCCAATCCTTAAATTTCTTCTTTGGGAGATGAGTTCTGTCTGATTGAAGTAAAGCTCTATAGATTGCTTCAGTTAAGGCAAATGCAGTGACAGGGTCATATTCCTCAGCCAAAATACCTTGTTCTGTCAAACATGGTATGTCATAAGCACCATTTGTCTCAGGAATTCCCAAATATTCGCATATTTTCAGCCTTCCATTAATTCTGTCTTTAGCATTTAAGGTGTCTCCATGAGTTAAAATCAAGATTGGATTTTCATCTGTCATAAATAAATACATAATGTGTAATTAGTATAAATTCATTGTATCACGGTAAAATTGCAAATATAGTTCGTTAACTTTTAGCACACAACAAAAATAATACAACAATGCTAGCATCACAGTCCATGTTTCACAGACCAAAGTACAGCCGGTATTCTGCATTCCTAAATCAACTATTTTGACAAAGTTGGACTCTAAAAACTTTAAATTGTAAAAAAAGCCCAAAGTAACAATGAATAAGAAAATAAACCCTGTTTATGAAATAATCAACACAAAATTATCAATTTCAAACCTATCATATCTATGAATCTTGCCAAGAAAATACTGAAAATATTATTTTAATATAAATGAAAAAAAATTAAATTAATGATATGGCCCATAAATAATTATGAAGAAAATATAGCCCCTATTTTTAAAGGATAAACCCTAAACCCTAAACCCTAAACCCTAAACCCTAAACCCTAAACCCTAAACCCTAAAACCCTAAACCCTAAACCCTAAACCCTAAATCTAACCCCTAATTTAAACATTATGTAATAAATCCTAAATTCTAGACATTGCAAATGCTTTTAAATTATGACTTTATATTTTTATTGTAATTTTTGAGATATTTTTTATTCAATATTGATGAATGATAAATTATCATTTGGAAAGTAATGAATTTTTTTTATATGAGTAATATCGTAAAATTTAGGTGATCTTTTGTAATTTTTGAAAGTTGAGTGGGTTGTTAATAGATTAAAAAGACCATTTGAAGAAAAAACCTGTTAAACAGGTAGTAGGTAACACAATTAACTTCAAAAGCATAAAACAAGGGCTGTACAAAGGGCTGTGAAATTTGGGCTGTGATATAATCATTTTCCAAAATAATACTCCCTCCGTCTCTTTATTTTGCTCTCTTTGCTTTTAGCGCGGAGTTTTAGGTGAAAGTAGAAAAAATGAAACTTTTGGGTGTTGTTACTTTTATGCCCTTAAAAATAGTGGTTGGAAGTTAGTAAAATGAGTGTTATTTTGGGTTCAAAAATGAAATATTAGTAAAAATTTGGGGAGTATAGTTTTGTCGTTATAAAATGTAAAGAGCTAATAGTGGCGGTCACATGACTAAATGTGTAAATTCCAAAATATGAAATATGAGTTAATGATAATTTATCCCCCTATGATTTGCAAAATGTTCAATTCCTATGATTTGAAAAAGAACACTTTTTCCCCCTGTATCTTATAAAAGTTTCACATCGTCTCTCTGACATTTTTTAACATAAAAAATATGAAATTGACAAAACTACCCCTCTTATATGTGACACTTTACCCCTTGTGTTATGATATTTATGACATTTTACTCTCTCTATTATGATAAATGAGGTAATATACCCCCTGTATTTTGATAAATGTTGCACTTTACCCCCTATGTTAAAAAAATACTTATCATTCCCACTCTCAATTTCGGCAAGCGAGTTACACTCTAAGAGTGAATGAGGTAAATTGCTCCTTTAAAATTTTCACAGGGGGGTAGAGTGCTCTTTTTCTAATCATATAAATTGAATATTATGCATTTCACAAGGGGGTAAATTGTCATTAGCTCTATGAAATATTAATATTCAAAACTTAAAACAAATGTATCGATTCGAAAAAATTGAAAAAACTGTTTTTTTGATCACGGACTATAATTTTGAGACTAACATATGAACTAGGAAATTAACAATTCTTAACAAAAACTTACTTGATTTTTTAATAGTTGAGGAATGGAAGAGGTCCCTTAATGCTTCCATTGACTTCAAATCACCACATGTGAATGCCTTATGAATCTGTGATAAATCAGCCACAATTATAACACAGTTGACCTTTCTTTTAATATACCTTGAATTGTTTATCCCCATTGATGCTCCCTTAAGCTTTTCATCCCATGCTCTATAACAAGGTTGGTTATGGCGAACTCCATCAATCATCCATGTGGAAACTTCTTCTAATCCCTCATCCATATGGTCTTCATTCAAACCCCTTGTGTCGTACATGCAAAATCCACTTCGTGGGGATCGTAAAACATTGTGTTCTTCGATATACATTGTTGTATAATTTGATGATTCACCTATTCAAATTCAATGTAAAAATTCACTCGATGAAGAATGAATGTTAATATAATGCTAATATATATATGAATTATGTCCCAATCTTTTTGCTTTTATTTACTATTTTCGACGCGTTATGAACCAAAAATTAGGACGAAAGGAGCATGGACCATACTTTTCTAAGATATGAGGCAATGGGATAATTTAAACTATGATACAAGAAAAAGAAAGTATATAAAAGAAAAAAGCTACGATGCACGAATAATCTTAGTTATTATCGTCAATTCATGAAATAGACACGACTCAGTTACATTCGATTGACATGTTCGAAAATAAAAATAAATCAAAAATTTTAACATGACAGAGACATGCCCTGTACACGGAGGTGAACACGTCTGAGACTTGGCTAGCTAGAGGAGTGTCCGTCCCATTTTGCACACGCCTAGACGAACACAAGGTATTATTTTGCACGAATACTACCCCCGAAAATTGACTATGCCTTGCCGGCGGGGCACACATACACGGCTTTATATGTGTTTGACATATGTGTCTGATAACTAAAATAAATTAAAAATTTGGAAACAACAAGAAATATGCCTCGAATAGGGAAGTGGTACACGCCTTAGACACAACGAGAGCAAAAATAGGGGTGTACTTTGCAAACATCCTACATTTCCTAAGATACAAGGCAATTTAATGAAACATAGAATGATTAAAACAATGAAACAATGATTCATATATATAGTCTACCAACATAAGATTGATCTAGTGGAAGGGACTAGATACTACAAAGTAGCGAACCCAGGTTCGAATCCCTGTTGGGAGATGTTCCAACTTAATGTGTCCGACGCGTCTCAAAAGGGATTAAACCTTTCGTGAAATCAAAAAGAAAATATCTATAGTCTAAGATATGAGGTTATACTATATAAAAAAAAGTTTATAATGATCTAAAGTACTACATATAAACAAAATGAATTTATTTGAGATACCTGAAGTCTGAGCAAATGGGATGAGTCCAGATCTCCCAAGAACACTATACATCAAATTAACAAAAGCACTTTTGCCAGAACTAGAAAGACCAGTCAATAGAATAGTGATCATTGGTGGTACATCCATTTCTTCTTTCTTGATTCCACCAATTGGAAGCCAAAAATCACCAGCTCTATAGCTTAAAAGCTTGTGCCTTAAATCATCTATCCCTTCAGCAGCAATGAAAGTTAGCCTCTCCATTTCTCTAAGCACTTTGAATCTTGGAGTTAAATTTGAGAGGTCAGATATTTCAAATTTGAAATGACCATTTTCATCAAATTCTTCTGGTGTTCTCCACCAGCAAAAAGCTGATTTGGGTACACCATTTTGTTCTTCATCACTAAAGAAAATGTGGTTTTTCATTCTTTTTTCTTGTATTGTGAGGCTTTTTTCACAAATAGAAAGGGGTATTTGGGTTATATATGAGTGTTTTTATGACTTCTTTTCAAGAAATGATTTTATAACAATGTTTCATTAATGGGAAAGTAGTTGAGGGGATGAACAATAGACATGCCAGCAAGTTTTAGGATTTGTTAATAGAGTAGTTCATATTTTAGTGATTATATTGATATTCAATATGCCATGGGTTGACCAAGTTTTAGATATATATACTACTCCCTCCATGTTTCTTTTTCTTACTTCTGATGAATTTTAGATCAAGTTTTAAAAAATGGGATTTTTGCATTTTTTGGTGCCACAACTATAGCCTACTGGCGTTTCTACCCCGTAACTTTTCGGGCTGGCTCATTTGGTGCCACAACTTCAACATCAGTGGCAATTTTGGTGCCAATTGAGGCTCAATTTCAAAATTAGCCCAAAATGCGGGCCATTTGACATGAAAAATGGGGATTTTGACCATTCAACGTCTTCTTCATTAAAAAAAAATACCAAAATTCAAAATCCTAACTTTTCATATAAAATTCACCAAACATTTCCTTAATTAAATTGTTACCCGCCTTCTTCTTTTTCCCCAAATAAAAACATTCAAGTAGCCTAGTTCTTGGTGGATGGAAATAAATTTTGTTTATTTTTAATGAAAAGGCGTTGAATGGTCAACATCTCCAATTTTCATGTCACATGGCCCGCACATAGGGGAATTTCGGGCCAATTTTGAAATTGGGCCTCAATTGGCACCAGAATTGCCACTGATATTGAAGTTGTGACACCAAATGTGCCAGCCCGAAAAGTTACGAGGTAGAAACGCCGGTGGGCTATAGTTGTGGTACCAAAAATGCAATAATCCCTTTAAAAAATAGAACGCAAAAATAAAACTTTCAAACATCTTTATATTTTAAATATGGAAAAAAATTAAATAGAGAAAAAGAAAATACTAGTTTAAATTTTTTCTAAAATAAGAAAAAATTGAAAAAATAATAATCGAAATTCAAGTATTATTTTAAATAGAGGAAAAGTTCAAATTAATGATATGATCTGTATCACCATATATTCACCAGTAAGTTGTAATTATGAAAATATTACTTTTATACAAAACTCCAAAGTAGGGGTATAACGAGGCGAGTAGTGTCAAATGATATTTGTTTAAGTAGTATCGAGATTGATATTGTGTTTGAAGTACTATATTTGATTATAACATGAACCGAGCTCGAATCGTGTATCGAGCAACTTGATATTCTTATATGTATTTTATTACTTTTTAGAAAAATTAAACAAATTTCATTAATTTGTATGACAAGCAAAACTTAACAAATTTTATCAAAGAATTCTAATCGACTATCATTTAGCTTAATTTAATTTTCCGTCATGCTTCGAAGTTGGCCTAAAACTGGTTCGGACAACCTGGTCATTTAAAAGAGAAAAGTTATTAGTACTATACAATAGTAACATTTATAATTGTTTTTGTCGTATAAATCGAACGTAAAAATTAAAGAGTCATTTTATTTAAGTATATGATATATAATTTATTTTTTAACAATTTATGTAGCATAATTGAAAATATAAATGAGTAGTGTGGAATATTTGGTCAAATTAGATTTTTTTTTCTAGCTCGAGATTATTTTCGAACTTGATATATCAATGAACGTTACTCAAACGGTATTTAATGCAAAGTATGTAACACAAGCTGACCTCGTACAGTTTGACATTTCTCATAAGTTTTGCTAATTTTTAGCTTATCAGTTCTAACTCGAATTGAATTTGAAAAGTCATTAACGATAGATATGTGTTACATACTGGGTTGATATGAAAAAATAATTGAAACCGTGTTCGAGTTGAATATCTTGGTATGATTTTCAAGTGAAGCAAAGTATTACCCATTTTGACTGATTATGACTATGTTTTGTGACATTCTTTTATGAGTAATAAAATTGACCCATAAATTAGAGTTATTTATTGATCTTGACAAACTAAAATACACAATCTTGAAACATGCATTTATTATAGAATAATAATATTGTAAAAGTTGTTTATGCAAAAATAAGTTTTTCAAAATAAAAATGGATTTTTGGCACTTTGCACCTTGAAAATATAGGTTTTTGACACTTTGCACCCTGACTTAAACGTTTTGGCACTTCGCACCCTAGAAATGCAATGTATTTGGCACTTTGTACCCTAGTGTGTGTTCTAGTGAGAATATTTGTTAGTGAAAGTGTATAATAGTCAATTTTGAGTTTTTTTTGACAATTTGCACATTGAAAATATAGATTTTAGCATTTTACACCCTATGAATATAAAATATTGGCACTTTGCACCCTGAAAATATAAGCTTTTGCACTTTCCACCCCCACTTAAAATTTTGGCTCATTTTTTATTTTAACAAAATTACTGAGCCATTAGTAATTAGTAAGAACTCTTTTTTCTTTTTTGTAATTCTTAAATTTGACATGCTAGTAAATAATTATAGATTTGTAGAGCATGTAGTGTAGAATTTTTTTGGAATAAAAAATTATAAAACTTGTATCTATTATATAATTTTGTATGAATATCACAGTTGATGCAACTAAGCGTCTATTTAAGGACAAAATGTAAATATAATTTACAATTTTTTTTTAATTATTTTTGTGATTGAACTCGAAATAAAAATAATATTTTCCCTATCTTTGATTGTTGTGCATTGAAAATGACCATTTTATCTCTCCACCGACGATATTCAAGGGCTTTTTTGAAAGGAAAACATTAGGGGTGCTAAATGCCAAAAAATAATATTTCTACGGTGCAAAGGGCCAATTTTTTTTTAATTGGGGTGGAATGTGCCAATTTTTTTATAATATCAAGGTGCAAAGTGCTAACATGTTATATTTGTAGGGTGCAAAGAACCAAAAATATATATTTTCAGGGTGTAAAATGCCAAAAAATATTCAAAAAAGACTATTATACCCTTTCATTAACAAATTTTCTCTCTAAAACACACACTATGGTGCAAAGTGCCAAATACATTGTATTTCTAGGGTGCGAAGTGTCAAAACTTTTAAATCAGGTGCAAAGTGCCAGAACCCTATATTTCCAGGATGCAAAATGCCAAAAATCCAAATTAAAATTAATACAATTGTTATCTATTATTTCACAAGAAAAACTAATCAAAATATAAAAAATTAGCCAAACTAAAATTTTGAACATTAAATCGATATCTAAAAACGCAAGATTTTTTTTTTTTTAATTTTTTAAAATTTTTTATATGTATTTTATAACATAGGACCCCAATTTTAAATTTCGCCTAGGATCCTCGATAATGTAGGGCCGGCCATGATTTTGATCCAAGGCCAAAGTTAGGGGGCGAATCAGGATTAAGAGGAGATGAGCAAGAGATGAGGAAGACAAGGCCACATTTATAGCAAAATTAGTAGCGATGGTCAACATCTACTTCGATCCGAAGAGCGTCTTTCCATCTTGCACTTTCATTAGTGAATTAGTTTTTAACATAAGTTCCCATAAAGTTATCAGTTGCTGCCGTTGTAGCGTGGTTGACAATCATGACAGGGAGATTGAAAGCATGAACCTAGAAAGAGAATTCCAGAATTGGATTATAATCATCCACGTCAGACTGGAAACTCGAATTCGTGAATCCTTCGAGTTTCAATTCTCCACTATCGCCATAGACCAAGAACATATCCTTAGTCCTTCTCAGGTACTTGAGGATTGCTTTAATGGCGGTCCAGTGCTCCTCCCCTGGAATTGACTGATAGCGGCTCGTTACACTTAGAGCGTGTGCTACGTCAGGTCTTGTACATAACATTGCTACGTCAGGTCTTGTACCTATGGCAGATGCATAAGGTATGAGGAACATTCTCTTCTTTTCTTCATCACTCGTAGGGCACATTGATTTAGAAAGAGAGATCCCATGTCTCATTGGAAGCAATCCTTCCTTGGATTCTTCCATACTGAACCGTTTCAGTATCGTGTTGATGTACAGAGATTGGGAGAGTCCTAACATCTTCTTCGATCTATCTCTATAGATGTTGGATGAAGATGAAGACTTAGAAGTGAATGGAGGTTTTGATGATTTCCAAAAGTCATTAGCTAAGTATTGGAAGCTTGGCCAACCTCTAAAGGATTATTTGACCAAGGAAGAAGACAAATCAGAAGGGTCAAATTTATGGTCCAGAAGACTACTGATCTGTTGCTGCATTCGGAATCAGACTGGTGGATTTTCAGCAGACTCAAATCAGATGAGTTCGATTTGGATCAGCAGAGTGTTCATCAGACGAGTGGATTTGATCAGCAGAGTGGAAGTGATCAGAAGTTATTGCAACAGTAATAAATGCACCTGAAGTAATAAATGCTGTAAGGAAAGGGTATTAAAGACAAATGATTGAAGAGAAACCTCGGATTAGCAGAGTGCATTTAATGCGAACTGACAGAAAGTACAACAGAGTGTACAGTGCACAATAGCAGGTAGCCGTTCCTGAAAATGGGGACCAATACTCGAGATTTCAGAATTCTGTCTTTCTTCAACGGACATAATTCAAATCTCAAGTATAAATAGTTCAAGATTCAAGAGTTTTAAAGACGCGAAGCAACACTTGAGAGAAATTTCGAATCAGAATTTATCTAAGTCTCAAAAACTCAAGAACAGAACACCCATCAGCCTAGTCATCTGTTGACGCAAGCCGAAGTTGAAGATCAAAGATATATACACATAAATCTGAGTGATTTTGTAAGAGAAGAGTTGAGAGAAGTAGATATCCATCTTAGTGAGTGATATTACTTAAGATGATAGTTTTTCTTTGTGATTTCCTATTGCGCACTTGTGGCCATTTCATTTGTTGTTTTGCGCAAGCATTGTATATTGTAAACTTTGTGTTTATAGTATAACCCAAGATCTAAGTGACTTGGAAGAGTGGACTAAATGATTTACATCCATATAACCACTATAAAAATTGACTGTGTTTAAGTTTGCATTTTTATTTGCATATTTTTCAAAGCTTTCAAACACTTAAGTTAACTGGATTTTAAAAAGGAGTTTGAAAAAATTGGGGATAAAGTCTTTTAAGTTAAAGAAACCTACTTGTGAAAAACACTTGATAAATCCGCTGCCAAGTAAGTTATTTAAAACTCTGATTTTCTCAAAATCAGCTAAGTAAAATCAGAAGAGTGGTCAACTCTGCTGTTCAAAGCTTTGTGCGCGATCATCTTAGTCTACTTACAAATCTTGATCAGCTTAGTCTGCTCTCAGAAAAAGTTAGAGAATTTTAAAGCTAAAATTTTCAGAGGTCTATTCACCCCCCCCCCCCCCCCCCCTCCCCCCCACCTCTAGACCTCATCTGACCACTTGGGATCAACAAGTGGTATCACAGCAGGTGGTTCATTTGAATCATTTGCCTGATCAACGAGCTTGATCCTAGTGTGATTTTCAAAGGTTTGAATTTTTTTCAAAAGAGTATATTTTGAAAAATAAAAACTTTTTGAAAAATGGATTGTATCAGCCATGTTCCTCACATCGGCGGTATGAGTTTTGAGGTCTGGAAGATCCGCATGGTAATCTTCCTTGCTGCTTACAACGATAATATGTATACGTGCATAACCAAAGGTCCTTTCAAAATCACCAAGACCATCAAAGTAGATGACGAAGAAATGGTGGTGAATAAAGAGCTTGATGAGATAACAGCTGAGGAAGTCAAGTTGTTCAATCTTGATAAAGTTGGCCGTTTCATCATGACCAGAGCCCTAGACAATGACCGATTTGATAAGGTCAAGCATTGCAAAACTGCAAAAGAAATGTGGGACAAGGTTCGTGACATGAGCGAAGGAAATGATGCCATCAAAGAGCACAACTTGAGCATAGCTCTTGAAAAGTTGGAACACTTCAAGATGAAGTCTGGAGAACCCATTGATCAGATGGATACAAGGTTTACAAGGACTCTAAATAAAGTATTGAAGCTGGAAAAGACCTTCTCAGATAAAGAGATCATTGTCAAAGTTTTGAAGGCGCTACCTCCCAAATTCAACATGAAGATTACAACCATGGAAGAATCAAGGGATCTGGGGAAGATCTCTCTCACCGAGTTGTTCTCTGTACTCAAGGCGTATGAGTATAAACTGCCAAGGATGGGTATAGAAGAGACATGAACTTCTAGTCCCACAGCTGCCCTGGTTGCTGCTGAAAATTCAAGAAGATCAGCAAACAAAAGTAAAGAAATGGACTCATCTGATGAGACCATGCTGCTCAATAAAAAGGAGTACACTGCTGGTGACGTCGCACTGTTGTTAAATGGATTCAAGAAGTTCTACAAGAGAAAAATGAAGAACAAATACAACAATGCTTCTACTTCTAACCCCACCTCACATTCTCATGATAGTAAGGATAACTATAAATCCAAACTAATGTGCTATATGTAACGCCCCGACTCCGTGGGCCGTTAGATATCACTCGATCAAACGATTAATTTATGAAAATATTTAAGATACGATTTTTGACAAAAATTATAGAATCAAATTCAATGACAAAATCTTCACCGAGAAATAATTAATCAGAATCGTATCAAAAGATTTTTCCTGAAACAACATTTTGAGAAAGGTAAAAATAATAATTTATAAAACGCTTGAGGTCCAACTGAAATAGACCAGTTAATGACAAACGATTCGTAAGGGAAAAGATTCAAAATAATTAGACTTATAATTTTAAAACCAATCTCAACAAAAGACTCATCAATTTATATAACTGCAAAATTGACCACTAGTAGTCGAATTATTATAAAACACTTCAAATGTACAAAAGATTTGAAATGACAATTCTATGAGAATGAAGAAACGAAAAAAAAAGACATATATATCGAACATTAAATTACATAAGTTTTTTGAGACTAGGGTGGGACCGCAACCAGGACGACCTAACTGCAACAAAAATTATCAAACCCCAACACCTGTAGCTGAAAAGATTGAAACACGGAGCGCATAAGTTGATCATACAACTCAGTGAGGCCGGTGCACGTGTGCACGTGATGCGTGAATCAAACATGCCAAAATGATGAGTATCAGTTAAACTTCTCAAACGGTTGTCAGAAAATATTCATGAAATGAAACATGTAATCAGACAGATCAGTACACAGAACTCGTAACTACATGGGTATATAGATATGACGAAATCGAAAGAACTTCGATATACAGAAAGAAACAGACAATGTAACAGACAAACACATAATACAGATACCAAATGTGGTTGATGCCATCTTCTCTTACCCTCCATACAAATAACCAAACACACCAGTAAGGAGCGACCTTAAACAGACAGATGCATCGACATGTCTTTGCCAGAAGCAGAAGTTTGAGATCACTCCCCAAGCATACCTCCATACTTGGTTAGTGAGTCAGGTCAATGGTAAGGTCGAGGCAACTTTATAGCCATCTACTATCAAAGTTGCCACGGTCCCACCATCCATCGAAAATTGGGCGCCCTAAACAGAACAAATATGAATAGAACAAGCAGAACAGGATATGACAGATCAAACAGAATAATAACACCACATTAATAAATCGCCAACAATAATAATGACATAATAAAGTTCATAGACTAATGATAATCAAACCTTAATATCGAAGTGTGAACATCTAATCATCAAATATGTCATTATTAAACTAAAGATAAACTTCTATATGATTTCAACTAAGCATGCTCATGTGTATTGATATAATCAACAAACTCATGTCATATATTTAATCAAGGCAATCACTTACCAATCAATTAAACATAACTTGATACATAATATACCACGTAAGCATGCTAACAATAAGTCTCAAGCATGTATTCATATTAACGTGACATAAAATCATATATTAGTATTAAAAGGACTTCATGTGATCATACGTCCATGTCATTAATATATACGGTTACGAATTCTAATGAAATTCAAGTCACATGCTCATATGTAATGAAGTGCCCAACAAACTCAAACCATGTACTTAACCAAATTTAAGCATGTCAAATAAATATAAGTCATATTATTATTTCTTACAATCAAGTGCGACCAATTACAGCGAACATCGGAAACGCACAATTCTGAATATTTTACCTCAACATTCAAGCATACACATCGCAACATGCTCATACAATAATTAAACACATAATCACAAACAAGATACGGCTCTCACCTATTACGGATTGAAGAGATGGTTGTTTACCGCCTTCACCTGTCACACAATTCGATTCGATTAGAATCTCGAATCAAAGAAACTAAACTTGTCAAAATCTAGATTCCTAAACGAAGCTTCTACTTAACCCAAAAGTATACGAATGAATTTCAATTCGATTCGGACTAAGCGCAAGACACTCAATAATACGAATATCAATTATCCACCTATAACGAGGACGGCATTTCGAACAATCTAATTTCATCATATAACCACATTAAGTCTACCAAAATTCATTATCAAGTCATATATTACTTCTGTAAAACCTAGAATCACATATTTCCAAATTGAGGCTTCCTCTTTAATAACTTCACCAACCCATAACCTTTGTTTCGTTAATCTAGACGCATGCATAACAATTTACAAGTCCAAAACATGCTCAAGTTTAGTTTCTAAAAATCAATTTATTCATCTAAACTTTAAAGAAAGTTCAATAACTTTCAAGTCAAAGTTTATTACCTAAATGAACTCCCATCGTCAAATGAGAACCGGATATGGAATACCCACTTCGAAATGAAGTCGCTGCCGGACTAACCACCGTTGACTGCGCCGGTGACCAGAGTTGACCACCGTTGACCGCTGCCGAAAAAGTTAGCATCCACCATTAATACGCTCTCCTCTTCGCCTACAACACCGTGGTGAAGCCCGATTGTCGAAGACATGACCGGAAAAGGGGCATGCAAAGAAACCCACTTAAAACCGCCACTTTCACCTCCAATTTTTGCAGGAAAACATCTTCCATTCCTTCAATTACCACCACCATTGTGTTCCTCTCGTCGAGTAGATCAATTTTGACTACTCATTCACTCAATTTGGTTAAGAAATGAGGAAGTTATTAACAAAATAAGGAAGGGGGGTTTTGTGTGTGAAAACACACGTTTCAGTGTGTGTAAATGGTGGAAGAAGAAGAGAATGAGGTAATGGGCTGATTTTTCTTTATAATTAATAGGTATTTTGCAATGTACACCCTCAAGAAGTGGGTAGTCGCATTTTAGTTCTCAAAGTCTTGGGGCAATACATCAAGTCCTCTTTTTATTTTATTTTTGCATTTAAATCCTCAAAATAACACAAGAGTGAGTCCTTTATAATACAAAATTTGTAAACCAATAATAATTCAAGTGGCTAATAATTTATTATATTAAAACTCTTTGAATTAAAAAAAAAACTCACTCATTGAATTTTAACAACATAGATAAGAATATGAGTTTCAATTATTAAACCCACAATTAAAAATTATCAATTTCAAGTAAATTAAAATTATAGTAAAGAAAATTCATAACTGAATTTTCGGGATTTTACATTCTTCCCCCCTTAAAAGAATTTGGTCCCCAAATTCACACTTGAGTTTCGAGAAGTTCGAGGGATGCTGTCGTATCTCCTTTTTGTAGTTCCCAAGTCGTTCCTTGTATACTTTTACCGCATCGTGGGGCCTTTAACGGTGGAATCCACTTCTTTCTTGATTCGGACGAGTATGCGAACAAATCTTTTCTCTAACTCTAGATGTTTCTGGAGTTCTGATGATATGTAGTCGCGAGCATGAGGACAATCCATCTGGCACTTCAGATACTTTACGTGGAAACTTTTACGCGCTAAATCAAGGCTCTACGGAAAATCCAACTCACATGCCGAAGTTAGATTCTCCCAAAAAGGAATACTTTCACATTATAACACATAATTTCGGTTTAGCCAATGAATTTCAAAAGAGAGTGAAAGGCATTTGACTTGAGATTCTCAACAAGAATCGCAATAGACAGTCCAATGAATAGTCTCGATAAGGATTTCAAAAAGCATTCGGTTCAAAATCTCGATAAAAATAACAAGGAAAGGCTCCATAATGGTGACAAAATTTTAGTAAAATAAAGATTGCAGAAGGAGCAGGACAACGATAATGATGATAATAAAAGGGTTCCTGAGTCAAAAGTTCAATGTAATTAACAAAGAAATTAAATAAGATTCATCGATATAGATAATCGAAGATAATAGTGTTAAAATTTCCAATAGGGTAAACAAGCAGAAAGTCAAAGCAGGGTTATCGATAAGGATGCTAAATTGTTGAATAAAGTGTCCTGATAACAACCAAGATTCAAGTATCTTTGGTCATTTGGAAATCGAGTCAATATAAAGTGCATAATTCAAAGATTCATTTCAAGAAGTAATAAATGTGGTGAAAACACCACAAGGAAAACGAGTAAAGCTCAACAATAAAAATTCAAGGACAATGAAATGATTCCACAAAGCGTGACGATGATAGACAAGTTGAGAACGAATTAGGAAGCAAGTCTGAAGTTCATAAGAGAGTTGAGCTTGAACCGATCTTATTCATGAGAATGACAAGGATGAATAAGATAAAAAATAGAACAACAAGTCCTAAATGGACATAATGAAAATTTGAAGCTTAAAAGGAACTGACGATAATTCGTTCCTTTCAAGATACTTCAAAGATCATATAGTTGGATTCAACAAACATGAAATCATAAAGATGATATAGATAATTTTTTCGAAAATGATGATAGCTCAATAAATAGGCTCATGAAAATAGGAACAAAGAATATTTGTAGCTATTAAATTAGGTTAATTTAAGCGTTATGATTCTTGAAGTCATTATGAAGGAATTACTTGTAAATTAAATTGGGTGTAGAATCCGAACGAAAATGAAATTTAGCTATCAAATATGAAGCTTCTGAATTAAAACTGGCGATAAAATCTCAGAGAACAGTCAATGGGAGTCTCAATTTGAAAGGAAATCAATTCATGATAAATCGTCTGATTTAAGAGATCACGGAAAAAATGATTGAGAGTACGAGATCAAGGTAAACAAGTTCAAGGATAAAACTCAAGAAAGATTCAAGAAAATTATGGTCAACTCAAAACCAAAAAGGAGAGGAAAAACCTCACTATTGCATACAAAAGCGATGGAAAAGAAAACATTAGCGAAAATATTATATCTTGTAAATGAACAAAGGGCACTACTAGAGTTCAAGGATAAGTAATTCATTAATGAAGTCAATACAAATGACTGATCAAAAGAAGTCAATGGAAATGAGTTTTAGATGAAAGATGGTCAATTACCTTAAGGCGTCGGGTCTAAAAACTCGAGGGGATAAGATGAATTCTCCAGTGAACGCCTACAAAACTTTAAAGTCTAATTTATATAGTCGCAACGTCCTTATCCTTCTTTCTCGATGTAACGATGTTCTTGGTTTGTTAAAACAACTTCGATTCTTGGAGTCCTTTCCGCATCTTCATTGAACGACAAGACGAAAAAAAATGGTTTCTGAATTCTGCTAGATAGTCAATCATGAATTCTCTGGTAGGCCTTGGTCATGGTGAGAAATGTAGGGCATCGCACCAGGTCTCTGCAGCATTGCTTGTTGTAACGCTTGGAAATTCTCCCTCAAAACCCAATACTCGATGGGGAATGAAAATCTTCACACTTACTGAACGCCCTATCTTCTTTCGTCGTTAGCAGACTCATATTGTGTCACTTCGGTTTTGTAGTCTTTTATCATATCTTTTGACCGTAGAAGAGTTAGTTTGATCTTCATGCCCTTGACATGCGTAAGGTCCTTCAACCGACATACAGACATACGTACCTAATCGTCGCCTCTTAACGCTTTTACACTACCAGGTCAAGGTAAGCTATCAGTTCTATCCCGCATTCTTCACAGTAATAAGTTGTTAGATGTTGAACCCAACAAGATTTGAGTTTGACTGAAAAGTCCAAAAATGATGACAAGAGAAATGAACTATATTCCTATCATCCTGAAATAAGTTTAAGAAAGTTTTATTTACAAAATGGGTACGGATGAGATGTACCGATCAACATTGTCAAAGCGTGGTTAAGTAAAAGATTAGTGAAATTTGGTAAACATATCAAAGAATATATGAAATAAGCTTTAACAATTCAGTTTGGTCAATATTTGAATCATGAAGGTTTCAGAATTAATGACGAATGGTGTCATTCAAAGCTTATAATATGAGAGTTTTCATAATATAAATGAAGAACTGAACTTATAAGAAACTTCAAAGCATTTTATGACCAAAAACAATCCAAGGATTAACGAGAAGATGGCTCACAATGTCACCTAAGACATTTCATAGTTAGAGTTCAAGGAAAGAAATCTCGGATGAGTAAAGCTCAAACGCTAAAGCTCGAATAATACGAGGATAACTTGGTCATGAAAAAAAGCAAACAAGGCATCCCCAAATCACATCCCTTCCGATTAACACTATAGTTATAGTAACTATTTCGGTTTAAACTCCAAGGGGTGTACTACTCAATTGATTTAAGTAACTAAATATGCACATAATGAACAACATTATAGGGTGAACCCAGAAACAGTCACAATCAGGCGGTAATTCAGACAATAAAATTCAAATAACATTGAAGGTATTTTAGTTACCGACAACAGACATCAAATCAAGACAACACATAAAAACCAAGCATAACCCATACCACGAGGACACATTAGTTTAGATTGCAGTCTTAACCTAATATGAACTACTCGATGTGGGTAGACACACCCGAAACTCTTGACGGCAAGTCCCACCTAACTAGTCCCATAAAAAAAAATATGAGGATCCTGTCCTGGCCTTGAGCCAAAGCTCTGATACCATCTGTAACGCCCCGACTCCATGGGCCGTTAGATATCACTCGATCAAACGATTAATTTATGAAAATATTTAAGATACGGTTTTTGACAAAAATTATAGAATCAAATTCATTGACAAAATCTTCACCGGGAAATAATTAATCAGAATCGTGTCAAAAGATTTTTCCTGAAACAACATTTTGAGAAAAGTAAAAACTAATAATTTATAAAACGCTTGAGGTCCAACTGAAATAGACCAGTTAATGACAAACGATTCGTAAGTGAAAAGATTCAAAATAATTAGACTTATAATTTTAAAACCAATCTCAACAAAAGACTCATCAATTTATATAACTGCAAAATTAACCACTAGTAGTCGAATTATTATAAAACACTTCAAATGTACAAAAGATTTGAAATGACAATTCTATGAGAATGAAGAAACAAAAAAAAAAGACATATATATCGAACATTAAATTACATAAGCTTTTTGAGACTAGGGTGGGACCGCAACCAGAACGACCTAACTGCAACCAAAATTATCAAACCCCAACACCTGTAGCTGAAAAGATTGAAACACGGAGCGCATAAGTTGATCATCCAACTTAGTGAGGCCGGTGCGCGTGTGCACGTGATGCGTGAATCAAACATGCCAAAATGATGAGTATCAGTTAAACTTCTCAAACGGTTGTCAGAAAATATTCATGAAATGAAACATGTAATCGGACAGATCAGTACACAGAACTCGTAACTACATGGGTCTACAGATATGACGAAATCGAAAGAACTTCGATATACAGAAAGAAACAGACAAACACATAATACATATACCAAATGTGGTTGATGCCATCTTCTCTTACCCTCCATACAGATAACCAAACACACCAGTAAGGAGCGACCTTACACAGACAGATGCATCGACATGTCTTTGCCAGAAGCAGAAGTTTGAGATCACTCCCCAAGCATATCTCCATAGTTGGTTAGTGAGTCAGGTCAATGGTAAGGTCGAGGCAACTTTATAGCCATCTACTATCAAAGTTGCCACGGTCCCACCATCCACCGAAAATTAGGCACCCTAAACAGAACAAATATGAACAGAACAAGCAGAACAGGACATGACAGATCAAACAGAATAATAACACCACATTAATAAATCGCCAACAATAACAATGACATAATAAAGTTCATAGACTAATGATAATCAAACCTTAATATCGAAATGTGAACATCTAATCATCAAACATGTCATTATTACACTAAAGATAAACTTCTATATGATTTCAACTAAGCATGCTCATGTGTATTGATATAATCAACAAACTCATGTCACATATTTAATCAAGGCAATCACTTACCAATCAATTAAACATAACTTGATACATAATATACCACGTAAGCATGCTAACAATAAGTCTCAAGCATGTATTCATATTAACGTAACATAAAATCATATATTAGTATTAAAAGGACTTCATGTGATCATACGTCCATGTCATTAATATATACGGTTACGAATTCTAATGAAATTCAAGTCACATGCTCATATGTAATGAAGTGCCCAACAAACTTAAACCATGTACTTAACCAAATTTAAGCATGACAAATAAATATAAGTCATATTATTATTTTTTACAATGAAGTGCGACCAATTACAGCGAACATCGCAAACGCACAATTCCGAATATTTTACCGCAACATTCAAGCATACACATCGCAACATGCTCATACAATAATTAAACACATAATCACAAACAAGATACGACTCTCACCTATTAAGGATTGTAGAGATGGTTGTTTAGCGCCTTCACCTGTCACGCAATTCGATTCCATTAGAATCTCGAACCAAAGAAACTAAACTTGTCAAAATCTAAATTCATAAACGAAGCTTCTACTTAACCCAAAAGTATACGAATGAATTTCAATTCGATTCGGACTAAGCGAAAGACACTCAATAATACGAATATCAATTATCCACCTAAAACGAGGACGGCATTTCTAACAATCTAATTTCATCATATAACCACATTAAGTCTACCAAAATTCATTATCAAGTCATATATTACTTATGTAAAACCTAGAATCACATATTTCCAAATTGAGGCTTCCTCTTTAATGACTTCACCAACCCATAACCTTTGTTTCGTTAATCTAGACGCATGCATAACAATTTACAAGTCCAAAACATGCTCAAGTTTAGTTTCTAAAAATCAATTTATTCATCTAAACTTTAAAGAAAGTTCAATAACTTTCAAGTCAAAGTTTATTACCTAAATGAACTCCCATCGTCAAATGAGAACCGGATATGGAATACCCACGTCGAAATGAAGTCGCTGCCGGACTAACCACCGTTGATTGCGCCGGTGACCGGAGTTGAACACCGTTGACCGCCGCCGGAAAAGTTAGCATCCACCATTAATACGCTCTCCTCTTCGCCTACAACACCGTGGTGAAGCCCGATTGTCGAAGACATGACCGGAAAAGGGGCATGCAAAGAAACCCACTTAAAACCGCCACTTTCACCTCCAATTTTTGCAGGAAAACATCTTCCATTCCTTCAATTACCACCACCATTGTGTTCCTCTCGTCGAGTAGATCAATTTTGACTACTCATTCACTCAATTTGGTTAAGAAATGAGGAAGTTATTAACAAAATAAGGAAGGGGGGTTTTGTGTGTGAAAACACACGTTTCAGTGTGTGTAAATGGTGGAAGAAGAAGAGAATGAGGTAATGGGCTGATTTTTCTTTATAATTAATAGGTATTTTGCAATGTACACCCTCAAGATGTGGGTAGTCACATTTTAGTTCTCAAAGTCTTGGGGCAATACATCAAGTCCTCTTTTTATTTTATTTTTGCATTTAAATCCTCAAAATAACACAAGAGTGAGTCCTTTATAATACAAAATTTGTAAACCTATAATAATTCAAGTGGCTAATAATTTATTATATTAAAACTCTTTGAATTAAAAAATTTCTCACTCATTGAATTTTAACAACATAGATAAGAATATGAGTTTCAATTATTAAACCCACAATTAAAAATTATCAATTTCAAGTAAATTAAAAATATAGTAAAGAAAATTCATAACTGAATTTTCGGGATTTTACATTATAATTGCAGGAAATTAGGACATTTCATCAAGGATTGCCCATATCCTAAAGCTGAGAAATATACCGAGGAGGAAAAGAAAATCAGAAAGGAGAAGATATACAACAAAAGTAAAGTGCTAATGGCAGAAGCTGAAAAGATGGATGCTGTCTACTCGTCTGATTCAGATTCCGAGACGTCTGATGACAACTCTACTGAAGATGAACAACCTGCACTACTTTGTCTAATGACCAAAGATTCAGAATCTTCTGATGATGAGGTAACTCTTACTGAAAATGAGCTATTTAATTCATTTGAGCAAATGATGTTAAATAACTCTAGTATTGTCACTGCATTTGAAAAGCTTAAGGAAGAGATGACTATGCTAAAAGAGCAAAATACTTCACTGAAACTTCAGGTTGAAAAACCACAAGAATCAGCTGAGTATAAAAAGCTTGAGCAAGAGAATGAATCTCTGAAAGCTGAGTGTGAAGTTTACAAAGGGAAAATCATAGAATTAGAAAAGACAATATCTAATCATGATAAGTCGTCTGTTGCATCAATGAACATATCTAATGAACAGAGAACACCTTTAGTAACTGAAAGTTTAGAACTGAAAAGTTTATATCTGCTTATAATAGTAATATTATCTTATATGTTCAGACTACTAAACCTGCTTCACAGGAAAAAGAGAAAAAAGAGAATAAAACTCCTAAGGTTAAAAAGGGTAAAGAGCCTAAGACTGAAAAACAGACTGGTAAAACCAAACAGCAGAGTCCTAAGAAGTCTGCTGATAAGGATAAAACCAATCAGACTAGTAAAACTAAGTCGTCTGTTAATGGGCAAGCTAAGAGCAAACCAAAGAAGCATAAGAATTATGAATATGAAAATGCTTGGTATGGAAATGAGTCATCATATTATGTGCAACCTGCATATCCACCATTATATCATGCACCTCCTCCCTTCTTAATATGCTGCATACCCTGCTCATCATCCAATGCATGCTTACCCTGCTTATCATGCATCATATCCTACTTATGAGCCATACTCACATCATAATGATTATAACAATAACATGCCTGCTGAAAATTATGATGATGCCAAAGTATCTCATGCTCCTGCAAATACTCCAAAGCCTAAGACATCAAAATCTTGGGTTGTCAAAGGTGATACTAATCCGCAAGGACCCTCTCAATAAAGGGTACCTAAAATAATTTTTTTTTGTTTGGTAGGTTAGGATTAGGAGTAGGAGTAAAGTAGAGAAGAAATGGTACTTGAACAGTGGATGTTCAAGGCACATGTGTGGAGACATACATAAACTGACTGATGTTGCTGCCATAGACGGTCCAAAAGTTACATTTGAAGACAACAAAAAAGGCAAGATTGTGGCGTGTGGAAAGCTGATCAAAGGCAACATTGAAATATCAGACGTTTCTTATGTTAAAGGCCTCAAGTACAATCTGCCGAGCATAAGTCAATTTTGTGACAAGGGATTTTATGTTATCTTCTCATCAAATAAGTGTTATGTAGAGCAAGTTGGAACCAAGAAAGTGATACTATCTGGAAGAAGACAAGGGAATATCTATGTAGTCGACTGGAATTCTGTGGACAAGAATTCTAATGTTTGTTTGGTGGTTTCTACACCAAGTGAAATCAGTTGGCTTTGGCACAAGAGAATGAATCATCTGAATTTCAAGACCATAAACAGATTAATAAAGAACAATTTGGTAGAAGGAATTCCAAAGAAAGTCACGAGCAAAGATAAGCTCTGTGACGCCTGTCAGAAGGGTAAACAAGTGAAGTCCACTTTCAAAAGCAAGAAGCACCAATCTTCAATCAGAATTTTGGAGCTACTTCATATGGATTTGTTCGGCCCTATTGATCCAATCAGCAATGGTGGAAAGAAGTACTGCCTAGCTGTTGTGGATGATTTTTCAAGATACAGTTGGGTGATTTTCATGAAGAAGAAAAGTGAAACCAAGGAGCATCTTACCAATCTGATGGAACTGATCCAAAATGAGAAAAGCTTGAAGATCTTGAAGATCAGATCATATAGAGGGACTGAGTTTACAAACTCTACTGTTGAAGAGTATGGTAACACCAGAGGAATTAATCATGAGTACTGCTGCCAGGACACCTCAACAAAATGGAGTTGCTGAAAGGAGAAACAGAACTCTAAAAGAAGCTACCAGGACTATGATAGCTGAAGCAAAACTGCCTCAAAAATTTTGGGCAAAAGCTACAAACACAGCCTGATACACCCAGAACAGATGTATGATCAACAAGAGTCAAAACAAGACACCTTATGAAGTTTGGAACTACAGAAAGCCTAATATGCAGAACAAGTTTGAAATGAGCATGATGGGAGAACTTAACTACTTTCTTGGATTACAAGTTAAACAGCTACCTAATGGTATTTTTATTAATCAAGCAAAGTACACAAAAGACCTGTTCAAGAAATTTGGTATGGAAACTAGCTCATCTGTTAGTGTTCCAATGTCTACTGGACTTCGTTTGGATAAAGATGAAGATGGCAAATCAGTTGACATCACCAAATATGGAGGCATAATAGGGTCACTGTTATATCTAACAGCTAGCAGACCAGACATTATGTACTCTGTTGGGGTTTGTGCGAGATTTCAATCAAATTCTAAGGAATCTCATCTCTTAGCTGTCAAAAGGATATTAAGGTATCTCAAAGGCACTCAAGAATTGGGATTGTGGTATCCAATGGAATCATGATTTGAACTTATTGGATATTCAGATTCTGACCTTGCTGGCTGCAAAATTGATAGGAAGAGTACTACAGGTACATGTCAATTTTTAGGCAGTCGTCTGATCTCATGGATGAGTAAGAAACAGACTTTAGTATCCATATCTACTGCTGAAGCTGAATACATTGCTGCTGGAGCATGTTGTGCACATATACTTTGTTTGAAGCATCAAATAGAAGATTATAATCTCAAGATAGTGGAATACCCATCTACTGTGATAATACAAGTGCAATCTCACTTACTCAGAATACTACTAGTCATTCCAGGACTAAGCATATTGAGATCAAACATCACTTCATCAGATACCATGTTGAAAAATGAAATGTTATTATTGAGTATGTTCATACAGATAATCAGATCGCTGACATTTTCACCAAACCAATGAGTGATGCAAGATTTTCTACTCTAAGAGTGGAACTAGGCTTGTTAAAATTGAATTCATAAGCTGAGGGGGAACTTATCAGAAGACTAAAGTTCATCAACTTACTAATCTGATGCCTTTCTTCAAGAAGACTGACTCTCAACAGACTAGTTGACTGATGGATTCTTGAATTCAGGGGGAACGTGTAAGACTATCGGAACTCTTGTCTTAAAGATGAAATCTTTAATGACAGTTAGTTGAAGTTGTTTTAATCAGAAAATTTGTTCTTAATTCTTGAAGACTTGAAGATTATTTATCTTTGATGAGGGCTATTTTACACGTATAATGGAATAAAGCTTCCCGAGGAGGTTCAGGATCGATCCGACCTGTGAATACTACAAGATCGACTCGATCCGCCCAAATGTATCCGATCGACCAGACAGATCGATCTAGAAGATTAAGTGGGCTGTGCGGTTCTCCTAAGCCAGGCAGGATTCCTAGGCCTAATAGGACTCCTAGTCAAATTAGGACTAGAGAATTATTATAAATACTGAGTTTTACATTGTATTGAGGATCCAGAATTGAACCTACGAAATATACTACAGTTATTCGCCGTTCATATTATTGTTATCTTACACTATTATATTACGTTGCTTGTTCTTGAATTGCTCCATCCTGAGTACTTTAACCAAACCCCTATTACATAAAATAGTGATCTTAAATAATTTACTGAGTTTTAACCTAAGACGAAATCAGGTTAAATCAGTTGGCGCCCACCGTGGGGCAATGTTAATTACTCGATCAAATATGGCCAATCCAAGGAAGAGCGCGCGTAACGCAGGAAGAAGCACCAATTCAAGACCTTCTCATGCTGCGGATAGCCTGCCTGAAAATTCCCAAAGGGTCACCGCTAATAATACGCAGCCTCCCGCAAATCACCAAAATTTAGACCATGTTGAGGAACATGTTGCAGCAAACGCTAACAACAATCAAAGTCAGGGAGGACAACGAACTCCTAGCGTGAGTCAGGCCCCTAACTCACCCATTCGATCTGTCCCGGCTCCCCCGCTCTCCGCTGACCAGGAAAAAATACTGCAAATTGCTCAACTTTTAGGTTCGTTTTTTCCTCAGATTCTACAGACTCCGGCAGTTGCGGAACCAGTAAGGACGACTGTTGGTCCTTCAAGAGCGGTTAATAATGTCAGGGAACCTCGGGAGAATAATGACCACCAGTCAACTCAAGCAGAAAGTCTGGACGCGGATCAACGATCTCAAATATCCCCGCCAAACGTAGCAGGAAGGAACCTCGGTCGAAAAACTAATCAGGCAAGAGCTAATGCTCGACCTGAACCTCGCCTATCCAAGGAACGCACTGTTATACCGATCGACGACGTGGACGAACCCCCAGTTGTCAATCGACAAACAAATAGAAGAGTTTCTGAAAGAGAGTTAGAGAGGATGGTCGAGGAACGAGTGGAACAAAGGCTTTTGACTTTGCAACAACCTTGGCCTCGCTCCCGAGAAATACAGGATAGTATAGCTGCTTGTTCCCCTTTCTGCTTAGAAATTAGGGAAGCCCATGCTTCTGGATCTCTACCTGCTCGGCTCCCCAGATACGATGGAACTAGTGATCCGACCGACTATATATTTAGTTTTACAAACATAATGAGCTTGTATGCTCATTCAGCAGAGTATACGGCCAAATTGATGATCACAACGTTCGAGGGGTTGGCACTAGATTGGTTCGGAAAACAACCGCCCAATTCAATCTTCAGCTTTAGAGAATTATGCAACAAGCTGGAACAACAATTTGCTAGTCAGAAAAGACAAAAGCTTCCCATGAGCCATAGTCCAACAAGATGGAGAATCTTTAAGAGCATGGTTGGCAAGGTTCAACGTAGAACTACTAAAGATCGATTCCCCAAATATTGATTATATTATATCTATTTTTTTCGATCTAACCAAAAATAGGCAGTTTGGTAACGCATTAAGTCGGAAACAGCCTAGAACCTTTACTGAAATCATGACTTTAGCCTCCAAATATATGACCCAGGAAGAGATGAACTCTTGCAAAGATAAAAATAAGAAAGCGTCCGTTTCGGGACCCAAAAAACCTGAAAAAACCCCAATCCAGAAAGCCATGGATTACGATCGGTTTTCGCGAAGAGGAAACGTATTTCATAGATTAGAACATAACGGGAATAACCCTGAGAAAAAACCCAATGTCTACCTCAGGCCTCGATCTCCAGAAAGGAATATTAGAGATCGAATCAGTTATGTGGAATTCACAAAACTAAATGCCCCAAGAGAAGACATCCTGGTGATACTGGAAAGAAATAACTTAATCCCCCCAGCAAATAGAATCACACAAGCCAAACCTGGGGCAAAGAACTACGATTTATATTGTAGGTACCATCGAGCTCATGGTCATAGGACCGAGGACTGTTATCACCTGAAACAAGAAATCGAAAAATTGATTCAACAGGGTAGATTGAATGAATTCATAGATAGAGCAGATCGAAGAAGACAAAGGACAAGAAGTCCTAGAAGGAGAGAGGAAAATAGAAGTCCTCGTGATAGATCTCCCAGTAATCATGCTCCCCGAAGAAATGAAATCGATGACGACCAGGTCAATGGTACAATACATGTGATCTCTGGTGGACCAGCGGGGGGAGATAGTCGGAATGCCAGACGAAAGGTCGCACGATCTCTAGAAAAGGGGATTATGACCCTGTTGGTCCCAAGTGGTCAGATGAGGTTTAGAGGGGGGGGGGGGGGGTGAATAAACCTCTTTAAAATTTTTACCTTTTAAAATCTCTAACCTTTCTGTCAGCAGACTAAGCTGATCAAGAATTGTAAGCAGACTAAGCTGATCTCGCACAAAGCTTTGAACAACAGAGTTGACCACTCTTCTGATTTTACTTAGCTGATTTTATCAAAATCAGAGTTTCAAAAATAACTAACTTGCAGCGGATTTATCAAGTGTTTTTCACAAGTAGTTTCTTTTAACTTTGAAATAGTTTTATCCCCAGTTTTAACAAACTCCTTTTAAAACTTTTCAAACAGTTAACCTTTAAATGTTTTAAGTATGCAGTTTCAAGTATGCAGAAAATAATGCAAGTTAAAAACACAAAGGATTTTTGTAGTGGTTATATGGATGTAAATCCTTTGGTCCACTCTTCCAAGTCACTTAGATATTGGGTTATACTAAATCACACAGATTACAGTATACACTTCTTACGCCAAACAACAAATGAAATGGCCGTAAGTTCACAATAGGAAATCACAAAGAAACTCCTATCCTCTGAAGTAATATCGCTCACAAAGGTTGATATCTACTTCTCGCAACACAATCCTAACAAAATCACTCAGATTTTTAAGTATATTCTGTTTTCTCTCTTTTCTGCTTCGTCAACAGATGACTAGGCTGATGAGTGTTCTGTTCTTGAAGTTGAGACTTAGAAAAGTTCTGCTTCAGATTTTTGCTCTCAAAGTGTGTTGTCTCTTTTCTTCAACTCACGAACTGAACTATTTATACTTGGAGATTTGAATTTCTGCCCGTTGAGAGATCGACAGCTGTTCAAATCCTCGAGTACTGGTCCTTTCTGCAGAAACGGCTACCTGCGACTGAACACTGTACACTCTGCTGTACTTGCTGTCAGATCGCATTAAATGCACCAATCTTATACGAGGTTTCTCTTCAATCATTTGTCATTAATACCCTTCCTCTTCAGCATTTATTACTCCAAGTGCATTTATTACCGTTGCACTGATCTTCTGATCTACTTCTACTTAGCTGATCGAAATTACTCGTCTGATGTATACTCGGCTGATCCCAAACTTGAACTAATCTGATTTGAGTCGGCTGATTGTCCACCAGTCTGATTTCTTCTTCAGCAATAGATCAGTAGTCTTCTGGACCATATTTGATTAGTCTGAATAAGTCTTCCTTAGTCAAATATCTTCGAAGGTTTTTACTAAGCTTCCATACTTAGCTGATTCTGATGTTTTGGAAATCATCAAAACCTCCCTTCACTTTATGCCTTCTATCTTCATCTTCATCCAACAATTTCCCCCTTTTTGATGATGACAAAACTTCAGCTAAGTACCTGTTCCTAAAGCTAAAGTTTAAGTCCTCAAAAATTTCTGAGATAGAAATAATTTGTTGGAAACTTGAACTTTTATAGATATATCAATTGATTACAGATTACAAGTTCAAATGATGAAGTAGCAGAAAGTAAAAATTTTACAAGTTTAACAAAAGATTACAAGTGACCTAGTCTAATAACTTAGTCTAGTCCTTCTTCTCTTCTTGGGTTTCTCCTTCTTCTTCATCTTCAAGGTCTTCATCTTCTTGTTCAGAACTAGAGAGATCTTGTTCAAGCATTTCAAATCTTTTTCTGAGATCCTCTATTCTTTTGTACTTGACGTATGGATCTAACTGTTCAGCAGCAGAGTCCTTGGAAGCAGCAATTTCCTTATCAGATTTTACTGGTTCTTTGGGCTCTTCATCAGCATCGTTGTCTGCCTCAGTTACTTCATTATCTGGTCTGCTTGTATTTTCATCATCAGCATCCTTTTTAGCAGAATCCAATTTTTCAGTAACGTCAGCTGATAGATTAGCATCAGCACCCTTCTTCTTCGTTGTAGAATCTCCATCTTCCCCCTTTTTGTCATCATCAGCAGGGTAGACGGGTTCTTCAGGCAGAGCAGGAGTGATGTTAATTGCGTCACAAATCAATCTGATGTTTTTATCCACCGCCATAAGATGATTTTCCCTTTTCAGTTGCTGCAATGTGTTATACGACTCAAGCTTCTTGAATGTAAGATCCACTTGATCACAAAGTTGAATCTGAGAACTCAGAATCAAATCAGCTGATGTAGTGAATGCTTTCAGCATGCTCTCAGCTTTTACTTCATGAGCCTCCATTGCATTTGCAACAACTTCATTTATTTCCCTCCAACCAGCTGTATTGTTCTTGACCCTTGCACCAAATGTTTCCACATCCAGTCTGATAGCTTGTACTTCACTTTTGATGTTTGCTATTTCTTCTACTATCAGAGGGCTAGGATCAGCAGCCTTTGGGACTTTTTCAGCAGCAACAGACAGCATAGTTAAGGCTACTTCTTCAAAGTTCTTCATCTGTTCTCTATGTCTGTCTTCCATTTCCTTCATAGAATTGGCAATTAACTGTTGGATGGACTCCAAGATAGTTGGTTGTAATTTTTCTGAAGGTGATGGAGTAACTGTGCTTGCTGGTACAATCTCAGGAGTTTTCTCAGACTCCTTTGGTTCATCAGTCAGAGTAGTCTGCTGTTGGGGCAACTTCTCTGATGATGTTGAAATTTCAGCAGTCTTCTGTTGGACCTGTATTGGCTCATTTACCTCTGTAACAACATCAACACCATTATCAGCAACAACAGTTTTATGAGTAAAGATAAGAGCAGGTATAAATGGTGAAGTTGTCTGTTCAGGTAGATCTTCATAAGTCTTAATAGCCGGTCCAAAGACGATCTGTTGTAAGCTTGGCATAGGTAACAGTGAGCTTGGTTGACCCTTCTGATATCTGGTCTTCTTTGCCCATACTTCCAAAGTTACAGACAATGCCAGCTTTACCATTCTGTTCTTTAAATCTTCATCTGAAGCAGGAATTTCAGGAACAGAATTTTGTAGCATCTTGGCTTCAGACTACGCCAACTTCCTCATCCGATAATGGATCATATCAAAGAAGTGATCTGAATCCAATGCTTGCCTCAGACATCCAGTTTCCAGAAATTGCAGGACCCATATTTCCTCAGCAGCAAATTCCTTCCACTGTACTATTTGATCTTTGGTCTTTGTCAGACGATACTCTCTCCATCTGTTGTATCTGATCTTCTCCGTAACAAAGAGACTCTGACGGACCAAAACGTCGTTATACCGCTCAAGATCTGCCACAAACTGTTTGAACATCTCTGGATCATTTTGAACTATGTCCAGAGCATATTTCAGTTCTGATCTTTTCTTCTTTGGCAGCTTAGGTGTTGGCATAACAGCCTTTGGCTTCTTCGGATCTCCAATAGTAATTCCACCACTGTACCTTGGACCTTGGGCATCCTTGGTACTGGCTTCAATAGCCTTAGCCAAATCCTGAGCTTCCTTAGCAGCTATCTCAGCTTCAGACATATTTTTAGCCTGAGCCTCAAGCTCCTTAAGTTTACGAGCGTTTTCTTTTTCTTTTCAGCTTCATCTATCCTTTTCTGTTCAGCAGCAGTAATCACTTTAACCTTTTCCTTACCAGTTCTCTTCCTTCAGGCTGCAGGTGATTCCACTATTTGCACTGGAGCGGCAACAATTGGTGTAGGATGAATGAGTGGGACATTCTCCTCTGCTGTCAAAGTAGTCGGCTGTTCAGCAACAGCAGACTTGTCAAGAGATTGGTCCTCTGCTGTCTTATCTTCTGTAGCTTTTTCTACTGCATCTACTGGTCTTTCAGCAGCAGGGGTTTCTCTGACTTGAGTAGTTGGAGCAGTAGTAAAGGTAACTCGTTGACCACCCAGAGTTAACTTTCTTTTTGCCTTTGGCTTGGGCAAAACCTCAGTTTGTCGAGGTTCAACAATTCTCTTCACTGAACTTCTTGTTCTTCGTCCAACCTCTTTTATTTGAACTGGTTCGTCAGACTCAATTCTTTCTGGAGCTGTTTCAGTACTCATCTCATCAATTTCCTTAGTCACCTCAGTGACTATCTTGTCAGCAACATCAGCAGACTCTACTGATCTGGCTTCAACAGCAGGGTTTGCTGTTTGATCAGCAGACTTAGCCTTGATAGTAATTTTGGGCTTCTTGGCAGCAGGCTTCTCTACTTTTCCTTTTGCTTTTCTTTTAGAGGTAGCTTCAACCTTAACTGGTTCATACATTTTTACCTCCTTCAGTTTGTGAACCACTTTCCCATTCACAAGCGGACATCCAAGCGTTGAGAGCAGATGACTCATCATTACCACATGCCCATTTTTCTTTAACGCCAGAAGATAAAAATAATGAACAGCCCAGTTTACTGGTAACCCATAGTAGATGCAGACCATTGTTTAGTACCTTCTCCTAGGTAACCCATCTAAAGAGCTCGTACAGCATTCGAAAATCTTTGCTATAATGTCTGCGAACCTTTGAAACTCATCCTTCAACTGAGTTTTCATTAAGCTTCCAGTCATCGGTTCTCCATCCTTAGCACAAATAAACCAAAATTCTTCCTCTTTTTTTGGAGCCAGAGTGTATACTTCTCCTCCTTCATTTTTCAGATCGTAAATTTCATTCAAAACAGCAGGCAAAATACAGATAGTTTTACCTCCGACAGTAGCCACAAAAATCATCTTGGTTAGGTCATTTTTCCTAGATCCGTAGTAATCAGCGACATCTTCAGTGAAAACATACTCCTCATGAGCTTCCAAAACTTTCACCAATGACGCCTCTTTGATTTTAACCATGATTTCCTTCATTAGAGGAGTTCCAGAAGCGTAGAACTTCTCGTAATTCAAGTAGCGTTCTTCAGCTCCGGCCATTTTAATGAAATTGAAGTAGCTTGAGAGAAATTAAACACTTTTAAGACAGAATAGAAGAGTAAGTAACTTCTTTTTCACTTAGAATAATTTTGTGTGCGTAAGGTTTAACCCTTCTGATCAGATCTGGATTTATAGATTTCGAATTGCTTCGGTTTCCGTGTTTTAAGCGGACGGTTTGATTTGATCTGTTAGTTTTTAATCGTGCGGGTGAGAATCGCGGAATTCAAAATTTATTAATTATGTCAGACAGGCGGGAATTTGAAATGCCACTTGTCTGTTACTTATAAAAGCGTGCTTTTGATAAAACGTTTTTGCACAACACTTTAAATATAAGATGACATAAGTAATAACAGATGAGTAAAATGATACTTATCTGTTAGACGACTTGTCTGATACAATATATCACTAGTGAAAGCCAATATCTAGTGATCTTCCTTTGCTGTTTGTCAATCCAGCAAGATAAATAATCTTCAAGTCTTCAAGAATTAAGAACAAATCTTCTGATTAAATAACTTCAACTAACTGTCATTGAAGATTTCATCTTTAAAACAAGGGTACCGCTAGTCTTACACGTTCCCCCTGAATTCAAGAATTCATCAGTCAACTAGTCTGTTGAGAGTCAGTCTTCTTGAAGTGTAACACTTGTTGATATCAGATTAGTAAGCTGTTGAACCCAGTCTTCTGATAGGTTCCCCCTCAGCTTATGAATCCAATTTTAACAAGCCCAATTCCGCTCTTAGAGTGGAAAATCTTGCTTCATTCAATGGTTTAGTGAAAATGTCAGCAATCTGGTTGTCTGTATGAACATACTCAATAATAACATTTCCTTTTTCAACATGGTCTCTGATGAAGTGATGTTTGATCTCAATATGCTTAGTCCTGGAATGACTAGTAGTATTCTGAGTAAGTGAGATTGCACTTGTATTATCACAGTAGATAGGGATTCCACTGATCTTAAGATTATAATCTTCTAGTTGATGCTTCAACCAGAGTATTTGTGCACAACATGCTCCAGCAGCAATGTATTCAGCTTCAGAAGTAGATATGGATACTGAAGTCTGTTTCTTACTCATCCATGAGATCAGACGACTGCTTAAAAATTGACAAGCACCCGTAGTACTCTTCCTATCAATTTTGCAGCCAGCAAGGTCAGAATCTGAATATCCAATAAGTTCAAATCCTGATTCCCTTGGGTACCACAATCCCAATTCTTGAGTGCCTTTGAGATACTTTAGTATTCTTTTAGCAGCTAAGAGATGAGATTCCTTAGGATCTAATTGAAATCTCGCACAAACCCCAACAGAATACATAATATCAGGTCTGCTAGCTGTTAAGTACAACAGTGACCCAATTATGCCTCTGTACTTGGTAATGTCAACTGATTTGCCACCTTCATCCTTGTCCAGACGAAGTCCAGTAGACATAGGAACATTAACAGATGAACTAGTTTCCATACCAAATTTCTTGAACAGATCTTTTGTGTACTTTGCTTGATTTATAAAGATGCCATCAGGCAGCTGTTTGACTTGTAATCCAAGAAAGTAATTTAATTCTCCCATCATGCTCATTTCAAACTTGTTTTGCATCAGCTTAGAGAATCTTTCACACATCTGTTTGTTAGTTGAACCAAAAATAATGTAGTCCACATATATTTGTACCAATATTATATGTTTATCCCATTCAATAGTGAACAAAGTTTTATCTACTTTACCTTTACGAAATCCTTTAATTAAAAGAAAATCAGATAAAGTATCATACCATGCTTTTGGAGCCTGTTTCAGTCCATAGAGAGCTTTCTTCAGACGATACACTTTGTCTCCCTGTTGATATGCTTCAAAGCCAGGAGGTTGTTCAACGTACACTTCTTCTTGCAATTCTCCATTGAGAAAAGCAGACTTCACATCCATCTGATAGACAGTGAAGTTCTTGTGAGCAGCATAGGCTAGGAACAATCTGATTGCTTCAAGCCTTGCAACTGGTGCGAATATCTCATCACAATCAATGCCTTCTTCTTGGCAGTAACCTTTGGCAACTATTCTTGCTTTGTTTCTGGTAACCATACCATCTTCATTCATCTTATTTCTGAAAACCCACTTAGTGCCAATTACTCTTTGATGAGTAGGTCTGGGAACTAAGTACCAGACTTCATTCCTTTCAAATTGATTCAACTCTTCTTGCATAGCTTCAATCCAGTGAGAATCACCAAGAGCTTCATCAATTAATTTAGGCTCAATTTGTGAAAGAAAACTTACAAACATTGTTTCATTTGCAGTTGACCTTCTTGTTCTAACTCTGTCCAGGGGATCACCAATCACTAGTTCAGGTGGGTGATCTCTTAGCCATCTGAGATCAGGTTGCAAATCTGGATGTTGTCCTCTAGATTGATCTTGCAACACCACTGTTGGAGTCTCAGTAGTAGTCTGTTGAACAGTTGTAGTCTGTTGAACAGTCTCTGGTCTGTCAGCTGTTTGCAACTCCTCTGTTAGACAATCAGTAGACTGATTTTGAACAACACTTGAGTTAACAACTCTTGTCAAATCAGGTAGTATGATGGGTACATATTCTTCTTTTCTTTCAACATTCAATTTCTGAAAGTCAGCAGATATCTCTGGGTTTGCACTTTGATTCTTTTCAGATGATTGACTTGGTTCATCAAATACTACATGAATAGATTCTTCTACAAGTAAAGTTCTTTTGTTAAACACTCTATAAGCTTTACTAACAGTAGAGTAACCTACAAAAACAGCTTCATCAGCCTTTTCTGCAAATGCAGTAAGGTGATTTTTCCCATTGTTCAAAACATAACATTTACAACCAAAAATCCTAAGATAATGTAAATTAGGCTTTCTGTTGTTCCATAGCTCATAAGGTGTCTTGTTTTGACTTTTGTTGATCATACACCTATTCTGTGTATAACATGCTGTATTTGTAGCTTCTGCCCAGAATCTTTGGGGCAGCTTTGCTTCAGCTATCATTGTCCTGGTAGCTTCTTTTAGAGTTCTGTTTCTCCTTTCAGCAACTCCATTTTGTTAAGGGGTTCTGGCAGCAGAGTACTCATGACTGATTCCTCTGGAATTACAATACTCTTCAACAGTAGAGTTTGTAAACTCAGTCCCTCTGTCTGATCTGATCTTCAAAATTCTTTGACTCTTCTCATTCTGGATCAGTTCCATCAGATTAGTAAGATGTTCCTTGGTTTCACTTTTCTTCTTCATGAAAATCACCCAAGTAAATCTTGAAAAATCATCCACAACAGCTAGGCAGTATTTCTTTCCACCGTTGCTGATTGGATCAATGGGGCCAAACAAATCCATGTGAAGTAGCTCCAAAATTCTAGTTGAAGATTGGTGCTTCTTCCTTTTGAAAGATGATTTCACTTGTTTACCCTTCTGACAGGCATCACAGAGCTTGTCTTTGCTCATGACTGTCTTTGGAATTCCTTCTACCAGATCATTCTTTATCAATCTGTTGATGGTCTTGAAATTCAAATGATTCATTCTTTTGTGCCAAAGCCAACTGATTTCACTTGGTGTAGAGGCCACTAAGCAAACATTAGAATTCCTGTCCACAGAATTCCAGTCGACCACATAGATGTTTCCCTGTCTTCTTCCAGATAAAATAACCTTCTTTGTTCCAATTTGTTCAACATAGCACTTATCTGATGAAAACACTACGGAAAATCCCTTGTCACAAAATTGACTTATGCTTAGCAGATTGTACTTCAGGCCATTAACATATGAGACGTCAGATATCTCTATGTTTCCTTTGATAAGCTTTCCAACAGCTACAACCTTGCCTTCTTTGCTGTCTCCAAAAGTAACTCTTGGACCATTCACAGCAACAGCATCTGCCAGTTCATGTATGTCTCCACACATGTGCCTTGAACATCCACTGTCCAAGTACCATTTCTTTACTACTTTACTCCTACTCCTAATCCTAACCTACAAAACAAAATAAAAATGTTTTAGGTACCCTTTATTGAGAGGGTCCTGGTGGATTAGTGTCACCTTTGACAACCCAAGATGTTGAAGTCTTAGGCTTCTTAGGCTTTAGAGTTTTAGCAGGAGCATGAGCAATTTCATTTTCATCATAATTAGCAGGCATGTTATGTTGATAATAAGCAGGATAAGATGCATTATAAGCAGGGTAAGCATGCATTGGTTGGTGAGCAGGATATGCAGCAAAATGAGGTGGATAATGAGGTGCAGCATAATATGGTGGATAAGCAGGTTGCACATAATAAGACTCATTTCCATACCAAGCATTATTGTTATAATTTCTTTGCTTCTTGGGTCTGCTCTTAACTTGCTCTTTAACAGACGACTTAGGTTTACTAGTCTGATTGGCTTTGCTCTTATCAGCAGACTTCTTGGGGCTACTCTGCTGTTTGGTTTTACCAGTCTGTTTTTCATTTTCAGGCTTTTTACCCTTCTTAGCCTTAGGAGTTTTTATCTCCTTTTTCTCAATCTCAGGTGAAATGGGTTTAGCAGTCTGAACATACAAGACAATATTACTATTATCAGCAGATATAAAATTTTCAGCTTTGTTCAGTTCTAAACTTTCTTTTACTAAGGGAGTGCTCTGTTCAATAGGTTTCTCTATTTGCACAACAGATGACTTAGGAACAGACGACTTATTATATAAGTTTATTGTAGCTTCGAGTTCCATAATTTTTCCCTTATACATTTCACATTCAGCTCTCAGAGATTCACATTCATGCGAAAGCTTTTTATACATGGCTGATTCTTCAGGTTTTTCAACCTTAAGTTTCAGTTTAGTATTTTGCTTTTTCAGTAGAATCATCTCGTCCTTAAGCTTAGCAAGCTCATTTACAACATCTACTTTGTTGTTCATCATTTGCTCAAATGAGCTAAACAGTTCAAGCTCACTTTCAGAGAGTATTACCTCATTGTCAGAATCATCAGATTCCTTTGCCATGAGACAGAGCAGTGCAGGTGTCTCGTCGAAAACAGAGTCATCACTTGAAGTGCCAGATTCTGTGTTTGATGAGTAGATGGCTGCCATCTTTTCAGCTTCAGCCAACATCACCTTGCTCTTTTGGTATCTCTTCTCTCTTCTCTCTCTTCTTTGTTTATTTTCCTCCTCTGTGTATTTCTCTGCTTTAGGATATGGACAGTCCTTGATGAAGTGTCCCAATTTCCTGCAATTATAGCACATTAGCTTGGATTTATAATCATCCTTACTATCATGAGAAAATGAGGTAGGTTTAGAAGTAGAAGCATTGTTATATTTGTTCTTCATTTTTCTTTTATAGAACTTTTTGAACCCGTTTAGTAACAACGCAACATCGTCAGCAGTGTACTCCTTTTTACTCAGCACTGTGGCCTCATCAGATAAGTCCACTTCTATAGTTCTCCCGGCTGATCTTCTGTATTTCTCTGCAGCAACCAGGGCAGCAGTGGGACTAGAAGTTGAGGTCTCTTCTATACCCATCCTTGGCATTTTATACTCGTACGCCTTGAGTACAGAAAACAGCTCCGTCAGAGAGATCTTCCCCAGATCCCTAGATTCTTCCATAGCTGTGATCTTCATGTTGAATTTGGGTGGTAGCGCCTTCAGGACTTTGAGAGTAATCTCTTTGTCTGTGAACGTCTTTCCCAGCTTCAACACGTTGTTTAGCACTTTGGTAAACCTTGAACTCATCTGTTCAATGGTTTCTCCAGGCTTCATTTTGAAGTTCTCAAACTTCTCCATGGCAACACTTAGATTGTGTTCCTTGATGGCTTCATTTCCTTCACTCATATCCCTGACTTTGTCCCACATCTCTTTTGATGTTTTACAGTGTTTGACATAGTCAAACCTTTCATTGTCCAGGGCTTTAGTCATGATGAAGATTCCAACTTTATCAAGGTTTTTTAACTTGATTTCTTCAGGTGTCATCTCTTCTTCATCTTTGTCCACGATCACTTCTTGATCATTGACTTTGATGGTTTTTGTGATTCTTATCGGACCTTTGGTTATGCATCTAAACATATTATCATTATAAGCAGCAAGGAAAATTTCCATGCGTATTTTCCAGTCCTCAAAGCTCATACCGCCAATGTGGGGAACATGGCCGATACAGTCCATTTTTCAAAAAGTTTTATTTTTCAAAAAGATGCTCTTTTGAAAACTTTTGAAAACCTTTGAAAAACACTTAAGGATCAAGCTCGTTGATCAGTCAGATGATTCAGATGAACCACCTGCTCTGATACCACTTGTTGGTCCCAAGTGGTCAGATGAGGTTTAGAGGGGGGGGGGGGGGGTGAATAAACCTCTTTAAAATTTTTACCTTTTAAAATCTCTAACTTTTCTGTCAGCAGACTAAGCTGATCAAGAATTGTAAGCAGACTAAGCTGATCTCGCACAAAGCTTTGAACAGCAGAGTTGACCACTCTTCTGATTTTACTTAGCTGATTTTATCAAAATCAGAGTTTCAAAAATAACTAACTTGCAGCGGATTTATGAAGTGTTTTTCACAAGTAGTTTCTTTTAACTTTGAAATAGTTTTATCCCCAGTTTTAACAAACTCCTTTTAAAACTTTTCAAACAGTTAACCTTTAAATGTTTTAAGTATGCTGTTTCAAGTATGCAGAAAATAATGCAAGTTAAAAACACAAAGGATTTTTATAGTGGTTATATGGATGTAAATCCTTTAGTCCACTCTTCCAAGTCACTTAGATCTTGGGTTATACTAAATCACACAGATTACAGTATACACTTCTTACGCCAAACAACAAATGAAATGGCCGTAAGTTCACAATAGGAAATCACAAAGAAACACCTATCCTCTGAAGTAATATCGCTCACAAAGGTTGATATCTACTTCTCGCAACACAATCCTAACAAAATCACTCAGATTTTTAAGTATATTCTGTTTTCTCTCTTTTCTGCTTCGTCAACAGATGACTAGGCTGATGAGTGTTCTGTTCTTGAAGTTGAGACTTAGAAAAGTTCTGCTTCAGATTTTTGCTCTCAAAGTGTGTTGTCTCTTTTCTTCAACTCACGAACTGAACTATTTATACTTGGAGATTTGAATTTCTGCCCGTTGAGAGATCGACAGCTGTTCAAATCCTCGAGTACTGGTCCTTTCTGCAGAAACGGCTACCTGCGACTGAACACTGTACACTCTGCTGTACTTGCTGTCAGATCGCATTAAATGCACCAATCTGATACGAGGTTTCTCTTCAATCATTTGTCATTAATACCCTTCCTCTTCAGCATTTATTACTCCAAGTGCATTTATTACAGTTGCACTGATCTTCTGATCTACTTCCACTTAGCTGATCGAAATTACTCGTCTGATGTATACTCGGCTGATCCCAAACTTGAACTAATCTGATTTGAGTCGGCTGATTGTCCACCAGTCTGATTTCTTCTTCAGCAATAGATCAGTAGTCTTCTGGACCATATTTGACTAGTCTGAATAAGTCTTCCTTAGTCAAATATCTTCGAAGGTTTTTACTAAGCTTCCATACTTAGCTGATTCTGATGTTTTGGAAATCATCAAAACCTCCCTTCACTTTATGCCTTCTATTTTCATCTTCATCCAACAGACCCCTAAAGAGGTATGGGCGCTCGAGAGGAAAAACTCCGACCAACACATAATTAAGTTCGATGAGAGCGAAGTCCCCAGAAACCTGAATTGGGATAATAACGAAGACCACCCCGATTTTCCCATGGTAGTCTCACTGAAAATTGCCGATTTCAATGTCAAGAGAATTCTGATCGACAATGGGAGCTCGGCTAACATAATAGCCATCTAAGTGCTGAACCAGATGAACCTGGGAAAAATAACTCTCCAAAAAGTAGCTACGCCACTGGTAGGATTTGGAGGATCAGAAATAGTTCCAGCCGGAACTATCAATTTGAGTGTAACTCTTGGGAACAAACCTCATCGAGTGGTCAAAATGATAAAATTCTTAGTGGTAGAAGCACCTTTCGCTTATAATGCCATTTTGGGAAGACCGGCATTAAACCAATTTCGAGCAGTTGTATCAACTTATCACCAGAAGATAAAATTTCCTACAGTCTCTGGTGTCGGCGAAATCGTCAACGACCGCTGCATGGCCTGGGATTGTTACAACACGGCACTGTCTTTAAAAAGGAACGTCGATCCTCTAACACCATCGAAAAGAAAAACAGTAGGATCCTCGACTGAGAGATCTCATGATCCTGAGTTGCCTAGCACGGATCGGATCGATAAAAAAGGAAAAGAGCCCATAGATTTGACCCTACGTGCGCCAGAGCATAAAGAGTTCAAGTTGATCGAGAATGATCCAACAAAAATCACCAGGATCGGAACTGAACTGTCTCCACAGGGAGAAATCATGTTGATCAATTTTTTAAGGGAAAATGTAGATGTTTTCGCCTGGAGCTCGGAGGACATAGTGGGGATCGACCCAAGAATAATAACCCACTCCTTGAAGATAGATCCGAGCGCAAAACCGGTCAGACAAAAGAAAAGGAATCATGGTCCTGTCAAGGACAAAATAATAAAAGCGGAGGTCGAAAGGTTTTTATTATCTAAGCAGATTAGAGAAATACACTTTACTGAATGGCTATGTAATGTCGTACTTGTCTCAAAGGGTGACAAGAAGGATAATAAGTGGCGAATGTGCAACGTTTTTACAGACTTGAATAAATTGTGTCCAAGAGATCCTTATCCTCTCCCAAGGATCGACCTATTGGTCGACTCAACAGCAGGCTTTGCAATCTTCAGTATGATGAATGCATTCCAAGGTTTCTATCAGATTTTTATGAATGAAAGAGATCAAGAAAAGACTGCATTCATTACCGAACAAGGCGTCTATTGTTTCATAGTGATGCCATTCGGATTAAGAAACGCTGGAGCAACCTATCAACGGTTGGTCAACCTGATGTTTAAAGAGTTGATCGGAGAAATAATGGAAGTATATGTCGATGACATGCTGGTAAAAAGCATGAGTGAAGAAGATAACATTAAACACCTGGATCGTTGCTTCAAAATCTTGAGGAAATATGGAATGAAACTCAACCCCCTAAAATGTACATTTGGGGTAAGGTCTGGAAAATTCTTGGGATACCTGGTCCATGAGAGAGGCATCGAAGCAAATCCAGAGAAGATACGTGCTATTACTGAAATGAAACCTCCTAGAAATATTACTCAGGTGCAAAGTCTGGTCGGAAAGATTGTTGCCCTTAATAGATTCATATCCAGGTCCGCAGATAAAAGTCTACCATTTTTTCAAACTTTGAGAAAAGCTAAGAACTTTGAATGGACCGAGGCTTGTGATCATGCATTCGAGCAGCTGAAAGAATATTTGACCTCACCTCCCCTACTCGCCAAACCTACGGAAGGACAGCCTCTATACATATACATCGCTATTTCCGAGGCTGCAGTGAGCTCGGTTATGGTGAAAATTGAGGGCTCGGAACACAAGCCTGTATATTATTTGAGTAAATTATTACAAAGGAGCGGAAAAGAATTATTTAACAATTGAAAAATTCGCTCTGGCTTTGGTAACGTCAGCGCGTAGGTTGCGGCCATACTTTCAAACATACAAGATCATCATGCTTACCAACCAACCTTTGAGGCAAGTTTTATCGAAGCCAGAAGCCTCGGGAAGGTTAATCAAATGGGCTGTAGAATTGGGACAATATGAGATCGAATATCGACCACGAACTGCAATCAAAGCTCAGATACTTGCTGATTTTCTCCTTGAAACTCCAAGTCTGTCGGAGACAAGCTCCGCAGCAACATCGACAAGCGATAACAGTATTATGATCGTCAATGAACTACCATGGCTTATGCATGTCGATGGCGCATCAAGCAGAGATGGGGGAGGTGCAGGAATTAATTTCCAAGGGCCTAATGGCGAGGATATGAATTATGCCATCACTTTAGACTTCGTGGTAACCAATAACGAAGCAGAATATGAAGCTCTAATCGCTGGATTGGAAATGGCTATACAAGCCAATATGAAAGTTTTGAATGTCTTGACAGATTCTGAACTAATTCAGAGACAAATCAGTGGAATGTACGAAGCAAAAGAGTTCAACATGATAAAATATTTGGAGAAAGTAAAAGATTCAACTGGGAAATTTGATAAATTTGATATCCAAAATATCCCACGAGAAGAAAATCGATGGGCCGATCAACTATCTAGATTTACAGGAACAAGGGATGGTAAATCTAAAAGAGTAATCACCTGGCTGATCTCCAAGACACCCGCGATCGACCTCGACACTTTCCCTGTTGCTGAAGTAATTGAAATTGACCTGGCAGCAGACAGTTGGATGACTCCATTAATCACCTATTTGAAAGACGGATCACTCCCTAGCTGTAAAAATGAAGCCAGGAGGATAAGGTACCGAGCACCAAGATATGCAATGTTAGAAGGAAAACTTTACAGAAGATCCGTCTCAGGAATTCTGCTAAAATGCATTCCCGAGCACAATTCCGAAAGCATCCTTCGAAGCATACATGAGGGAGAAGCTGGGAATCACAGTGGCGCTCGAGTACTTACGCTCAAATGCTTGAGAACAGGTTATTATTGGCCAACGATGTACGCCGACGCACAAGACTACGTTAAACACTGTCATTACTGTCAGGTACATTCAAATATAATACACCAACCAGCTGAGACGATACACCTAATTCCGATCTGTTGGCCTTTTGATCAATGGGGAATCGATATTGTGGGACCATTCCCAATGGCCAGATCAAAGAAGAGTTATGTTTTGGTCGCTGTCGAATATTTCAGCAAGTGGATCGAATGCATAGCTTTAGCTCGGATAACACAGTTCCAAGTTATAAATTTTCTCTGGAAAAATATAGTTTGTCGTTTCGGAATCCCAAGAATTCTGATTTCTGACAATGGAACCCAATTTGCTGGAAAACAAGTTCAAGAATGGTGCTCGAAGCTTGGAATACAGCAAAACTTCACGTCTGTCGGACATCCTAGAGCTAATGGACAAACTGAAGTGGCAAATCGAGAGATTGTCAAATCACTCGAGAAAAGACTGGACGACGCCAAAGGGAAATGGTTGGACGAACTGCCAGGCGTCATTTGGGCCAACAGAAATACAGTAAAAGCCTCAACGGGTGAAACACCGTTTAGCCTAGTCTATGGGTCGGAGGCAGTCATCCCAGTAGAGGCACTAGTCCCCAGCCCTAGAATTGAGCTCTACGAGGAGGAATCAAACGAGCAACTGAGAAAAGATGATATCGATTTGAGCGAGACCTTAAGGGAAAAAGCCAGTCTGCGTTTAGAAGCGGCTAAGTCCAGCATGGAAAAAGCCTACAATCAAAAGGTGAGGATACGATCGTTCAAAGAAGGTGATTTGGTACTTAAAAAAGTTGAAGTTTCCAAACACGTGGGAAAGTTACAACAAAATTGGGAAGGTCCCTACGTGGTGATTGCGGTCGGAAAAAAGGGATCGTATAAGATAGCACATATGGATGGGACTCCACTTCCTCGAACGTGGAATGCAGTAAACCTCAGAAGATATTATGGTCGATAACTTCGAGATAAAAAGATTAGAAGTTAGACTGAATTTGCAAGGAATTAGTTTTTCCATTTTATAGAGTATTTTGTTATTTCCCTTTCATGCATTAAAATTACCTACAATTTTAATAAAAAGCTTTTGCTTATTTCCACATGTGACATGTTCAAAAGACTTTTGTCAAGAAACGATCTACAAAGGTTAAAACCAATAATTGGTATACAACCTAATAAATCTTTGAGTACAAAGGTTAAAACCAATAATTGGTATACAACCTAATAAATCTTTGAGTAAACACCGATTGGGTCGGTATAAACTCATCGTTCTACTGAAACGATCTACAAAGGTTAAAACCAATAAATTGGTATACAACCTAATAAATCTTTGAGTAAACACCGATTGGGTCGGTATAAACTCATCGTTCTACTGAAACGATCTCCAAAGGTTAAAATCATAGTTGGTATAAAACCTAATTATAATAAATCTTTGAGTAAACACCGATTGGGTCTGTATAAACTCATTGTTCTACTGAAACGATCTCCAAAGGTTAAAACCATAGTTGGTATAAAACCTAATTATAATAAATCTTTGAGTAAACACCGATTGGGTCGGTATAAACTCATCGTTCTACTGAAACGATCTCCAAAGGTTAAAACCATAGTTGGTATAAAACCTAAGTATAATAAATCTTTGAGTAAAGGGGAATTTAATAAATAAAAGAAGAATTTTATTTATGTCCCTAAAACTATTACAATTACATAAAATATCTTGGAAAGACAAAACAGATCTCCCTGATCTAACGACACCAGGTCCTATTACATGCTATATCCGTTCTTGATACCAACTACGCCAAAGCTCGACGAAGACGACCGCCTTTAGGTTTCGTGATGACGGCCACAAAGCTTTGGAATCAGAGAGAGCTTTGTGAGATCATAATGTTACGACGGTCGATGGTGGTCAGCATTCCTGGTCGCACATTAAAATTTTAATGAACTGACCAGCTTTCCATCTACCACGTAACTAATAAATTGGAACCCCACAACACCGACCTTTACCTATTTACATAGGTCGATCGATTTATGGTCGGTATTCCAATCTAATCCCCTTATTAGGGGTCGGAGTCTTCATGGTTCTTGAGAAGCCTCCATTTTCCGAATCCGCCCATACCAAGTCGAGGTAATGAATATTTGGTTGGATTCGTGAATTAGGCGGACGACCGCCATCTTTAACAAAGAGGAAATACATAGTTTAGAATTTTTTACTCCTGATGGTAACTAATTGGGAGACAGAAGACCCCTTTTGTAGATAAAGGGATAGAAATCCAACGGTGGAATTCATATAGCATCAACGGCGAGAACATATCATCGGGATTTACGTTACAACGTCATAACTACCAGCATTAAATACGGAATAAATGTGCTGTTGAGTCGTTCAAAATAAAAATCGTATATTAGATCGATAGATACGCTACGAGGAATATCATATAGCAAAAGCAATATTACATATCCAAGAGTCCTATCTGAACAGAAATCATCGATCAACGCACTAAGCAATTACAACTACAAAATATCAAAGAAAAGAATTTGGTTTCAAAACGCTTCAGAGCTTCCTCGGAACGATCATCTTTCTTTCTACTTTGAGAACAGTGACGAGAACCTAAAGTTCAGGCTTCTTCTATAGATCGAAAGGTGTCGTCGGGCGAGCAATGCCGCATAATATCAGGATTCGACCACCTCGAAGAAGTTGATGCTTTTTCTTCGCCAATTAAAATAGGGATCAGAAGGGTCTCATGCATGACATCACCAACCTGTTAGAAACAAGTTGATTTCGATAAAGCATAGAATCCTGCTTTCCTCCACTCTCGACCTCTATCATACGGCGTTGTATATGGTCAACCAATCCACAGTTGTGAGATTTGCCCGACCGTCACCGTTTAAGATGGAGATCTCATTTTTCCAATTCCTCCCATACCAAGTCATGACCTGCTAGGTAGATAAATCGACAAATTTGGTGGCCGATGATACTTATAACAATACATATTCATCTTGAACGACTTCATCTTCTAAGGAATGGAGAGGAAAGGAATGACCTTTTTATAGGCAGGGGATAAATGATCCAATGGTGTTACATTAAGGCCCTGTCAACGGTCCAGATTTAAAGCATTATTTGGACGGTTCTCAGCAGTGGAAATATGATCAATCATTGTTATCGAACTGAAGGTACAAGAATAATTGATTTTATTCAGATCTTTAGGAGGATCGTTACATTTCACGGATACAGCCATATCATCAGAAAAATCTACATTTATCTTAAGAGTCTAATTATGATTATTCCAAATACTAGTCCTGATTTGTTACTCCTCGGATTGATCTGCCCCTTCAATTCGACCCACTCATTATTCTCAGACTACTACCACTGCGTATAAACGAGGAACATGCAGAAGTGCGTATATTTGCTGATGCTGGTGAATTAACGACCTTCAAACAGGCCACATGGCAATCAGGAAGTAGCCGCATCTAGGTTCGATCACAGTATCAAGCTAAAGCACACTAAGAAGAGAAGAACTTTGCTGTCATACAATTGGGACAGGTTCGTTCTCCATGCCTTGGGGGCAACTTTTCGAGCATGCATGGACAAAACACCATTTTAATGAACTAACCAGCTCTCGCCTATCCAAAAAAACTATCTGGTTTGATATCTCCACCATAGTCAACAGGCCATAAAAACCAAATTAAACTGTTCAGAGGTGGCATATTGTTTCAGTCTTTCTTCTTTTCCTACTTCTCCAACAAGTTCTTTATACTATGGGGAATTAACCAATCAATGGATAGAGCATACGAATCGTTCCTACAGTTATGGCACACCTACCAAGTTGACTTCTCGTCTTCCAATAATATTGCAAGAAGTTATTTATATGCAGGTCGAAGAGGCGCAGAAATCCAACGAAAAGCATGTTCTTCCATTTATCAGGCAAAATATATATTTACATTTCAATTATATTAAAAAAAAAAAAAAAAAAATGAAGAAAGACTCTTGTCTACGGTTCGGGAGTAAGATCTTTGTCTACTGTTTCGTGAACATGAGCAGGAATTGTCGGATAACCAAGATAAGTCATCATTTCTTGGGCACGCTGCTCATATCCAAGGGAAAAACCACTGTCAAACTCCAGATCTTTCAATTGAAGAAGATCTGTTTTCTACCTGGTAAGCTGCTCTTTTTCAGCCTCCAAACTGCTATTTACTCGAGCAAGTTCTTCCTTCTCTCTAGTGAGCCTTTCAGTGGTAGCTCGGAGGTGCTCAACCTCAGTCATCAGCAATCGATGAGCAACGGCAATTGAATTTACCTGATCGAGGGATTCTTCTCGAGCAAAATAAGATTCGTCATTTTGTATCCCGAGCTGGAGAGCTTCATGCTTAGCCTGTTTTGAGAAATATGGGTAAGAAACTTAAAACACCTAGATCTCTTTTGACAAAAAAATACGCTTACCATCTCCAAACGTTTGAAAATGGACTGGACAAGTTGCAAGGAAGAGTGGTTCTTCAATTTATCAAGCTCCTTAGGCAAAATTGTACCCATTCCCAGATTCCAAGAAACCCCATCAGGCTCGAGGGTTGTTGGAATACATGCATCAATCGAAACCCCACCTGATCGGGTCATATCGAACTCAGTTATCTCTTCGACCTGCTCCTTAAATGGACGTTCGTCTAAAAGAAACGGGTCGTCCGCGACCTTTTCAAAACCAGAACGACTGGGACCAGACCCAGTTTTTGACGCACTTTGTGAATACGGACAGGAGAGACAACCTGAGTGTTTTGGGAGGTCGAAACAACCTGAGAACGTGGAGGGGCAAAGAAAGATTCTGGAATATCTTCAACAGGCCCCCTTAATTGCAGAGTTGGATCGATCTCAGAATTGAGAGCGGCAATCTCAGAATGAGGAGCAGTAGCCGCGACCTGAGCGCAACCATCTCGACTTATAGATTGATTTGTTACATCTCGGCCTGAAGGGGAATGTTCATCCACTGATCGTTCATCTAGAAAAGTAGAAATAGTTCGTGACTCCTCATTCGTTGTTTGTTCCCCGAGAGCAGGAGAAATAGCTTGATTTTCCTCGTTCATTGATAACTCTGTGAAAATAGAGTTATCGCGTGTACTTTTCAGACTAAAATGAGTGTTTTTCATAAGTATTTGTGAGTCGTTTGGGATTTTAGTGCATATTTCATTTATTAGAGTCGATTCACAAGTTTAATCAATTTTTGAGAATAATCCTTGAGTTTGACACTAATTCGATATGTTTTCTTGTAGGAAATAAATCGAGCCGACGAAGTTCAAATTCAATTGAGGTCTAGGAATTGTTGAAGGTGTCAATGATACAAAGAAATGAAGGCAGGGGCTAAAAATGCAAATAGAGCCCAATCTTGACAAAGTTGAACACTTATGCGGCAGGTTCAAGCTATTCAATTGTAGTAGTGGGCTGGCCCATTTAAGTTGTACATGTTTTGAAGACTTAGTGGAGAATAAGAAAAAACAGAGAAGAAGCCCAATTATGAAGAGAGTCCTACTACACGTAGGAAAAGAAGAAGAAAAAGGCTGGAACCCATACAGTTTAGGGAAGAATTTAACAGAGGAGGAACGGATAGAGATTCACGCACTTACAGAGGAGAAAAGAATTACTAGCATCACACTTTGGCTATTTTTCCTTTACTTTGATCTAGAGAAAACCATGAACTCTTTTCTTGTTATTTTCGTTACGTTAGATATTATGAACTAATTCCATTTAGTCTAGGGTTTTTACGGATCCATGTTTATCGACTAATGTTTTGTTTGCGTTCCTAGTTTTAATTTAGTGATTTTCGGTTTCTACGTATCGATATTCGTTTATCTATTTTCGTGCTAATTACTTTCAAATTGACTGATCACCTATTTGATTGTTTACTTTTTCTTGATTGAACCTGGGAAGGGAATATTGAGAACAGAAGAGAAATTAGGTAGTGGGTTGCTTGTTAGTATAGGAATATACCCGACACTCTCATATCCACATTAGGTTATAAGATTTATGCATGTGATTAATTATACTAACTTAGGAATAAGATTAGTAAGTTAATTGCATAGGTTCTTTAGTGATTCGGAAGACACTTAAGGATAGAAGTGAACCCTAGGATAGCGAATAAGAATCACTAGTTAAAATTAGGAAGTGAGTCGACATTAGGAGAATAACATTGGTGAAGTTTAAACTCTAGACCCTTTTCTCATTGATTTTCTCCTTAGCATTTTATTGCCATCTTTAGATTAGTTATTTATTAGTTTTAGTATTTAGCAAATCAACCAACAATATTATTTTCTCATTAGTTGAATTAGAATAGGAATTAAAGTAGTGAACTTGGTAGAAATTTAGTTTTAAGTCCTCGTGGGTTCGACACTCTACTTACTCTTTATTACTTTTGCGATACGTGCACTTGCGTTTAATTGCGTGTGTAAAATCCGCAACAAGTTTTTGGCGCCGTTGCCGGGGACTTGCAACATTTATTTGCCAATTTTTATTTTTGATTTTTCTTTTTGGTTCCTTGTTACATTATCTTTTTCTCGTTCTCTTCATTTGGTATGAATCATATCAGTTATCATTGGCTTAATGAAGGAACGACTTGTGTGTATTGTGCAGGAGGACACTCATATGATTTGTGCCCACTGAATCCCAATTCATGGTTATACGTGGATCATTTTCAGGGTAGTCAGTATGGTCAGAATCTTCACCCCAACAACTACAATTCAGGGTGGGGGACTAACCCAAATGTTCCATGGAGCGATGATCTGGGTAGTGATCAATACACAAACTTCATGATGACCAACTCGTTCATACCTCCAAGCTATCAAGAGTATTCTCAGCCACCACCAACAGAACCAAGTCCTGCATTTATGGACGCATTCACTGATTATATGGAGGAGATCGCAGCAAAACTTGAGAAGATATCTTCGTTTCTAGAAGCAGCACGCAAAGATTTAAGAATGGGTAATCCACCTCAAGACTCACTCTCAAATGACGAGGATAATTCGATATTATCAGATACCAAGCCGAGCGAGACAAATTCTCTTCTTGTTGAGAGTGACATAGAGCAGCCACAGAGCAATAAATTGACAAGTTTCGATGTTCGTCATAACGAGGAGATCTCAGATGCGGAAGAAAACATCTTACCCATTCTGGAGGACGAAGAAATCAAGGGAGACATCGAACTCGACAATTCATTGACTTTGATAGACTTGATCGAGGTAATGGAGATAGAGGAGGATACAATTGAGTTTGTCATACCTCCAATTTATGATTGAAAAGAGGTTGGATCTTATTTTGGTGTGAATGAGATATTAATGAGAGATACGCAAAAAGGCAGGGTTGATGATAAAACGAACTACAATATGCATACCCATCCTCAAAGCGTGACTTGGATAAGAGTTGGTAAAGATTACAAGAGATTTGAACCTGGGGATAGAGCTTGTCGATTCGATACGAGGTTCAAATCTGTCCCAATTGAGCTTACAAGGAAAATACCAAATTTCAGGACAACAAAGAAAGCAAAAAGGCCCGGACTCATACTTGATCCGGACGGGGTCCTATTCGATTATTGGCCACCTTAAAAGGGAAGTATCAAAGTCGAGCTAATGACTTAAAACTAAGCGCTTCTTGGGAGGCAACCCAAGTTTTCAATTTTCTTTTTTGTTTTGTTTGTGTCTTGTGTCTTGTTGCGTGTTTAGTTTTTTGGTGTCTGTTTTGTGTGCAGATACATCGATGTTCTGGAGAATATTAAAAATCTGACGAAGAGAATGGCACATCAAGGTGGAGGGTAACACGAATGGAAAATTTCCAGCAGCTTCAGGCCATGGCTCAAATGGATTCAAGCCATGGCCTAATTTCTTGAACAAACAAAAGTGGGAATTTCCAGCAGCTTCAGGCCATGGCTCAAATGGATTCAAGCCATGGCCTAATTTTCAAAAAAAAAAAAAAAAAAAAAAAAAAAAAAAAACCTTCAAACACCATCTATCCCATACTTTCTCTTACTTCACTCCACTCTCCCAAATCTAGTTCCATAACCAGCCATCACCTCCATCCACTTGACGCCTCCACCAACGAATTCAAATCCACATTCTTCCTTCCTATAGCCCGAAATCACCACCACCAGTCGAAGCACCACCAATTGGCCATCGTCCTCAACATATTATCTCCAACTTCAACTCTATTAATGTTGGTTTGGTTGGTTCCGAGACTATGGCTCGAAAGAAATATTTGCAAAAATCGGGGATTTTGATTGAATTTCAATATGCCGGAGCCGAACCCCATCACAGAGATGGAGCCACGAGCAATGGACACTCTAATGTCAGGGACGTATTATTTTTCCAATTCTCCTTTACATTGTTGTATTCTGTTTCTGTTTGTTTGTCCTGTCGACCTCTTTTTACCTCTTTGGGTCGCAGTGGGGACACTGCTTAGTTTAAGTTTGGGGGTGAGGTCGCATTTACGATGTGCATGCTAGGTCGACTTAGACTAATTTTTTTTGAAATTTTATGTATTTTTGACAGTTTTTCCTGCAATATTCTAAGCACGAATACATAATCGAGGATTTAGGATGAAGTTAGTGAATTATAGTCTAGAATAGAGCTTAAGAATCCTTTCTTGCCTACATGATCTCTAGATTCGAGGGTTAAAATACTAAGGGTCTAAGTGATAGTCTTGCCTAAGTTTGGGGGGAAGGATAACTTTAACAAGAATCAAGTGAAGCAAATAGTTGAAAAACTATAAGTAAATTCAAAGAAAATAACCTCACTTGTATGAGACCTGAAAGACCTCATCGCTTGAGACTTATATTTGCACTCCTCTAACTTGACTGCGATAAGATGAACGATGTATGGGTGCATCGACTTAACTATTCTGCACTCCTCTATTTTGACTGCTTCTTTAGAACGAGTTATGAGTGTGAGTGGTGCTAAACTAACTTAAGTTGTGCTAAAAAAAAAAAAATTGCTAAGTGAAAGTTCGAACTTAAAGGATTCCATAACTTCTACTGAAAGCTTGCTAGAACTTCGTAATTAATACGATAACCTAAGAAAATAGAGAATTTGTTTGGCAATTTAGGAATTCATGCAATTAGGCTCAATGATTTCGAAGCTATAGTGATCTAGGTGATTCCGACATTCTTGTATTATGTACACACACACACACGCAGGAACTACATGATAGAATGCATAACGTTTTGAAATTGATGGTTAGTAGTTTGACTTGGGATGCATGACTGTAAATGTTCGTGTCGTTGTCTGAGTTTTTGTCATTACTCGAGGACGAGCAATAGTTTAAGTTTGGGGGTGTGATAACTCTGTGAAAACAGTGTTATCAAGTCTATTTCCTTTACTTGTTGGTTTACTTTTATTCGAGATTTGGTAGAATCTTAGGCAATTTTAGTTAGTTTTGCGTTTTGTTCGTTCGAGTCATTGGTTTATTTATTTTGTGCATGAATTGAGGTATTTTCTTATATATTGTGTTCAATTTGTAGGCCTAAGCTAATGTGGATCTAAGGACATGATTGGAAGTGAAGAACAACGAATTAAAGATCCAACGAAGTCAAGTAGTGCAACAACGAAAAAGGAAAAAGCTGCCAGAAGTGTTATTGTGCACTCCGAGGACCATAACTCTTTCAAGGAAGTTCCAATTGATCTGAAATTCAACTATATTGCAAAGGAAAGAGTTAGCTACAACACAGACTTTACGGATCTTGATTTGGAGTTCGGAGCTAAAAGTTATGCCACTTGCAAAACTGTCGCGCAAATCTGACGCGATTTTCAGCGGGATTTTAAAAGAAAACTTGGGCCCAAAGTCTTCTACTAGGCCTCAACTTGGTAGATCTATTTAAGGACTCCTAGGTCACGAAATTAGACATCTTTGATCAGCTTTCAACTTACTTTTCTCATAGAATACACCTAGAACATCAAAGATCTACTTGGAGAAAGATTGAAGAAGAAAAGAGAGAAGTCCTGAAGATCACCCAAGCAAGAAAAACGCAATATTGAAGATCTTCATCTCGGATTCATCGTTTTGTCTATAAAACCACATGAACTCAGATTTGTTTTTCTTTATTATTTTTCTTCATATATTTATCATGAACTAATTCTTTAGGATCTAGGGTTTTTTATGAAACTATGTTACTTTGATTATTTTTATTGGATTATTCGTAGTTAGGGGCAATTCTTGTGTTTGGTTTAATTTCGTTCTCTATGCTTGCAACTTGATTGATCACCTAGTTGTTAGATTTAATATTCTTTTTGAACTTGGAAAAGGGAGATTAGGATTAGATAGAAATTGAATAGTAAACGACCCTTAGGATAGGAATATACTTAAGGCGTTTATACCCGTTACATGAGGTTTGTGTTTAATGCTTTGTTATATTTACGAATCACCTAGGAATAGAGTCGATTTGGATAATACATTAGTTCTTACGTAATTCGGAAGATACTTAGGAAAATACTTGAATCCTCGGGTAGTACTCTTGTCACCACAATAACTACGGAAATCTCCATTGACCAATCGATAGATAACATAGTGGATTATAACCCTAGGTTTCTCTTCTCATTATTCGAACTCAATCCAAGTACTTTAGATAGTTAGCTAATTTAGTTAATCTAGTTGAAAACCCCAAAAATATATTTGGAATTAAAAGTAAATTAGGAATTGAAATTGGTAGATATTTAGTCAAGTCCATGTGGAGACGATACTCTTATACTTACTCTTTATTACTTGTTCGATACGTGCACTTGCGTTTATTTGCGTGTGTAAATTCCGCAACAAGTTTTTGAAATTATTGGTTTGTCGTTTGACTTTGAATGCATGCTGATAAATGTTTGAAGTTGGTTGGCGTTTTTGTTAGAATTATTGTCATTACTCGAGGACGAGCAACATTTTAAGTTTGGGGGTGTGATAACTCTGTGAAAATAGAGTTATCGCGTGTACTTTTCAGACTAAAATGAGTGTTTTTCATAAGTATTTGTGAGTCGTTTGGGATTTTAGTGCATATTTCATTTATTAGAGTCGATTCACAAGTTTAATCAATTTTTGAGAATAATCCTTGAGTTTGACACTAATTCGATATGTTTTCTTGTAGGAAATAAATCGAGCCGACGAAGTTCAAATTCAATTGAGGTCTAGGAATTGTTGAAGGTGTCAATGATACAAAGAAATGAAGGCAGGGGCTAAAAATGCAAATAGAGCCCAATCTTGACAAAGTTGAACACTTATGCGGCAGGTTCAAGCTATTCAATTGTAGTAGTGGGCTGGCCCATTTAAGTTGTACATGTTTTGAAGACTTAGTGGAGAATAAGAAAAAATAGAGAAGAAGCCCAATTATGAAGAGAGTCCTACTACACGTAGGAAAAGAAGAAGAAAAAGGCTGGAACCCATACAGTTTAGGGAAGAATTTAACAGAGGAGGAACGGATAGAGATTCACGCACTTACAGAGGAGAAAATAATTACTAGCATCACACTTTGGCTATTTTTCCTTTACTTTGATCTAGAGAAAACCATGAACTCTTTTCTTGTTATTTTCGTTACGTTAGATATTATGAACTAATTCCGTTTAGTCTAGGGTTTTTACGGATCCATGTTTATCGACTAATGTTTTGTTTGCGTTCCTAGTTTTAATTTAGTGATTTTCGGTTTCTACGTATCGATATTCGTTTATCTATTTTCGTGCTAATTACTTTCAAATTGACTGATCACCTATTTGATTGTTTACTTTTTCTTGATTGAACCTGGGAAGGGAATATTGAGAACAGAAGAGAAATTAGGTAGTGGGTTGCTTGTTAGTATAGGAATATACCCGACACTCTCATATCCACATTAGGTTATAAGAGTTATGCATGTGATTAATTATACTAACTTAGGAATAAGATTAGTAAGTTAATTGCATAGGTTCTTTAGTGATTCGGAAGACACTTAAGGATAGAAGTGAACCCTAGGATAGCGAATAAGAATCACTAGTTAAAATTAGGAAGTGAGTCGACATTAGGAGAATGACATTGGTGAAGTTTAAACTCTAGACCCTTTTCTCATTGATTTTCTCCTTAGCATTTTATTGCCATCTTTAGATTAGTTATTTATTAGTTTTAGTATTTAGCAAATCAACCAACAATATTATTTTCTCATTAGTTGAATTAGAATAGGAATTAAAGTAGTGAACTTGGTAGAAATTTAGTTTCAAGTCCTCGTGGGTTCGACACTCTACTTACTCTTTATTACTTTTGCGATACGTGCACTTGCGTTTAATTGCGTGTGTAAAATCCGCAACAAGTTTTTCACAGAGTTATCATTCATCATATGGACGACTGGAGGAGGAGAAACGGTTCGCGACTCCTCATTTGTTGTTTTCTCCCCGAGAGAAATAGCTTGAGTTTCCTCGTTCGTCGTATGGACGACTGGAGGGGGAGAAACAGTTCGTGATTCCTCATTAAATGTTTGCTCTACAAGAGGAGAAGAAGTAGAGCGAGAACCTTCACTTTGGTAAGCCTCCAGCATCTTCGGATCGACAATCGGACTGCGGATCGGGGCATTAGAAGGGATATTCTTCGTTTCTTTTAAGTTCCCGCTTGACGAGGATAATTTCGGATCAGGTCGAGGAATAGTTTCCCGAGAGGAAACTCCTCCCTGGAAAGATGATGGATGTGAACCGTCGGTTCGAGATTTCTTTCTCGGAGTATCCCGACGAGGTAAACCCCGTTGGGATCGTTTGGTAGCTCCAGAAAATAGATTGGAACTCATGGTCTGAAAATCAGGAATTCCTATGAAATATCGAACTAAGAGCTCCGATCAATGGCAAGAAAATTTTATATTACAAGTGGGGACGTGCGGTAAAACCCCAAAAAGATTTACCTTTATATATAGCTAAGGAAATGACTATTATGTCCTCGGACCTTGGCGCGCACAGTAAAAATTCAAATATAAGGCAAAAGCGGGTCATCAAATATGTACTATGATCATCATAACAACGAAGTATATCAGAATTAAAATCCTTTTTAAATCTTAAAAAGGAATTTTACATGTTCTCCGAAATATAAAAGGCCTAGCTTTACAATAAAATAAATGAAAATCATAAAAAAACATCCTAACAAGGTGAATTGGTTTCCTTGGGGGACAATCCTTCCTCTCCTTCTTCATTCCCTTCGTCGACATGGTCTTCTTCGATATCCTCCTCGGCATCGTCGCTTTCCTCTTCGCCTGCTTGATTCTCCATGATGTCCTTTATTAATTCCAAATCAGGTGTTGGCACAGGAATTGGGGTTCCATACTCCTCCACTAGGTGAGCCAATGGATGATTACTATACTCAACAGAGGATAAGCAGTTGGGAGGATAGTCTTGAAGACTTCGGTCCTTTTCAATGGCCATAACTTTGCGATAATCCTCACGCTTATCAGGAATCTGCCCAGACTCGATTAATTGATCGACACCCTTATAGAACGAGCTTAAGAGCAGACCTCCAATCTTTTGATGAATTATGGCAGTATGCACGGGAGAGTCGAGAAACTCTCGGACTATGGGCTCGACGTCTGAAGATTGGTGCGCATCTATGACCCTCTCTAAGTCAGAAAAATCATCTTCCTTGGTCGCAAGTTGGGATCGCAGAGCATCAATATCCGACTCAAGCTTGCTAACGAGGGTGGCATGCGCAACTCGTTGCTCTTCCATTTCACGAGTCAATTGGTCGACCTGCGCTTGGTATCGACTAGAATCCGTCATCATGCTAATAATGTGAGGGTTGTCAGTCTCTAAATTAGGATTAGCAAGAGGATCGGATGAAGTGGCAGCGGAAGCTCGAGAATTATCGACCTGAGCAAGTTGATCTTCAAGCTCCTTAACTCTGGCGATTAAAATATTGTTGCCTTCCTCAACATATTTGCATTGATCCATATGCAACGCCATATCATATAGCGCAGACACCAAGGCATTTCCGGCCTGTTGTAAAGAAAATTTGTCTAAATAAAAACCAAGAAGAATATTGAAGGCTGTTAAAAGAATAGAGAGAGCCAAATAATATTACCACTTCGTGAGCATGAGCTGCCCTCGCTAGCTGTTCAAGGGGTTTCTTCCTAATGGTCCTCTCCACGTCTCGGACAAAGGTCGAGGATAGAAGAAGACGAATGGATTTATCGACCACGTTCTCCTTATCATCACAAACCAATGAATCCTTCTCGGAATAACCGGCTGCCCGTTTTCCTTGAAGATGACTCTCAATCATGTCTACCAAAGAAGCTTGATGGCTAGTATCTCCGACATGAGTAAAGTACTCTCCCCCTTTGTCAAAAAATTGGGTTCTTTTTTTGACTTCAGGGCCGGTGGGATTACGTTCGGGCCAATCTTTACTACCCAGAATGCCATATTCCTCCCTAAAAGTTTTTGGAGGATATCCGCGGCCTGAACGGGAGCTCGAAGTCGGTATGTCTGAAGGAGTTTGACCAGAGAGAGGAGGAGTTATTCGGATAGGATCTGCATTCTCGGACGACCCCTCCTCAATGTCTTCCAGATCTTGGAATTGATTCCTTCTCCTCTTTCTAGATTCCTTTTGCTCTATGGGAGTTTTACCCCAGGACTTTTTCGAGTTCGAAAGAACAGATTTTCCGACCACAGAAAAACGGCAGTTCTCGACCATGGTGGCTGCATTGGGAAAGAGATAGAGGTTAGTATATGTCGAGTTCATAAATCTTTTATGAATAAAGTGAAGTTAGGAAATAATTTTACCTAAAGATCGATTATCCGATGGAATGGAAAACTCCAGAGAACTCAGTCCTGCTTTTCGGAGAAAGATCTCTCCGATCAAATAAGCTGATTGGTACTTATTTAATCTCATCTCCTCGATCATGGCGGATGAGAATTGGTCGTCCGGGGCCATCTCGCCGATCACTTTTCGACCACCATATACCCAAGCATCGTTGTATCCCCAATCATGAGTAAACTCCTCGGGTTCACCATTCTCGAGGATATGCACGGTCGGAGCCTTAACGAAAAAGAAAGTGGATTTCCATTCCGTGCTGATGCTTGAAATGGCGTTTTCAAGAATTGCGTAGCCAGGTCTTTGGCTGACATAATAATAACCTCTGTTGGAGGAGGTCGATACAGAGAGTCGGAAAAAGTGGAGAAAATTGCGGAATGAGGGTTGCAGACCTCGAGCGACCATTAAGACAGAGAATGCCATAATAAAAGCTATAGCATTCGGAACAAGTTGGGTTAACGAGACAATGAAGGTCTCCAGAAATTGACGAAGAACCGAAGACAGGGGAAAACGGAGCCCATGCTCGAAATGGGACGTATAAAAAACTCGACAGTTGGCGGGAGGAGTGTTGACTCTCTCCTCGGAAGAAGGAATAATGATCTCAAAATCCGAGGGGAAATAGCGGCCGTATTCCTTTTTCAAGAAAGGTAGATCATCCTCTTTCCATCGAGAAGGAAAAAATTCCACGGGGGCAGAAATTTGAGGTTGAGACGTTTTTGATTTCTTAGATGCCCGCGACACCATCTCTTCCTCTGGAATAATCTCCACCACCAAGCCATCAACCTCCTGTTCTTCGTAATTTCTGACTTCTTCTACTTGGGCAATATCCGCAGCCTCTTCCTCAGATGGAGGGATTTCAGGATTAAGGATGTTAGGAGGTACTTGTTCATCTACGTTTTGGGTTGAAGAAGGAGGATTCTGCGACGTCGAAGCCATCAGTCCTTGAAATAATATGCTCAAGGAAGTAAGAAATTGACAAGATTATCGATTTAAGCTTTTACTGCTGGAAGGATTAAATATCTGAGGTAAAAGTAAAAATATCCCGCAAATTTCGACTATATATATGGGTGGTGAAAAGACGGATTCAGCCCTTCGCGTCTCTTCGTATTCCCGCCAATCAAAGTCATGAAAAGACCAGCCGTTGTCTGACACATGTTAACCCAAAATACATGTCTATACATAGAAGGTTCAAACGGATTTGCACTCTTTTTTCCTCGTTCGGTTTTTATCCCAAAAAGGGTTTTTCCAAACTAGGTTTTTAATGAGGCATATTTCATGAACGATGAAAAGACCAGGGTAACTACTATTTTTACTTCTACGAGCTACAGCTACGATTACGCTCGAGAAGTGAGGGAGTACTGATGAGGGCTATTTTACACGTATAATGGAATAAAGCTTCCCGAGGAGGTTCAGGATCGATCCGACCTGTGAATACTACAAGATAGACTCGATCCGCCCAAATGTATCCGATCGACCAGACAGATCGATCTAGAAGATTAAGTGGGCTGTGCGGTTCTCCTAAGCCAGGCAGGATTCCTAGGCCTAATAGGACTCCTAGTCAAATTAGGACTAGAGAATTATTATAAATACTGAGTTTTACATTGTATTGAGGATCCAGAATTGAACCTACGAAATATACTACAGTTATTCGCCGTTCATATTATTGTTATCTTACACTATTATATTACGTTGCTTGTTCTTGAATTGCTCCATCCTGAGTACTTTAACCAAACCCCTATTACATAAAATAGTGATCTTAAATAATTTACTGAGTTTTAACCTAAGACGAAATCAGGTTAAATCAATCTTACTGGATTGACAAACAGCAAAGGAAGATCACTAGTTATTGGCTTTCACTAGTGATATCAGCTGACAGTTCAGTCGTCTAACAGTTAAGTATTCTATTTTTATTTACTGCTCTGTTACTTTATAAAAGAATGTACTAAAAACGCTTTATTTAAAACCCGCTTTTATAAGTAAAGACTAGGGACGGTTCACATTCCCGCCCAGTCTGAAGCTGATATTTGAATTGCGCATATTTCGTTCGCACGATTATACCTGACAAGTAACTGATCTAACAGATGGCGTGATTCACGAAAATCGAAATCACCTAACCTCTATAAAAACAGATCCGATCAGCTAACTTAGCTTTTACGCACCCTCAAATATTCAAGCACTTAAAGAGATTTTTGCTTCCTGTTTTCTGCAAATCTACTCTCGTTTTCTAATCTTTTTCAGAAACACAAGATGAGTTCCAAAGAAGCAAACGCTGAAGGTAAATTCCTAAACTACCAAACCTATCACGCAACGGGTACTCAAGTGATGAAGGAGATACTGGAAAAGTTTAAGGCTGCAACACTTGAGGATTTCATGGAGGCCCATGAGTCCATGGTGTTTAAAGATCAGATAATGGAGTTTTATGGATCTGTTGCCAAGCCCGACCATGAAAAGATGGAAATCAAGGCTAAAGTTGGGGGAGTTGACGTCTGTATAACCCCCAAGCTGTTGACTGAAAAGTACCATCTGTCTCTTGAAGGTACTACTGAAATTTCTACTCTGGCTGAATCGTTTGAGGCGAATTTCTGGAACTTGGTTGGCAAGAAGAATGAAGTCCTCCCTGGAAACATTAAGAAGACTCAGCTGAAGGACGAGTTTCAGAGGATGGCAGATATTTTTGCCAAAGTAGTAGAAAACTGCACCTTTTCACTGGACAGCGTGCCTATGAAAAGATTTCACTCTATGATAGCAATCTACTATGGACTAAAGGTGAACTGGGCTGCATTCGTGTGGTACATCTTGGGTGATCACAAGGAGCGTGGTCACACTCACCACATGATTTTCCTCAGTTATCTGTTCGCCAGTCTTGGCTGTTCAATGACCCATGGAAAGGTCATTCACAACGCAAAGGAGTTAAAAGTCTACGAGGCTGTTCGCTCAAAGACTGCTGAAGTAACTCCGGAAAAGAAGAAAGAGCAACCAAAGAGAAAGGCTGCTGCTGAGCCTAAGCAGCCTGCTGCTGATAAGAAAAAGGAGTAAAATAAATGCTCCCAAGGCTTCTGTTCAAACAGCCCAGCCAGCTGTTCAAGCCAGAATAGAAGTAGAGCCCAAAGAAAAGGAAACTGCTGATGCTCTTATAGATCAGACAGTTAGGGAGATAGAAGAAATGGCCTATGATATATCTCATGAAAGAACTCCATCTGCTGAGCTACCTTTGGAGAATGTTGCTAGAAGAACAAGGAGTGCTCTTAAGGACACTGCCACCACAAGGTTCGTGCATACAAAGGTAACTATCAGAAAGAGGCTAACTCAGATCGATTCGCCAACTGAATTGACTGATTTAGTTAGATCAAGTCCTCCATCAGCAGAGAGGCCTGTTGGAAGTGAGCAAAAGTCTGCTGATGCTCAGAAAAATCAGACTACTGCACCAACAGCTGAGGTGAGCAGACCTCAAGAGGAGCCTGAAGTTATGATCATTGATCCAATTGTTGCTGAACCAATTGCAACAACTGCTCCTGAACCAACTGTTGCCGCACCAGTCATTTAAACAAGAGCTCAAAGGAAGAAAAGAACTGGAAAAGCTAAAGTCTCCACTTATCATAAGAAGAAGAGAGAAGAGGCTGAACAATGAAAAAGAGACGAGGATGAAATCCAGAAAATTATTGAGCTGAGCAAGATTGATGCTCAAACTAAACAGATGACTGATGCAGAAATTGCTGCTAAGGAAGCAGAGGATTTGTCTAAAGCCTTGGAAGAAAGCAAGAAAGATGCCTATGGACCTAGAAGGTCAGGGGGCATTGTGACCGGAAAGCCCATGGAAGGGAAATTTGTGCTACCAAGAGCCAAACCAATCAAAAGAAAGAAGTTTGAAGTCAGAAGAGCACTGGACATTGTCAAGAGTGACTCTGCTGCCTTTGAAAGGTTTGAAGCTGAGCTTAAAAGGTTGAATCAGCTGCTTCAAACAAGAACTGTTTTCCTCCCAGAGAAGACCAGATACAACAGATGGAGGGAATACAGATTGAACAAGTCTGAAGCTGAAATCCAAGCCTGGAGAGAGTTTGCTGAAGAAGAACGTTGGGTTCTAAGTTGGCTGCAAACAACTTCAGTTGCAAAAGCTTTGGATACAGACTTTGTTCGTGACAGATTACATGGTTTTGCAAAAGCCATTGTCAAACAAGAGGCGACTGCTATCAAGGATTTATTGCTAAACAAGCCAGGTCCATCTGATGACCTCGTTGATAGAGCAGTCAAGATTGCTGTTTACACAACATTGGAGAAATGGGTGCAGATATCACGTTATGAACAAGGAACAACTAGTGATATGCCCAGTCTGCCAAGTTTACAGCAAATTGCCTTTGACTCAGAGATCAGTACATTTCAAGAACAGCTGAGTGTCCAACAGTCTACATCAACATTTGTTCCAGCTCTCTTGATTCATCAGAAGACTATTGTGTCTACTGATGGTGCTGATGTCATTCACATAGCTGATGAGCCAGCTGATGAAGAACCAAGTAAAGATCAGCATGTTGTGGAGATTAACCTTGATACATCTAAATCACTGCCTGCTGATGTTATAGAAAAGAGCCCTTTAGCACTTGAGTGGAAGGCTGAAGAAGCTCAAGTTATTCATGAAGCACCTGTTCACCAGGAAGCTGCTCCTGCATCACCCTCAACCATTCCTACTGCTGATATCCATTCATCACTTATGGAGTCAATGCAGACCTTGATTGAAAATGCTATGAAGGAAATGGAAGAGAGAAATAAGTTGATGCTGAAGCAGGTAGAGGAGGCTACTGCCAAGATAGTGCGGGATGCCATTGACAACTTTCTTCTACCAGCTGATAATTCACTGCAACTGACTCGAAGCATCCTGAGCATAAATCAGAATGTTGAAGATGTGAAGGTGGATGTAAATCACTTACATGCTACTCTTCAGAGACATGAGTCAGATTGGTCAAGCATGGAGACAACTCTAAGAGAACTATCTGCTGCTGAGATAGTAAAGACTGAAAGAATGATGCACGAGTTCTCTGATGATGCTGCTCAAGTTCAGAATGAAATATCAACACTTCAGCTGAATGTTGATTACATGAATGACCAAGCTGGTGCAATGAAAGCTACTCAACAACATTACTCTGCTCAACTCCAAGTGGTGGATCAGAACATCAGGAAGCTGTGTGCTGTTGTCAACATCTCTCCTGATCAACTCAACCCTGCTGATGATAACAAAAAGGGGGAAGAGGGGTCAACTAAAAAGAGTGTTGCCACTACAACTGTTCAAGTACTGGAACAAGGAACTGCTGCTGAAAAGCCTGCTGAAGATGAAGTACTTGAAGAGAAAGCCGAAGATGATAAAGAAGCCGCTGAAGAAGAGCCCAAGGACGTAGCAAAATCTAACAAAGAGATTGCCGCTTCCAAGGACAATCCTGAAGAACAGCTTGATCCATTCAGGAAAACAAGCAAGATGGAGGAAATCAGAAGAAGAATTGAAGCTGCAAATAGAAACCTGACTCCTGCTGATGTGTTTTCCAGTGGAGAAGATGAGGACGATGATGAAGTTGAAGAAGGAGAAGAAGAAGAGGAAGACGATGAAGAAGCTGAAGACTAGACTAGATTTTCTAGACTAGGTCTTTTATTTGTAAATTCTTGTATCAGCTCACTTCATTGTAATCTTACTTTAAGTTTTTCTTTGTAAACTTGTACTGTAAACTTTCAAAGAAAATTTATAAAAAGTTCAAGTTTTCAACATATCATTTCTATCTCAGAAATTTAGCTGAAGTTTTGTCATCATCAAAAAGGGGGAAATTATTGGATCAAGATGAAGACTTAGAAGTGAAGGGAGGTTTTGATGATTTTGAAAAGTCATCAGCCAAGTATTGGAAGCTTGGCCAACCTTTAAAGGATTATTTGACCAAGGAAGAAGACAAATCAGAAGGGTCAAATTTATGGTCCAGAAGACTACTGATCTGTTGCTGCATTCGGAATCAGACTGGTGGATTTTCAGCAGACTCAAATCAGATGAGTTCGATTTGGATCAGGAGAGTGTTCATCAGACGAGTGGATTCGATCAGCAGAGTGGCAGTGATCAGAAGTTATTGCAACGGTAATAAATGCACCTGAAGTAATAAATGCTGTAAGGAAAGGGTATTAAAGACAAATTATTGAAGAGAAACCTCAGATCAGCAGAGTGCATTTAATGCGAACGGACAGAAAGTACATGAGAGTGTACAGTGCACAGTCGCAGGTAGTCGTTCCTGAAAATGGGGACCAGTACTCGAGATTTCAGAATTCTGTCTTTCTTCAACGGACATAATTCAAATCTCAAGCATAAATAGTTCAAGGTTCAAGAGTTTTAAAGACGCGAAGCAACACTTGAGAGAAATTTCGAAGCAGAATTTATCTAAGTCTCAAAAACTCAAGAACAGAACACTCATCAGCCTAGTCATCTGTTGACGAAAGCCGAAGTTGAAGATCAAAGATATACACATAAATCTGAGTGATTTTGTAAGAGAAGTGTTGTGAGAAGTAGATATCCATCTTAGTGAGTGATATTACTTCAGAGGATAGGTTTTCTTTGTGATTTCCTATTGCGCACTTGTGGCCATTTCATTTGTTGTTTTGCGCAAGCATTGTATATTGTAAACTTTGTGTTTATAGTATAACCCAAGATCTAAGTGACTTGGAAGAGTGGACTAAAGGATTTACATCCATATAACCACTATAAAAATTGATTGTGTTTAAGTTTGCATTTTTATTTGCGTATTTTTCAAATCTTTCAAACACTTAAGTTAACTTTTAAAGATTTTAAAAAGGAGTTTGCAAAAACTGGGGATAAAATCTTTTAAGTTAAAGAAACCTACTTGTGAAAAACACTTGATAAATCCGCTGCCAAATAAGTTATTTAAAACTCTGATTTTCTCAAAATCAGCTAAGTAAAATCAGAAGAGTGGTCAACTCTGCCGTTCAAAGCTTTGTGCATGATCAGCTTAGTCTACTTACAAATCTTCATCAGCTTAGTCTGCTCTCAGAAAAAGTTAGAGAATTTTAAAGCTAAAATTTTCAGAGGTCTATTCACCTCCTCCCCTCTAGACCTCATCTGACCACTTGGGACCAACAATAGATACGTATCCCCAATACGTAAGATGCGTCTCCCAAATCTTTCATGGAGAATTGAGTGGATAATTACACTTTCGTCTGCGTTAACGTTCTGATATCGTCCCCGATCAACCGAATGTCATCGACATACAACACAATAAATTGCACCGAACTCCTACTAAATTTCTTGTACACGCTTGACTCATATACGTTTTTGATGAAGCCAAATCCCTTGACTGTCTCATCAATACATTTGTTCCAGGTTCGGGACGCCTGTTTTAGGCCATAAATCGACCTTTGAAGTTTGCAGACCTTGTGCTCACTTCCTTTGGATGCAAAGCCTTTAGGCTGTTGCATAAAGATTTCCTTGTCAATGTCTCCATGGAGAAAGACGGTCTTTACATCCAATTTTCATATCTCGTAGTCGTACCACGCGACTATGGCTAATAGTATCCGAATGGATTTTGACATCGCCACTGGAGAGAAGGCTTCCTCATAGTCTATACCAGGCCTTTGAGAATATCCTTTCGCCACAAGGCGAGCCTTATGAGTCAAAACTTCTCCATTCATTCCAAGCTTGCGCTTGAAGATCCACTTGCAGCCTACAGGTATAGTTCCCTCAGGTGGATCAACCAAGGTTCATACCTTGTTGGAATGCATGGAATCCATTTCGGATTGCATGGCCTCTTGCCATGCAATCGAGTCTATGTCTGGCATAGCTTATTCGTATGTCCTTGGATCACCATCCAACTGATCATTCTCGTGGATGAAGCCGAACCTTTCGGGTTCTCTACGAATTCGATCGGACCTTCGAAGTACTGGTGTAATAGATGGTTCAGTAGGTTCAAGATCAACTCCCACTGTTTGCGGGGATGTGTCTACTTCTTGGACTTCATCAAGTTCTATGGATATCCCATTTCTTTTAGTGAGGAAGTCATCCTCTAAGAAGTGGGCGTTCCTAGAAATGAACGCCTTTCGTTCTTTAGGGTCGTAGAATAGGTATCCAACGGATTCCTTTGGATACCCCACAAATTTGCACAAACTAGATCTGCTATTTAGTTTATCTCCTTTCTTGTTCCTTACATAGGCAGGAGATCCCCATACTCGTAAGTACGAATATACGGGTGCTTTACCATACCACTCTTGGTGTGGCGTCGTCGGCACCGACTTTGAAGTTACTATATTAAGTATCTTCGAAGCCGTTAATAGGGCTAAACTCCAAAACGAAAAAGGAAGATCAGCGAAACTCATCATGGAACGAACTGTTGGGATTTCATGGGGTATGATTGTCAAACAACAGTGCGGAATTTTAAATTTTTCATAGCACCCAAAATCCTAGGATTATTCTCTAGCTCATACGAATAGGTTGAATTAAATTTTGCAACAATTTACAAAATAAAAAGGGTGTAATTCGAAATTACCTCACCACAGGCAAGGTGGTGGTTTTTCTCCGGTCTTCTTTCAGATCTGATGGATTTGGTTCGATAGGAGCACCCCAAGTGTTGTGCCTCTAGCGGTATCCACAATTGGATTAAAGCAACCCCTTTGAATCCACAGGCTCAGAAATAGGATTCAAGGGTTATCAGACATGGAAGAACGAAGAAAACTAGATCTACATTCATATCTAGATCTGGAGGAAGAGAGGGGGCGGCCTCTCTCTTCTCCAAGAAGGGGGCGGCTAGTTGTGATAACTAGGGCTAGGGTTTTTGGTCTCCTACTCCTTATTTATAGATAAGGAGTCTTGACCTAATGTGGCCTAGTCCAACTAGGAAACTTAAAGCCCATTTTCTTATGGCCTTTATTTGTTTCCTAATGCACCTAGATCATAATTAATTAATTAAACCCCTTTAATTAATTCAGCCCATTTAATTAATTAATCCAATTAATTAATTAAATTAATTCCTCTCTCATTAATTAACTCTTTAATTAATTAGTTTTCTTCTTCAAGAATTAACACTTTAATTCTTCAGTTTTGATTTAACTCTTTAAATCAAACTTTCCTTATATGATTTGTTGCAGTCCAATTGTATTGTGTGTGACCCTCTAGGTTCACCATCAATTGGCCACGGGCCCACGACTTTCGTGATTTAACTTGCGAGCTTATAAATTGCTCCGATTAATTGAACACCTTCAATTAACCACTCAAGAATTAATCTTACAATTAATTCATGAGTACCCACACCTCATGGTCGATGTCTAGCCACAAGCCCATGAGGCCCAACTTCAGGTGAATTGATCTCAGTGAACCTCACCTCTTATAAGTGCCATGTACATACGGTCCCTCTATCGACTAATTTCCCGATCGAGACCTAGGGTGTGTGAATTGATCGGCACCTCTAATTATCTCGATAACTATACTTTCTAATTCGGGATAATGATTCCAGTGTGACTGCTAAATTTGGAAACACCTTTCCAAATCCGTCACTGACCGTGGCCACGGGTTTCTCGGAATCTATTATCTAAGAACGTATAGGAAATTCTCTCAACGCACTACGTTGAGTCGGTAGATCCCATATTAGTGCTAACCCTTCACGTACACGATCCTACGTACCCAAAGTAGTCGCACAATTATCAGGCTAAGTGATCGGCTCCTAAATCAAAGTACGCACTCACGTGCACCGAATTCGCCCTAGCACCTCAAGTCAAAGGACTAAATCGTACACTATTATAAGCCTTGAGAAACATCCCATCGCCGATGTGCGACATGCTCTTCCATAATGGGTTTCTCTGTTCGGGTCGTTCGATGCGTTCGATCCCCTATCGAACCACCTACTCATATGCACTGGCATCAAATGCCTTGCTCATGAAACGCTACAAATTCACTCCATGTGAATCATGCATACTCGTACAAGTCTTAACGATTCCTTCGATACCCCGTCTCGACAGGAATCTATGACTTGGAACGTTTTTAAGATCACGACCTTAGAGACTGTTTCATGATTGTACTCATACTAAAGTGAATCGTCCCATAGTCTATTGTGATCTAAGGATTTCATCCAATCGCTTAAGTGATTCGCGAGAGATGAAGTTGGCCATTGTTTGATTTACATACTATAAACAAACGAGCGTATTAATTCATTTATACTAGAGAAAGCTTATCACGTGATAGTTCTTATACAAGCTAAAATCCATTGGCTTGCAGGGCACTATCCTTTCACGAACCATGTCCAACAAAGTTCGATTCCTTCTTTCAGACACACCATTCAACAATGGTGTTCTAGGAGGAGTTCGCTGTGAGATACTTCCATTCTCTACAAGATAATCGAGGAATTCTTGGCTCAAGTATTCCCCACCTCGATCTGACCGAAGTGCTTTAATACTGTGTCCCAAATGATTCTCAACTTCCATTTGAAACTCTTTGAACTTTTCCAAAGCTTTGGACTTATACTTCATTAGGTAGACATACCCAAAACGACTAAAGTCGTCTGTGAAAGTTATGAAGTAAGAGAATCCTCCTCTTGCACTGACACTCAGTGGTCCACAAACATCAGTATGGATCAAATCCAAGGTTTGTTTGGTGCGCTCCGGTTTCCCAGTAAAAGGTGTCTTGGTCATCTTTCCCTTGAGACAGGACTTGCAAGTTGGAAGATCATCCAGGTTCTGTATTTCAAGAGCCCTAGAGGAAACCAACTTTTGAATTCACTACAAGAAAAACAGGATTTTCCGACGGATTTTGCCCGTCGAAAAATCCGTCGGAAAAAGTGGCGTCGGAAAATTTTCGATGGGCAAAATCCGTCGGAAAATCTGTCGGAAACTTTTCGACGGACATTTTCCGACGGAATTATTCCGTCGGAAATAACTTTTAAATAATGTTATTTTTATTTCCGACGGAATTATTCCGTCGGAAAATATAAAAAAAAAATTCTTTTATTTTCCATCGGAATTTTTCCGTAGGAAAAAATGAAAAATAAATGAAATTAAAAATTCTCAAAAATAATGAAATTGCAACACAAAAAAATTGCAATACAATATAATACAACAAATTCGTAACTTAGATAAAATTATCAAAAATTTCAACATTTATAATTATATGTGAATACAATAAATAATCTTACAACAAGTTCTACATTGTAAAAAAAAATATATCATTCTTCGTCGTCGTCTTCTTCTTCTTCTTCGTCTTCTTCGTCTTCTTCTTCTTCGTCGTCTTCTCCTTCCTCCTCCTCCTTCCCCTCATCCTCGGCCTCTACCTCCATATTCTCTTAGTTCTCTTCTCCTTCTCCTTCACCTTTTTCAGCAACATATAAATCCATTGCTAATTCGGTATCAACAATTGAATTTAGCATGGTAAGTGGTTCTTGCGAAGCTTCTTCTTGTACATTACAACTATCATCCACTCTACTTCTTGGTCTCGTATTTATTACAACACGCCAATTAATCTTATCTTTCTTCTTACCCTCTTTTATGTGATACTTTACCCCCCATGTTATGATGAACACATTTCAACTTACAAGGCTAATTTCAATCAAATGCATACCTTACAAGGCCACCAAAAATGAATACAACAAATCTAATCACCATTTACAACATACAACATAAACAAAGTTATGATGAACACATTTCAACTTACAAGGCTAATTTCAATCAAATGCTTACCTTACAAGGTCACCAAAAATGAACACAACAAATCTAATCATCATTTACAACATACAACATAAACAAAGTTATGATGAACACATTTCAACTTACAAGGCTAATTTCAATCAAATGCATACCTTACAAGGCCACCAAAAATGAACACAACAAATCTAATCATCATTTACAACATACAACATAAACAAAGTTATGATGAACACATTTCAACTTACAAGGCTAATTTCAATCAAATGCATACCTTACAAGGCCACCAAAAATGAACACAACAAATCTAATCACCATTTACAACATACAACATAAACAAACTTATGATGAACACATTTCAATTCACAAGGCTAATTTCAATCAAATGCATACCTTACAAGGCCACCAAAAATGAACACAACAAATCTAATCACCATTTACAACATACAACATAAACTAATAGCGAACACAACCTTATATTTGCAAAAGGCCAATAAAAATATCTACAACATACAACCTTTCAACTTTATGCAGTAAGATTGTTATCTATAACATTTAAGAAGATCAAAGTTATTGCAAAAAACCAAGTCAACTTTCTCCTCCATATTATCATAATATTAATAATAACAATAATTATTACCTCGAATTTTCTTTTTATACCAGTAGGATTGTTATTTCACACACTGTCCAAACATTTTCTTCCTGTAACAATCGTATCAACAAGAATCTAAATCAGAGAAAGGAAAAAAAAATGCACAAAGGGAATTACCTATACAATGTAGGATTGTATTTCGGGCTGGGCTGGGCTGGGAGGCGTGAACAAGGGTCGTCACGATGGTCTGGACAGCGAGGGCTTGGGCAGCTGTTTCGGGCAGCGACGGCGTGAGCAGGTGAACTCACGCTGGTCTGGGCAGCGGGTTTGGGCAGCGGCAGCGTGAGCAGGGAAACTCACGCGGATCTGGGCAGCGGGTTCAGGTAGCGGCGGCGTGAGCAGGGGTCGTCGGTCAAGGCAGCGAGGGTCTGGGCAGTGGCGGGTCTGGGCAGCGGCGGCGAGATGCATGCACAAGTATTAGTGACTAAATAAGCCCTCCCTTAGTTGAAAATAAATCCACAAAGTTGATGAGAAGACAGACTACTCAGGGGGGAAATTGCAATTCTTAAATCTGGAACTCAGCTGATAGCGTGGTTTTGTTAAATGCGTTTCTTCAAGTAAATCCAAACAAAGCAGACCACTTGTGCACGTAGGATTGGAAAGGACGGGAGCTGGTCAGCATGACATGGATTTATACGTGGGAAAGGGTTCCACATCAGCAGCTGTACTCACACAAATAGCGTGCAACAGAATTGGAAAGAACATGAATTTTTGTGCTGTAAGTTTCCTTCTTCTTCCTCAAGTCACTGTTCTATTGAATTCCTATTTTGATTGAGCTGCTTCATCCACGTTTCAGGTAATACGAGGGTCTCAGCTCAATTCAATGCAACCGAAGTCTGATAGAGTTCCTTTGCATTTTTCTCTTCTTAGTTGAAGTCTGATCATTCAATTATTTGGATATTTGTAGTCTTTATTATGTTCTGCTGAGTTGATTGATTGTAATAGCTCATTACGATTCAAATTTTGGATTATATTATTGTGAATTGAGGTTGCATTAATGATATTGGGTGAATTAGTGCTGTTATTGATTGTTGTTTAGTGTGAATCCTAGCTAAATAGATCTCACTTGCATCAGTGGTATCAGAGCCATTGATCCCTGCGCTATGGTAAACACAAGAGCACAGGAGATGCTGAAGGAATTAGACCAATTGAGATCAAATAGTGAGGAACAGATTATGAGACATGAAGCTTTAGAAAAGAGGATGAAGGATCATATGCAGGAACTAAGGAGATCCATAGCAACAATAGCAGAAATGGCTACCCAAAATTCCAAGGGAAAACAATCTGAGGTTGTGGGGGAAGAAGAACAAAAAGACAATCATTCTTATTCCTCTGGCCAAAACTTCCATAGAGGGCCAAATAGGTACAATTCCAGAATGGACTTCCCTAGATTTGAGGGAGATGATCTGAAGAATTGGGTGTTTAGAGCAGAGTTATATTTTGACTTAGAAGAGGTACCTGACAGTAGCAAGGTTAAAATAGCTGCTGTGCACATGGAGGGAAGAGCACTAGTCTGGCACCAATCATTTATGAAGATGAGGAGAGGAGTGGTGTACTGGGAAGAATATGTTGGTGCTCTGCAGAACAGATTTGCTATGACACTATTTGATGATCCTATGAGTGAGCTCAAGGAACTAAAACAAACTGGATCAGTTCAATCCTACTTGGATGCATTTGATGACCTTTTCAACAAGGTGGATATTCCTGAAACATATGCAGTGAGAATATTCTGACTGGATTAAAAAAGGATATTGAATATCCAGTAAGGATGTTTTCACCTAGGACACTTAAAAAGGCATATGGGTTAGCAAGAATGCAAGAGAAGAGTAATCTAGAAACCAACAGGAGACCTTATGCCAACATTAACAAGACTCCACCACTCCTTCCAACCCCCTCTGTGAAGACAGTGAACACTTCTTACAAAAACACCCCTAATCCAATGAGACAGTCTAAAATAATCTCTACTGCAGAGATGACTGAAAAGAGAGCAAGGGGCTTTGTTTTTGGTGCGATGAGAAATTCTCTCCTGGTCATCAATGCCCTAAGAGGAAACAACTTTACATCATGGACTTGGAAGGAGAACAAGAATTGGAAGAAGTGGTAGCTGTGGATAACAAGTTAAGTGAATTGATAGAGACTGATGATGAGGGACAAATGCCAGTTATTTCTTTACATGCTATGACAGGTATGCAAGATTTTTATACCATGAGAGTCACTGGATCTCATGGGAACAAAAACATACACATTTTAATAGACTCAGGCAGTACTCACAACTTCTTGGACTTAGAAGTAGCCAAGAGGTTGGGGTGTAAATTGACTCATACCACCCCTTTTTCTGTGGGAGCTGGTAATGGAGATAAAGTCAGCAGTTATTTCATGAGCAAAGGGTTTGAGTGGAAGATACATGGGGGGTCATTCTGGTCAGATGTATTGGTCATGCCTATAGGTGGTTGTGACTTGGTTTTAGGAGTACAATGGTTAATTACACTGGGGGATATCAAGTGGAACTTTAGTAAATTGACCATGGAGTTTGAGTTAAATGGGAAAAAGGTAGCATTAAGGGGGAAAACTACTTCTGTAAAATCTATTAAGAGCAGCACTATGGATAAGCTTTTATCTAAGCCTGCTGAATTATGCATGATGAGCCTCACTTGGATCTAAACTGCTGATACCGACCTGCAGCTGATGAATTTGGAGTCTAAAACCGATGTTGTGAAGCCACCTGAACTACATCAAATTCTGAACCAATATGTGGATGTTTTTCAGATTCCCACAGGCTTACCCCCAAAGAGAGTGCTTGATCATGCCATTACCTTGAAAGAAGGGACTCCACCTATCAATGTTAGACCTTATAGATATCCAGCCATGCAGAAAAATGAAATTGAGAAGATTGTAGCAGAATTATTGGAATCTGGAGTGGCCCAAAACAGTACAAGTCCTTACTCTTCACCAGTGGTTCTTGTTAAGAAAAAAGAGGGATCATGGAGATTATGTGTTGACTATAGGGAGCTCAACAAGGCAACAATCAAGGACAAATTTCCAATACCAGTTATAGAAGAACTTTTGGATGAGTTACTTGGATCAAGGTTCTTCACAAAACTTGACTTGAGATCTGGTTATCACCAGATAAGAATGAAGGAAGAAGATATTGGCAAGACTGCCTTTAGAACACACCATGGCCACTATGAGTTCCTGGTGATGCCATTTGGACTCACAAATGCTCCCTCTACCTTTCAAAGCCTCATGAATCAGGTATTCCAACACTACTTAAGGAGGTTTGTCTTGGTATTTTTTGATGATATTTTGATATACAGTACAAATTGGCAAGATCATCTAGACCATTTATGTTTGGTATTTGATACATCGAGATCTCATCAACTGTTTGTTAAGGAGAGTAAATGTAGCTTTGCTCAGAACCAAGTAGAATACTTGGGATTTATTATTTCTGAGAGAGGGGTAGCTGTTGATGAGCAAAAGATCAAAGCTATGTTGGTTTGGCCAATACCTAAGAATTTAAAAAATCTCAGGGGGTTTTTGGGACTCACTGTATATTATAGAAGGTTCGTTAAAGGGTATGGTACAATAGCTAGACCCCTAACTCAACTGCTCAAAAAAGACAGATTTAAATGGTCAGATGAAGCAACTGCTGCCTTTAGGGAGTTACAAACTGCGATGACCACAACTCCTGTATTGGCTTTACCTGATCTCTCCAGTGAGTTCATCATAGAGTCTGATGCATCTGGCAAAGGACTAGGGGCTGTACTCATGCAAAACAAGAGACCAGTGGCCTACTTTAGCAAGGCATTAAGTGACAGGCATATTGCACTGCCTGTTTATGAAAGAGAATTGTTGGCATTGGTCACTGCTGTTGAAAAGTGGCGCCCCTATCTCCTAGGAAGACACTTTGTGATACACATAGATCACCAGAGCCTCAAGTACCTATTGGAACAAAAAATTGCAACACCAGCTCAACAGAAATGGTTAGTGAAGCTTATGGGGTTTGATTACAGCATAGTGTACAAGAAAGGAAGTGAAAATAAAGCTGCTGATGCTTTGAGCAGACAGGCTTGTGAGGAGCAACCTACATTGTATGCCATCTCTGTTATTACATCTTCTTTAGTAGAAAAAATTAAACACAGTTTACAGCAGGACTCCAAGATCAAGAACATCATAGATAAAGTGCAAAAAGACCCTTCTAACAATCCAGATTTTACTTGGGTAAATGGGTTGTTAAGAAGGAGGGGAAATATTGTAATTGGGGATGATACTCAACTCAAATTAGAGCTTATTAGACTCTATCATGATAGCACTGAAGGTGGTCATTCTGGGATGACTAACACACTACATAGACTGGAGAGACAGTTCTATTGGAAACAGATGAAAAATATGGTTTTCAAATATGTGCAAGAATGTGTCACTTGTCAATAGTACAAACCCATGAACAATCTCCCCTATGGTTTACTTCAACCACTTCTAATTCCTGATAAGGTATGGCAAGACATATCCATGGACTTCATAGAAGGCTTGCCTAAGGTAAATGGAAAGGATGTTCTATTTGTAGTGGTGGATAGATTGAGCAAATATGCTCATTTCATGGCCTTATCCCACCCCTACACTGCTGTGACTGTTGCTCAATCCTTCATGGACAATGTGTTTAAGCTACATGGGATGCCTCACTCAATAGTGAGTGATAGAGACACTATCTTCATGAGCACCTTTTGGAGGGAATTTTTCAAGTTGCATGGAACTGACTTATTGCATTCAACAGCTTACCACCCTCAGACAGACGGGCAAACTGAGGTGGTTAACAGGTGCCTTGAGACATATCTAAGATGCATGGCCACTGACAGACCAAACTCTTGGTTGCACTTCCTTCCATTGGCTGAATGGTGGTACAACACCACTTACCATTCTGCCACCAAACATACCCCATATGAAATTGTCTATGGTCAACCCCCACCAGCCCACTTGTTATACCAACCTCTAACATCTACTGTGGACATGGTTGATAGGAGCCTCTCAGCTAGGGAAGCAACTATTAGACTTTTGAAGAATCACCTCAATCGAGCTCAAAGTAGGATGAAAACACTGGCTGACAAGAAAAGGGTTGATAAACAGTTTCAAGTTGGGGAATGGGTTTTTGTGAAGCTTCAACCTTACAGGCAACTCACTTTACACAATGCTCCCTACAACAAACTCAGTCCCAGATTGTTTGGTCCATTTCAAATTGTCCGACGTATAGGGGCTGTGGCATACAAGTTAGCTTTACCTAAAGAAGCTAAGATCCATGATGTGTTTCACATTTCCCAGTTGAGGCTGAAACTTGGTACTTCTGCAGTCTCTCCTATCTTACCCATCACTCAAACTCAACATGGTTCTGTGTTACTGGAACCAGAGAAGATCTTAGACCGTAGACTTTACAAAACAAATGGTACAGCTGGTACACAGGTCCTAGTAAAATGGTGGAATGCTCCTGATGAAGACAGCACATGGGAGGATTACTCTCACCTTCGTCAGAGGTTCCCTCACTTCATTCCTTGAGGTCAAGGAATTTTTCAAGGGGAGGGTATTGATGCATGCACAAGTATTAGTGACTAAATAAGCCCTCCCTTAGTTGAAAATAAATCCACAAAGTTGATGAGAAGACAGACTACTCAGGGGGGAAATTGCAATTCTTAAATCTGGAACTCAACTGATAGCGTGGTTTTGTTAAATGCGTTTCTTCAAGTAAATCCAAACAAAGCAGACCACTTGTGCACGTATGATTGGAAAGGACGGGAGCTGGTCAGCATGACATGGATTTATACGTGGGAAAGGGTTCCACATCAGCAGCTGTACTCACACAAATAGCGTGCAACAGAATTGGAAAGAACATGAATTTTTGTGCTGTAAGTTTCCTTCTTCTTCCTCAAGTCACTGTTCTATTGAATTCCTATTTTGATTGAGCTGCTTCATCCACGTTTCAGGTAATACGAGGGTCTCAGCTCAATTCAATGCAACCGAAGTCTGATAGAGTTCCTTTGCGTTTTTCTCTTCTTAGTTGAAGCCTGATCATTCAATTAATTGGATATTTGTAGTCTTTATTATGTTCTGCTGAGTTGATTGATTGTAATAGCTCATTACGATTCAAATTTTGGATTATATTATTGTGAATTGAGGTTGCATTAATGATATTGGGTGAATTAGTGCTGTTATTGATTGTTGTTTAGTGTGAATCCTAGCTAAATAGATCTCACTTGCATCACGGCGTGAGCAGGGGTGGTCACGCAGGTCTGGGAAGCGGGTTCAGACAACGGTGGTGTGAGCAGGGAAACTCACGGCGGTGGTGGGAGAGATATAGAGGAAGGCGGTGGTGGGTGGGAGTAGAGAGTGAGAAGGCGGCAGTTAGGGAATTGGGAGTATAGTGAAGAAGATAATAAAATTTGGGCTTTTCTTTGTGTCTTAGTTAGTTTCAATTTTTTTTTATTTTGTATTTATTTTCTTTATCTTAAATCATTAATCATTTTTAACTTTTTAAAATTAACAAATCAAATTATTGCATAAAATTGATGAAATTAAAAAATACTTCATTCGTCCCATTATTTTTAATTCATTATCTACAGTACCCGGTCAAATTTTTAATATTTTAAATAACTTAACATGTTAAACTATTTATATTCTTGGTGTATTAAAATCTTTTAAATATTAATATATATAGTGTCATCTGATATTATCAAATTATTAGTGACTATATAATTATGGACATTGAGGTTATTTGCAATCAGATTGATTGATTCTCGATTTGTAACTTTAATTGACAAAGTCAATTTTGTTGACCTTAGGGCTATATGTACATTGAGGTTATTCGAAATCAAATCGATACTTGGCTCGATCGGAATTACTTAATTAGTCACTAATTCAAAATTGTTACCTATATATATGGTTATGTACATTGAGCTTATTAATTCGCAATCATAACGATCGATTCTCGATTTGTAACGTTAACTGATAAAAGTCAACATTGTTGACCTTATGGATATGTACATTCAGGTTATTTGAAATCAAATCGATACTTGACTCGGAATTACTTAAGTAGTCATTAATTCAAAATTATTGACTATATATATGATTATGTACATTGATGCTATAAGATTGACCGACTCTCGATTTGTAACGTTAATTAGGCAAAATCAACATTGTTGACCTTAGGGTTATATGGTTATGTACATTGAGGTTATTCGATGTCAAGTCGATACTAGGCTCGGAATTACTTAATTAGTCACTAATTCAAAATTGTTGACTATATATATATATTGGTTATGTACATTGAGGTTATTCGCAATCAGATCGATCAATTATCGATCTATAAAGTTAATTGACCAAAGTGGTTTAAAATCGATGAAAATTGGTAGGAATTCAATCAATAAGAGTTTCTATAGATGAAATTTGTGAAATACGAGTTAAATTAAAGAAAGTAAGTGAAATCGATTGAGAACAATATAATTAAATTAATCAAATTATTGCAAAAATAGATTAAATTAGAAGAAAAAAAGGGTTTAAATCGATGAAGATTTGGTGGAAAACGAGTTACATCAATGAATAAGGGTTAAGTCGATGAAATTTGTGAAAATACGAGTTAAGTCGAAGAAAGTTAGTGAAAATTTAGTTAATTCGATTAAGAACGGTACTTTAAATTAATCAAATTATTGCAAAAAATTGATTAAATTAGAAAAAAATGGTTTAAATAAATGAAAATTGGTGGATAACGAGTGAAATAAATCAATAAGGATTTTAAATCGATGAATTTTGTGAAAATATGAGTTAAATTAGTGAAAAAATGGTTAAATGGATCAAGAATGGTCTAAATTAATCGAATTAGGAAAAAATTAAGCCGAAAAATAATTTATATTTTTTAATTATTTCCGACGGAATTTTTCCGTCGGAAATAATTATTTTTTTTCAGTTTTTTATTTTCTAAAATACTTTCCGACAGATTAAATCCGTGGGAAAAATAGAATTTTTTTCTATTATTTTCCGACGGATTTAATCCATCGGAAAAATAAAATAATTTTTTTATTTAGTTTTAATTATTTTCCAACGGATTTAATCCGTCGGAAAATAATTAAAGCTTTTTTGGTTTTTTTAAAATTATTTTCCGACGGATGAATTCCGTCGGAAAATAATTAAATATTTTCTTTTTTTTAAAATTATTTTCCAACGGATTAATTCCGTCGGAAAATAGTTAAACATGTTTTTGTGTTTTTTTAATTATTTTTCGACGGATTAAATCCGTCGAAAAATGTAATTATTTTATTTTTTATTAAATTTTAATGCAATTTCCGACGGAGTTAAACCCCATCGGAAAATCCGACGGATTTTGGTCCGTCGGAAAATCCATCGGAATTTCTGATGGATTTTACCCCGTCGGAAAATCCGTCGGGAAATCCTGCTTTTCTTGTAGTGATTCTACTCTTGGATATATGTCCAAGCCTAGCGTGCCATAATTGTGGACTATTATCATCTTGTTTTCTTTTCTTTGACTGAATGTGCATTACGTTAGAATTAGTTGGTTCAAGGAATCGAAATAATGTTTTTGATAATCGTTGGTACGTACAAACAATCCTTTAAAACAAACGAAAAATTCCCTATCACTACTTCTACGTCCCCTATGGCCTATGCCGCAACCCTTGCTTCGTTTCCAAAACGCAGGATCCTATCCCCATGCTTAAGAGGCCTTATTGCTCCCATCACCTGCAAGTCATTGCAAATATGAGAACCAGCTGCGGTGTCCAACACTCATGAAGCACAATTAATCGAAATATTAATTTCAATAAAAAAAATACCTTTGGCTACAGTCTTAAGGTAGTCAGGGCAGTTCCTTTTCCACTGCCCTGCTTTCTTGTAGTGGAAACATTCATCTTCTGGACTATTACGCTTTTTCTCGACAACCTTCTTGGTTGTTTTGGAAGAGAAGCCCATGAGGTCCAACTTCAGGTGAATTGATATTTGTGAACCTCACCTCTTATACCTGCCATGTACATACGGTCCTTCTATCGACTTAATTTCCCGATCGAGACCTAGGGTGTGTGAATTGATCGGCACCTCTAATTATCTCAATAACTATACTTTCTAATTCGGGATAATAATCCAGTGTGACTGCTAAATTTGGAAACCCCTTTCCAAATCCGTCACCGACCGTGGCCACGGGTTTCTCGGATCTATTATCTAAGAATCGTATAGGAAATTCTCTCATCCATTAAGATGAGTCGGTAGATTCCATATTGGTACTAACCACTCGCGCACACAACTATACGCACCCAACATAGGCACATTATGGTCAGGTTACGTGACCTGCACCTAGATCAAAGTACATATACCCATGCACCGAATTCGCCCTAGCACCTCAAGTCTAAGGGCTAAATCGTACACTATTATAAGCCTTGAGAAACATCCCATCATCGATATGCGTCATGCGCTTCCACAATGGGTTTCTCTGTTCGGGTCGTTCGATGCGTTCGATCCCCTATCGAACTACCTACTCATATGCACTGACATCAAATGTCTTGTTCATGAAACTCTACAAACTCATTCCATGTGAATCGTGCATATTCATACAAGTCTTGTCGATTCCTTCGATACCCCGTCTCGTTCGGAATCTATGACTTGGAACGTGTTTTAAGATCACGACCTTAGAGACTGTTTCATGATTGCACTTAATACCGAAGTGAATCGTCCCATAGTCGAATGTGATCTAAGAATTTCATCCAATCGCTTAAATGTATTCGCGAGAGATGAATTTGGCCATTGTTTATTCTATATAGCTATAAATAAACGTGCATATTATTCATAAAATCAAAGATTGTTTATTACAGAATAGACCTATTACAAGCTAAGGTAAATTGGCTTGCTGGGCACTATCCTATCACTTCTAAGCTTTAGGATATGGGCAGTCCTTAATGAAGTGTCCCAATTTCCTGCAATTGTAGCACATTAGTTTGGATTTAAAATCATCCTTACTATTATATGAAGTAGAGATATGGTTAAAAGTAAAAGCATTTTTATATATGTTTTTCATTTTTCTTTTATAGAACTTTTTGAACCCATTCAGTAACAACTCAACATCGCCAGCAGTGTACTCCTTCTTGTTGAGCAGCATGGTCTCATCAGATGAGTCCACTTCCTTTATCTTTCCGGCTGATCTTCTGAATTTTTCTGCAGCAACCAAAGCAGCAGTGGGACTAGAAGTTGAGTCTTTTCTATACCCATTCTTGGCAGTTTATACTCTTACGGCTTGAGTACATAAAACAGCTCTGTCAGAGAGATCTTCCCCAGATCCCTTGATTCTTCCATTGCTGTGATCTTCATGTTGAACTTGGGAGGCAGCGCCTTCAACACTTTAACCGTGATCTCCTTATCAGAAAAGGTCTTTCCCAACTTTAACACGTTATTCAATGTCTTGGTGAACCTTGAATCCATCTGGTCGATGGTTTCTCTGGGCTTCATCTTGAAGTTTTCCAACTTCTCAATGGCTATGCTTAGGTTGTGCTCTTTAATGGCATCATTCCCTTCGCTCATATCACGAACTTTGTCCCATATCTCTTTTGATGTCTTGCAGTGTTTGACTTTGTCAAATCTGTCATTGTCGAGAGCTTTAGTCATGATGAAAATTCCAACCTTATCAAGATTACTCAGCTTTATTTCTTCAGCTGTCATCTCTTCAGGTTCTTTGTCAACAACCACCTCCTGGTCATTAACCTTGATTGTTTTTGTGATTCTGATTGTACCTTTGGTTATGCACCTGTACATATTATCATTATAAGCAGCAAGGAAAATTTCCAAGTGTATTTTCCAGTCCTCAGAACTCATTCCGCCAATGTGGGGTACATGGCTGATACAATCCATTTTTCAAAAAGTTTTTCTTTTAAAAAGGATGCTTTGATGCCACTTGTTGGTCCCAAGTGGTCATATGAGGTCTAGGGGGGGGGGGTAATAGACCTCTTAAAACTTTCAAAAATTTCTCTAATTTTTCTTATCAGCAGAGTAAGTTGATCAAGAACTCGTAAGACTACTTCCCTGATTGTGCACTTAGCTTAATTAGTTTAGTTGACCACTCGTCTGATGTAACTTATCTATTCAAATATTATCAGTGTTTGAAATACTTGTTTGCAGCGGATTTATCAAGTGTTTTTCAAAAAGTTGTTTTCTTCCTTAAAAGATTTGAACCCCAGTTTTTAAATTCCTTTTTAAAATCTTTTGTTAAATTCGTATGTTTGAAGTTCTTTGAAAATATGCAAGTAAAATGCAATAAACAAACACACATAATTTTTATAGTGGTTATATGGATTGAAATCCTTTAGTCCACTCTTCTAAGTCATTTAGATCTTGGGTTATACTATAAACACACAATTTACAATATACAATGCTCGCGCAATTCAACAAATGAAAAGCCACAAGTTCACAGCAAGAAATCACAAAGAAATCTTATTCTCTGAAGCTGGATCACTCACTTAGATGGATCTACACTCCTCACAACTTTCTCTGTTTACAGAAATCACTTAGATTTGTATTTGGCTTTTGGTTTCAACTTCGGCTTGAGTCAACTGATGACTAAGCGGATAAGTGTTCTGTTCTTGAGTTTGAGACTTAGAAAAACTTGATCTTGAATAAAATTCTCTCAATGTAGTTGTGCTGCTTCAGTTGTCTCTAACTCTTGAATCTCGAACTATTTATATTTGAGGTTTGAATTTCTGCCCGTTGAACAAATCCGCTGCATACAAGGTTTAAAATCTGATTTAAAATGAAACAGATAAGTAAATCAGACAAGTGGTCAACTTTGCTGCTTAAGCTAACTGCACAATCTGCATAGTAGTCTCACAGTTTCGATCAGCTTACTCTGCTGATAAGAAAAGTTGGAAAAATTTAAAAAGATACAAAGGTCTATTCCCCCCCCCCCCCCCTCCCGTCTAGACCTCATCTGACCACTTGGGACCAACAAGTGGTATCAGAGCAGATGGTTCATCTGAATCATTTGCTTGATCCAAAGTGTGTTTTTCAAAACCTTTCAAAATAGCATATTTTTGAAAAACAAAATCTTTTGAATATGGATTGTATTAGCCATGTACCCCACATTGGCAGGATGAATTTTGAGGACTGGAAAATCCGCATGGAAATTTTCCTTGCTGCTTACAATGACAATAAGTATAGATGCATAGCCAAAGGTCTTATCAGAATCACCAAAACAATCAAAGTTAATGACCAGGATGTGGTTGTTGACAAAGAACTTTGTTGGTCCCAAGTGGTCAGATGAGGTCTAGGGGGGGGGGGGGGGGTGTGTGAATAGACCTATTAAAACTTTCAAAAAAATCTCTAACTTTTCTTATCAGCAGAGTAAGCTGATCAAGAACTCGTAATACTACTTCGCTGATTGCGCACTTATCTTAATCAATTTAGTTGACCACTCGTCTGATGTAACTTATCTGATTCAAATATTATCAGAGTTTGAAATACTTGTTTGCAGCGGATTTATCAAGTGTTTTTCAACAAGTTGTTTTCTTCCTTAAAAGATTTGAACCCCAGTTTTGAAACTCCTTTTTAAAATCTTTTGTTAAGTTCGTATGTTTGAAGTTCTTTGAAAATATGCAAGTAAAATGCAGTAAACAAACACACATAATTTTTATAGTGGTTATATGGATTGAAATCCTTTAGTCCACTATTCCAAGTCACTTAGATCTTGGGTTATACTATAAACACACAGTTTACAATATACATTGCTTGAGCAATTCAACAAATGAACACCTACAAGTTCGTAGTAAGAAATCACAAAGAAGTCCTACTATCTGAAGTTAGATCACTCACTTAGATGGATCTACACTCCTCACAACTATCTCTATTACAGAAATCACTTAGATTTTGTATTTGGCTTTTAGTTCAACTTCGGCTTGAGTCAATTGATGACTAAGCTGATAAGTGTTCTGTTTTTGAGTTTGAGACTTAGAAGGATTTGATCTTGAATAAAATTCTCGCAATGTAGTTGTGTGTCTATAACTCTTGAATCTCGAACTATTTATACTTGAGGTTTGAATTTCTGCCCGTTGAACAAAGCAGATCTTCAGATTTTCCTCGAGTACTGGTCCCTATTTCAGAACGGCTTCTGTAACTATTCACTGTACAGTTCTGCTGTACTTTCTGTCACGTCGCATTAAATGCACCTTGCTGATCCGAGGTTTCTCTTCAATCATTGTACTTTAATACCCTTCTCTTACAACATTTATTACACCGAGTGCATATATTACCGTTGGAATGACTTCCTGATCTCTTCAACTCTACTGATTGAATCTACTCTTCTGATGAACACTCTCCTGATTCAAACCAAACTCATCTGATTTGACTCTGCTGAAATCCACCAGTCTGATTCCGAACTCAACATCAAATCAGTAGTCTTCTGGACCAAAATTCAACCCTTTTGAATTTATGTGTCTTCTCAGATGGAATTTCCCAGAGGTTGCTAAGCTTCCATTACTTAGCTGATGACTTTTGGAAATCATCAAAACCTCCCTTCACTTCTTCATCTTCATCCAACAATTTCTCTCTTTTTGATGATGACAAAACTTTAGCTAAGTACGTGTAACTAACTAAAGCTAAGTCTTCACACAAAATTTTTGAGATAGAAATTAAGTTGGATAAATTTCTGTAATCTTTTATTGATATTTGAATGTTCATTACAAGTACATCAGATTACAAGAAATGAAAAAGTTACAAAACAAAATTACAATGAAGTGAAAGAATGAAGTAATTGATCTAGTTTTATTCTTCTTGTTCTTCCTCTTCAACATCTTCAACCTCTTCATATTCTTCTTCTCCACTTGAGAAAACTTCAACCATGTTTTTAGAGGCAGCTTCGATCTTCATTCTGATTTCCTCTATCCTCTTGGCTTTTCTGAAAGGATCCAACTGTTTTTCAGCAGAGTCTTTGGAAGCAGCTAACTCTTTGTCAGATTTCGCTACATCCTTAGGCTCTTCATCCTTTTCAGCTTCTTCTTCAACAACAGCGTCTTTAGTTTTGGTTACGTCATCAGCTGGTCTACTTGTCTCTTCATCAGCATGTTTTTCAGTAGACTCCACTCTTTCAGTAACTTCAACATTTTCAGTGACAACGTTTTTCTTGTTATTAGCTTATCCCTCTTCCCCCTTTTTTTCATCAGCAGCAGGGTTGAGTTGTTCAACTTGAACAAGAGTAATGTTGGCAACATTGCAAAGCAGTATGATGTTTTGATCCATTGCTTGAAGTTGAAGATTCTGTTGTTGTTGATTGCTCTTTAAGGCAGCAGCTTGGTCGTTCAGATAGTCCACATTTACTTGCAGAGTGGAAACTTCTGAAGTAACTTGAGCAGCTTGGTCTGAGAAGTTCTGAAACAGATAGGCAGTCTTCTGAGCTTCTGCTTCAGTAGCTTCATGAAAAGCTTTACCAACGTTTGCCCAATCCGTTTCATGTCTATGAAGAGTGGCATGCAACTGATTTACATCAGCCTTGACATCTTCAACTTGACGATTTAAGGCAACAAGTGCTTCTTTTAGCAGCATGGAATGTTCAGCTAGTTGTGGAAGACTTTCCACAACATTTTGAACAATCTTGGCAGCTGCTTCTTCAAATTTATTGAGTAGCTCCTTGTTCCTTTCTTCCATCTCCTTCATAGAACTTTCAATCAAGGCCTTAATTGAATCCATGATTGAAGTTTGAACAGTTTCAACTTGGATGGTAGGTTCAATAGTTAGCAGCTTTTGATTTGTCACAGTGTTTGGCTCTACTACTTTTTCTTCTTCTGTTAATTCATTATCAGCAGGCTTATCTGAAATATGAACAAAGACAGAACCATCAGCGGACACAATAGTTTTCTGATGAATGAAATCTGCAGGCACGAAAGTTGATATCGTCTGAGGTAATTTGATCTGCTCTTGATAAGTACTGATTTCAGAACCAAAAGAAATTTGTGCAGACTTGGTAGACTGGGCAGATCACTAGAAGTTCATTTGATGTACACTGATCTTTCAACCCATCTTTCCAAGGTAACATAAACTGCAACTTTGACAACTCTCTCAAACAGGTTATCAGATGGACCAGGTTTATTTGGCAATGAATTCTTGAGAGCAGTTGCTTCTTGAGTAACTATGAGTTTGGCATACTCATGCACTCTGTCCTGAAAGAAGTCAGAGTCCAAAGCTTGTTGAATGTCATTGGTCTGCAACCAATTTATTATCCAACTTTCTTCAGCAGCAGCCTCCTTCCAAGCTCTGAATTCTTCACTTGACTTTTTCAACCTGTAGTTCCTCCAGCGGTTGTATCTGATCTTTTCAGCTAGGAACACAGTTTTTGATTGTAGCAGGGAGTTGTATCTTTCCAGCTCAGCTTCAAATTTGGAGAAAGTAGCAGGGTCACTTCTGACAACTTCTAGTGCCCTTTTCACTTCTTTCTTCTTCTTTTTGATTGGCTTAGCTTGTGGCAACAAAAACTTCCCTTCTAGTGATTTGCCAATCACTATACCACAGTTCTTTTAGGGCCATGAGCATCCTTCTTGCTCTCTTCTAAGGCTCTAGCTAAGTCTTCTTGTTCCTTAGCAGCTAGCTCAGCTTCAGTCATATTCTTGACTTCAGCTTCTACTTTACTGGCTTCAAGAACTCTTTGAACCTCAGCTTCATCTCTTTTCCTTTGCTCGGCCTCTTCCATTTTCTTTTTGTGGTAAGTGGACACTTTGGCCTTGCCAGTTCTCTTATTTCTGGAAATCCTTGACTCAACAACTGGTGCCTCTGCTGTTGGAGCAGCAGACTGAACTGCTTGAAAAGAGATCTGATCAGCTTGATGTGCTGATGCCTCATCTGCCTTCTGATCAGATTCCTTAGTTGATTGAACTGGTCTCTCAGCAAATTGAGTGACTTCCCTAACTGTTTCAGCAATTCTGATATCTTGATCACTCAATACCAGTTTCTTTCTTGCAGTTGTCTTCGTGAGAACAACAGTGGTTGTAACACTATCTTTAAGAGCACTTCTTGTCCTCTTCGCAACATTGTCAGCTGGCAGCTCAGCTGAAGGAGTTCTTCCAGGAGAGATGTCAAAAGCCATGCTCTCTATCTCCTTAACTGTCTCATCAATCATTTTGTCAGCAGCCTCTTCTGATCTGGCTAGAACAGCTGGGTTAGATGTTTGATCAGTAGGCTTAGAAACTGCAACCTTGATTTTCTTTGCTTTTAAAACAGGCTCCTTAGGCTCTGTGGACTTTCTTTTTTATTTCCTCTTTTCTGGCGTTGCAGCAGGCTCATTAATTTTCACAGCCTTGATGGCTTCATAGATCTTCAATTCCTTCGCCTGATGAATGACTTTGCCATGAGTCATTCTGCAACCTAAGCTCATCAGCAGATGACTTAGAAAAATCTTGTGATTGTTGTGGCCTTGCTTCTTGTGATCCGCCAGAATGTAGAACACGTAAGCAGCCCAGTTTACCTTCAACCCGTAGTAAACCACAATCATTGAATGAAGTCTCCTCTTTGAAACTCCATCAAGAGAAAAGGTACAATTCTGTATGACCTTTGCAAATAGGTCAGCCATTCTTTGAAATTCATCCAGCAGCTGAGTCTTGTTCATAGACCCAGTTAGACTTTCACCCTTCTTGGCAACAATTTTCCAGAATTCAGTCTCTTTAGGAGAAGCCAATGCAGCACCTTCGTCGGACAGTCCATACTTCTCTTTCAGTAGGTGCAAACATCTTTTCCTCCAACCTTTGACTTAATCTCTAGTTTCTCCAGTTTAACGTCAGCAGAACCATAAAAGTCATCCACTTCTGGAGTGAACACCATTGTCTTATGTGCCTACATGAAATTTACCAGCGAAGAAGCCTTGAACTTCTCCAAAATTTCCTTCATCAATGTCGTTCCAGTGGCATGATAGGTTTCATAGTTGATGAATCTTCCCTCAGCGTTAGCAGCTTTGGAACCCATAATCTTTCTGAGAAATATTAGAGAAACGCAGAGAGAATTTTGCAGAAAATATGAAGGATAGAATGCTTGTGTACTTAGAAAAATTTGAATTGCGCGTAAAAACCTTAGTAATCTGATCAGATCTAGTTTAATAGATTTGGGGATTCATCGGTTTCTGTGTTATCCGCCAACCGTTAGATCAGTTTCCGTCAGTTTCGATCGTGTGCGCGAAAATTACGGATTTCAAATTTTATTAATTATGTCAGACTAGGCGGGAAAACGAAGCGTCCCTAGTCTTTTATTTATAAAAGCGTGTTTTCAGATATAGCGTTTTTAACACAGTTCTCTTATAAAATGACATAAATAATCAGATTAGTAAAATAATACTTATCTGGCAGATGACTTGTCTGATACAATATATCACTAGTGAAAGCCAATAGCTAGTGATCTTCCGTTGCTGTTTGTCAATCCAACAAGATAATTAATCTCCAGGTCTTCAAGAACTAAGAACAAAACTTCCAATAATATAACTACAACTAACTGTCATTGAAGATTTCAGGAGTACCGCTAGTCTTACACGTTACCCCTGAGTTCAAGAATCTATCAGTCAACTAGTCTGTTTAGAGTTAGTCTTCTTGAAGAATAATACTTGTTGCTATCAGATTAGTCAGCTGATGAACCCAGTCTTCTGATAGGTTCCCCCTCAGCTTATGAATCCAAATTTAACAAGCCTAGTTCCACTCTTAGAGTAGAAAATCTTGCATCACTTAATGGTTTGGTGAAAATGTCAGCGATCTGATTATCTGTATGAACATATTCAATAATAACATTTCCTTTTTCAACATGGTCTCTTATGAAGTGATGTTTGATCTCAATATGCTTAGTCCTGGAATGACTAGTAGTATTCTGAGTAAGTGAGATTGCACTTGTATTGTCACAGTAGATAGGGATTCCACTGATCTTGAGATTGTAATGTTCTAGTTGATGTTTCAACCAAAGTATCTGTGCACAACATGCTCCAGCATCAATTGTATTCAACTTCAGCAGTAGATATGGATACTGAAGTCTGTTTCTTACTCATCCATGAGATCAGACGACTGCTTAAAAATTGACATGTACTTGTAGTACTCTTCCTATCAATTTTGCAGCCAACAAGGTCAGAATCTGTATATCCAATTTGTTCAAATCCTGATTCCCTTGGATACCATAATCCCAATTCTTGAGTGCCTTTGAGATACCTTAATATCATTTTGGCAGCTAAGATATGAGATTCCTTAGGATTTGATTGAAATCTCGCACAAACCCCAACAGAGTACATAATGTCAGGTCTGCTTGCTGTTAGATATAACAGTGACCCTATTATGCCTCTATATTTGGTGATGTCCTCTGATTTTCCATCTTCATCCTTGTCAAGGCGAAGTCCAGTAGTCATTGGAATAGCAACAGATGAGCTAATTTCTTGAACAGTTCTTTTGTGTACTTTTCTTGATTAATAATTTTGCCGTCAGGCATCTGTTTCACTTGCAATCCAATATCTGTTTCACTTGCAATCCAAGAAAGTGATTAAGTTCTCCTATCATGCTCATTTCAAACTTATTCTGCATCAACATAGAGAACTTTTCACGCATCTGTTGGTTAGTTGAACCAAAAATAACATCGTCCACATATATTTGAACTAACAATAAATGATTATCCCATTCAATAGTGAACTAGGTCTTGTCTACTTTACCTTTGCGAAATCCTTTGATTAAAAGAAAATCAGATAAGGTATCATACCATGCTCTTGGTGCATGTTTAAGTCCATAGAGAGCTTTCTTCAGACGATATACTTTGTCTCCTTGTTGATAGACTTCAAATCCTGGAGGTTGTTCAACGTAAACTTCTTCTTGCGATTCTCCATTAAGAAAAGCAGACTTCACATCCATCTGATAGACAGTGAAGTTATTGTGAGCAACATAGCTAAGAATAATCTGATTGCTTCAAGCCTTGCAACTGGTGCGAATGTCTCATCAAAATCAATGCCTTCTTCTTGACAGTAACCTTTGGCAACTAGTCTTGCTTTATTTCTGGTAACAATACCATCTTAATTCATTTTGTTCGTGAAAACCTACTTAGTGCCAATGACTCTTTGATGAGTAGGTCTAGGTACCAAGTACGAAACCTCATTCCTTTCAAATTGATTTAGCACTTCTTGCATTGCTTCAATCCAGTGAGAATCACTAAGAGCATCATCAATTAATTTGGGCTCAACTTGTGAAAGAAAACTTAAAAACATTGATTCATTTGCAGTTGACCTTCTTATTCTCACTCTATCCAGTGGATCACCAATCACTAGTTCGGGTGGGTGATCTCTGAGCCATCTGAGATCAGGTTGCAAATTTGGATGTTGTCCTCTTGATTGATCTTGCAACACTACTGTTGGATTCTCAGTAGTAGTCTGTTGAACAGGCTCTGGTCTGTCAGCTGTTTACAACTCCTCTGTTAGCCAATCAGTAGACTGATTTTGAACAACACTTGAGTTATCAGCTTGGTTTAGATTAGGTAGTAAGATGGGTACATACTCTTCTTTTCTTTCCACTTTCAATTTCTAAAAATCAGTACATATATCTGGATTAGCACTTTGATTCTTTACAGAAGATTGATTTGGCTCATCAAATACTACATGAATTGATTCTTCTACAAGTAATCTTTTGTTAAAAACTTATAGGCTTTACTAACAGTAGAGTAACCTACAAAAATAGCTTCATCAGCCTTCTCTGCAAAAGCAGTGAGGTGATTTTTCCCATTATTCAAAACAAAACATTTACAACCAAATATCCTAAGATAATGAATATTAGGTTTTTTGTTGTTCCACAATTCCTAAGGTGTTTTATTTTGACTCTTGTTGATCATGCATCTGTTTTGGGTATAGCAGGCTGTATTTGTGGCTTTATCCCAGAATCTTTGAGGCATTTTTGCTTCAGCTATCATAGTCCTGGTAGCTTCTTTTAGAGTTCTGTTTCTCCTTTCAGCAACTCCATTTTGTTGAGGGGTTTTGGCAGCAGAGTACTCATGGTTGATTCCTCTGGAGTTACAATACTCTTCAATAGTAGAGTTTGTAAATTTAGTGCCCCTGTCTGATCTGATCCTCAATATTCTTAGACTCTTTTCATTCTGGATTAGTTCCATCAGATTGGTAAGATGTTCCTTGGTTTCACTTTTCTTTTTCATGTATATCACCCAAGTAAATCTTGAATAATCATCCACAACCGCTAGGCAGTATTTCTTTCCACCATTGCTGATAGGATCAATAGGGTCAAACAGATCCTTGTGAAGTAGCTCCAAAATTCTGGTTGAAGATTGGTGCTTCTTGCTTTTGAATGTTGATTTCACTTGTTTACCCTTCTGACATGCGTCACATAGCTTGTCCTTGCTCATGACTGTCTTTGGAATTCCTTCTACCAAATCATTCTTGATTAATCTGTTGATGGTCTTGAAATTCAAATGATTCATCCTTTTGTGCCTTAGCCAACGGATTTCACTTGGTGTAGAGGCCACCAAACAAACATTAGAATTCTTGTCCACAGAATTCCAGTCAACTATATAGATGTTTTCTTGTCTTCTTGCAGATAATATCACCTTCTTGGTTCCAACTTGCTCTACATAGCACTTATCTGATGATAAGATAATAGAAAATCGTTTGTCACAAAATTGACTTATGCTTAGCAAATTCTACTTCAGGCCTTTAACATATGAGACGTCAGATATCTCAATGTTTCCTTTGATAAGATTCCCACATGCAACAATCTTGCCTTCTTTGCTGTCTCCAAAAGTAACATTTGGACCATCTACGGCAGCAGCATCAGTCAGCTCATGTATGTCACCACACATGTGCCTCAACCATCTACTGTCCAAGTACCATTTCTTCTCTACTTTACTCCTAATCTTGATCCTAATCTACAAAACAAAAATTGTTTTAGGTGCCCTTTATTGAGAGGGTCCTGGCGGATTAGTATCACCTTTGACAACCCAAGATTTGGAAACCTTAGGCTTCTTAGGTTTAGTAGAGTTTGGTGGTGATTGCTTTACTCTTGAATCATCATAAGTTTCAGTATGCATATGTTCATGATAATTATTATGATGAGAGTAATGCTCATAAGCAGGGTACGGAGCACGACAAGCAGGATAAGCATGCATCGGATGATGAGCAGGATAAGCAACATAGTAAGGTGGATAATGAGGTGCAGCATAATATGATAAATAAGCAGATTGCACATAATAAGACTCATTTCAATACCAAGCATAATTGTTATAATTTCTTTGCTTCTTTGGTTTAGTTCTTACTTGCCCTTTAACAGATGATTTAGATTTACTAGTCTGATTAGTTTTGCTCTTATCAGCAGACTTCTTAGGACTACTCTGCTGTTTAGCTTTACTAGTCTGTTTTTCAGCTTTAGGCTCTTTACCCTTTTTAGCCTTAGGAGATTTCTTCTCCTTTTTCTCTATTTTCTGGTGAAGTAGATTTAGTAGTCTTAACATACAAGATAACATTATTGTTATCAGCAGATATAAATTTCTCAGTTCGGTTCAGTTCTAAATTCTCTTTTACTAAAGGTGTTCTCTGTTCAATAGATGTGTTTACTGATGCAACAAACGACTTATCATGAGTAGATATGATCTTTTCTAATTCCATGATTTTTCCTTTGTAAACTTCGCATTCTGCTTTCAGAGATTCATACTCATGCACAAGCTTTTTATACTCAACTGATTCTTGTGGTTTTTCACCATTAAGTTTCATCAGAGAATTTTGCTTTTTCAGCACAATCATCACTTCCTTAAGCTTTGCAAATTCATTAACAACGTTGGTGTGTTTTTCATCATTTGCTCAAATGAACTAAATAGCTCATTTTCATTTTCAGTGAGAGTTACCTCATTTTCAGAATCCTCTGATTCTTTGGCCATGAGACAGAGCAGTGCGGGTGTCTCTTCTTCAGCAGAGTCATCATCTGATGTCCTCGATTTTGAATTAGACGAGTAGATGGCTGCTATCTTTTCAGCTTCAGCCAACAATACTTTGCTCTTCTGATGTCTCCTCTCTTTTCTCGCTTTTTTTTCCTCCTCAGTGTACTTCTCAATTTTAGGATATGGGCATTCCTTAATGAAGTGTCCCAATTTCCTGCAATTGTAGCACATTAGTTTGGATTTAAAATCCTCCTTACTATTATATGAAGTAGAGGTAGGATTAGAAATAGAAGCATTGTTATATTTGTTCTTCATTTTCCTTTTATAGAACTTCTTGAACCCATTAAGTAACAACGCAACATCGCCAGCAGTGTACTCTTTTTTGTTGAGCAGCATGGTCTGATCAGATGAGTCCACTTCCTTTATTTTACCGGCTGGTTTTTGTAATTTTTCTGCAGCAATCAGAGCAACAATGGGACTAGAAGTTGAGGTCTCTTCTATACCCATTCTTGGCAGTTTATACTCATACGCCTTGAGTACAGAAAACAGCTCTGTCAGAGAGATCTTCCCCAGATTCCTTGATTCTTCCATTGCTGTGATCTTCATGTTGAACTTGGGAGGTAGCCCCTTTAGTACTTTCACGGTGATCTCCTTATCAGTGGTCTTTCCCTACTTTAACACGTTATTAAATGCCTTGGTCAACCTTGAATCCATCTGGTCAATGGTTTCTCCGGGCTTCATCTTGAAGTTTTCCAACTTCTCAAGGGCCATGCTTAGGTTGTGCTTTTTAATGGCATCATTCCCTTCGCTCAGATCACGAACTTTGTCCCACATCTCTTTTGATGTCTTGCAGTGTTTGACTTTGTCAAAACTGTCATTGTCGAGGGCTTTAGTCATGATGAATATTCCAGCCTTATCAAGATTGCTCAGCTTTATTTCTTCACCTGTCATCTCTTTAGGTTCTTTGTCAACAACCACATCCTGGTCATTAACATTGATTGTTTTGGTGATTCTGATTGGACCTTTAGTTATGCACCTGTACATATTATCATTATAGGCAGCAAGGAAAATTTCCATACGAATATTCCAGTCCTCAAAACTCATTCCGCCAATGTGGGGTACATGGCTGATACAATCCATTTTTCAAAAAGTTTTGCTTTTCAAAAAGATGCTCTTTTGAAAACTTTTGAAAACCTTTGAAAAACACACTAGGATCAAGCTTGTTGATCAGGCAAATGATTCAAATGAACCACCTGCTATGATACCACTTGTTGGTCCGAAGTTGTCAGATGAGGTCTAGAGGGGAGGGGGGAGGGGGTGAATAGACCTCTGAAGACTTTCAAAAAATTCTCTAACTTTTCTTATCAGCAGAGTAAGCTGATCAAGAACTCGCAAGATTACTTCGCTGATTGCGCACTTAGCTTAATCAGTTTAGTTGACCACACGTCTGATGTTACTTATCTGATTCAAATATTATCAGAGTTTGAAATACTTGTTTGCAGCGGATTTATCAAGTGTTTTTCAACAAGTTGTTTTCTTCCTTAAAAGATTTTAACCCCAGTTTTGAAACTTCTTTTTAAAATCTTTTGTTAAGTTTGTATGTTTGAAGTTCTTTGAAAATATGCAAGTAAAATGCAGTAAACAAACACACAGAATTTTTATAGTGGTTATATGGATTGAAATCATTTAGTCCACTCTTCCAAGTCACTTAGATCTTGGGTTATACTATAAACACACAGTTTACAATGTTGTTCCCAAAAGTGGTCAATGAGGTCTAGAGGGGGGGGGGGGGGGGGTGAATAGACCTCTAAACTTTAAAACTTTTTCTCTAACTTTTCTATCAGCAGACTCAACTGATCTGATTCGTAAGGCTACTAAGCTGATTTCGAACAAAGCTTTATCAGCAGAGTTGACCACTCATCTGATTTCACTAATCTGATTCAGATAATTCAGAGTTTCAAAACTTGTATGCAGCGGATTTATGAAGTATGTTTTTCAAACAAGTTTATCTTTCAAAGTTTAACCTCTGTTTTATAAATTCCTCAATTTATAATTGTTCTTTCAAACCAGTTTGTTTAATTATGAAAATATGCAAGATAAATCAAGTAATCAAACACAAGGAATTTTTATAGTGGTTATATGGATAAAAATCCTTTAGTCCACTCTACCAAGTCACACAGATCTTGGGTTATACTATAGTCACACTGATTACAGTATACAATGCTTGCGCAATTCAACAAATGAAAAGCCACAAGTGCGCAGTAAGAAATCACACAGAAATCCTACTCTACGAAGCTAGATCACTCACTCAGATGGATCTACACTTTTCACGCTATTTTCAGTACAGGAGATCACTCATAAAACCTATACTAAGAAGTTATATCACTTCACACAGATGGATATACACTCCTCTCTCTTTTCTCAGTTGAAAGTCACTTAGACAGAAAACGTTTGATCTTTGTTCTTCAACAAAAGCTTCGTCAACAAATGACTTCGCTTACGATCAGACGACTCAACTGATGGATCTTGCTCTTTAGATGTGATCTTGATTTATACAAGTCTCTCTTAGATATTCAGTTTGTCTTCTATTTATACTCCTCGGATTTGAATTTCTGCCCGTTGAAGGTTGACAGAAATGTACAGTCCTCGAGTACTGGTTCTTAAAACGCGGAACGGCTCCCATGCAACTGTTGCTATGTACACTCTGCTGTACGAATATTCACTTTATGTCAGTCGCATTTAATGCACTCAGCTCTCAGCACGTTACCGTTGAGCTTCCTGACCGTTTTCACTCTGCTGGTGGAAATACTCTGCTGATGGCTTCTCGGCTGATTCAAGAATGAACACATCTATCTTGACTCGGCTGATAATACCCATCTGATGTTCCACTCGGCTGATTCGGTCACATAGCTTCCAGACCATGAGATAGATTTCACTAAGCTGTTTAGTTCTTAGTTGATGACTTCCAATTTAGCCTTCTTGACTATTATACCCTTTTTGTCATCTTCAAAACCTTCTCTAAATAACACCAACATACATTATACACTGCTTGCGCAATTCAACAAATGAAAAGCCACAAGTTCGTAGTAAGGAATCACAAAGAAGTCCTACTCTCTGAAGTTAGATCACTCACTTAGATGGATCTACACTCTTCACAACTATCTCTATTACAGAAATCACTTAGATTTTGTATTTGGCTTTTAGTTCAACATTGGCTTAAGTCAACTGATGACTAAGCTGATAAGTGTTCTGTTCTTGAGTTTGAGACTTAGAAGGATTTGATCTTGAATAAAATTCTCTCAATGCAGTTGTGTGTCTCTAACTCTTGAATCTTGAACTATTTATATTTGAGGTTTGAATTTTTGCCCGTTGAACAAAGCGGATCTTCAGATTTTCCTCAAGTACTGGTCCCTTGTCTTCTCAGATTGAATTTCCCAGAGGTTGCTAAGCTTCCATTACTTAGCTGATGACTTTTTGAAATCATCAAAACCTCCCTTCACTTTTTCATCTTCATCCAACAAACTTGAAGAGATGTCAGCTGAAGAAATCAAGCTGAGCAATCTTGACAAGGTTGGCATATTCATGATGACTAGAGCCCTTGACAATATGAGCGAAGTGAATGATGCTATCAAAGAGCATAACTTAAGCATAGCCCTTGAGAAGTTGGAAAACTTCAAAATGAAGTCCGGAGAAACAATTGACCAAATGGACTTGATTATGCTCTTTTTCGTTCGGATTAAATAAGGAAAGTCGAGCAAAACAATAAATAAAGTCGAGTGTGTAAGTGATATGTATTATAAATCAGATCCAATTACAAGTTACAAAGTAGGTCTACTCGAGCATTACTGGACGCCGTACAACTAGCTAGATGAATACAAAGTAAAACAAGCTAAAACCTATTCCGAGCTCTAAGTCGGAGCTGGGGTGTATCTTGGGAATAGTGCCATTTTTGATGTCATAAATGTGCTGCGTATATATAGGAACAGTGATGAGCTAGCTAGACCCTCCGCAGGGAAGCAAGTCTCGGCAAGCTGTCCAGGCCAGTGGGTCGGGCCCACAGTAATTCCGAGGAGAGACTTAGATCGGAAAATAGGGTCTAATGCTAAATGTCTGACTTGATCGGAAGCTGGGTTCTGTAGGTCGGAAATAGCCTTCCTGTTCGGGATCGAGGTCGATCTCGAGCTGAGGTATTTCCTAAAATGGCGTATACGAAATATCCCTCATCAATACTCCCCCACTTCTCGAGCGTAAGTGAAGTTGAAGCTCGAAGAAGTAAACAAAGCATCGTAGTAAGAAGTTTGGATATGCCTCATTAAAAACCTTACTCGGAAAAACCCAGTGGGATAAAAACCGAGCGCAGGGAAAAAGAGCGCACATTTTCTCTGGGGGAGCCCTTGTTAGGCAAGATGCTCCAGGTAGTAGGACGGCGTTCTCGAACTGAGAGTTTTACTTCGGTGAATCTCGAGGAGCTACCATACTTGAAGCTCGGAGAAATAAACAATAGAGAGCAGGTCTTGAACAGTCTTGCGTCGGGTATGCCTCGTTAAAAAACCTTACTCGGAAAAACCCAGTGGGATAAAAACCGAGCAAAGGGAAAACGAGTGCACATCTTTTAGAAAAGCCTCAAAATGCCGAACTGCTTCAAATAATGAATAGTAATAGTAAAGAATCAATTCCTCCAACTGAGAGTCCATTCCATGGCAGTTTACCCCTCATCAGACGGCGTTCTCGAACTGAGAGTTTTACTTCGGTGAATCTCGAGGAGCTACCATACTTGAAGCTCGGAGAAATAAACAATAGAGAGCAGGTCTTGAACAGTCTTGCGTCGGGTATGCCTCGTTAAAAAACCTTACTCGGAAAAACCCAGTGGGATAAAAACCGAGCAAAGGGAAAAAGAGTGCACATCTTTTAGAGAAGCCTCAAAATGCCGAACTGCTTCAAATAATGAATAGTAATAGTAAAGAATCAATTCCTCCAACTGAGAGTCCATTCCATGGCAGTTTACCCCTCATCAGACGGCGTTCTCGAACTGAGAGTTTTACTTCGGTGAATCTCGAGGAGCTACCATACTTGAAGATCGGAGAAATAAACAATAGAGAGCAGGTCTTGAACAGTCTTGCGTCGGGTATGCCTCGTTAAAAAACCTTACTCGGAAAAACCAAGTGGGATCAAAACCGAGCAAAGGGAAAAAGAGTGCACATCTTTTAGAGAAGCCTCAAAATGCCGAACTGCTTCAAATAATGAATAGTAATAGTAAAGAATCAATTCCTCCAACTGAGAGTCCATTCCATGGCAGTTTACCCCTCATCAATACTCCCCCACTTCTCGAGCGCAAGTGTAGCTGAAGCTCGGAGAAGTAAATATTAGACCGAGGTGCTGATCGGTCTTGAAATCTGGATGCGTCGGGTATACCTCATTAAAAACCTCGTTCGGAAAAACCCAATGGGATAAAAACCGAGCAAGGGAAAAAGAGTATATATCCTTGAGAGACGCTTAGTAAAATATGCTGCTTTCGAACTGGAAAGTCACCTCTTCAAAGCTGAGGGGCTCAATATGCTATTTATTCTTTTATATTAAGTCATTTTGGAGCAAAGAATTATATGACATATTTCAACCTTACTCTTAGATATTTTCGAGCACTGAGTTTATACCAAATAAATGGTTTTACTCAAATTTTCCATTAAGTCTTTTTCGAGCATAGAGTCATTTCAACGGATTTCACTCTTGCTTTTAGACAGTTCCGAGCAAAGGGTTATATCAAAAGATCTTACCCAATCAATTTACAAGTCTTTTTCGAGCCTAGAGTCATAGCAACAGCTTTCACTCTTGGTCGAGACAATTTGAAGTAGGATTAAAACAAGCCTTTTCCCGATCCAAGAGTCATAGCAACAACTTTCAATCTTAGTCGAGACATTTGGCTCTTTTACGCTAGTCTGTTTCCGAGTTGAGGGGCGTAACAACTGCATTCACCCTCAGTCGAAACATATTGCGTTTTTGTGCAAGTCTTTTTCCGAGCTGAGGGGCATAGCAACAGCTTTCACCCTCAGTCGAGACATATTACTTTTTTATGCAAGTCTTTTACTGAGCTGAGGGGCATAGCAACAGCTTTCACCCTCAGTCGAGACATTCTGCATTTTTTATGGAAGTCTTTTACCGAGCTGAGGGGCATAGCAACAGCTTTCACCCTCAGTCGAGACATATTGCTTTTTTGAGCAGGTCTTTTTCCGAGCTGAGGGGCATAGCAACAACTTTCACCCTCAGTTCGAGGCATATTGCTTTCATATTGCTTTTTTGAGAAAGTCTTTTTCCGAGCTGAGGGGCATAGCAACAGCTTTCACCCTCAGTTCGAGACATATTGCTTTTTTGAGCAGGTCTTTTTCATAGCTGAGGGGCATAGCAACAGCTTTCACCCTTAGTCGAGACATTTGCTCTTTTTACGCAAGTCTGTAACCGATCTAAGGGGCGTAGCAACAACTTTCACCCTTAGTCGAGACATTTGCTCTTCTATGCAAGTCTGTAACCGATCTAAGGGGCGTAGCAACGGCTTTTACCCTTAGTCGAGACATTTGCTCTTCTATGCAAGTCTGTAACCGATCTAAGGGGCGTAGCAATGACTTTCACCCTTAGTCGAGACATTTTGCTTTTCTCTGCAATAAATCCGATGTGTATATAAATTTCGATCGAGAAATTACGATCTCAATATTTGATTACAGGGTTTGTCCGAGCAGAATGGAGATAACGCATAGACCGAGCTGCATAGTCCGAGCTGAAGGATTAGTGCTTCTTACTTCCATGTTTAGCTGCTGTATACTTTAGTTTCTTGTACTGTTTTAATTCCGAACTGAAAACTCGATTCTCTCGAAAGTTTGATATCGATCTAAAAACAAGATATCGGTCGACCAATAACCAACTCGGAAAAACCACTTCGAGCAATATGATTTCCCCCGAAAACTCCATCTAAAATTAACAGTTTAAAAATAGTTAATCAACTCGTGTTTCTCGAGCTAAGAGAACTCCACTATAAGCAATCAGCTCAAATTATTGCAATTAAGAAGCAAGCAGATTGGCGTAATTAATTCGTGAGAACTCCATTATCAACAACCGTCTCAAATAAAAACAACTAAGAAGCATCCACCTTAAATTTCACAAACAATAGCAAAGAAAAACCCCTTGATTCAAAAGTAACCCCTAATTCTCTATACAACAACCAATGGAGTTAATCGAATTAATTCAAGCTACGAGCAGATCAAATAACAAGCAGCTCAAATAATAAACTGATCTCCTCCAACAAATGAAACCAGCAGCCACGTTAATCTCATCATCCAGGCATCTCCAATTTGCATTAAATACTCGAAAATTACAACCATATTGAAGCAACCAGCAGAGAATTAATACCAAGCAGATCAATTAAATCATGAGGAAAACCAACCAACCCCATTTTCAATTAAGCAGCCAACTTAAGTCTCACAATTGCAAGCAAGTAGCTGAAAATAATTGATCACAAACCAAGTGGGCACCTCAAAGTAGTTCATTACAATTGAACCAATGGAAAAATTGTAGAATCAAGCAACCAGCAGAACTAGTTGAATAATGTAGCTCACAACCACTGCCATTATTTAATTAATCTCAACCACAATGAATAAGTGGGCGTGTTTGTTCAATAGCAGGAACTGGGGGGCCGAAAATGCGAAATACTCATCTTCCTCACATAGCTTCACGTACAGAAAAAGGCAATGGAAGACAAACCATGTAACCCAAATATATAACCACCAATTAAATGCAAAACACACCAAATTAGAGTCACTACCAGCTGATTCGTACTCCAAGGAATCGAAATTAACAACAAAATCAACCAGAATCCGACAGCAACTTGAATGGAGTAATAATTCGCCGAGAATTAATCGAAAATATGAAGAAATCCGAAGATTAAAATTGGGGATCGAAAAGTTAATTTTCCCCCATCATTGATGAACTTCAATTAAATCGGAATCCATGGTATTGAGCTCACGTCCAAATGATCCAGCTCCAACAATTAAATGAATCTCGAATATAGTGGGACGGTGGGAATTATTTGACGATACGTAGAGAGCAAGAAGCAAAATGAAAAATGAAAAATGGAAGCAACTAGGTTAATTGTGATAATGGGACGGTAGCCATTAACATAGAACTTGAAATTTCCAATCACAAATGAAGGATTAATGGCCGGAAAAGTTAATGTTATATGTCACCACTGCTCTACGGCAGCCACCTCGAATCAATTATTAAACAACCAATTTTCCCACCATCAATGTTATATGATCGTATAAAACAACAGAAATACAATCACATAAACATAGGAATTGAAATCAGAAACTGATCACTTACATATAGGAGGCCGAAGTGAGCCCGACCTCTAAACTCCCAAAATGATCAATGTAACCCAAATTGAATAATCATCCAAGCAATAGAGGCAATTTCGAACAGACTTACATGAGGAATTGAAATAATTCATCAGAATCCAGCCAAGTCTAAGAACAGGGATCTAAAAACGTGAATGTGTGAAATATCCAATTCTCATGCTCCAAATGATTAAAACCAAAATTGATCCTCCATATCTCCTCTACGTAGCTCCAGTAAAGATCTAGTGAAGAAGAATCAATCAGTTACACCTCAATGAAACGCAATTGAATCTGCCATCATTTTTACGTACGGAGAAAAAAAATACGATGAACATCCAATCTTCAATCTCAACTGTAAACACCGAAATTCGTCCCCAAAGTGATTTAGAAACTCTAATCGTGGCAGGAGGAACCTCAATTAACAAGAAATCTGAAGAAATTGGTTCCTAAAAGCTTAATTGTAATTTTTACGTAAGAGTGAGAAATCTCCCAAATCTGAACCAAAACTAACAAATGGGGTGTTCGAATGATCGCCGTAGTGAGGAGAAGCTTAAAGTGGAATTGGATTGAAGAAATAATCGAAAACCAAAGTGAAAATTGTAGTGGAATGATGAGCAAGAAAATTGAAGAAATAGGCATATTTCGATCTAATGCTCGAATAGGCCCCTCGGTGGGCGCCAATTGATTATGCTCTTTTTCGTTCGGATTAAATAAGGAAAGTCGAGCAAAACAATAAATAAAGTCGAGTGTCTAAGTGATATGTATTATAAATCAGATCCAATTACAAGTTACAAAGTAGGTCTACTCGAGCATTACTGGATGCCGTACAACTAGCTAGATGAATACAAAGTAAAGCAAGCTAAAACCTATTCCGAGCTCTAAGTCCGAGCTGGGGTGTATCTTGGGAATAGTGCCATTTTTTATGTCATAAATGCGCTGCGTATATATAGGAACAGTAATGAGCTAGCTAGACCCTCCGCAGGGGAGCAAGTCTCGGCCAGCTGTCCAGGCCAATGGGTCGGGCCCACAGTAATTCCGAGGAGAGACATAGATCGGAAAATAAGGTCTAATGCTAAATGTCTGACTTGATCGGAAGCTGGGTTCTGCAGGTCGGAAATAGCCTTCCTGTTCGGGATCGAGGTCGATCTCGAGCTGAGGTATTTCCTAAATTGGCGTATACGAAATATCCCTCATCAGGACTCAAGGTTTACAAGGACGTTAAATGACGTGTTAAAGTTGGGAAAAACCTTTACTGATAAAGAGATCACAGTCAAAGTTCTAAAGGTGCTGCCTCCCAAGTTTAACATGAAGATCACAGCCATGGAAGAATCAAGGGATCTTGGGAAGATCTCTCTGACGGAGCTGTTTTCTGTACTCAAGGCATATGAGTATAAACTGTCTAGAATGGGAATAGAAGAGACATCAACTTCCAATTCCACTGCTGCCTTAGTCGCTACAGAAAAATCAAGAAGATCAGCAGGCCGAACAAAAGAGATGGACTCATCTGATGAGACCATGACACTCAATAAAAAGGAGTATACTGTTGGAGTCGTTGCGTTGTTACTGAATGGATTCAAGAAGTTCTACAAAAGAAAAATGAAGAACAAATACAACAATGCTTCTACTTCTAACCATACCTTTTATTCTCATGAAAGTAAGGATAGTTATAACTCCAAACTATTGTGCTATAATTGCAGGAAATTGGGACATTTCATCAAGGACTGGCCATATCCAAAAGCTGAGAAATATATAGAGGAAGAAAGAAAGTAAGGAAAGAGAGGAGACATCAAAAGAGAAAAATACTATTGGTTGAAGCTGAAAAGATAGCAGCCATCTACTCGTCTGATTCAGACTCCGAGACATCAGAAGATGAATCAGATGAAGAAGAGACACCTGCACTGCTCTGTCTCATGGCCAAAGAATCAAAGGACTCTGACAATGAGGTAACTCTCTCTGAAAATGAAAATGAGCTATTTAGTTCATTTGAACAAATGATGAAAAACAACACTAACGTTGTTGATGCATTTGCAAAGCTTAAGGAAGAGATGACTGTGCTGAAAAATCAAAATTCTCTACTGAAACTTAAGGTTGAAACGCCGCAAGAATCAGTTGAGTATAAACAGCTTGCTCATGAGAATGAATCTCTGAAAGCAGAATGTGAAGTTTACAAAGGAAAAATCATGGAACTTGAGAATATAATATCCACTCATGATAAGTCTTATGTTGCATCAGTGAACACACCTAGTGAACATAGACTACCTTTAGTAAAAGAAAGTTTAGAACTGAACCGCACTGAAAAATTAATATCTGCTGATAATAGCAATGTTGTCTTGTATGTTTAGACCACTAAACCTACTTCACAGGAAAAAGAGAAAAAGGAGAAGAAATCTCCAAAGGCTAAAAAGGGTAAGGAGCCTAAAATTGAAAAACAGACTAGTAAAGCTAAACAGCAGAGTAATCCCAAGAAGTCTGCTGATTAGAGCAAAACCAATCAGACTAGTAACAAATCTAAGTCGTCTGTTAATGAGCAAGTAAGAAATAAACCTACGAATCAAAGAAATCATAGAAATGATAATGCTTGGTATGGAAATGAGTCCTATTATGTGCAACATGCTTATTCATCATATTATGCTGCACCTCATTATCCACCTTACTATGCTGCATATCCTGCTCATCATATGATGCATGCTTATCCTGCTTATCATGCACCGTACCCTACTTACGAGCATTACTCACATCATAATGATTATCATGACAACATGCATACTGAAATTTATGATGCACCAAGAGTTACAAAAGCACCACCAAACTCTACATAACCTAAGAAGACTAAGGTTTCCAAATCTTGGGTTGTCAAAGGTGACACTAATTCTCCAGGACCCTCTCAATAAAGGGTACCTAAAACAATTTTATTTTGTTTTGTAGGTTAGGATTAGGAGTAGGAGTAAAGTAGAGAAGAAATGGTACTTGAACAGTGGATGTTCGAGGCACATGTGTGGTGACATACATGAACTGACTGATGCTGCTACCATAGATTGTCCGAATGTAACGTTTGGAGAGAGGAAAGAAGGCAAGATTGTTGCGTGTGGAAAGCTTATCAAAGGAAACATTGAGATATCTGACGTCTCATATTTTAAAGGCCTAAAGTACAATCTGCTAAGCATTAGTCAATTTTTTGACAAAGTGCTACGTGGAGAAAATTGGAACAAAGAAGGTTATCCTATCTGAAAGATGTCAAGGAAATATCTACATAGTTGACTGGAATTCTGTGGATAAGAATTCTAATGTTTGTTTCGTGGCATCTATACCAAGTGAAGTTAATTGGTTATGGCACAAAAGAATGAATCATTTGAATTTCAAGGCCATCAACAGATTAATCAAGAACGATTTGGTAGAAGGAATTCCAAAGACAGTCACGAGCAAAAATAAGCTCTGTGACGCATGTCAGAAGTGTAAACAAGTTAAATCATCTTTCAAAAGCAAGAAGCACCAAAATTCAACCAGAATTTTGGAGCTACAACATATGGACTTGTTTGGACATATTGGTCCTATCAGCAATGGTGGAAAGAAGTACTGCCTAGCTATTGTGGATGATTATTCAAGATTTACTTGGGTGATATTCATGAAAAAGAAAAGTGAAACTAAGGAACGTCTTACTAATCTGATGGAGCTGATCCAAAATGAAAAGAGCTTGAAAATATTAAAAATCAGATCAGATAGGGGCACTAAGTTTACAAACTCTATTGTTGAAGAGTATTGTAATTCCGGAGGAATCAGTCATGAGTACTCTGCTGCCAGAACCCCTTAACAAAATGGAGTTGCTGAAAGTAGAAACAAAACTCTGAAAGAAGCTACCAGAAAAATGATAGCTGAAGTAAAACTGCCTCAAAGATTTTTGGCAGAAGCCACAAATACAGCATGCTACACCCAGAACAGATGCATGATCAACAAGAGTCAGAACAAGACACCTTATGAACTGTGGAACAACATGAAGCAATATATTTATTATCTTAGAATATTTGGTTGTAAATGTTTTGTTTTGAATAATGAGAAAAATCACCTTAATGCTTTTGCAGAAAAGGCTGATAAAGCTGTTTTTATAGGTTACTCTACTGTTAGTAAAGCCTACAGAGTATTTAACAAAAGTACTTTACTTGTAGAAGAATCAATCAATCTTCTGAAAATAATCAAAGTACAAATCAAGATTTATCTACAGATCTTCAGAAATTGACCATGGAAAGAGAAGAAGAATATGTACCCATCATACTACTGGTCTCAACCAAGCTGATAACTCAAGTGTTGTTCAAAATCAGTCTATTGATTGTCTAACAGACGAGTTGCAAACAACTGACAGACTAGAGACTGTTCAACAGACTACTACTGAGACTCCAATAGTAGTGTTGCAAGATCAATCAAGAGGAAAACATCCAGATTTGCAACCTGATCTCAATGGCTCAGAGATCACCCACCTGATCTTGTGATTGGTGATCCACTGGATAGAGTAAGAACAAGAAGGTCAACTGCAAATGAAACAATGTTTGTAAGTTTTCTTTCACTGATTGAGCCCAAATTAATTGATGAAGCTCTTAGTGATTCTCACTAGATTGAAGCAATGCAAGAAGAGTTGAATCAATTAGAAAGAAACGAGGTTTGGTACCTAGTACCCAGACCTGCTCATCAAAGAGTCATTGGCACTAAGTGGGTATTCAGAAATAAGATGAATGAAGATGATATAATTACCAGAAATAAAGCAAGACTAGTTGCCAAAGGTAGTAGCCAAGAAGAAGGCATTGTTTTTCATGAGACATTTGCACCTGTAGCTAGGCTTGAAGCAATCAGATTATTCCTTGCCTATGCTGCTCACAAGAACTTCACTGTCTATCAGATGGATGTGAAGTCTGCTTTTCTCAATGGAGAACTGCAAGAAGAAGTGTATGTTGATCAACCTCCAGGTTTTGAAGTATATCAACAAGGAGACAAAGTGTATCGTCTGAAGAAAGCCCTGTATGGATTAAAGCAAGAATCAAGAGCATGGTATGATACATTATAAGATTTTCTTTTAATTAAAGGATTTGGCAAAGGTAAACTAGACAAGACATTGTTCACTATTGAATGCGATAATCATATATTGTTAGTTCAAACATATATGGACGATATTATTTTTGGTTCAACTAACAAACAGATGTGTGATAAGTTCTCTAAGCTGATGCAGAACAAGTTTCAAATGAGCATGATGGGGAACTTAATTACTTTCTTGGATTACAAGTGAAACAGTTGCCTGATGGCATATTTATTAATCAAGCAAAGTACACAAAAGATCTGTTCAAGAAATTTGGTATGGAAACTAGCTCATTTGTTGCTATTCGAATGTCTACTGGACTTTGCCTTGACAAAGATGAAGATGGAAAATAAGTGGACATCACCAAATATAGAGGCATAATTGGGTCCCTGCTGTACCTTACCGCAAGTATACCAGATATTATGTACTATGTTGGGGTTTGTACGAGATTTCAATCAAATCCAAAGGAATCTCATCTCTTAGCTGCTAAAAGGATATTAAGGTATCTCAAAGGCACTTAAGAATTGGGATTATGGTATCCAAGGGAATCAGGATTTGAACTTATTGGATATTCAGATTCTAACCTTCCTGGCTGCAAAATTGATAGGAAGAGTACTACATGTACATGTCAATTTTTAGGCAGTCGTCTGATCTCATGGATGAGTAAGAAACAAACTTCAGTATCCATATCTACTGCTGAAGCTTAATACATTGCTTCTGGAGCATGTTGTGCACATATACTTTGGTTGAAACATCAACTAGAAGATTATAATCTCAAAATCAGTGGAATCCCTATCTACTTTGACAATACAAGTGCAATCTCACTTACTCAGAATACAAAAAGTCATTATAGGACTAAGCATATTGAGATCAAACATCACTTCATAAGAGATCATGTTGAGAAAGGAAACGTCATTATTGAGTATGTTCATACGGACAATCAGATAGCTGACATTTTCACTAAACCATTAAGTGATGCAATATTTTCTACTCTATGAGTGGAATTAGGCTTGTTAAATTTGGATTCATAAGTTGAGGGAGAACCTATCAGAACACTATGGTTCATCAGCTAAGTAATCTGATAACAAGTGGTATTCTTATGCTCATAAAAAGAAAAGAGAAGAGGCTGAGCAAAGAAAAAAGGATGAAGCTGAGCTTAAGGCTGCTTTAGAGGCAAGTAAGTCAGAAGCTGCTCTTAAACAGTTACCTGATGAAGAGTTACATGCCAAGGAGGCTGAAAACTTGGCCAAAGCTCTTGAAACCAGTAAAACTGATGCTTACGACCCTAAACATGGTGGTGGGATCGTAATAGGGAAACCAAAGGAAGATGGTTTCGTTATGCCTAGACCTAAGATTGTAAAACAAAAACGAAAAGAGTTGAAGCACACTATAGAGATTGTTCAAAGTGATCCAGAAGTCTTCTCTCGTTTCGAATCAGAATTAGAAAGGTATAACAACCTTCTGCATAACAAGAGTACTCTTCTAGTTGGAAAATCATATATAACAGATGGAGAGAGTACCGTCTTGTGAAGTTGAAGAAGGAAATCCTCGCCTGGAAGGAATTTGCAGTAGAAGAACAGTGGGTACTCAACTGGTTGCAAACTACCTCCATTACACAGGCTTTGGATTCAGATTACTTCTATGACATGGTTCACAATTACATGAAGAAGATTGTCAAAGAAGAATCAATAAAGTTAAAACAAACTATCCCGAAGAAGATAAGGAAAACAGATGATACTGGGGATAGAGATGTAAAGTTGGCAGTTGGTGTGACCTTGGATAAGTGGACTCAAAGATCAGGATTCTAGTGATCTACCACCTCTACCAAGCCTGCAACACATAGCTTTTGGGTCTGCCATAAGGACATTCCAAGAATCAACTCAAAACTTTTATACATCATAAAACTGTTGTGTATGTTGATGGGTTTGGTCTTATGCATGTTACAGATGAAGGAACAGACCAGTCAAAAGTTGCTGTCACTAATTCATCAGTGGAGATTAATCTTGAAGATGCTCAAGTTCCACTTGATGAAGTACCACAAGAAAGGGAGCCATTTGCTATTGATTGGAAAGCTCCAGAAAATCAACAAAGTGCTAGTCCTACTGATTCTACCCCTCTGATCCAAGATGAACTGAACAACATCAAGTCTGAAGTTCAAACAATTAAGGAAGACAAAAGTTTGGAAAAAGGGTTGATGAAAATAAAGCTGGCTGGAAGCATATAAATCTTGTTATGGCAAATGCCTTGGAAGTTGCGGAGGAACAAACTTCAAATTTAGTGCAAGCATTTATCTCAAGCATAAACTTAGTGCTTCAGTCTCAGTTTTAGCTGAGTGAAAACAATGACATTGTGGTGCACCGATCTGAAGAACTTCATTCCAAGCAACAACAACAAGACAGACAACTGTCTGCAATGGATCACAACATCAAGATGTTATGCAATGCAGTAAACATTACTCCTATTCAAGCTAAAAAATCGACCCTGTTGATGATGACAAAAAGGGGGAAGAAGAATATGCTAACAAGAAAAATAGAATTGAATAAGCTACTGAAGTAGTTCAATGTTCTGGAGAGGTTACAAATAAGCTTGCTGAAGATACAAAGGCTGCTAATGAGGCTGAAAATATTGTTAATGCTACTGATGATGTTGAAGATAAAGCTGAAGAAGAAGAACCCAAGGATGCGGCAAAGGAAGAGAAAATGATTGCTGAATCTAAGGATTCTGCTGAAGAACAGCTTGATCCATTTCGGAAGGCTAAGAGAATAGATGAAATCAAAGCAAAAATTGTGGCTGCTGCCAAGAAATTAGAACTATTCTCTAGTGATGAAGATGATGATGATGATGAAGAAGAAGAAGAATCAGAAGACTAGATTAACTTACTTTTTTCTATCACTTCATTGTAAATTTATGTAACTTTTTCATTCCTTTGTGTAATCTGATGTAATTGTAATATGTTCTAAATCAATAAAGATTACAAGTTCCAACTTAATTTCTATTTCATAAATTTTTGTGTGAAGACTTAAAATTAGTTGGTTACAGGTACGTAGCTGAAGTTTTGTCATCATCAAAAAGTGGGAAATTGTTGGATGAAGATGAAGAAGTGAAGGGAGGTTTTGATCATTTCCAAAAGTCATCAGCTAAGTAATGGAAGCTTAGCAACCTCTGGGAAATTCAATCTGAGAAGACAAGTAAAATCAGAAGGGTTGAATTTTGGTCAAGAAGACTACTGATCTGATGCTGAGTTCAGAATCAGACTGGTGGATTTCAACAGAGTCAAATCAGATGAGTTCGGTTTGAATCAGCAGAGTGTTCATCAGAGAGTGGATTCAATCAGCAGAGTAGAAGTGATCAGAAAGTTCTTCCAATGGTAATAAATGCACTTGGCATAATAAATGTTGTAAGAAGAGGGTATTAATGACAAATGATTGAAGAGAAACCTCGGATCAGCATGGTGCATTTAATGCGACGTGACAGAAAGTACAGCAGAACTGTATAGTGAACAGTTGCAAAAGCCATTCTGAAACAAGGACCAGTACTCGAGGAAGATCTGAAAATCTGTCTTACTTCAATGGGCAGAAATTCAAATTCGTGAGTGGAAATAGATCTGCATTCAAGAGTTAGAGACAACAACACAATTGAGAGAGAATTCAAGCGAGCAAATTTTCTAAGTCTCAAAAACTCAAGTACAGATCACCATCAGTCGAGTGATCTGTTGACAAAGTCGAGTTGAAGAAACAACCAAAAACAAAATCTGAGTAATGTCTGTAAACTTTGAGTGTTGTGCGAAGTGCATATCCATCTCTGTGAGTGATATAACTTCATAGTATAGGTCTTCTTTGTGATCTCCTATAACGAATTTGTGGCTTTATCATTTGTTGTAAAAGCGCAAGAAGAATGTACTAGGTTACTTATTGTTTCTAGTATAACCTAAATCTTCGTGATTTGGAAGAGTGGACTAAAATACATTCTTGTCTATATAACCACTATAAAAATTCACTGTTTTTGATTACTTGCATTTTTACTTGCATATTTCCAAAAGCATGCAAACACCTTGAACACACTAAAAGAATTTAAAACGGAGTTTTTAAAACTGGAGATAAAAATCTTTAAGTAAGAATATAACTTGTTTGAAAAACACTTGACAAATTCGCTGCATACAAGGTTTAAACTCCGATTTTAAATTGAAACAGATAAGTAAATCAGACGAGTGGTCAACTCTGTTGTTTAAGCTAAGTGCACAATTAGCTAGTAGTCTCACCAGTTTCGATCAACTTACTCTGCTGATAAGAAAAGTTGGAGAAATTAAAAAGATACAGAGGTCTGTTCACCCCCCCCCCCCCCCCCTAGACCTCATCTGACCACTTGGGACCAACAACTCCAAAACTCTGGTTGAAGATTGGTGCTTCTTGCTTTTGAAAGATGATTTAACTTGTTTACCCTTCTGACATGCGTCACAGAGCTTGTCTTTGCTCATGACTGTCTTTGGAATTCCTTCTACCAAATCATTCTTGATTAATCTGTTGATTGTCTTGAAATTCAAATGATTCATTCTTTTGTGCCATAGCCAACTAACTTCACTTTTTGTAGAGGCCACCAAACAAACATTAGAACTCTTATCCACAGAATTCCACTCAACTATGTAGATATTTCCTTGTCGCCTTCCAGATAAGTTAACCTTCTTTGTTCCAATTTGCTCTACGTAACAGTTATTTGACTAGAAGATAACTGAAAAACCTTTTTCACAAAATTGACTTATGCTCATCAGATTGTACTTTAGGCCTTTAACATATGAGACGTCAGATATCTCAATGTTTCCTTTGATAAGCTTTCCACACGCAACCATCTTGCCTTCTTTTTTGTCTCCAAAGTTACATTTGGACCGTCTATGTCATCAGCATCAGTCAGTTCAAGTATATCACCACACATGTGCCTCGAACATCCACTGTCCAAGTAACATTTCTTTTCTCCTTTACTCCTACTCCTACTCCTAACCTACAAAACAAAATAAAAATATTTTAGGTACCTTTTATTGAGAGGGTCCTGGCGGATTAGTGTCACCTTTGACAACCCAAGATTTGGAAACCTTAGGCTTCTTAGATTCAGTAGAGTTTGGTGGTGCTTTCGTTACTCTTGGTGTATCATAATTTTCAGTATGCATGTTGTCATGATAATCATGATGATGTGAATAATGCTCATAAATATGGTACGGTACATGATAAGTAGGATAAGCATGCATCGGATTATGAGCAGTGTATGCAGCATAGTAAGGTGGACAATGAGGTGCAGCATAATATGATGAGTAAGCAGGCTATATGTAATAAGACTCATTTCCATACCAAGCATTATCATTTCTATGATTTCTTTGCTTCTTAGGTGTATTTCTTACTTGCTCATTAACGGACGACTTAGACTTGTTACAAGTCTAAATGTTTTTGCTCTTATCAGCAGACTTCTTGGGACTACTATGTTGTTTAGCTTTACTAGTCTGTTTTTCAATTTTAGGCTCTTAATCCTTTTTAAGCCTTTGGAGATTTCTTCTTCTTTTTCTCTTTTTCCTGTGAAGTAGGTTTAGTGGTCTGAACATACAAGATAACATTGCTGTTAACAGCAGATGTAAATTTTTCAGTGCGGTTCAGTTCTAAACTTTCTTTTACTAAAGGTAGTTTCTGTTCACTAGGTGTGTTCACTGGTGCAACATAAGACTTATCATGAATGGATATAATCTTTTCAAGTTCCATGATTTTTCCTTTGTAAACTTCACATTCTGCTTTCAGAGATTCATTCTCATGCGCAAGCTGTTTATACTCAGCTGATTCTTGCGATTTTTCAACCTTAAGTTTCAGTAGAGAATTTTTCTTTTTCAATACAGTCATCTTTTCCTTAAGCTTTGCAAATGCATCAACAACGTTTGTGTTGGTCCCAAGTGGTCAGATGAAGTCTAGAGGGAGGGGGGGGGAGGGGGTGAATAGACCTCTAAAACTTTTGACTTTAAAATTCTCTAACTTTTTCTGTGAGAAGACTAAGCTGATCAAGATTCGTAAGTAGACTAAGTTGATCTCGCACAAAGCTTTGAACAGCAGAGTTGACCAGTCTTCTGATTTCACTTAGCTGATTTTGAGAAAATCAGAGTTTTAAATAACTTACTTGGCAGCGGATTTTTCAAGTGTTTTTCACAAGTAGGTTTCTTTTAACTTAAAAGATTTTATCCCCAGTTTTTGCAAACTTCTTTTAAAATCTTTTCAAAAGTTAACTTTTAAGGTGTTTGAAAGCTTTTGAAAATTATGCAAGGAAAAATGCAATAAACAAACACACAGATTACAATATTCTCTGCTTGCGCCAAACAACAAATGAACTGGCCACAAGTTCGTTGCAGGAAATCACTTAGAAGTCATATACTACAAAGCTTTATCACTCACAAAGATGGATAATAGCTTCTCACAACACTTCTCTAACTAAATCACTCAGATTTATGTATATATTCTTTTATCTCTCTTTTCTGCTTTCGTCAACAGATGACTAGGCTGATGAGTGTTCTGTTCTTGAGTTTGAGACTTAGAAGGATTTTGCTTCAAAATTTTCTCTCAGTTGTTTTGTCTCTTCTTCTTCAACTCTTGAACTTGAACTATTTATACTTGAGGTTTGAAAATCTGCCCGTTGAGAGATCGACAGGTGTCCAAATCCTCAAGTACTGGTCCTTGTTTCAGAAACGGCTACCTGCGACTAAACACTGTACACTCTGCTGTACTTTCTGTCAGTCCGCATTAAATGCACTCTGCTGATCCGAGGTTTCTCTTCAATCATTTATCATAAATACCCTTCCTCTTCAGCATTTATTGCTTCAGGTGCATTTATTACCGTTGTAATAATTTCTGATCACTTCCACTCTGCTCTTCGAATCCACTCGTCTGATGAACACTTGGCTGATCCCAAACTGAACTCATCTGATTTGAGTCTGCTAAAAATCCACCAGTCTGATTCCATTCTTCAGCAACAGATCAGTAGTCTTCTGGACCATGAGATTTGACCCTTTTGATTTGTCCTCTTCCTTAGTCAAAAATCTTCTAAGGGATTGACTAAGTTCCATTACTTAGCTGATGATGTTTTGGAAATCATCAAAACCTCCCTTCACTTTTAAATCTCTATCTTCATCTTCATCCAACAGTTTGTGTTGTTTTTCATCATTTGTTAAAATGAACTAAATAGCTCATTTTCATTATCAGAGAGAGTTACCTCATTGTCAGAATCATCTGATTCTTTGGCCATGAGACAGAGCAGTGCAGGTGTCTCTTTTTCAGCATAGTCATCTTTTGATGTCTCCGAGTCTGTATCAGACGAGTACTGGTCCTTGTTTCGGAACGACTTCTGCAACTGTTCACTGTACAGTTTTGCTATACTTTCTGTCAAGTCGCTTTTAGTGCACCATGCTGATCCGAGGTTTCTCTTCAATCATTTGTCATTAATACCCTCTTCTTACAGCATTTATTACGCCAAGTGCATTTATTACAGTTGGAAGAAATTTCTGATCACTTCTAATCTGCTGATCGAATCCACTCTGCTGATGAACACTCTGCTGATTCAAATCGAACTCATCTGTTTGACTCTGCTAAAATCCACCAGTCTGATTCTGAACTCAACATCAAATCAGTGGTCTTCTGGACCAAAATTTAACCTTTTGATTTTACTTGTCTTCTCGGTTAAACTTTCCAGGGGCTTGCTAAGCTTCCATTACTTAGCTGATGACTTTTCGAAATCATCAAAACCTCCCTTCACTTCTTCATATTCATCCAATGAATTCCATGCCACTGATCCATGATAGAACGACTATCACAGTTTGGAATTATTAAAACAACTAACCAGAAATTTTTTGCCACTTGCATCTTCGGATATGTATCTTGCCTCCAATTTTTCCCAAAGTTCCTTTGCAGTAGGCACGTTTTGGTAAGCATCGAAGAATGCATCAGACATCCCGTTCAAAATATGGCCTCTACAAATCTAGTCATCATTTTTCCACTTCTGTCTTGCATGAGTTTCAACAACAATTTCATCATCGGTTTCATTAGGCTTCTGTTGAATGAGCACGTAGACAACTTTTAGAGTTGCAGGTAGGAAATGCATCTTCTTTTGCCAGTGGGTGAATTTTCCTCCTTCAAAACGTTCAAGTTTCGCAATGTTGGTTGACATCTCTTTGATTGATGCCATTAATGCAGTAACAAAAATAAGTCTTAAGATTGTTAGAAAATTTGGTAGGAAATAAGTAACGGACTGCAGTAATGAATTCAAGGCGTGTTGCAATGCCACTTTCCTTAAGACTTATTTCGCCCCCACCACACATTATACAATAGGAATTTTCGATTAGCCATTATGATAAAATGAAACACAATGGTTAATTATGTTTTGTATTCACATAATTAAACCACATGTCACACACGAAATTGACTAAGTTATCTAACTTATACAAATTTTTTTTGCAATAAAATATAGTATAAGTAATCTGGAGGAGAGAAGAAGAATATGTATAAATTTCAAAATTATACTTATCTTTTATAGACATATTTGTGTTTATTTCGGATAGACACAATTATTTAAATTTGGACACAGCTATTAATTTAACAGTCACAATTTTCCAATATTTAAATTCAAATTCGAAATTAAAGATTGGTAGTTATTTGGTAGTTATTTTGAAAATAACTCCAACAATACTAAAGATACATAATAAATACTTACACCATAATTTGTGCATAGATCCTATAGTAGGAAGTAGTTTCTCTCTAATAGCAAATTCTTCTATTAAGACCATATTTTTCCCATATGTAAATATGTGAAAAACTGGCCCACATTCACAGTAGATGACTTGAAATCTCTGCATTGAAATGTCGGTATATTTTTAAGTTATTAGGGGAAGAAGCCCTTATTGGAATTTCTTGTTTTCCGTGATTTTGTCGTTCGTTGTTCAACGAAGGAAAAATAGGATGTTTCGTAGAAATATAGGAATTTTTTACTTAAATAACAAACATGGCCTTGCTGACTGCAGAAAATGTGTTTTCCACTAATATTAACGAATTTGAAGATGTTGAGGGTGCAAAGTAAAACTAATAAGGTATTTTGAGGGTGCAAAGTAGAATATTAATATTTTAGTGCAAAGTGTTGAATTGACCTAATTTCGAGGTGCAAATTGGAATTAAACCCGTTGAAATTTCCTGCTTACCACGATCACATCTCGAAGAAATTTCTAGACCTTGTGATTATGAATACACAACATTACTCATTATAATGATGTCATCCTCCCACAATGTATGATGACATTTTTTTATTAGACCTTGTCTATTTGATATTTTATAGACCATATGGCGATAATTCATCATTGTAAGATCACCACATATCAATAATGTAACGTATTCTCCACCACAAGGTCTAAAATATATCTCATAAACTTGAACTCAATCAAGAATTTTCCCGATGAATGACATATTCATGCTTACCGATCTAGGAATTTTACAGTGCACTTAGTTACACCATCGACCTTTAGACATTAAGACTCAAGGCCAGGTTATAAAGAACCAAAACAAAGAGTAATTTTGCAATAAAAAAAAAGGATTTGTACATTTTTATCTTCAATAGTTGGTGCGACCCCATGACCTCCGACTAAATAAATATTTGATAAAATTTGGTGGATTATATTTTATGTTAGTTATTCATGCCAAACTCACGACGAGTTATCATCATGACTATCTGATATGAAGTTTTACCAAGCAATGTATCTCCACTTGTAGTTTTCTTTTCCTCATAAATAGTGGCCTGTTTGGTCTTATTTGCCCGTCTAGAGGTATAAGACAAGAAGATCCTATCTCAAACTTCTTTTCAAGTTCCATGATTTTTCCTTTGTAAACTTCACATTCAGCTCTCAGAGATTCACATTCATGCGAAAGCTTTTTATACTTAGCTGAATCTTGTTGTTTTTCAACACTAAGTTTCAGCTTAGCATTTTGCTTTTTCAGCACAATCATATCTTCCTTAAGCTTTGTAAATTCATTAACAACATCTGCATTGTTTTTCATGATTTGCTCAAATGAGTTAAATAGCTCATCTTCATTTTCAGAGAGAGTTACCTCAGCGTCAGAATCCTCTGATTCTTTGGCCATGAGACAGAGCATTGCAGGTGTCTCTCCTTCAGTAGAGTCATCACTTGATGTCCCTGATTCAGAGTTAGACGAATAGATGGCTGCAATCTTTTCAGTCAACAGCACTTTGCTTTTCTGGTGTCTCCTCTCTTTTCTTTGTTTCTTTTCCTCCTCAGTATACTTCTCAGCTTTAGGATATGGGCAGTCCTTGATGAAATGTCCCAATTTCCTGCAGTTAGTTGAAGTTGTTTTAATTAATTTGTTCTTAATTCTTGAAGATCTGAAGATTATTTATCTTGCTGGATTGACAAACAGCAAAGGAAGATCACTAGATATTGGCTTTCACTAGGGCAAAAAATCAATTTTCATACCATAAAATAGGCCAAAGTCCATTTTTCATACCAATTGAACGAAAATCATACCGTAGAATAAACCAACGTTTCAAAAATCATACTTCCGTCATGTTTTTTAACGGAATTGCCACATGGTCTGTTAAGTCACCTTGAGCGGGAAAAAAACTCATGCGCGAGGCACGTGTGGTATGAAAAATGAAAATTATCATGTTCTTTGGTATGAAAAATGATTTTTTGCCATATATTTTATTTAATTAGACATAGATATATAATTCAATTTCTTTTATTAACCACTCAAACATTTGTTGTCCAGTCTCACCAAGTAAAATTATTTGATTGAAAAATATTTTTCTACCTTTTTTTGGGTAAAAAAGTTAATGATAATTTGACTTGGATTATAAATTGACCCAATTTGAAGTCAGGTATTTTACCTCCTATAATGGTATCAAATTTACATTTCAAATTACTCAACTAATCATGTATTACACTTTTAATATGATCTAACGTAAACATTGAATGGTCTTTGCTAGGATCAACTTTGACAAGCCCTAATAGTTTTTTTCCCATCACATCCATTTGCTAGTTAGTAATATTGATCGATTACATAGATCAAAACTCCATTCTAATGTGAGAACTACATGTAAAAGTTCATTGGTAATTATCTACTTCAATGAAGTAATCCATCATTAATATTGGACACAGACCCTAATTAGTAACTATGAACACAACCTATATAGTTATACACGAATTTAATTTAATACACCAAACAGAGTGAAGTTGTGCCGGTCTTTGTATGACCTCGAATATATAACTATGCAACATTATTTTAGTAGATAAACAAAACCGCCTAGAATTAGTTTAAGGTAGTGGAGAAGTAGTTGTATTTTTTAGCTATCCGTATCGGAGTATTTTGATACTAAAAGTAAAATATAATGCCTACTATAGGTTGTATGTCCCATTCATTCATATACATTGCAATATTTGTTTAGATGAAAATGTATGGTAAAGAACTAACAAATTAAAATTGATTACAGTTAAAATTGAAAGTGAGGCAAAAATTCAATTTTCATACCATAGAATAAGCCAAAGTCCATTTTTCATACCAATCAATCGAAAATCATACTTCCGTTAAAAAACAGACGGAAGTGTGGTTTGGTATTATTTACGTTCGATTGGTATGAAAAATGGACTTTGGCCTATTCTGTGGTATGAAAATTGATTTTTAGCCCTTTCACTAGTGATATATTGTATCAGACAAGTCATCTATAAGATAAGTATTATTTTACTCATCTGTTTATTTATGTCAGCTTATATTTAAGTGTTGTATTAAAAACATTTTATCTAAAACACGCTTTTATAAGTAACAGACAAGTGGCGTTTCAAATTCCCGCCCGTCTGACATATTTAATGCATTTTGAAATCCGCGTATATCGCTCAGACGATCTACTTTTCAGTAACTAATTTTTGCATTCAATTCTACTGCAAATCTCTCTCTCGTTTCTCCTTAATCTTTTTCAGAGATGTCGACCAAAGAAGCTAATGCTGAAGGTAGATTCTTGAACTACCTAACTTGTCACGCGACTGGCACTCCTCAAATGAAAGAAATTCTGGAAAAGTTTAAAGCTGCTACACTGGTTGATTTCATGGAGGCCCATGAAACAATGGCGTTCAATGACCAAATAATGGAGTATTATGGTTCAAAGGAGAAGCCTGATTTTGATAAATTGAAAATAAAGACTACAGTTGGGGGGAAGGATATCTGCATAACTCCCAAGCTGCTGCACGAGAATTACCATTTATCTATGGAAGGCTCCACAGAAATCTCTACCCTTGCTGAGCCCTTTGAAGCAGATTTCTGGAATCTGGCTGCAAAGAAGAATGAAGTTTTGTCTGGAAATATCAAGAAGAATCAGCTGAAGGACGAATTTCAGCGTATGGCAGATTTAGTTGCCAAAGTACTGGAAAATTGCACATTCTCACTGGATAGTGTGCCAATGAAGAGATTTCACACCATGATTGCTATCTATTATGGTTTGAAGGTGAACTGCGCAACCTTCATGTGGTACATTTTGGCTGATCACAAGCAGCGTGGTCAAACACTACACCGAATCTTCCTTAGTCATCTGCTGCTGAACATGGGATGCACGATGACAAATGGCAAGGACGTTCATAAGGCCAAGGAATTAAAGATATAAGAACCAGTAAAGATTGGAAGGTCGAAAGAGCCTGCTGATGTGCCAGAAAAGAGGCAATCAAAAAGGAAGGCTGCTGAGCCTAAAGAGCCAGCTGTTAAGGCCAAGAGAAGTAAGGCAACTGTTCAAACAGCTAAGCCAGCTGTTCAAGCCAGAACAGTCTCGCTTAAGGATATGAAAGTTGCTGATGCTATCATAGATCAGACAACTAAGGAAATTGAGAAGATGGCTTATGACCTATCTCCTGAAAGAACCGTTTCAGCTGAAGTGCCAGCTGAAAATGTTTCTAAAAGAACAAGGAGCGCAATGAAAGACACTGCTACATCTGTTGTTGTCCATCATACAAAGAAAACAGCTAGAAAGAAGATGACGTTAATTGAAGAAGATAAAGAACTTTCTGAGCTGGTAAGGGAAAGTCCTCCAACAGCAGAGAGGCCTGTTGGATCAGAGAAGAAGTCTGCTGAAGTAAAGCCAGCTGATGATCAAGTTAAACAGACTTCTGCACCAACAGCTGAGGTTGCTCAACCTCAAAAGGATCCTGAAGTGCAGATCCTTGAACCGATTGCTGCTGCACCAGTAGCAATTGCTGCTCCAGAACCAACAGCTGCGGCACCAATTGTTGAATCAAGAGCTGCCAGGAAGAAAAGGACTGGCAAATCAAAAGTGTCAGCTTATCACAAAAAGAAACGCGAGGAAGCTGAACAAAGGAAGCGTGATGAAGCTGAACTTAAAAGAGCTTTAGAAGCGAGCAAGAAAGATGTTGATGTCAAGAAAATGACTGAAGCAGAATTGGCTGCCAAGGAAGAAGCAGACTTGGCAAAAGCTCTTGAAGATAGTAAAAAGGATGCATATGGACCAAGGAGGTCTGAAGGCATCGTGATTGGCAAACCCAAGGAAGGACAATTTGTACTACCAAGGGCCAAACCAGTCAAAAGAAAGGAAGCTGAAATCAGAAGAGCACTTGAAATTGTTCAAAGTGACTCTACTGTTTTTAGGAAGTTTGAAGCTGAGCTGGAGAGGATGAATCAGCTACTTTAAACCAGGACCACCTTTCTCCCAGAGAAGATACAATAAAACCGTTGGAGGGAGTATAGGTTGAATAAGTCTGAAGAAGAGATCCAAGCATGGAAGGAGTTCGCTGATGAAGGACGTTGGGTTCTTAGTTGGCTGCATACAACTTCTGTTGCAAAGGCATTGGACTCAGACTTCATAAGAGACAAATTACATGACTTTGCAAGAGTCATTGTACTTGAAGAGGCAACTGCTATAAAGGACTCATTGTCAACACAACTATGGAAAAATGGGCTGAACGATCAAGATATGAACCTGGTTCAACCAGTGATGTACCCACTTTACCAAGTTTGCAGCGTATTACCTTTGGCTCAGAAATCAGTACATATCAAGAACAGCTGAGTGCTCAACAGTCTACTTCGCCCTCTATTCCAGCTGACTTGATTCATCAGAAGACTGTAGTATCTGCTGATGGTACTGAGATCATTCACATTGCTGATGAGCCAGCTAGTGAAGAACAAAAGAAAGACCAGCATGCTGTAGAAATCAACCTGGATACATCAAACAAACTGCCTGCTGAAGTCAAGGATATGAATCCTTTAGCCATTGAATGGAAGGCTAAAGGAAGTCAAGTTCTTCATGAAGCTCCTGTTCAACAGGAAGAACCTGCTGAAGCATCAACCTCTGTTCCTACTGCTGACTTGCATTCTTCACTGATGGAGTCAATGCAGATGCTGATTGATAATACCATGAAGGAGATGGAAAGAAGGAATCAGCTGATGTTGAAGCAAATGCAGGAGGCTACTGCAAAGATGGTGCAGGAAGCCATAGAAAATTTTCCTCTACCACCAGACAATTCCCTTGCACTGACTCAAAGTATCTTGAGCATGAACAGAAACATTGAAGACGTGAAAGTTGATGTGAATCATCTGCACACTGCTCTTCAAAGGCACGAGTTTGACATTGCAGGAATTGCTAGAGTTATGAAGGAAGTTGGTGAAGCGGAGATTGAAAAGAATGTTGCACTGATGCAAGAATTCACAAGTGTCACCAACAAAGCTCACAGTGAAATGTCAACACTTCAGCTGAACGTTGATTACTTAAATGACCAATCTGGTGAGATGAAAACTACTCAATTTCTTATGGAAACAACTCTAAATCATCACTCTGATCAACTCCGAGTTGTGGATCAAAACATCAGAAAGATTTGTGCTGCTGTCAACGTAACTCCTGATCAACTCAACCCTGCTGCTGATGACAAAAAGGGGGAAGAGGAATCAACTAAGAGGAGTGTTGCTGCTACAACTGTTCAAGTACAAGACCAAAGTGCTGCTGCTGAAAAGCCAAGTGAAGATGAAGTACTTGAAGAGGAAGCTGAAGATGAAGAAGCTGCTGAAGAAGAGCCTAAGGACGTAGCAAAATCTGACAAAGAGTTGGCTGCCTCCAAAGACTCTGTTGAAGAACAGCTAGATCCAGATAGAAAATACAAGAGATTAGAGGACATTAAAAGAAAGATCGAAGCTGCCTCTAAGAACTTGGAAGCATTTTCCAGTGGAGAAGATGAAGATGATGAAAGTGAAGAATATGAAGAATAGGAAGAAGAGGAAGATGAAGAAGCTGAAGACTAGGCTAGATTTTCTAGACTAGGTTATCTATTGAAAATTTGTATCAGCTTGCTTTACTTGTAATTTTTCACTTAAGTCAATTTTCTTGTAAACTTGTATTGTAATATTTCAAAAGAACATTTATAAAAGTCAAGTTTCCAACAAATTATTTCTATCTCAGAAATTTTTGAGGACTTAACTTTAGTTTTAGGTACAGGTACTTAGCTGAAGTTTTGTCATCATCAAAAATGGGGAAATTGTTGGATGAAGATGAAGACTTAAAAGTGAAGGGAGGTTTTGATAATTTCCAAAAGTCATCAGCTAAGTATGGAAGCTTAGTACAAACCTTAGAAGATATTTGACCAAGGAAGAATTTACTTCAGACGAGTCAAATATGGTCCACAAGACTACTGATCTGTTGCCAAAGAAAGGAATCAGACTGGTGGATTTTCAGCCGACTCAAATCAGATTAGTTCAAGTTTGGGATCAGCCGAGTATGCATCAGACGAGTGATTTCGATCAGCAGAGTAGAAGGGATCAAGGAGTCTGATCAACGGTAATAAATGCACTTGGAGTAATAAATGCTGAAGAGGAAGGGTATTTATGACAAATGATTGAAGAGAAACCTCGTATCAGCTTGGTGCATTTAATGCGAACTGACAGAAGGTACAGCAGAGTGTACAGTGCTCAGTCGCAGGTAGCCGTTTCTGCAGAAGGGACCAGTACTCGAGGATTTGAACACCTGTCGATCTCTCAACGGGCAGATTTTCAAATCTCAAGTATAAATAGTTCAGTTCTAGAGTTGAAGAAAAAGAAGCAACACAACTGAGATTAAAATCGAAGCAGAATTCTTCTAAGTCTCAACTTCAAGAACATAACACTCATCAGCCGAGTCATTTGTTGACGAAGCAGAATAGAGAGAAAATAAAATATACATACAAATCTGAGTGATTTTGTGAGAAAAGTGTTGTGAGAAGTAGATATCCATCTAAGTGAGTGATATTACTTCAGAGAGTTGGAGTTTCTTTGTGATTTCCTATTGTGAACTTGTGGCCTGTTCATTTGTTGTTAGGCGCAAGCATTGTATACTGTAATCTGTGTGCTTATAGTATAACCCAAGATCTACGTGACTTGGAAGAGTGGACTAAAGGATTTCTATCCATATAACCACTATAAAACCCTTTGTGTTATACTTGCATTATTTCTTGCATATTTTCAAAGAGCATATTTTAACAAATAAAGATTAACTGTTAAATAGTTTTATATAGGAGTTTGCAGAACTGGGGATAAAACTTTTTCTAAGTTAAGAAAACTACTTGTGAAAAACACTAGAAAAATCCGCTGCAAGTTAGTAAATTTAAAACTCTGATTTTGATAAAATCAGCTAAGTAAAATCAGAAGAGTGGTCAACTCTGCTGTTCAAAGCTTTGTGCGAGATCAACTTAGTCTACTGACAGAAAAAGTTAGAGAATTTTGAAAGATAAATTTTTAGAGGTCTATTCACCCCCTCCCCCCCCCCCCCCCCCCCTCTAGACCTCATCTGACCACTTGGGACCAACAACTATTTATACTTGAGGATTTGAATTCTGCCCGTTGAGAAAAGATAAATTTTTAGACCCTCCTCGAGTACTGGTTCTTGTTTCAGAACGACTTCTGCAACTGTTCACTATACAGTTTTGCTATACTTTCTGTCAAGTCGCATTTAGTGCACCATGCTGATCCGAGGTTTCTCTTCAATCATTTGTCATTAATACCCTCTTCTTACAGCATTTATTACAGTTGGAAGAAATTTCTGATCACTTCTACTCTGCTGATCGAATCCACTCTGCTGATTCAAATCGAACTCATCTGTTTGACTCTGCTAAAATCCACCAGTCTGATTCCGAACTCAGCATCAAATCAGTGGTCTTCTGGACCAAAATTTAACCTTTTGATTTTACTTGTCTTCTCGGTTAAACTTTCCAGGGGCTTGCTAAGCTTCCATTACTTAGCTGATGACTTTTGGAAATCATCAAAACCTCCCTTCACTTCTTCATCTTCATCCAATAAATTCCATGCAACTGATCCATGATAGAACGACTATCACCATTTTGTAGTTATTTAAACAACTAACCAGAAATTTTCTGCCACTTGCATCTTCGGATATGTATCTTGCCTCCAATTTTTCCCAAAGTTCCTTTGCAGTAGGCACGTTTTGGTAAGCATCGAAGAATGCATCAGACATCCCGTTCAAAATATGGCCTCTACAAATGTAGTCATCATTTTTCTACTTCTGTCTTGCATGAGTTTCAACAACAATTTCATCATCGGTTTCTGTAGGCTTCTGTTGAATGAGCACATAGACAACTTTTAGAGTTGCAGGTAGGAAATGCATCTTCTTTTGCCAGCGGGTGAATTTTCCTCCTTCAAAACGTTCAAGTTTCACAATGTTGGTTGACTTCTCTTTGACTGATGCCATTAATGCAGTAACAAAAATAAGTCTTAAGATTGTTAGAAAATTTGGTAGGAAATAAGTAACGGACTGCAGTAATGAATTCAAGGCGTGTTGCAATGCCACTTTCCTTAAGACTTATTTCGCCCCCACCACACAGTATACAATAGGAATTTTCGATTAGCCATTAAGATAAAATGAAACACAATGGTTAATTATGTTTTGTATTCACATAATTAAACCACAGGTCACACACGAAATTGAGAAAATTATCTAACTTATAGAATTTTTTTTTGCAGTAAAATATAGTATAAGTAATCTGGAGGAGAGAAGAAGAATATGTATAAATTTCAGAATTGTACTTATCTTTTATAGACATATTTGTGTTTATTCCGGATAGACACAATTATTTAAATTTGGACACAACTATTAATTTAACAGTCACAATTTTCCAATATTTAAATTCAAATTCGAAATTAAAGATTGGTAGTTATTTAGTAGTTATTTTGAAAATAACTCCAACAATACTAAAGATACATAATAAATACTTACACCATAATTTGTGCATAGATCCTATAGTAGGAAGTAGTTTCTCTCTAATAGCAAATTCTTCTATTAAGACCATATTTTTCCCATATGTAAATATGTGAAAAACCGGCCCACATTCACAGTAGATGACTTGAAATCTCTGCATTGAAATGTCGGTATATTTTTAAGTTATTAGGGGAAGAAGCCCTTATTGGAATTTCTTGTTTTCCGTGATTTTGTCGTTCGTTGTTCAACGAAGGAAAAATAGGATGTTTCGTAGAAATATATGGATTTTTTACTTAAATAACAAACATGGCCTTGCTGACTGCAGAAAATGTGTTTTCCACTAATATTAACGAATTTGAAGATGTTGAGGGTGCAAAGTAAAACTTGATTTGGCCTAATTTCGTCTTAGGTTTAATCTCAGTAAATTATTAAAAGAACAACTTTATACTTAGAGTTTGGTTAAAGTACTCAGGATGGTGCAATTCAAGAATAGTATCAAATATTACTGTAATCACGTAAATAAGTATATGAGAGGAGAACAATTGTATTATTGATAGGTTAAATTCTGGATCCTTAATACATGGTAAGATTCACTATTTATAATATTCATCATGTCCTAACGGAGCTAGGAGTCCTATTAAGCCTAGGAATCCTGCATGGCCTGGGTGTACCCCACGGCCCTATAAGTCTTCTGGATCGGGCATTAGGTCGATCAGATACATGTAGGCAGGTCGAGCCGATCTCGATCAAAGGTCAGATCACGGGTCGGATCGATCTTGATTCTCCTCGGAAAACCCTGCTCGGTTATATGTGTAAAAATAGCCCTCATCAGTACTCCCTTACTTCTCGAGCGTAATTGTAGCTGGAGCTCGTAGAAGTAAATGTGGTTGTTACTCTGGTCCTTTCATTGTTCATGAAATATGCCTTGTTAAAAACCGAATAAGGAAAAAATAGTGCATTTTTTATTGAACCATCCATATAGGGACACGTATTTGAGTAACGTGTGTCAGATAATCATAAAGTATTTTCAAGGTTCTATTTGGCGAGAATACAAAGAGACGCGAAGGGTTGAATCCATCTTTTCACCGCCCATATATATAATCGAAAATCGCGGGATATTTTACTTTTTACCCCAGATATTTAGATCCTCTTGCAGTAAAAGTTTAAGTCGATAAACTTGCCATTTTCTTATTTCATCGAGCACATTACTTCAAGGGTCAATGGCTTCGACCTCGCAGAATCCCCATTCCTTAACTCAAAATGTAGGAGAACAAGTACCACCTAACATCCCCAATCCTGATATCCTTTCATCTGAGGATGAAGCAGCAGGCGATGCTCAAGTAGAAGAGATCAGAGACTATGAAGAAAAAGTGGTTGATAGCTTGGTGGTAGAGATTGTTCCAGAGGAGGAGATGATGTCCAGGGCATCCAAGAAATCTAAGACGGCTCAACCTCAAATTTCTGCTCCTGTGGAATTCTTTCCTTCTCGATGGAAAGAAGAAGATCTACCTATTTTGAAAAGGGAATACGGTCGTTATTTCCCGTCGGATTTTGAGATCGTTATTCCTTCCCCCGAGGAGAGAGTCAATACCCCTCCTACAAACTGTCGAGCATTCTATACGTCCCACTTCGAACATGGGCTCCGTTTTCCCCTTTCTCCAATTCTTCGTCAATTCTTAGAGACTTTCTTTGTCTCCCTGACCCAACTTGTTCCCAATGCCATAGCCTTTATAATGGCTTTCTATGTTTTGATGGTCGCACGAGGTCTGCAGCCCTCATTCCGTAATTTTCTTCACTTTTTTCGACTTTCCGTATCGACCTCCTCCAACAGAGGCTATTATTACGTTAGCCAAAGACCTGGGTATGCCGTTCTTGAAAACGCCATCTCGAGCAACAGTACGAAATGGAAATCGAACTTCTTTTTTGTTAAGGCTCCGACCGTGCATGTCCTTGAAAACGGAGAAACTGAGGAGTTTACTCATGACTGGGGATACAATGAATCTTGGGTGTACGGGGGTCGAAAGGTGATTGCTGAGATGGCCCCAGACGACCAATTTTCATCCGATTTAATCGAGGAGATGAGATCAAATAAATACCAATCAGCTTATTTGATCGGAGAAGTTTTCCTTCGGAAGGCGGGATTGAGTTCTTTGGATTTTCCCATTCCATCGGACAATAGATTTCTAGGTAAGATTTTTTCTGTTTTAGCTATTTCATTCTTTTTAGAAAAGGATTTATGAATTTGTCGTCCACTAATGTTTATCGATTTCATGTTGCAGCCTCCATGGTCGAGAACTGCCGTTTTTCAGTGGTCGGAAAATCTGTCCTTTCCAATTCGAAAAAGTCGTCGGGCAAAGTCCCCATAGAGCAGAAGCAATCCAGAAAGAGGAGAAGAAATCAAATCCAGGATTTGGAGGACATAGAGGAGGACTCGTTCGAGAATGCAGATCCTATCCGAGTAGCTCCCCCTTCTTCTGGTCAAACTTCATCAGATATACCGTCTACAAGCTCTCGCCCAGGCCGCGGTTATCCACCCAAATTTCTTAGGGATGAACATGGTATTCTGGGCTGTCAATCTTGGTCAGAGCGTAATCTTACTGGCCCTGAAGCTAGAAAAAGAACTCAGTTCTTTGACAAAGAAGGAGAGTATTTTACTCACGTCGGAGATACTAGTCATAAAGCTTCTCTGGTAGATATGATTCAGAGTCATCTTCAAGGGAAACGGGCAGCCGGATATTCCGAGAAGGATACACTAATGTCTGATGATAAGGAGAACGTCATCGATAAATCCATTCGACTCCTCCTATCTTCGACCTTTGTCCGAGATGTAGATAGGACGGTTAAGAAAAAACCTCTCGAACAGTTGGCAAGGGCAGCACATGCCCATGAAGTGGTAATATTTTTCAACTCCATCCATTCTTTTAATAAACCTCAATATTCTACTGGTAAAGCTTTGGTGTCCGCGCTATATGACATGGCATTGCATAGAGAACAATGCAAGTATGTTGAAGAAAGCAACAAAATTTCAAACTCTAAAGTTAAGGAGCTCGAAGATCAACTTGCTCGAGTAAATAATTCTCGCGCTTCTGCTGAAACTCAACCTGTTCCTAGCGTTAATCCAAATTTGGAGACTGACAATCCTCAGATTATCAATATGATGACGGATGCTAGTCGATACCAGGCACAGGTCGACCAGATGAATCGAGAGATGGATGAACAACGAGTTGCACACGCCACTGCGGTTAGCAAGTTGGAGTCGGAAATTGTTATGCTTCGATCTCAACTCGCGAGCAGGACGGACGACACCCCTGATTTAGATAAGGTCATAGATGAGCACCACTCTCTCGACGTGGAACCCATTGTTCGAGAGTTTCTTGATTCTCCAGTGCACACTGCCATAATTCATCAGAAAATCGGAGATCTGCTCTTGAGCTCATTCTTCAAGGGTGTCGATCAATTAATTGAGTCTGGACAGATTCCTGATAGGCGCAATGAATATCGTGAAGTTATGACGATCTAAAAGGATCGAAAACTCCAAGATTATCCTCTTGACTGCTTGCCTTCTGTTGAATATAGTAACCATCCTCTAGCTCACTTAGTCGATGAGTACGGAACTCCGCTTCCTGTACCCGCACCCGACTTGGTGTTAATAGAGCAGGCAGTAGAAGATCGAGAAGATGAAGAAGAAGACGAGGATAACGAAGAGGACACTGAAGGAGATCAAGCCGATGAGGGAGATAAGGAAGGTGAGGAAAGATTGTCCTCGAAGGAAGTTAACTCCCCATCTTAGGTCGTTTTCAAGACGTTAGGGTCTTGTTTTCTTCATTAATCTTTGTAATTTTGTTTCATTATTTAGCAGATCTTGCAAATTCTGTAATTACGGCTGATGTAAAGTTCCTCTGTTGATATATATGATTTTCAATGAAATATTCTTCGTCGTTTTTATGATCGTAGTATTTAATAATCCGTTCTTGTCATATATTTGAATTTTTACTGCGCGCGCCAAGGTTTGAGGACATAATTGTCATTTCCTTTACTATATATAAAGGTAAAATCTTTGGGGTTTTACCGCGCGTCCCTACTTGCAATATAAAATTTTCTTGATTGTTGATCGGAGCTCATAGTTCGATAATTCACAGAAATTTCTGATTTTTTGATCATGAGTTCCAACCACTTTTCCGGAGTTGCAAAACGATCTCTACGAGGTCTTCCCCGACGAGATACTCCGAAGAAGAAAACCCGAACGGAAAGTTCACATCAAATATCTTCCCAGGGAGGAGCTTCTTCTCTGGAAGCCATGCCTCGATCTGATCTGGTGTCGTCCTCGTCATGTGAAAATCCGAAAATAGTGAAGAATATTCCTTCACCGTCAAAAGAAGCTAGGCATTCTTCAACGGGACCTTCAGGGGCTCCGATCCGTAGTCCCTTGGTTGATCCAAGAGTTCTTGAGGCTTACCAGGATGAGGGTTCTCGATCTACTTCTCCTCCTCTTGTAAACCAAGCAATCAACCATCAGTCTCGAGTTATCTCTCTGATTATGCTCTTTTTTGTTCGTGTCAAATAAGGAAAGTCGAGCAAAACAATAAATGTATCGAGCGTGTAAGTGGTGTATATTAATTTCAAGATCCGAATACAAGTTACAAAGTAGGTCTATCCGAGCATTACAGGATGTCGTACCACTAGCTAGATAATATACAAAGAAAAGTAAGCTAAAGCCTATTCCGAGCTCTAGGTCCGAGCAGGAGAGTTTCTTGGAAATTGTGTCGCCCTGATATCATAAATGCACCCCGTATATATAGGAACAGTATTGAGCTAGGTAAACCCTCCGCATGGGAATACGTCTCGCCAGCTGTCCAAAGCTGTGGGTCGGCCCCACAGTAATTCCGAGGATAGGAGTAGATCGAAAAGTTGGATCTTGCGCTATATGCTCTTTTTTGTTCGTGTCAAATAAGGAATGTCGAGCAAAACAATAAATGTATCGAGCGTCTAAATGGTGTATATTAATTTCAAGATCCGAATACAAGTTACAAAGTAGGTCTATACGAGCATTACAGGATGTCGTACCACTAGCTAGATAAAATACAAAGAAAAGCAAGCTAAAGCCTATTCCGAGCTCTAGGTCCGAGCATGAGAGTTTCTTGGAATTTGTGTCGCCCTGATGTCATAAATGCACCTCGTATATATAGGAACAGTATTGAGCTAGGTAAACCCTCCGCATGGGAATACGTCTCGCCAGCTGTCCGAAGCTGTGGGTCGACCCCACAGTAATTCCGAGGATAGGAGTAGATCGGAAAGTTGGATCTTGCGCTATCATTCTGACTTGATCGGAGAACCATGTTCTTCTGGTTGGAGAAAGCCTTTCCTGGTTGGGATCTAGGTCGATCTCGAGCAGAGGTATTTCCTAAGATAAAGCATGAGAAATATCCCTCATCAATACTCCCCCACTTCTCGAGCGTAAGTGAAGTTGAAGCTCGGAGAAGTAAACACAGCATCGTAGCACACGTTTTGATATGCCTCATTAAAAACCTTACTCGGAAAAACCCAGTGGGACAAAATCCGAGACAGGGAAAAAGAGCACATATTTTCTATGTAGGAGCCTTGTAAGAATTTCGCTTTGATGACGTTACCATATTTGCAGCTCGGAGAAATAATAATAGAGGTCGAGTGTTGAATAGTCTTGGGTCGGACATGCCTCGTTAAAAACCTTACTCGGGAAAACCCTGTGGGATAAAAACCGAGCGAAGGGAAAAAGAGTGCACATCTTCAGAAGACGCTGTCGTTAATCTTAATCTACCGAGTTAAAATATCAACTTTTAAAACTAAGAGGACCGCAAATGCTATTTATGAAAAGATGATCTTCAACTTTACTGAGTGGAAGCTTAACCGTCGCGGTTACTCGGGGTTGAATTTGCAATATACCCTTTTAACCTTTATATATATACGTTGACCTGAAAAGACGAGTACGCCTTCCCAACTTACTGCAGATTGGAGCATTCAGATCGATAAAGAGTATTCTTTCTTGTCGACCATTCCAACAAATATTTTCTAACATGTCTACCTCCCAGAATCCAGAGGTTCCGCCCAATATTCCTCCGAGGTAAGATTCCGATCTAGGGTCCATGGATGAACTCATCAACGCCTACAAAACCACTGGAAATTCTCCTGATGAGACGAATAAAATCGTCGATCAAATTGAGCGTGCCCTAGGGTCAAATGCTGGCGAGGGGACGTCTGGTCAACAGAATTCCGAGCATGGTGGGGACGCGGAACAAAACATCGAGCCCAATAGTTGTTGGGAATGCCCCGGTTGTCAAAACAACGAGAGTGCGGAATTTAAAATTTTTCCGAGGCACCCCAGCAGACCCAAGATATATTTTCCACCTTATGTATGCGAAAAGGTTGAATCAAACAATCTACATTAGATAAAGATGGAGATATGCGATTTACCTCGCTGCAAGCAAGGTGGTGGCAATCTCCGGCTTTTTGCTGATTCACAACGAGTGATCCAATTGTCTCACCTCCAGAGTGTATCCACACCAATTGGATTGTAGCAACACCTTCTATTCACAGGCTACGAACTAGAGATAGAAGGCTGTCAATGGAGGAAGAAACAAATCTAGATTTAGATCTAGATCCAGCTATGGAATAACAGAGAAAAGGGGGCGGCGCTGTGCAAGAGGGCGGCTAGGGTTTAATTTTCAGCTCTTGAAGATTAAGTGTGTTATTGTGTGTGGAAGAGTTGTGAGGAGATATCTATTTATAAGAGAAGAAACCTTCTCTTTGTAGATATCTCTTAAAGATCTTTTCCTTATCTTATAAGGAAATAAGATATACACATATATCTTCTTAGATCCTCCTTGTCATACAAGAAAACAAACTCTCCCTTCTTATCCTTAGCCAGAAATCGCCCCACCCCTATCTTGCAAGACTTCTTCTGGGCTTTTAATTAAAAGGCCCATGTCTTGTAACTTAATTTAATTAACCATTAATTAAATCAGCCCAATTAATCCAATTAATTATTATCTCTCAATTAATTAACACCTTAATTAATATTTAATTAATTAGACCATCTAATTAATTATCATTCCAATTGAATTAACACTTTAATTCATTTAGTTGATTTAACTCCCTTAAATCAAATATTTCCTTCTAATGACTGTCACTGTCCAATTGTATTGCGTGTGACCCTCTAGGTTCACCATCAATTGGAAGCAGGCCCACGAACCCTTCGTGATTTAATTTATGAGCAATTAAATGCTCTGATCAATTAAACCCTTTTAATTGACCACTCCAGAATTAATCTCCCTTATTAATTCAGGAGTACCCACACTTCATGGGCGATGTCTAGCCACAAGCCCATGAAGCCCAACTTCAGGTGAATTGATATTTGTGAACCTCACCTCTTATAATTGCCATGTACATACGGTCCTTCTATCGACTTAATTTCCCGATTGAGACCTAGGTTGTGTGAATTGATCGGCACCTCTAATTATCTCAATAACTATACTTTCTAATTCGGGATAATAATCCAGTGTGACTGCTAAATTTGGAAACCCCTTTCCAAATCCGTCACCGACCGTGATCACGGGTTTCTCGGATCTATTATCTAAGAATCGTATAGGAAATTCTCTCATCCATTGCGACGAGTCGGTAGATTCCATCTTGGTACTAACCACTCGCGTACACAACTATAGGCACCCAACTTAGGCACATTATGGTCAGGCTACGTGACCAGTACCTAAATCTAAGTACATATACCTATGCACCGAATTCGCCCTAGCACCTCAAGTCTAAGGACTAAATCGTACACTATTATAAGTCTTGAGAAACATCCCACCACCGATATGCGTCATGCGCTTCCACAATGGGTTTCTCTGTTCGGGTCGTTCAATGCGTTCGATCCCCTATCGAACCACCTACTCATATGCACTGACATCAAATGTCTTGTTCATGAAACTCTACAAATTCACTCCATGTGAATCATGCATATTCATACAAGTCTTGGCGATTCCTTCGATACCCCGTCTCGTTCGGAATCTATGACTTGGAACGTGTTTTAAGATCACGACCTTTAGAGACTGTTTCATGATTGCACTCAATACCGAAGTGAATCGTCCCATAGTCGAATGTGATCTAAGGATTTCATCCAATCGCTTAAATGTATTCGCGAGAGATGAATTTGGCCATTGTTTATTCTATACAGGTATAAATAAACGTGCGTATTATTCATAAGAATCAAAGATTGTTTATTACAGAACAAACCTAATACAAGCTAAAGTTAATTGGCTTGCTGGGCACTATCCTATCAATCTCCCACTTGCCCTAAAGCCATTCACAAACATTTCTAAGACCCATCTTTACAAGATGTCCCTCGAACGCCTTTTGCGAAAGTGGCTTCGTTAGTGGGTCAGCTATGTTGTCTTCTGAGTTGACACGATCCACGTGTATGTCTCCTCTACCAATGATCTCCCTGATCACATGGTATTTCCTCATTACGTGTTTAGATTGGTGGTGTGATCTCGGCTCCTTCGCTTGAGCTATCGCCCCGTTATTGTCACAGAAGACTACTACAGGCTCTGCAATGCTAGGAACTACATCCAAATCTTGGATGAAGTTTCTCATCCAAACACTCTCTTTTGCTGCATCCGATGCTACAATATATTCTGCTTCAGTGGTTGAGTCGGCAGTGGTGGACTGTTTGGAACTTTTCCAACTCACCGCTGCGCCATTGAGGCGGAATATGTATCCAGAATTGGATTTGTAATCATCCACGTCAGACTGGAAACTTGAATCAGTGAATCCTTAAAGTTTCAATTCTCCACTACCACCGTAGACCAAAAACATATCCTTTGTCCTTCGCAAGTACTTAAGGATTGCTTTAACGGCAGTCCAGTGCTCTTCGCCTGGATTTGACTGATAGCGGCTCGTTACACTAAGAGCGTGTGCTACGTCTGGTCTAGTACACAACATCGCATACATTATGCTCCCTATAGCAGAGGCATAAGGTATGAGAGACATTCTCTTATTTTCTTCGTCAGTTGTAGGGCACATCGACTTCGAAACAGAGATTCCATGTCTCATTGGAAGCAATCCTCTCTTGGATTCTTCCATATTGAATCTCTTCAATATAGTGTTGATATACTGAGATTGGGAGAGTCCCAACATCTTCTTCGATCTATCCCTATAGATACGTATCCCCAATACGTAAGATGCCTCTCCTAAATCTTCATGGAGAACTGCGCCGATAACCACGCTTTCGTCTGCGCTAACATTCTGATATCGTCCCCGATCAACAGAATATCATCGACGTATAAAACTATGAATTGTACCGAACTCCCACTATTCTTCTTGTACACACAAGGCTCAAATACGTTTTTGATGAAGCCAAAAGCTTTGACTGTCTCATCAAATCGTATGTTCCAGGTTCGGGACGCCTGTTTGAGGCCATAAATTGACCTTTGAAGTTTGCACACCTTGTGCTCGCTTCCTTTGGACGCAAAGCCTTCGGGCTGTTGCATAAAGATCTCATTGTCAATGTCTCCATTGAGAAAGGCGGTCTTTACGTCCATTTGCCATATTTCGTAGTCGTACCACGCGGCTATGGCTAATAGTATCCGAATGGATTTCGACATCGCTACTGGAGAAAAGGTTTCCTCATAGTCTATTCTAGGCCTTTGAGAATATCCTTTCGCCACTAGGCGAGCCTTATGGGTAATAACCTCTCCATTCATTCCAAACTTACGCTTGAAGATCCATTTGCATCCTACAGGGACAGTTCCCTCAGGTGGATCGACCAAGGTCCAAACCTTGTTGGAATGCATGGAATCCATTTCGGATTGCATGGCTTCGAGCCACGCACCCGATTCTATGTCAGACATAGCTTCTTCATAAGTCCTTGGATCAGTATCCAACTTATCGTTTTCGTGAATGAAACCAAATCTCTCTGGTTCTTTACGAATTCGATCAGACCTTCGAAGTATAGGTGTACTAGTAGGTTCAGTGAATTCAGGATCAGCTCCCACTGTTTGTGAGGATGGATCCGATTCTCGGACTTCATCGAGTTCTACGATTGTCCCATTTCTGTTGGTGAGGAAATCATCCTCTAAGAAGTGGGCATTCCTAGACACGAACGTATTACGTTCTTTAGGATCGTAGAACAAGTATCCAATGGATTCCTTTGGATACCCCACAAATTTGCACAAACTAGATCTACTATCCAGCTTATCTCCTTTCTTGTTCTTAACATAGGCGGGAGATCCCCATACTCGTAGATACGAATATACGGGTGCTTTACCATACCATTCTTGATGTGGTGTTGTTGGCACTGACTTTGAAGGTACTATGTTCAGTATCTTCGAAGCAGTTAATAGGGCTAAGCCCCAAAATGAAAAGGGAAGTTCAGCGAAGCTCATCATGGAACGAACCATGTCCAACAAAGTTCGATTCCTCCTTTCAGACACTCCATTGAGTTGGGGCGTCCTATGGGGAGTTCGCTGAGCGAGAATCCCATTCTCTTTTAGATAATCGAGGAATTCTTGACTTAAGTATTCTCCTCCTCGATCAGATCGAAGTGCTTTAATACTATGTCCAAGTTGATTTTCTACTTCCATTCGAAACTCCTTGAACTTTTCAAAAGTTTCGGATTTGTACTTCATCAAGTCACATATCCATAAAGACTGAAGTCGTCAGTGAATGTTACGAAGTAGGAGTATCCTCCTCTTGCACTGACACTCAAGGGTCCACAAACGTCAGTATGGATCAAATCCAATGTTTGTTTGGTTCGCTCAGGATTCTCGGTGAAGGGTGATTTGGTCATCTTTCCTTTGAGACAAGATTCGCAAGTCGGAAGTTCATCTAAGTTCTGTATTTCAAGAGCCTTAGAGGAAACCAACGTTTGGATCCTACTCTTGGAGATATGTCCAAGTCTAGCGTGCCAAAGTTGTGGTGTGTGATTATCGTATTTTCTTTTTCTTGATTGTATGTGCAAAACGTTGGAGTTTGTAGGTTCAAGGGAATAAAGACCATCCATCAAAGTACCACTAGCATAGATTAAACCATTTTTAATTATGCTCATAGATCCATTCATAATGGAAAAATTAAAACCATCATTATCTAATAGCGGAATAGAAATAATGTTCTTAATAATTATTGGTACGTACAAACAGTCTTTTAAAAGTAAATTAAAATTCCCTATCACTAATTCCACGTCTCCTGTAGCCTCTGCAGCAACTCTTGCTCCATTTCCATAACGCAGGATCCTATCCCCGGGCTTAAGTGTTCTTACTGCTCCCATCACCTGCAAACCATTGCAGATATGAGAACCCGCTGCGGTGTCTAACACCCAAGATGCACAGTTAATAGAAATATTAACTTCAACCAAGAAAATACCTTTGGCTACCATTTTCAGGTAGTCAGGGCAGTTCCTTTTCCAGTGCCCTGCTTTCTTGCAGTGGAAGCATTCGTCTTCTGGGCTTTTGCGCTTTTTCTCGACAACCTTGGTGACTGCTTTAGAATAGAACACCTTCTTCTTCTTTTTACCTTTTTTGGGCTTTGCAGCCTTTGATTGGTGAGCAATCATCACGTGTTTCTCTTTCTTGAGAGTGGCTTCTGCCGTAACCAACAGATTGGTCAGTTCGTGAAGAGCGAGATTTCTCTCTTCCATGTTGAAGTTCAACACGAACTAGTCGAACGAGCGAGGCAGAGTATGGAGGAGAAGATCAGTGCTAAGATCAGCGTGCAATTCTACTTCCAATCTCCCCAATTTTTCAATCAGGTTGATGAAACGCAGACAGTGATCCTTGACACTGCTTCCCTCAGCCATCTTGAGATTAAACAACTCCTTAGTGGCTGCGAACCTTTCGGTACGAGACCTTTCTCCAAACATCTGTTGGAGGTGGAGAAGTATATCTCTAGCAAGCGGTATACCAGCATGCTGTTTCTGCAGCTCATTTGACATTGAAGCTAAAATGAGGCAGCGAACCTGAAGATCATCATCAACCCTTTTAGCATGGGCGGTTCGTTGTTCCTCAGTAGCTCGTGCTGCGGGTGCAGCAGGCATAGGCGTGTCGAGTACATAGCTCCGACGTTCGGAGTCGAGGACTATCCTCAAGTTTCTTAGCCAGTCGACAAAGTTTGACCCATTCAGTTTATTAGCGTCGAGGATGACAGATAATGGATTTTTAGACATTGTTCAATAAATATCTACAAATGGAAAGAAGACAACGTTTAGCTGACTGATCTATGCCTAATACTTATAATTAACGAATTTTGGTCTTGGTTTCGAAAAAGTTCTCCCACTATTTTGTCGAATCAATCACCCATTTGATTGCTCGGGAAATCTTATTTCCTAGTAGGTCTTGACGTCCCAGCAGACATTAATTGCACCCACGACTCGTGGCCATACAATTAATTCTCCAGGTAGGTATACTTTTACCAATTGTGTCACTACACAACCTTCAAGCTATTTTGCCTCGGTTTTCTCACTTATCTAGCACTGCTACATCATAAGTGTTACTAATCGTTAAGTCGATCCCATCAATCATGATGAGCAACAGGCCCGGTCGTGAAATCCCCGTAACTGGTTATCGGTCGATATTCACATCCCGACCAGTCCTCACCCTTGTCTAGTTTAGTTAAAAACAGGAGTCAAGGAACTTTACGTATTGTCCCTTTCTTCGACTCGGGTGCCAGACTCTGGATCACCTCTATCAATAAGTAGACAACTCACGCTAGTTCCTATTGATGGAAGGCTTGGATCTTTAAAACATCATTTTAAATGTACCCAATTTGACTTAATATTTAATTCGAGAGGGGGTTTTCGGGTTTGAATGTTTAAAAGTTTGAAGTAACTCTCCTCGAGATCTCACCGCATAAGTTATGCTCTATCTTTTATTTACGATCTAGATTCTAGCGCGCATCACATACAAGCTAAATAAATAAATCGATAAATAAATTAAAACATACAAGCCTAGCATGCATACTACCACAATATGTTTTCGATCGGGAGCCTCCTATGTGGGCCATCATCGAGCCATGATGTTGGCCCAATTGGACAATCTAGAGGGTTCTTAATGGACCTAGGCTATTACAAAAATAACCATGCATACATGGCCTTCATTCCTTCTTGGGCTCCCACCTTGCTTGTAACGGGCCTCCATCCTAAACTATTTAAAACAGTAAAGCCCTATCTATTACAAAGGCTCAAAGTGGCCCAAAAACTTAAGGCTCGCAGGCCCAATAAAAACCAAACAATAAATTAAACCAATCACATCTACCCTAGGGTCAAGGCTCGGCACGATCGAAAACCACGTAAACAGTTCACGTAGAGCAAGAAACAAGCAAATAACTTTTTACGTATTTCTTTCTTACTTTTAAAACTCCTTTTTAAAAATAACATCCTATGATTCTTACTTTAGTCACTACTAATTATGACAAAATCAATTTTCGGGTAAACAAAACAATTTTTCCGCACAAAATCAGATTCGGATTTTCAACTTTTGAAAATTGCAGTTCGGCCCCTCAACTCACGGAAATTGCACTTTTAACCCCAAAGATTTGAAAATTGCAAAACAGCCCCAATTTACAAATCGGCCAGAGGACAGAAAATTAAAAATTGAATCCAGAAAATTTTTAGTTTCGCAAACAGACCCCTGAACTTTCGGAAATTACAAAACAGTCCTTTAGTTTTCGGAAATTGCAAAAACGACCCAAAAATACGTACAGACCAGATTTGCAAAAACAGTCCAGATTTTCAAATATTTCCAGAAAACAGAAAATAAATTTCCAGCCCTTTATTTCACAAAATCGCAATTTGCATAAAAAGTCCTGAAGTTTCAAAAACTATAAATTTGACCCAAATCTTAATAAGCGATTTTACCCAATCAAAGATCATATCATAACAAGCAAGAATCAACACACAAAACATAACAATCACAAATATCCATATATTTATTTATGTTCAGGCCTTTTCGCATAATAGTAATGGAATTGGCTCTGATACCACTGTTGGGAATGCCCCGGTTGTCAAAACAACGAGAGTGCGGAATTTAAAATTTTTCCGAGGCACCCCAACAGTCCCAAGATATATTTTCCACCTTATGTATGCGAAAAGGTTGAATCAAACAATCTACAATAGATAAAGATGGAGATATGCGATTTACCTCGCTGCAGGCAAGGTGGTGGCAATCTCCGGCTTTTTGCTGATTCACAACGAGTGATCCAATTTTCTCACCTCCAGAGTGTATCCACACCAATTGGATTGTAGCAACACCTTCTATTCACAGGCTACGAACTAGAGATAGAAGGCTGTCAATGGAGGAAGAAACAGATCTAGATTTAGATCTAGATCCAGCTATGGAATAACAGAGAGAAGGGGGCGGCGCTGTGCAAGAGGGCGGCTAGGGTGTAGGGGCGGCTAGGGTTTAATTTTCAGCTCTCCCTTCTTATCCTTAGCCAGAAATAGCCCCACCCCTATCTTGCAAGACTTCTTCTGGGCTTTTAATTAAAAGGCCCATGTCTTGCAACTTAATTTAATTAACCATTAATTAAATCAGCCCAATTAATCCAATTAATTATTATCTCTCAATTAATTAACACCTTAATTAATATTTAATTAATTAGACCATCTAATTAATTATCCTTCCAATTGAATTAACACTTTAATTCATTTAGTTGATTTAACTCCCTTAAATCAAATATTTCATTCTAATGACTGTCATTGTCCAATTGTATTGTGTGTGACCCTCTACGTTCACCATCAATTGGCAGCAGGCCCACGAACCCTTCGTGATTTAATTTATGAGCAATTAAATGCTCCGATCAATTAAACCCTTTTAATTAACCACTCCAGAATTAATCTCCCTTATTAATTCAGGAGTACCCACACTTCATGGTCGATGTCTAGCCACAAGCCCATGAAGCCCAACTTCATGATTGCACTCAATACCGAAGTGAATCGTCCCATAGTCGAATGTGATCTAAGGATTTCATCCAATCGCTTAAATGTATTCGCGAGAGATGAATTTGGCCATTGTTTATTCTATACAGTTATAAATAAACGTGCGTATTATTCATAAGAATCAAAGATTGTTTATTACAGAACAGACCTAATACAAGCTAAAGTTAATTGGCTTGCTGGGCACTATCCTATCAATAGTGAGGAAGGAGAAGATGGAGAAAATCCTGATTCCGATAATGAGGATAGTTCGACTGTGGCGCAGGAAGAGCACGAGATAATGAGATATCCAATCGGAGGAGGATGCAGCGTGAGAATCCTGGACCTTGCGGGTGTCACGAAGAAGTCTAAAGCTAAAGGTCGAGCTCAGAAAACTGAGAAACGAGTCGACGAGATCTCTAGTGCATACGATCCAATAGAAAACGAAGCAAACCTCAAAGCTGAGATAGGTAAATTCCTTCCCGAGGGCTATTCACTAGTTATTCCGACCCCCTCTCAAAGGGTGAATCAGCCACCTGAAGGATGTCAAGCTTTCTATGCCAAGCAATTTTCCTATGGGCTGCGTATTCCTTTTGCCCCGTTACTCGAGCAGGTTCTAGATGTATTCTCCCTGGCTCCCGCACAGATCCTTCCCAACTCGATCGGATATCTGATAGCTTTCAGTGTTTTGATGAAGGCTAAGGACAAATTTGTTAATTTTCATCATTTTTGGCAGTTCTTTAAGGTTATCACTTCCTCTGCCTCCAACGCTGGGTTTGTGTATTTTTCCCAACGTTCGAACCATTCGGTTCTATCGACCATTGTCTCCAGCAATTCTCTTGATTGGAAGAGACGGTTTTTCTTCATTAAAGGACCTGAAGAACCCGCTTCCGAGGGGAGCTCGGAGATGGTTCCACATACATGGAAGGGTCAACGAGACTGGGTGTACGGAAAACGCGAATTGATAGGTCGGCTCAAGAAGGTTATTCGAGACGAGCTTGTTACCGCGATGCGTTCCGACCCGTATCAGTCGGCTTTTCTTGTTTTAGAGCCAGTTCTTCGGAAAGCGGAGCTCAGCCAAGCTACTTACCCGCTCGCAGATGCCGTCGATCCTCGATCATTAAGTAAGAAATAAAGTCTCTTCCGACCGTCCACAATAGCGTGCTATTAAGAGAGTTTCATTCCTTAATCAAATTAATCTTTCCTTACTTCAGGTACCATGGTAGAGCAATACCGAGCTTCCATAGTTGGTAGAACGGTGGCCTCCACCTCGAAAAAGACGCATGGCCAGCCGAGGAGGCAAGTTAAGCCGCACCCTGCGCAATCTGATCAAGCCGCAATCCCTCCTCGGGGAGGTTCATCTCAACCTGACCAGATCGGAGCTGAAGTAGAGCCCGAGGATGCTGAACCGATCCAAATGATACCTCCCTCGACCCAAGCTGGTCCTTCTTCCTCATTTGGTCTAGGATACAACATGTTCACCATGAAGAAGCTTAAAGGGAAAGAGATCTGTAATCGGCGAGCCTGGGAAGATCGAGAAGGACCCCCCGAGGCGAAAAGGAGGACTGGACTGTGGGGTCGGCACCGAAATCCCCTCATCCGCCGTCCGGGTCGAGGTAGGCCTGATATGGTGGATTTTATTGAAGATCAACTTGGAGGCTACCGAGCGGCGAGTTATCCCGAGAGGGGATCGATTCGGAGTGATCGTGACCCAAGAGGCGAGAATGAGCACGATAAGGCAATAAAGATCTTTAGGGCGGGAAGATTCGCTAAGGATCAGGAGGAATTATTGGCTCACAGCGACCTTGAGGTCTTGGGTCGGTTTGCTCGAGCACATCATACGGTAAAACTCTTTTATGGTGATTATAACTCTGTCCTTAAACAAATTATTAATTGTTCCATGTTATTCCCTTGCAGATCGGGGACTGCTTTCTCACTGAGCTGAATCGCACCTCGATGCTGGAAGATGAGTCCGATCGGGTCCACCTGGCTTATCGAAATTTACTCGAGGAAGAATCCAAACTCCGCGATCAGTTCATCGCCGTTCAAAAAGAATTGGAGGCCTCTAGAGCTAAGTACACCCCGGCAGTGGAGGAAAGCTTGGTGAAGGTCGTGGCCGAGAAAAGCTTGCTGGAGGATAAGGTCAAGAAACTTGAAGAGGAGCTCGCGCAGACCAAAACTGATTCTGAGTTGTCTTATCAACGCGGCAAGGAAGATTCACGCCTAAGCTCGATAAGAGAGTTTTGGGAGTCTTCCGCGCTAGATGCCATAGCTCGGAAAAGGGTTGATCAAATTCTTCAGACCACCTTTTACAAAGGCGTTCGACAACTGGTCTCGGCGAAAGTTATCCCCAACAAAATAGATGAGTATTTAAAGCACATGGATATCTTCAAGAATATGGACGGGAAAAACTATCGAGTCTCATCCTCGAGCTCCGCAGACTGGGAAAAACATGAGTTCGCTCCTTTTAACCCCGACATGCTGGATTTAGAAACGTCCAGCTCGAGCTCAAGTTCGGATAGTTCTGAGGACGGAGACAGCCAAGATAGTTCTGGAGATGATGATGATCGAGAGGCTTCCGGAGACGAAGAGGTCGACGTCGTGGACGATTCTGAGAACGAGGGCAATGAGGCGGAGCAAAATTCTTAGGAAGAATCTTTGTAATAGATTATAGGATTTTTTCCTCGTATGTAATGTAATCTTCTCGATCATCTATAAAACTTCCATTCTTTGCTTGCAAGATTTACCGAGTCCTGATGTTTAAAGTTCGTGGGAATTTAAAATACAACCTAACTAGACAACAATCTTTGTAAGCTGTAAGGAGCTCGGAATATTACGTCGATAACGAGTTAGGTACCATCGATCAAGCGTACGGGAAACGATCGATCTCCGTATACGTGCACGGGAAAACTTGAAATTCGCGACTGTTGGGTCCCCAATAGGCAACGTTTCTTCTTCTTACAAATAGAAGGGAGAACTTTAGATTTGCAATACAAAACCATAATTCTTTTCCCGTCGGAGCTCATAGACCGATAAAATAAATCGAGCACTCTTCTTTACTTAAAAAACAAAATCGATCATGGAGGGAATGGTGAGCTCGAAGCTTGACCCAAAACAACTGTTCAAAGTCAAAAAGGAAAAGGGACCCAAGTCCAAAGTCAGAGATTCTAAGTCCTCCACGGAGGCAGGGAAAAACTCTAAGGGCGATCGAGGCAAAAGTAAGGTCGACTCCCCTTCGAATCCCGAGCCCAAACAATCCGAGATTCCTAAGGGTGATCTTACCAAAACTGAGGCCAACTCTTCACCTAACTCCGTGCCCATTCGCTCCGAGAAAAGGCCGGTTATACAAATTGCGGACTCCCATCCCCCGATCGAAGAATATCTCCGAGGGGAGCAAGCAGGTTGTCATCCCCGATAAGCAAGTCACATCTGGTGGCTCCGAGCCTGCCCCCAACAAAAGGGGGCGCGTGGACGATTTGATTCCGACCCTAGCCTTAATCCAAATGACTGGGGAAACTAAGACCTTGGCTGGAAGTATTTTGGCTCTGGAGGCTAATAAGAGCGTTATAAACGAGCCTCCTAATAAAAAGGTCAAAATAAATGACCCTTCTGTCAATCAGAAGAAACCTCCTCCGTCGGGTGAGAAACCCATGGTCGAGAGTTCGGTCTCCTGCGTTGATCGCACACTTGCCGCCTACTTTGAAGAGGTGAAAAATAAGGCAGTAGCTGCAAGAGCTGCCCCGAGCAGTTGGGAGATCCTCCTCAGCAGTATTCAGTTGGCCGAGCAAGTACGGTTGAGAGGAAAAAGTGCTCGGGAAATTGTGCAATCCAGCACAGATCTGCTTACCCAAGTGAGTCTCCAATTTTAACACTCCAACTCTTTTTTTTTTTTTTTTTATTAATATTCCAACTTTATGCATTGAAGGTTGGACAGCAGCTATTCAACCTCTGGCTGCAGGTCGGGCTAGAAGCCGAGCAGCGTGCTGTGGCTATCCTCGAGTTAGAGGAGAAGAAAGTTGCACTGGTGAAGTCTCTTGAAGAAACCAGAGCCATCGAGGTGAAATTGGCCTCTGAGACGGAGAAAGTTGTGAGGCAAAGAGAGAGCCAAGTTCACGAGGAGTTGAACAAAGAGTTGGATAGGCTGAAGTCCCTCGTCGAGCAGGAGAAGAAAAATGCCGAGCTGCGGGAGCAAGAGGCTTATAAGAAAGGTTATGATGCTGGGTATGAGGCCCACAACGTCGAATTCCGCAAGCTCTTGTCCGAGAACAAAATTATCTAGAGATTTCATCTGTTGTAATTTTTCACTTTTCTGCTCGATCAAATGTTGTACTTTTACCTTTTCCCCTTTTGTAACGTTGTTCGCATCGGAATAAAAACTTCCTCTCTTTTTAAGTAAAGTTGTTCTGTGGTCGAACATTTATACTTACTTCAAATTTTCTTATCTTCGAGCTAATTTCCGTAGTTCGAAAAATCTTCAAATTTCGAGCAGAACTACTTTATTATATCATTTCAAGCCTCAGTAGATTTTATCCAACAATAAATCTTTTGACTTCATTATTTGAGCACTGTTTTCCGAGCTAGATAGTCACGTTATTTTTTGAACAAGTCTTTTTCGAGGGAGGGTCATAGCAACAGCTTTCACCCTCGGTCGAAACTTTTTCTTTTTGCACAAGTCTTATCGAGGAAGGGTCATAGCAACAGCTTTCACCCTCGGTCGATTTTTATATTTGAACAAGTCTTTTTCGAGGGAGGATCGTAGCAACAGCTTTCACCCTCGGTCGATTTTTTATTTTTGAACAAGTTTTTCTCGAGGAAGGGTCATAGCAACAGCTTTCACCCTCGGTCGATTTTTATTTTTGAACAAGTCTTTATCGAGGAAGGGTCATAGCAACAGCTTTCACCCTCGATCGATTTTTATTTTTGAACAAGTCTTTATCGAGGAAGGGTCATAGCAACAACTTTCACCCTTGGTCGATTTTTTTTTATTTTTGAACAAGTCTTTATCGAGGAAAGGTCATAGCAACAGCTTTCACCCTCGGTCGATTTTTATTTTTGAACAAGTCTTTATCGAGGAAGGGTCATAGCAACAGCTTTCACCCTCGGTCGATTTTTTATTTTTGAACAAGTCTTTATCGAGGAAGGGTCATAGCAACAGCTTTCACCCTCGGTCGATTTTTATTTTTGAACAAGTCTTTATCGAGGAAGGGTCATAGCAACAACTTTCACCCTCAGTCGATTTTTTTTATTTTTGAACAAGTCTTTATCGAGGAAGGGTCATAGCAACAGCTTTCACCCTCGGTCGATTTTTTTTTATTTTTGAACAAGTCTTTATCGAGGAAGGGTCATAGAAATAGCTTTCACCCTCGGTCGAGACTTTTGCTGTTTCTTTATCGTGGTACTCGGAATACAATTGGAACTTAAATAGGGGATTTCATTGATTGTCCTTACACTTGAGGGAAAACAGAGTTGTAAAAAACCGTAAATTACAAGAAAAATTAAGATGATTGCAACTATCTTCCATAGTATTTCCTCAGGATAACTGCATTTCAGGTTCTTGGCAAAACTTCACCGTTGAGGTGAGCAATCTTATAGGACCCCTTCTTTCCGACCTCCTGCACGACATAAGGGCATTTCCAGTTCGGTTGAAGCTTTCCGACGTGCTTGGATACTTCCACCTTTTTGAGGACCAAGTCCCCTACTTTGAATGTTCTTATCCTGACTTTCTTGTCATAAGCCCTTTCCATGCTAGATTTGGTGGCTTGGATCTTTATGCACGCTCGGTCACGTTTGCCATCTGCATGGTCGATGTCCATTTCTCTCAAAAACTGGTTCTGGTCAGGATCGTAAGACTCGACCCTTGGTGATGGAACTAATGTTTCGATCGGGATTACAACCTCCGAACCATACACCAGCGAGAAAGGAGTCTCTCCAGTAGCTGATTTTATCGAGGTTCTGTTCGCCCATATTATTCCGGGAAGCTCGTCTAACCACTTGCCTTTCGTCTCGGCCAAACGTTTTTCGAGTGACCGGACAATTTCTCTGTTGGTGACCTCGGTCTGCCCGTTTGCCTGGGGATGCCCGATCGAAGTGAAATTCTGCTGGATTCCAAACTTTTCGCACCACTCCGAAATCTGCCTTCCCGCGAATTGAGTTCCGTTGTCGGAGATTAAGACCCTCGGTATCCCGAACCTGGAAACAATAAATTTCCGAAGAAAATTTATAACCTGAAACTGTGTAATCTTGGTTAACGCAATGTATTCGATCCATTTACTGAAGTATTCAACGGCAACTAGGACATAATTTTTTCTCGATCTAGCTGTTGGGAAAGGTCCCACGATATCGATCCCCCATTTATCGAATGGCCAACAGATCGGAACAGAATGTAGCTGTTCAGCGGGCTGATGGATTAAATTCGAGTAGATTTGGCAATGATGACATTTCTTAACATAGTCGATGGAATCTAAAATCATGGTAGGCCAATAATATCCAGTCCTCGAGCATTTCAAGGCTAATGCTCTTGCACCGCAATGATTTCCAGCTTCACCTTCGTGAACTTCCTTTAAAATAAAATCGAATTGACTCTCCGGAATGCATTTCAACAAAACTCCCGAGCTCGACCTCTTTTAAAGCTGGTCCTCGATCAAAACGTACATTGGAGCTCGATATTTAATTCGTCGGGCTTCGTTTGTGTCCTCTGGCAAAGTACCATTTCTTAGATAAGTTTTCAATGGCTCCATCCATGAAGACCCTTGAGCATCTATCTCCATTAACTCCGAACTCGGAGTTACGTTCAAATCTATAGCTGGAGAGTTGGACATCAACCAAGTTATTATTCTCTCCTTACGTCCATCCATCGACCCCGTAAATTTTGAAAGCAAATCCGCCCAAGAGTTTTCTTCTCGAGGGATAGCTTGTATATCAAATTTTTCCAGCTTTGCCACCAGATCCTTCACCCTTTTTAGATACTTCATCATGTGAAAGCTGTTGCTATGACCCTTCTTCGATAAAGACTTGTTCAAAAAATAAAAATCGACCGAGGGTGAAAGCTGTTGCTATGACCCTTCCTCGATAAAGACTTGTTCAAAAATAAAAAAAATCGACCGAGGGTGAAAGCTGTTGCTATGACCCTTCCTCGATAAAGACTTGTTCAAAAATAAAAATCGACCGAGGGTAAAGCTGTTGCTATGACCCTTCCTCGATAAAGACTTGTTCAAAAATAAAAAATCGACCGAGGGTGAAAGTTGTGGCTATGACCCTTCCTCGATAAAGACTTGTTCAAAAATAAAAATCGACCGAGGGTGAAAGCTGTTGCTATGACCCTTCCTCGATAAAGACTTGTTCAAAAATAAAAAATCGACCGAGGGTGAAAGTTGTTGCTATGACCCTTCCTCGATAAAAACTTGTTCAAAAATAAAAAATCGACCGAGGGTGAAAGCTGTTGCTACGACCCTCCCTCGAAAAAGACTTGTGCAAAAAGAAAAAGTTTCGACCGAGGGTGAAAGCTGTTGCTATGACCCTCCCTCGAAAAAGACTTGTTCAAAAAATAACGTGACTATCTAGCTCGGAAAACAGTGCTCAAATAATGAAGTCAAAAGATTTATTGTTGGATAAAATCAACTGAGGCTTGAAATGATATAATGAAGTAGCTCTGCTCGAAATTTGAAGATTTTTCGAACTAAGGAAATTAGCTCGAAGATAAGAAAATTTGAAGTAAATATAAATGTTCGACCACAGAACAACTTTACTTAAAAAGAGAGGAAGTTTTTATTCCGATGCAAACAACGTTACAAAAGGGGAAAAGGTAAAAGTACAACATTTGATCGAGCAGAAAAGGGAAAAATTACAAAAGATGAAATCTCTAGATAATTTTGTTCTCGGACAAGAGCTTGCGGAATTCGACGCTGCGGGCCTAATACCCAGCATCATAACCTTTCTTATAATCCTCTTGCTCCCGCAACTCGGCATTTTTCTTCTCCTGCTCGACGAGGGACTTCAGCCTATCCAACTCCTTGTTCAACTCCTCGTGAACTTGGCTCTCTCTTTGCCTCACAGCTTTCTCCGTCTCAGAGGCCAATTTCACCTCGATGGCTCTGGTTTCTTCAAGAGACTTCACCAGTGCAACTTTCTTCTCCTCTAACTCGAGGATAGCCACAGCACGCTGCTCGGCTTCTAGCTCGACCTGCAGCTCGAGGTTGAATAGCTGCTGTCCAACCTTCAATGCATAAAGTTGGAATATTAATAAAAAAAAAAAAAAAAAAAGAGAGTTGGAGTGTTAAAATTGGAGACTCACTTGGGTAAGCAGATCTGCGCTCGATTGCACTATTTCCCGAGCACTTTTTCCTCTCAACCGTTCTTGCTCGGCCAACTGAATACTGCTGAGGAGGATCTCCCAATTGCTCGGGGCAGCTCTTGCAGCTACTGCCTTATTTTTCACCTCTTCAAAGTAGGCGGCAAGTGTGCGATCAACGCAGGAGACCGAACTCTCGACCTTGGGTTTCTCACCCGACGGAGGAGGTTTCTTCTTATCGACAGAAGGGTCATTTATTTTGACCTTTTTATTAGGAGGCTCGTTTATAACGCTCTTATTAGCCTCCAGAGCCAAAATACTTCCAGTCAAGGTCTTAGTTTCCCCAGTCATTTGGATTAAGGCTGGGGTCGGAATCAAATCGTCCACGCGCCCCCTTTTGTTGGGGGCAGGCTCGGAGCCACCAGATGTGACTTGCTTTCAGGGATGACAACCTGCTTCCTCCCCTCGGAGATATTCTTCGATCGGGGGGGGGGAGGGGGGGAGTCCGCAATTTGTATAACCGGGCTTTTCTCGGAGTGAATGGGCACGGAGTTAGGTGAAGAGTTGGCCTCAGTTTTGGCAAGATCATCCTTAGGAATCTCGAATTGTTTGGGCTCGGGATTCGAAGGGGAGTCGACCTTACTTTTGCCTCGATCGCCCTTAGAGTTTTTCCCTGCAAAGTGCCAGCTTTGCTGCTCTCTTTTTCAAATCTTCATTTTCTGCTGGAATTTCAGGAACAGAGTTTTGTAGCTTCTTGGCCTCAGACTTTGCTAACTTCCTTAGCCTATAGTGGACCATATCCAGGAAGTGATCTGAATCCAATGCTTGCCTTAAGCATCCAGTTTCCAGAAACGGTAGAACCCATCTTTCCTCAGCAGAATACTCTTTCCACTGTATGATTTGCTCTTTGGTCTTTGTCAGACGATATTCTCTCCATCTATTGTACCTTATCTTTTCTGTAACTAAGAGACTCTGACGGACCAAAATGTCGTTATGATCTGCCAAAAACTGTTTGAATATCTCTGGATCATTCTGAACTATTTCCAGAGCATATTTCAGTTCAGATCTTTTCTTCTTTGGCAGCTTGGGTGTGGGCATAACAGCCCTTGGCTTCTTCTTATCTCCAATTTCAATTCCACAACTGTACCTTGGACCATGGGCATCCTTGGTACTGGCTTCTATAGCTTGAGCCAAGTCCTGAGCTTCCTTAGCAGCTATCTCAGCAACAGACATATTTTTAGTCTGAGCTTCAAGCTCCCTAAGTTTAAGAGCGTTTTGGTGCTCTTTCTTTTTCTTTTCTTCTTCCTCTCTCTTTTTCTGTTCAGCAGCAGTGACTACTTTAATCTTTGCCTTACCAGTTCTCTTCCTTCTGGCGGCAGGGGATTCCACTATCTTCTGGCGGCAGGGGATGAATGAGTGGAACATTCTCCTCTGCTGTCAGAGCAGTCGACTGTTCAGCAACAGCAGACTGGTTGAGAGATTGGTCTTCTGCAGTCTTATCTTCTGCAGCTTTTTCTACTGTATCTACTGGTCTTTCAGCAGCAGGAATTTCTCTAACTTGAGTAGTTGGATCAGTAGTGAAGGTAACTCTTTGACCACCTAGTGTTAACTTCCTTTTTGCCTTTGGCTTAGGCAATACTACAGTTTGTCGAGGTTCAGCAGACCTTTTCACTGAACTTCTTGTCCTTCGTCGAACCTCTTTTACTTGAACTGGTTCGTCAGACTCAGTTATCTCTGGAGATGTTTCAGTAGTCATCGCCTCAATTTCCTTGGTCACCTCAGTGACTATCTTATCAGCAGCGTCAGACTCTACTGATCTGGCTTCAACAGCAGGGTTTGCTATTTGATCAGCAGACTTAGCCTTTGCAATAATTTTAGGCTTTTTGGCCACAGCAGACTTCTCTGCATTTCCCTTTGCCTTTCTTTCTGAAGTAGCTTCAACCTATACCGGTTCATACACTTTCACCTCCTTTAGCTTGTGGACTGTCTTTCCATTCACAAGTGGACAACCAAGAGTCGACAGCAGATGACTCAGCATAATAACATGTCCATTTTTCTTGAAGGCCAAAAGATAAAAGTAATGAACAGCCCAATTCACTGGCAACCCATAGTAGATACAAACCATTGTTTGGTACCATCTTCTAGGTAGCCCATCCAAAGAGCTCGTTTAACACTCAAAAATTTTTGCAATAATATCTGCAAACCTCTGAAACTCGTCCTTCAACTGAGTTTTCATCAGGGTTCAAGTCATTGCTTCTCCATCCTTAGCATAGATAAACCAAAATTCCTCCTCTTTTTTCGAACCCAGAGTGAATACGTCTCCTCCTTCATTTTTCAACCCATAAACTTCATTTAGAACAGCAGGAGAGACACAGATAGTCTTTCCTCCTACAACAGCCACCGAAATCATCTTGGTTAATCATTCTTCCTAGTTTTGTAAAACTCTGCTACATCTTCAGTGAATACATACTCTTCGTGAGCTTCCAAAACTTTTACCAGAGAAGCCTCTTTGATTTTAACCATTATTTCTTTCATTAGAGGAGTTCCAGTAGCGTGGAACTTTTCGTAATTCAAGTAGCGTCCTTCAGCTCCGGCCATTTTGATGAAATTGAAGTAGTTTGAGAGAATTTAAAACACTTTTAAGACAGAAAACAGATGAATCAGTAACTTTTTTTTCACTTGAGATAATTTTGGGTGCGTAAGGTTTACCCTACTGATCAGATCTGGATTTATAGATTTTGAATTGCTTCGGTTTCCGTGTTATACTCGGACGGTTTGATTTAATCTATCAGTTTCTAATCGTGCGGGCGAGAATCGCGGAATTCAAAATTTATTAATTATGTCAGACAGGCGGGAATTTGAAACGCCACATGTCTGTTACTTATAAAAGCGTGCTTTTAATAAAAACGTTTTTAGCACAACACTTAAATATAAGCTGACATAAATAAAACAGATGAGTAAAATAATACTTATCTGATAGACGACTTGTCTGATACAATATATCACTAGTGAAAGCCAATATCTAGTGATCTTCCTTTGCTGTTTGTCAATCCAGCAAGATAAATAATCTTCAAGTCTTCAAGAATTAAGAACAAATCTTCCAATAATATAACTACAACTAACTGTCATTGAATATTTCAGGAGTACCGCTAGTCTTACACGTTACCCCTGAGTTCAAGAATTCATCAGTCAACTAGTCTGTTGAGAGTTAGTCTTCTTGAAGTGTAACACTTGTTGATATCAGATCAGTAAGCTGTTGAACCCAGTCTTCTGATAGGTTCCCCCTCAGCTTATGAATCCAAATTTAACAAGCCCAGTTCTACTCTTAGAGCAGAAAATCTTGCATCACTTAATGGTTTGGTGAAAATGTCAGCAATCTGGTTGTCTGTATGAACATACTCAATAATGACATTTCCTTTTTCAACATGGTCTCTGATGAAGTGATGTTTGATCTCAATATGCTTAGTCCTGGAATGACTAGTAGTATTCTGAGTAAGTGAGATTGCACTTGTATTGTCACAGTAGATAGGGATTCCACTGATCTTGAGATTATAGTCTTCTAGTTGATGCTTCAACCAAAGTATTTGTGCACAACATGCTCCAGCAGCGATGTATTCAGCTTCAGCAGTAGATATGGATACTGAAGTCTGTTTCTTACTCATCCATGAGATCAGAAGACTGCCTAAAAATTCACAAGTACCTGTAGTACTCTTCCTATCAATCTTGCAGCCAGCAAGGTCAGAATCTGAATATCCAATAAGTTCAAATCCTGATTCCCTTGGGTACCACAATCCCAATTCTTGTGTGCCTTTGAGATACTTTAATATCCTTTTAGCAGCTGAGAGATGAGATTCCTTAGGATCTGATTGAAATCTCGCACAAACCCCAACAGAATACATAATATCAGGTCTGCTAGCTGTTAAGTATAATAGTGACCCAATTATGCCTCTGTATTTGGTAATGTCAACTGATTTGCCACCTTCATCCTTGTCCAGACGAAGTCCAGTAGACATAGGAACATTAACAGATGAGCTAGTTTCCATACCAAATTTCTTGAACAGATCTTTTGTGTACTTTGCTTGATTAATGAAAATACCATCAGGTAGCTGTTTGACTTGTAAACCAAGAAAGTAATTTAATTCTCCCATCATGCTCATCTCAAACTTGTTCTGCATCAGCTTAGAGAATCTTTCACACATCTGTTTGTTAGTTGAACCAAAAATAATATCGTCCACATATATTTGTACCAACAATATATGATTATCCCATTCAATAGTGAACAAAGTTTTATCTACTTTACCCTTACGAAATCCTTTGACTAAAAGAAAATCAGATAAAGTATCATACCATGCTCTTGGAGCCTGTTTCAGTCCATAGAGAGCTTTCTTCAGACGATACACCTTGTCTCCTTGTTGATAAACTTCAAAACCAGGAAGTTGTTCAACATATACTTCCTCTTGCAATTCTCCATTGAGAAAAGCAGACTTCACATCCATCTGATAGACAGTGAAGTTCTTGTAAGCAGCATAGGCTAAGAATAATCTGATTGCTTCAAGCCTAGCAATTGGTGCGAATGTCTCATCAAAATCAATGCCTTCTTCTTGGCAATAACCTTTGGCAACTAGTCTTGCTTTGTTTCTGGTAACAATACCATCTTCATTCATTTTATTTCTGAATACCCACTTAGTGCCAATTACTCTTTGATGAGTAGGTCCGGGAACTAAGTACCAGACTTCATTCCTTTCAAATTGATTCAACTCTTCTTGCATTGCTTCAATCCAGTGAGAATCACTAAGAGCTTCATCAATCAACTTAGGCTCAATTTGTGAAAGAAAACTTACAAACATTGTTTCATTTGCAGTTGACCTTCTAGTTCTCACTCTATCCAAAGGATCACCAATCACTAAGTCAGGTGGGTGATCTTTGAGCCATCTGAGATCAGGTTGCAAATCTGGATGTTGTCCTCTTGATTGATCTTGCAACACTACTGTTGGAGTCTCAGTAGTAGTCTGTTGAAGAGTTGTAGTCTGTTGAACAGTCTCTGGTCTGTCAGCTGTTCGCAACTCCTCTGTTAGACAATCAGCAGACTGATTTTGAACAGCACTTGAGTTAACAGCTTGAGTTAAATCAGGTAGTATGATGGGTACATATTCTTCCTTTCTTTCCACACTCAATTTCTGAAAGTCAGCAGATACTTCTGGGTTTGCACTTTGATTCTTTTCAGATGATTGACTTGGTTCATCAAATACTACATGAATAGATTCGTCCACAAGTAAAGTTCTTTTGTTAAACACTCTATAAGCTTTACTAACAATTGAGTAACCTACAAAAACAGCTTCATCAGCCTTTTCTGCAAATGCAGTAAGGTGATTTTTCCCATTGTTCAAAACACAACATTTACAACCAAAAATCCTAAGATAATGTATATTAGGCTTTCTGTTGTTCCATAGCTCACAAGGTGTCTTGTTTTGACTTTTGTTGATCATACACCTATTCTGTGTATAACATGCTGTATTTGTGGCTTCTGCCCAGAATCTTTGGGGCAGCTTTGCTTCAGCTATCATTGTCCTGGTAGCTTCTTTTAGAGTTCTGTTTCTCCTTTCAGCAACTCCATTTTGTTGAGGGGTTCTGGCAGCAGAGTACTCATGATTGATTCCTCTGGTGTTACAATACTCTTCAACAATAGAGTTTGTAAATTCAGTCCCTCTATCTGATCTGATCTTCAATATTCTTTGACTCTTCTCATTCTGGATCAGTTCCATCAGATTAGTAAGATGTTCCTTGGTTTCACTTTTCTTCTTCATGAAAATCACCCCAAGTAAATCTTGAATAATCATCCACAACAGCTAGGCAGTATTTCTTTCCACCATTGCTGATTGGATCAATAGGGCCAAACAAATCCATATGTAACAGCTCCAAAATTCTAGTTGAAGATTGGTGCTTCTTGCTTTTGAAAGATGACTTCACTTGTTTACCCTTCTGACATGCGTCACAAAGCTTGTCTTTGCTCATGACTGTCTTTGGAATTCCTTCTACCAAATCATTCTTTATTAATCTGTTTATGGTCTTGAAATTCAAATGATTCATTCTTTTGTGCCACAGCCAACTGATTTCACTTGGTGTAGAAGCCACCAAACAAACATTTGAATTCTTGTTCACAGAATTCCAGTCGACTACATAGATGTTTCCCTGTCTTCTTCCAGATAAAATAACCTTCTTTGTTCCAATTTGTTCAACATAGCATTTATCTGATGAAAACACTACGGAAAATCCCTTGTCACAAAATTGACTTATGCTCAGCAGATTGTACTTCAGGCCACTAACATAAGAGACGTCAGATATCTCTATGTTTCCTTTGATAAGCTTTCCAACAGCAACAACCTTGCCTTCTTTGCTGTCTCCAAAAGTAACTCTTGGACCATTTACAGCAACAGCATCTGCCAGTTCATGTATGTCTCCACACATGTGCCTTGAACATCCACTGTCCAAGTACCATTTCTTCACTACTTTACTCCTACTCCTAATCCTAACCTACAAAACAAAATAAAAATGTTTTAGGTACCCTTTATTGATAGGGTCCTGGTGGATTAGTGTCACCTTTGAAAACCCAAGATGTTGAAGTCTTAGGCTTCTTAGGCTTTAGAGTTTTAGCAGGAGCATGAGCAACTTCGTTTTCATCATAATCAGCAGGCATGTTATGTTGATAATCATTATGATGATGATAGGGCTCATAAGCAGGATAAGATGCATGATAAGCAGGGTGAACATGCATTGGTTAATGAGCAGGATATGCAGCATAATAAGGTGGATAATGAGGTGCAGCATAATAAGGTGAGTAAGCAGGTTGCACATAATGAGACTCATTTCCATACCAAGCATTATAGTTATAATTTCTTTGCTTCTTGTTGGGTTATTGGTAACGTCAGAACGTTAAAAGCAGCGGAATTTAAAATTTTTAAATAACCCAAGCAGAATCTTTATTCATTTAGTCATACGAAAAGGATTTTTACATAAATCGAAACATCCATAGGGTGTTTAGCGATTTTACCTTACCACGGGAACGATGGTGATTTTTCTCCGGTCTTCTTTCAGATCTGCAGGATTTGGTTCGAGAAGCACCCCAAGTGTTGTGCCTCTAGCGGTATCCACGCCAACTGGATTGAAGCAACTCTCTTGAATCCTCAGGCTCAGAACTAGGATGGAAGAGATATCAAGCAGAAAGAATGAAGAAGAAAACCAGATCTAGATCCAGATCTAGATCTGGATAAGAGAGGGGCGGCCTCTCTAGCTTGGAGAAGGGGGCGGCTTTTTCAGATTTCTAGTGAAGGGGGCGGCTCCTTCTTGTGTGTTGGGGTTAGGGTTTTGGTCTCCTACTCCTTATTTATAGATAAGGAGTCTTGACCTAATGTGATCTAGTTCAACTAGGAAACTTAAAGCCCATTTACTTATGGCCTTTATTTGTTTCCTAATGGACTTAGATCCCCTTTTAATTAATTAAACCCATTCAATTAATTCAGCCCATTTAATTAATTAATCCAATTAATTAATTAATTCTTCTCCATTAATTAATTAGACTACTTCTAATTAATATTTTTCTCCTTTAAGAATTAACACTTTAATTCTCCAGTTTTGATTTAACTCTTTAAATCAAACTTTCCTCATATGATTTGTTGCAGTCCAATTGTATTGTGTGTGACCCTCTAGGTTCACCATCAATTGGTCGCGGGCCCACGACTTTCGTGATTTAATTTGCGAGCTTATTAATTGCTCCGATTAATTGAACACCTTCAATTAACCACTCAAGAATTAATCTCCTTATTAATTCATGAGTACCCACACCTCATGGTCGATGTCTAGCCACAAGCCCATGAGGCCCAACTTCAGGTGAATTGATCTCAGTGAACCTCACCTCTTATAAGTACCATGTACATACGGTCCTTCTATCGACTTAATTTCCCGATCGAGACTTAGGGTGTGTGAATTGATAGGCACCTCTAATTATCTCGATAACTATACTTTCTAATTCCGGATAATGATTCCAGTGTGACTGCTAAATTTGGAAACCCCTTTCCAAATCCGTCACCAACTATGGCCATAGGTTTCTCGGAATCTATTATCTAAGAACGTATAGGAAATTCCCTCATCCATTACGATGAGTCGGTAGATTCCATCTTGGTACTAACCACTCACGTACACAATTATAGGCACCCAACTTAGGCACATTATGGTCAGGCTACGTGACCAGTACCTAAATCTAAGTACATATACCTATGCACCGAATTCGCCCTAGCACCTCAAGTCTAAGGACTAAATCGTACACTATTATAAGTCTTGAGAAACGTCCCATCACCGATATGCGTCATGCGCTTCCACAATGGGTTTCTCTATTCGGGTCGTTCGATGCGTTCGATCCCCTATCGAACCACCTACTCATATGCACTGACATCAAATGTCTTGTTCATGAAACTCTACAAATTCACTCCATGTGAATCATGCATATTCGTACAAGTCTTGGCGATTCCTTCGATACCCCGTCTCGTTCGGAATCTATGACTTGGAATGTGTTTTAAGATCACACCTTAGAGACTGTTTCATGATTGCACTCAATACCGAAGTGAATCGTCCCATAATCGAATGTGATCTAAGGATTTCATCCAATCGCTTAAATGTATTCGCGAGAGATGAATTTGGCCATGGTTTGATTTACATACTATAAACAAACAAGCGTATTAATTCATTTATACTAGAGAAAGATTACGATAGTCCTAATACAAGCTAAATATATTGGCTTGCAGGGCACTATCCTATCAATCTCCCACTTGCCCTAAAGCCAATCACAAACGCTTCTAAGACCCATCTTCCAAAGATGTTCTTCGAACTCTTTTCGTGACATAGGCTTTACTAGTGGATCCGCTAAGTTGTCTTCCGAGTCGACGTGATCCATTATGTACGTCTACTCTACCAATGATCTCTCTAATCAAGTGGTACTTTTCTCTCATTGTGTTTAGATTTCTGGTGAGATCTCGAGTCCTTTGCTTTAGCAACAACTCTATTGTTATCACAAAAGATAACCACGAGCTTCGCAATGCTAGGTACTACATCCAACCTTTGGATGAAGTTTTTCATCCAAACACTTTCTTTTGTTGCATCCGATGCTGCGATATATTATGCTTCAGTGGTTGAGTCGGCAACGGTGCTTTGCTTGGAACCTTTCCAATTTACCGCTACCCCATTGAGGCAAAATATGTATCCAAAATTGGATATGTATATTCATCCACATCGGACTGAAAACTCGAATCATTAAATCCTTCGAGTTTTAATTCTCCATTACCACCGTAGACCAAGAACGAATCCTTAGTCTTTCTCAAGAACTTAAGGATATCTGTTACGGTGGTCCAGTACTCTTCACCTTAGTTTGACTAGTAACTGCTCGTGACACTTGAGCAAGTTCTATGTCTGGTCTTAGTACATATTATAGCATACCACATGCTACCTTTTGTCGAAACATAAGGTATTTGAGACATTCTCCTTTATCCTCATTCGATGTAGGGCACATCGATTTGGAAAAGGAGTTATAGTGTCTCATTGGAAGCAATCCTCTCTTGGATTCTTCCATACTGAATCTTGTCAGTATTGTTTCTATGTACTTAGATTTAGAGAGTCCAAACATCTTCTTCGATCTATCTCTATAGATGATTTAGCTCTTTTTTGTTGGGATACAAATATAGGAAGTCGAGCCAAACAATAAATAAGTCAAGTAGATGGTGAATGTATATTAATAATCAGATCAAACACAGATTACAAAATAGGTCTATTCGGGCGGTATTGGATGCCGTAAAACTAGCTAGATCAAATACAAAGTTAAGCGAGATAAAGCCTAATTCGAACTCTAAGTCCGAGCTGGAGTATTTCTTGGAAAACGTGTCCCCCTGATGTCATAAATGCGGTGGTATATATAGGAACAGTGATGGGCTAGCTAGACCCTCCACAGGGGAAGATATCTCGGCCAGCTGTCCAGGCCTGTGGTCGTGCTCATGATAAGTCCGAGGAGTTAGGTAGATCGGAAAGAGGATCCCGAGCTATCATTCTGACTTGGCTGGAGACTTAGTTCTTCTGGTCGGAGAATACCTTTCCTGGTCGGGATCCAGGTCGATCTCGAGCAGAGGTATTTCCTAAAATGGCGTATACAAAATATCCATCATCAATACTCCCCCACTTCTCGAGCGTAAGTGAAGCTGAAGCTCGGAGAAGTAAACGCAGCATCATAGTATAAGTTTGAATATGCCTCATTAAAAACCTCACTCGGAAAAACCCAATGGGACAAAAACCGAGCTAGGGAAAAAGAGTGCACATCTTCATAATATCGAGCTGAAAAACCAACTTCCAAAAACTTAGGGGACTATAAGTGCCATTTTTATAAAAGTTAATCTTCAATTTACTGAGTGGGAGCTTAACCGTCGCGGTTACTTGGGGTTTAATTTGCAATTTACCCTTTTAACCTTTATATATACGCGTTGACCTTAAGAGACGGCCATACTTTCTCAATTTTTATCGCAGATCGGAGTACTCACGTCGATAGAAAGCATAATTTCTCGTCGACCATCACAACAAACTCCTGAAATGTCTACTTCTGAGAACCCAGAGAATCCAGCCACCATTCCTCCGAGAGCAGATTCCGATCTAGGGTCAATGGATGAACTAATCGATACCTTCAAAACTACTGCAAATTCTCCCGACGAGGCGAATAAGATCATCGAACAAGTCGAGAGGGTGTTGGAGTCGGATGCTGGCGAGGGAACGTCTGGACATAAGATACCTGAACCCGAAGGTAACGCAGAACAAAATACTGAGTCCAATGCCGAGCGTGAAGAAGATTCAGACTCCGATAGTGAAGAGGATGAGGTCGGGGCGTTGGAAAAACACGAAATAATGAAGTATCCCGTCGGTCATGGATGTATAGTGAGAATCCTCGATCTAGACTCCATTTCGAAGAAAGCTACTACTAACGTCCCAGCTCGAGCTCAGAAGACTGAGAAACGGGTAGATGAGATTGTCTGTTCATATGACCCGATCGAGAGTAAAGCTGATCTTGAGGCTGAGATTGGAAAATATCTGCCCGAAGGATACTCGCTGGTTATTCCGACTTCTTCTCAACGAGTAAACCAGCCGCCTGAGGGGTGTCAAGCCTTCTACGCTAAACAATTTGCTTATGGGCTGCGGATCCCCTTTGCACCCCTGGTCGATCAAATTCTGGATGTATTCGCTCTTGCACCTGCGCAGATCCTACCCAATTCCATTGGATACTTGATAGCCTTCAGTGTGCTAATGAAAGCCAAAGGCAAACGTGACAATTTCCAGAACTTTTGGCAATTCTTTAAAGTTAGCAACTCATCGGCCTCTAATACAGGGTTCGTGTATTTTTCACAATGGCCAAACCAATCGATCTTATCCACAATTGTTTCTAGCAACTCACTTGATTGGAAGAAACAATTTTTCTTTATCAAGGGACCCGATGCGCCAGTTTCGGAGGGGAGTTCGGAGATGGGCCCTCATCAATGGACAGGTCGACGTGACTGGGTGTGCGGGAAGCGTGAATTCGTGGGCTCACTTAAGCAGGGCATTAGTGATAAGGCCGTCGCCGAGATGCATTCCGATCTATATCAGTCGGCATTTCTGATCCTAGAGCCCGTCCTTCGGAAAGCAGGCCTTGGTAAAGCCACGTTCGAGCACGCGGATGCAGTCGATACCCGATCGTTGAGTAAGTTCAAATTCTTAGTCTATCTTCTTTAGACCTATTGTCCTAAATCTCCAACCTTATAAATATCATCTGCTTTTCAGGTGACATGGTCGGGTCTTATCGGGCTTCCATAGTCGGTAAAACTGTGGCCTCCACCTCAAAGAAAATGCCAGGTCAACCGAGGCGGCAAGCCAGAATTCCTCAAGTACCGGGTAATCGATCCACTGTTCCCCCACAAAGCAATCCTGCTCAAACTGCTCAAAAACAACCCGTCGAGGAGCCAGAGAATCCCGAACCGTTACGAATCGTCTTTCCAACAGACCAAGCTGGTCCTTCTACGTCGTCTGGATTGGGATACAACTTGTTCACCATGAGAAAGATGAAGGGCATGGAGATTAGTAACCGACGAACTCGGGAAAACCAGGAGGGAGCTCCTGAGGCGAAGAGAAGGGCAGGATTATGTGGTCGACATCGAACACCCCTTACTCGCCGTCCGGGTCGAGAAAAACCTGACATGGTGGATTTTATCGAAAATCAGCTTAAAGGCCACCGAGCGTCGGGTTATCCTGAGGGAGGATCCATTCGGAGTGACCGCGGCCCGACTGGAGAGAACGAACACGACAAAGCTATAAAAATCTTCATGGCGGGAAGATTCGCGGAGGATCAGGAAGAACTTCTGGCTCACAACGATCTCGATATACTAGGTCGATTTGCGCGAGCGCATCATGAGGTAAAGAAACATTTGGAGTGATAACTCTTAGACGTTTATACAGAATATCAACCGTCGTCTTGTTTCTTGGCAGATCGGGGATTGTTTCCTCACAGAACTTAATCGTACCTCGCTGCTCGAAGATGAGTCCGACCGAGTCCACCTGGCCTATCAAAACCCCTCTTTGAAGAAGCCAAACTTCGTCAAAAACTCCTTGCAGTCCAGGAAGAACTGGCGGAGTCGAAGTCCAAGTATACCCCTGCGGTTGAGGAGGACTTAGTTAAGGTTGTCGCTGAGAAGAGTCTACTCGAGGACAGGGTGAAACAGCTCGAAGAAGAACTCGCGCAAACCAAGACGGACTCAGAGCTGTCTTATCAACGTGGAAAAGAGGAGTCGCGCCTAAGCTCAATAAGGGAGTTTTTGGAGTCCCCCGTCCTGGACGCTATAGCTCGAAAAAGGGTCGGCGAAATCCTTCAGACTACTTTCTACAAAGGTGTCCAACAGTTGGCTGCCGCAAAGGTCATTCCCGACAAGATGGTAGAATATATAAAGTTCATGGATATCATGAAGAATTCTCGTGGAAAAGATTATCAAACTGCATCCTCGAGTTCCCAGAATTGGAGGTAGCATCGTCCAGTTCGAGCTCGAGCTCAGGGGAGGATGACCAGGAGGATGACGACGAAGAAAGCACCTCTTCGGACGACGACGAACAAGAGGCGACAGGTGATGAGGATGTTGATGTCGAGGGTAGTACCGGGGACGAGGACGATGCGGAGTGATTAAATAATTATAAATATTTTGTAATAGATGATAGGTTTCTCCTTTCATTGTACCTATTTTCGAACATTTATAAATCCTCTTTTGCTCTTACGATGTGTCAACATCCGACGTGATAATTTTGTCCCAACTTAAATTATAACTTCATCAGATAGTAGCCTCTGTAAGTGTTCGAATGGTCCGAATAGGAATATAGATATCGAACCGCAGGTGACATATTACTCAAACATAGGAAATAATAATCAATCGATCTCCACGATGCAGATCGGAAAAACTTTGGAATTCGCGACTGTTGGACTCCCAAAGGCGACTTTTCTCGTCCTTATAAATATGCGAGACGTTCATAAGTTTCGTACCATTTGAAATACTAATTTCGCGCATCGGAGCTCTTAGGTCGATCATATTGTCCGAAGTCTTTCTTCTCTAGACACTTGACCATGGACGGATTAGTTGGTACCAAGCTCGACCCAACCAGGTTCATCAAACCCAAGAAAGAAAAAACTCCTAAACCCAAAAACAAAGAACCCAAGTCCTCCTCAGAGGCACCAAAAACATTGAAAGCTGATCGAGGCAAGAATAAAATCGATCCTAATTTGAAAGCAAGTCCAATACAATCAGAGGCCCCCAAAAACGATCACGGAAAAACCAAGGTCGATCCTCCACTAAAATCCGTGCACATTACGTCCGGGGAGGAGCCAATTGTAGAGATTCCCGACTCCCCCTCTAAATCGAAGAACAGTCCTCGTAAGAAAAACACATCCGGTGTTTCCGGGCAGGCTTTAAACAAAAGGACTCATTCCGAGGATATGATTCCGACCTCGACCTTAATCCAAATGACCGGGGCAAATAAAATACTAGGCGGGAGTACTTCGTCTACGGAGGCTGCTAAGGACGTTGTCACCGAGCCTCAAAATAAAAGGGTCAAAATAAATGACCCTTCTACTGAGAAGGAAAAACTCAAAATAAATGATCCTTCTGCTGAGAAGGAGAAGGTCGACAAAATAAATGATCCTTCCGCTGAGAAGGAGAAGGTCGACATAAATCCCTTGGCTTTCCACTCTGTCTCCAATGTCGGTTGTACACTTAGTGCAATTTTTGGGGAGGTAAAAGGCAATGCAGCGGCCGGAGGCGTTGCCCCGAGCGGTTGGGACGTTATTTTGAGTAGCATCCAGTTGGCCGAACAGGAGCGGCTTAAGGGAAAAAGTGCTCGAGAACTTGTACAATCGAGTTCTGATCTGCTCTTTCAAGTTAGTTCAACATATATACCTTTTCTTCTTCTTCTTCTTCTTTTTCTTTTTTTTTTTTTTTTTTTTTTTTTTTTTTTAAATCCAAGAACTCTCATTTGTAAACCTATGCAGGTAGGGCAGCACATTTTTAACCTCGGGTTGCAGGTTGAGCTCGAAACAGAGCAGCGTGCTGCAGTGGTTCGCGACTTGGAGAAACAGAAAAATGAGCTGGAGAAATCTCGTGAAGAATCTAGAGCTAACGAGCTGAAGTTGGTTTCCGAGGCAGAGAAGACAAATGCCGAGCTGCGGGAGCAAGAGGCTTATAAAAAGGGGTACGACGCGGGGTATGAGGCCCGCAACGTCGAGGTCCGCAAGCTCCTGTTCGAGGGAACTGTCTAGGGATTTCTGCTTTACGCTCGGCTAAATGTTGTACTTTTAAATTTTTCCCTTTTGTACTTGTTTTTCTTGTCGAAATAATAAACTTTTCCTTGCTTCTAATCGACGATGTTGTGTACCTGAGGAAAATATTTACTATCTTTTCATCGTAAAACAATTTATACTCGAGCTAAGAGTGAACATTCAAGTTGCAGTTTCACTGTTAAAACAATTTATACTCGAGTTAAGAGTGAACATTCAAGTTGCAGTTTCACTGTTAAAACAATTTATACTCGAGTTAAGAGTGATCCACAGTCCGAGCATAAAGTGAAAAACGGAAATTTTCTGCACTGTACATCTGACCAAGTCATAGTATTCCCCTTTTTCTGCTAAGTTCCAAATAAAATCTGACCAAACAGTACCTAAGTCTTGGGAAATGGAACGGTCACCCGTGATAAAGGCTCTGATCAGGACCGTTGATTTCGTTGAATACTGACCGTCGATCAGATATTTGGTTTTGTATATAAAGGGCCTTTTACTCATCTGAAATTCTTTAGCTTGCCCTGTAAAAATGTTTTATCCGAGGTCCGAGCTCGGATTCTTTCTTCTTCCTGTTCAAGCCTTCGAGATTTGGCTTCGAATGTACTTTCGATCTTATAAACAAAACACACAATCCTTCGGTATGGGTGGAATCGGAAAAGAGGGGATCCTCGGATATCGGGGGGTCTCCGATCCCTGAAAACGGGATCTCCCCTTGAAATACCAACAAGTGACTGACCCTTGCTCGGATATTTTGGGCAGGGTTAGCATTTCGGATTTCGAGGGGTATCCCCGAGGGTGGAAAGCTGGTCAATCCATTAAAAGGAAGTTTGACCTCGATTCACCAATTTCTTCCTTTCTTCCAAGGGAAATGGTAATCTAGGGTCGAGCTTCCCGACCATAAGATGATGACCGGCCGCTCTAGGTTGAACTTTCGGATCTTACAATGAGAAATTTCAACCTTAGACGCCAACTCGGGGAAGTGATCGGGCTCGGCTGGTAGCAAGAATGCTGGGAAAAGTATGGAGATAATCAGAAAGATGATGTGCGATCCACATTGCCTAATTTCAAAACCAGATATCATCAGACGATAAATATATGCAGCCCGATCACTTGTTACATAAACCGCTGGGCATTGCCCGCAGCCGATTGCGCTAGAAGATGTTCGAAGACCATAGAATAGGGCATAGTAGTTGTAGTAGGACTTCATTTGTAAATGTATTCGAAGACTTTGTAATCTGTTCGATGAACATCAATAAAACTGCGGTTCCTTGCATCTCATTGCCCATTTGTAGTCTACTCGGAATTTATGAATAAAACTTCATGTTTCTTCTTAATTATTTTGCAATCTTTAATCTCTTCTGATCTCAGTTATAATTACCTCGTAATTTAGTTCCAAATAGAAAAACGTAACCCGAGGAGAAGGGCTAAATTCCTAATGTAAAATCAAACCATAATAAGGGATTTATCGATCGTCCAACATCATCTTCGGATAGATCTCTTAATAAATAAGATATTAAATTCCTCATAAGAAAGTTCAAGTCTGATCAACCTCCTTAGGCTTGAATATATTATTTGGAAATAATAAACCTACTTTATAAAGATTCCCGTGGAGTAAGGAGGTTCTCGGGGGTTCCACTTCCCGAGCAGATGGCTCTAATATAATCTTGGGAATAATAAACCAACTTTAGGAAGAATGACCCTCTTGTGTACCCGTTGTTCGAAAGATTTTCGTTGCTTTATAGAGCGGTGCTCTTACGTTTTTTATAGAGCGTCTTGCTCTGTTTTACAGAGCGTCTTTTTCCGACCTAAGGTCTTAGACATTTTGCCCTTTCATTTTTATAGAGCGTCTGGCTCTGTTTCATTTTTATAGAGCGTCTAGCTCTGTTTCATTTTTATAGAACGTCTAGCTCTGCTTTAGTTGCTTTATAGAGCGATGCTCTTTGGTTTTTTTTTTTATAGAGCAGCGTCTTGCTCTGTTTTATAGAGCATCTTTTTTCGACCTAGGGTCTTAGATATTTTGCTCTGTCATTTTTATAGAGCGTCTGACTCTGTTTCATCTTTATAGAGCGTCTAGCTCTGCTTCATTTTTATAGAGCGTCTAGCTCTGCTTTCCTGCAAGACTACTTTCATATATATATATATATATATATAATATATATATATATATATATATATATATATATTTTTTTTTTTTATGTTGCAGGACAGTTAACTTTTTCTCGAGCAGGGATTTTGCAGTATAGTTTGATCATGAAAGTAGAACATCATTGAATGTGCTTACACTTGGAATAAAACATAAGTTGTAAAAACAGAAAATACAATAATGGTAACAACTATTTTCCATAATATTTCCTTAGGTTAACTGCATTCCAGCTCCTCGGCAAAGGTTCACCGTTAAGGTGACCTATTTTGTAGGATCCCCTCTTCCCGACCTCCTGCACGACATAAGGGCCATCCCAGTTCGGTTGAAGCTTCCCGACATGCTTTGATATCTCCATTTTTTTGAGGACCAAATCCCCAATCTTAAATGTTCTCATCCTGACCTTTTTACCATAAGCCTTTTTCATGTTAGACTTGGTAGCTTGTAATTTTATGCAGGCTCGTTCTCGCTTGCCGTCGGCAAGATCGACGTCCATCTCTCGCGACGAATGGTTCTGATCGGGATCATAAGATTCGACCCTTGGTGAAGGTACCATTGTCTCAACCGGTATAACAGCCTCCGACCCGTAAACCAATAAGAAAGGAGTTTCTCCTGTAGTGGATTTTACCGAGGTTCTATTCGCCCAAATGACTCCAGGTAGCTCATCTAGCCATTTTCCCTTTGCCTCGGACAGGCGCTTTTCGAGTGATCTGACAATCTCCCTGTTGACGACCTCGGTCTGTCCATTTGCCTGGGGATGCCCGACCGAGGTGAAATTCTGCTGGATTCCAAACTTTTCGCACCACTCTAATATCTGCTTTCCCGCAAACTTTGTTCCGTTGTCGGAGATGAGGATCCTCGGTATCCCGAACCTGCAAACAATATACTTCCAGAGAAAATTTATCACCTGAAACTGAGTAATTTTTGCTAATGCAATGCATTCAATCCATTTACTGAAGTACTCCACAGCAACCAAGACATAATTTTTTCTCGACCTAGCTGTTGGGAAAGGTCCCACGATATCGATACCCCACTTATCGAAGGGCCAGCAGATCAGAATAGAGTGCAACTGCTCGGCGGGTTGATGAATTAAATAATAGATATGGCATTGATGGCATTTCTTGACATAGTCAATGGAATCCGAAATTAAGGTGGGCCAGTAGTAGCCGGCTCTTGAGCACTGTAAGGCTAATGCTCTTGCTCCGCAATGGCTTCCAACTTCACCCTCGTGAACTTCCTTTAAGATAAGATCAAACTGACTCTCGGGAATGCATTTCAACAAAACACCCGAGCTGGACCTCTTATAATGCTGGTCCTCGATCAACAAATACATTGGAGCTCGATATCTAATTCTTCGTGCTTCATTTGCTTCTTCTGGTAAGATACCATCCTTCAGATAAGTTTTCAAAGGCTCGAACCATGTAACCTGCTGAGTATCTATCTCCATGATTTCTGAGTTCGAGGATATATTCAAATCTATGGCGGGAGTGTTGGACAGTAACCAAGTTATCGTCCTCTCTTTTCGTCCATCCACCGATCCAGTAAATTTGGAAAACAAATCTGCCCAAGAATTCTCTTCCCGAGGGATAGCTTGGATTTCGAATCTACTGAACTTTGCAACCAAATCTTTTACTTTTCCCAAATACTTGATCATGTTGAATTCTTTCGCTTCATAAACCCCTGTTACCTGCCTATGTATCAGCTCGGAATCAGTTAGCACGGTGAGGAACTTAATGTTTGCTTTTAAAGCCATCTCTAAACCAGCGATCAGAGCTTCGTATTCTGCTTCATTATTTGTTACTGCGAAATCCAAAGTGATCGCATAGTTAAGGTCTTCCCCTTCTGGGCCTTGAAAGTGAATTCCGGCCCCCCCGCCTTCTCTAGTCGATGAACCATCGACATCCATCACCCAACATTTCTCCTGCACATCTAGCACCAGGTTAACCTCGGTAACATGTTGTATGCTCGAACTGACACCTGTCGACTCTGCAACGAAATCTTCAAGGACTTGGGTTTTGACTGCTGTTCGAGGATGATACTCGATTTCAAACTGACCGAGCTCAACCGCCCACTTGATTAATCTCCCGTACGTCTCTGGTTTTCACAGAACTTGCCTTAGAGGCTGGTTTGTCAAAACAATAATTCTGTAAGTCTGGAAATAAGGCCTCAGTCTTCGTGCGGCAATAACCAGAGCGAGTGCGAACTTCTCGATCTCTAAGTAGTTCTTCTCCGCCCCTTGAAGCAACTTACATAGGTAATACACAGGCTTGTGCTCGGAATCTTGAATTCTCACTAAAACTGAACTTATTGCCTCGGTCGATACCGCTATGTACAAGTACAAAGGCTCCCCCTCGACCGGTTTTGCCAACATAGGTGGGGAGACCAAGTATTTCTCAAGCTCTTCGAAAGCTTTATCGCATTCCTCATTCCACTCGAAGTTTTTTGATCTCCTCAACAATTTGAAGAACGGCAAACTCTTGTCTGCTGAGCGGGATATAAACCTGTTTAATGATATTATTTTTCCGATCAAACTTTGCACTTCAGAGAGCTTTGTTGGTGGCTTTAGTTTGGCTATAGCTCGGATTTTCTCTGGGTTTGCCTCAATGCCGCGCTCATGGACCAAATAGCCGAGGAACTTTCCCGATCTCACCCCAAAAGTCCACTTGGCAGGATTTAGTTTCATCCTGTACTTCCTTAAGATTGCGAAACATTTGTCAAGGTGCTTTATATGGTCTTCCTCGGTCATACTCTTCACAAGCATGTCATCGACATAAACTTCCATAATTTCACCGATAAGATCCTTGAACATCATGTTCACGAGCCTCTGATAGGTTGCCCCGGCATTCCTCAGTCCGAAAGGCATTACTATAAAACAGTACACTCCACGTTCGGTGTTGAAGGCTGTCTTGTCCTGATCTCTTTCATTCATAAATATTTGATAAAACCCTTGGAAAGCATCCATCATACTAAAGAAAATGAACCCAGCGGTCGAGTTGACCAGCATATCGATCCGTGGTAAGGGATAGGGGTCCCTTGGGCACAACTTGTTCAGGTCGGTAAAGTCATTACACATTCTCCATTTGTTGTCTACCTTTTCACCTTTTGATACCAACACCACGTTGCAAAGCCATTCTGTAAACGTTATTTCCCGAATCTGTTTTGCGGCCAATAATCTATCCACCTCGGCATTGATGATTTTATCCTTTTCTCGCCCATGATTTCTCTTCTTTTGCCTAACTGGCTTTGCCTTAGGGTCGATATTCAGTGAGTGAGTGATCACTCGAGGGTCGATCCCCACGATGTCGTCGGAGCTCCAAGCAAAGACATCGGCGTTATTTCTCAAAAATTCGATCAACATAGCCTCCATTCCCTGACTGAGCTCGGTCCCGATCCTGGTAAATTTTTCGGGAGATCCAGGGACCAAGTTTACCTTTTTATGGTTTGGAGGTTGCGCGCTCATATCGATCTTTTTCCCTTTCTTTCTTTGTAATTTCTCGCAATCTGGCAAAGGAAGGTCGGAAACGGAGAAAACCTTCTCGTCTTCTAATTTTCTCTTAGAGGGCAAAATAGGCTCGAACTACTTTTTTATGTTTAGGGAGGTGTTATAACACTCCCATGCCATACACTGATCGTTTCTCATTTCCCCGACTCCCACCAACGTGGGAAACTTGACCTTCTGATGATAAGTTGACACGAAAGCTCTAAAAATGTTTAAAGCCGGTCTTCCCAAAATAGCATTGTAAGCAAAGGGGGTACTTACAACCAAGAATTTTATCATCTTCGTCACATCTGTCGGTTTCTTGCCCATTGTGGTGCTCAGGAGGATGGTTCCTAGAGGGATGATTTCCGATCTACCGAAGCCAATAAGCGGAGTAGACACCCGATCCAAGTGTGGGTGTTGCAAATTCATTCGATCGAGGGCTTCAGAAGAGATTATGTTTGCTGAGCTGCCATTGTCGATCAGTACTCTTCTGACTTCGAAATTAGCAATCTTTAAGGTCAAAACCATCGAGAAATCAGGGTCATCCTCATTAGTGTCCCAAGTTAGATCACTTGGTCTATCAGCCTCGGTAAAACTAATGACTTGGTTTGTCAATGGTTTTGGTCCTACTGACATAATTTCCTTTCTGGTCGAAACTCCTGTTTTTATCGACCTCGTTGTCCTTTTCCTGGCGTTTTTGCTGTCCCCACCTGCTGGTCCTCCAGCAATCACGTTTATCACTCGGTTCGTTTGCTCCTCGACCTGATGCTGAGCAGTACGATCTTGTTCGGGATACTTCCGAGGACTTCTGGATCGGAAACGATCATTAGGATTCCTCCTTCTAACGTACTCTTTTAACTTCCCTTGTGCAATCAATTTCTCAATCTCCTGTTTCAACTGAAAACAATCCTCGGTGCTATGCCCCCGAGTCCGATGGTACTTGCAATACTTATCCTGATTCAGCGCCCCGGACCTGGCCTGGGTAATACGCCGAGCCTCAGGGACCATTTTCCTCTCCTCGAGGACGGCTAGAATCTCATCCCTCGAGGTATTCAGCTCCGTAAAACCATTTTTCCCTGGTTCCCTCCTATGTACTACTTCCGGAGAAGCAGGTCGACCGTAAACATTTGATCTGTAGGTTGGAACCTGCGGTTTATAGACGTTAAGTCTTTGCCACACCGAGCCTCTTCGATGCGTGTCCGACCCTTCATAATCACTTGGTTTAGGGACAGGAGCCCTATCAGGTTTTTTACCGACCGGTGGTCGGGGATTCTGAGCGTTTTTTAACTTGTTCATTTCCTCCTGAATCATATATTTCTCAGCTATCTCCATGATTCGCTCGAAAGATTTCGGTTGCTTTCGGCAGAGGGCAGTCCCGAATTGGGTATTCCGTGTCAACTTGAACATAAGCGATGACAAGAACTCGATCTGTGGGGTATCTACTTTTAGAAGCTCGATGCTAAACCTTGCCAGCCATTGCCTCAGCGTTTCTCCTTCTAGTTGCTTCACCGTTCCCAAATGATTGGCAGGTGATCTTTGTTTCCTCTGACTCGCAAACTGATGTTTCAACTTATCGCATAGCTCATCGAAAGAGAAAATAGAGTTCGGAGGTAATTTTCCGAACCAGTCTAAAGCAATTCCTTCGAACGTGGTTACCATAATTTTGCAACAGAAGTCTTCTGAGTGTCCATACAAGTTCAACACATTTATGAACGTGTTAATGTGTTCTCCGGGGTCGGTAGTCCCGTTATACCTTGGCAACCTTGTTGGAACTGTTTCAGTGCCTCGCGCCTCTCTGATCTCTTGGCAGAAAGGTGAACATCGCATGATATTCGTACTTAACTCCTTTTCTCTACCATCCTGGAGGACCAATTCCTCATCTTCCTTAGTTTCAGCTCGTTGACCCCTTATACCCGGGGGATGGGTTTCCTTAAACAGCATTCCTTCTTCAACTCCTTAACGACTCTTTCTTGTACAATTTTTTCCAAATCAGCCTCTGTTACTTTACGATAAACTGGCTTCTTCAAATTGTTTCGATCATTGGGCTGACTCTCCCCTACTACAGAATCTTCTTGGCCTCGCGGGGCCCTAGACGGTTGCTCTGATCGGCCTCCTGGTCTTTCCCGAGCCTCTCTGGGAAGATCCGATGCAGCATCCCGGGCAGATCGGCGAACACTCCCTTTCCCTCGTAAGTTTGAAGCGGGACCCCGGTGCCCCGATCGAACCGCGGGCTGATCGACAGGAAGCTGCTGGCCAGGATTCATGAATTCTCTACACATAGTACCGACAATGGAACGCAGATCGGCCATCGTAGTCTGTATGGGCAGGTCAGCAGGTGGGTCGAGCGGCGGTGCTTCGGACTGGTGTGCCGCTCGAGACTGGTTACTTGGTTCGTTGTTTACAGAACGTTGAGCTCCTACGGCGTGTGAAGGCTCGCCGCGATTTTACGTGAATCTCTTAGTAGTAGGAATTTTTCGATCTAACACCCGAACAGGCCCCTCGGTGGGCGCCAATTGATTTAGCTCTTTTTTGTTGGGATACAAATATAGGAAGTCGAGCCAAACAATAAATAAGTCAAGTAGATGGTGAATGTATATTAATAATCAGATCAAACACAGATTACAAAATAGGTCTATTCGGGCGGTATTGGATGCCGTAAAACTAGCTAGATCAAATACAAAGTTAAGCGAGATAAAGCCTAATCCGAACTCTAAGTCCGAGCTGGAGTATTTCTTGGAAAACGTGTCCCCCTGATGTCATAAATGCGGTGGTATATATAGGAACAGTGATGGGCTAGCTAGACCCTCCACAGGGGAAGATATCTCGGCCAGCTGTCCAGGCCTGTGGTCGGGCTCATGATAAGTCCGAGAAGTTAGGTAGATCGGAAAGAGGAATCCTGAGCTATCATTCTGACTTGGCTGGAGACTTAGTTCTTCTGGTCGGAGAATACCTTTCCTGGTCGGGATCCAGGTCGATCTCGAGCAGAGGTATTTCCTAAAATGGCGTATACAAAATATCCATCATCAATAGATACGTATCCCAATACGCAAGATGTCTCTCCCAAATCTTTCATGGAGAATTGCATGGATAACCAGGCTTTCGTCTGCGCTAACATTCCGATATTATCCCAGATAAGCAGAATGTGATCGACATATAAAATATGAGCTTTATAGAGCTCCCACTAATCCTTTTGTACACTCAAGGTTCATATTCGTTTTTTATGAAGTCAAATGCCTTGACTGTCTCATCAAAATAAATGTGAATCTAAATGGATTCAGACATTGCTAATGGAGAAAAGGTTTCATCAAAGTCAGTTCCAGAACTTTGTGAATAGCCTTTTACCACTAGTCGAGTCTTAGAGGTCAACACCTCTCCATTTATTCCTAGCTTGAAGATCCATTCACCACTTACAGGGATAAAAACCCCTCGGGTGGATCGACCAAGGTCCATACCTTGTTGGAATGCATGAAATCCATTTCGGGTTGCATGGCCTCTTGCCATGCATGCACGTCTACATCTAATGTAGCTTCTTCGTATATGGTAAAACCATATCTTTCAAGCTCTTCATGAACTTGATCAGATCTATGAAGTATTTGATTATGCTCTTTTTCGTTGGGATACAAATATAGGAAGTCGAGCCAAACAATAAATAAGTCAAGTAGATGATGAATGTATATTAATAATCAGATCAAACACAGATTACAAAATAGGTCTATTCGGGCGGTATTGGATGCCGTAAAACTAGCTAGATCAAATACAATTAAGCGAGATAAAGCCTAATCCGAACTCTAGGTCCGAGCTGGAGTGTTTCTTGGAAAACGTGTCCCGTTGATGTCATAAATGCGGTGGTATTTATAGGAACAGTGATGGGCTAGCTAGACCCTCCGCAGGGGAAGATATCTTGGCCAGCTGTCCAGGCCTGTGGTCGGGCTCATGATAAATCCGAGGAGTTTAGTAGATCGGAAATAGGAATCCCGAGCTATCAGTCTGACTTGGCTGGAGACTTAGTTCTTCTGGTCGGAGAATACCTTTCCTGGACGGGATCCAGGTCGATCTCGAGCAAAGGTATTTCCTAAAATGGCGTATACAAAATATCCATCATCAATACTCCCCCACTTCTCGAGCGCAAGTGAAGCTGAAGCTCGGAGAAGTAAACACAACATCATAGTACAAGTTTGAATATGCCTCATTAAAAACCTCACTCGGAAAAACCCAATGGGACAAAAACCGAGCTAGGGAAAAAGAGCGCACATTTTCTCTGGACGGGCCTTTGGATAGGCAGGATGCTTCAAAACATTGGCGGTCGGAGTTCTCGATCTGTTAACTCTACCTCGAAGTCATAGCAAAATCTGAGACACAGAGAAATAAATAATGAAGTTCGAGTCTTGAATGGTCTTGAGTCGGATATGCCTCGTTAAAAACCTTACTCGGAAAAACCCAATGGGACAAAAACCGAGCTAGGGAAAAAGAGTGCACATCTTCATAATACCGAGCTGAAAAACCAACTTCCAAAAACTTAGAGGACCGTAAGTGCCATTTTTAGAAAAATTAATCTTTGATTTACTGAGTGGGAGCTTAACCGTCGCGGTTACTCGGGGTTTAATTTGCAATTTACCCTTTTAACCTTTATATATACGCGTTGACCTTAAGAGACACCCATACTTTCTCAATTTTTACCACAGATCGGAGTACTCACGTCGATAGAAAGCATAATTTTTCGTCGACCATCACAACAAACTCCTTAAATGTCTACTTCTGAGAACCCAGGGAATCCAGCCACCATTCCTCCGAGATCAGATTCCGATCTAGGGTCAATGGATGAACTAATCGATACCTTCAAAACTACTGCAAATTCTCCGGACGAGGCGAATAAGATCATCGAACAAGTCGAGAGGATGTTGGAGTCGGACGTTGGCGAGGGAACGTCTGGACAAAAGATACCTGAACCCGAAGGTAACGCAGAACAAAATACTGAGTCCAATGCCGAGCGTGAAGAAAATTCAGACTCCGATAGTGAAGAGGATGAGGTCGGGACGTTGGAAAAACACGAAATAATGAAGTATCCCGTCGGTCATAAATGTATGGTGAGAATCCTCGACCTAGACTCCATTCCGAAGAAATCTACTACTACTGCTCCTGCTCGGGTTCAGAAAACTGAAAAACGGGTCGATGAGATAGCCTGCTCATATGATCCGATCAAGGATGAAGCGGATCTCAAGGCTGAGATAGGGAAATATCTTCCCGAGGGATACTCGCTGGTCATCCCGACTTCCACTCAACGAGTCGATCAGCCACCCGAGGGATGTCAAGCCTTCTACACTAAGCAATTCGCCTACGGGCTGCGGATCCCTTTTGCGCCCCTGGTTAATCAGGTTCTGGATGTATTCGCCCTTGCTCCTGCGCAGATCCTACCCAACTCCATTGGCTATCTGATAGCCTTCAGTGTACTGATGAAAGCCAAAGGCAAACGTGACAACTTCCAGAACTTTTGGCAGTTCTTTAAGATCAGCTGTTGGTTGATATTGGAGAAGGTTTTGAAGATGACAAAAAGGGTAAAATAGTCAAGAAGACTAATCTGGAAGTCATCAACTAAGAACTGAACAGCTTAGTGAAACCTATCTCATGGTCTAGAAGCTAAATGACCGAATCAGCCGAGTGGGATATCAGATGGGTAGTATCAGCCGAGTCAAGACAGATATGTTCGTTCTTGAATCAGCCGAGAAGCCATCAGCCGAGTGATCAACAGAGTGATCATCAGCAGAGTACTTCCACCAGCAGAGTGAAGACGGTCAGTAAGCTTGTCAACGGCTAAGAGCTAAGTGCATTAAATGCGACTGACATAAAGCAAACATCCGTACAGCAGAGTGTACAGAGCAACAGTTGCAGAGAGCCGTTCCGCATGTCAGGACCAGAACTCGAGGACTGTAGATTTCTGCCAACTTTCAACGGGCAGAAATTCAAAATCTGGGAGTATAAATAGAAGACATAACTGAAGATCTAGAGAGAGCTTGCACAATTCAAGAACATATCATAAGAGCGAGATCCATCAGTTGAGTCATCTGATCACAAGCCGAAGTCATTTGTTGACAAAGCTTTTCGTTGAAGAACAGAGAACTTAGTTGTCTGTCTGAGTGACTTTCAGCTGTAAAAGAGAGGAGTTTATATCCATCTTTGTGAGTGATATAGCTTCCTAGTATAGGCTTTCTGAGTGATTCCTGTACTGAAAATAGCGTGAGGAGTGTAGATCCGTCTAAGTGAGTGATCTAGCTTCGGAGTGTAGGATTTCTGTGTGATTTCTTACAGCGCACTTGTGGCTTTTCATTTGTTGATCAGCGCAAGCATTGTATACTTGATTACTTTGTGTTTTCTTGTATAACCCAAGATCTGTGTGACTTGGAAGAGTGGACTAAAGGATTTTCATCCATATAACCACTATAAAAATCCTGTGTGTTTGATTTAATGTTTGCTTCACTTTGCATATTTTTTAAAGAACTCAAACATACGATTTAACCAAAAGATTTTAAAAGGAGTTGTAAAAACTGGGGATAAAATCTTTTGAGTAAGAAAACTTAAAGAGGAACAGCTTGGTGAAAAACACTTTGAATATCCGCTGCCAACTAGTTTCTAAAAACTCTGATTTAACACCTTAAATCAGCTGAGTGAAAATCAGATGAGTGGTCAACTCTGCTGTTCAAAGCTTTGTGCGCGATCAGCTTAGTAGTCTTACAAATCTCGATCAGCTTAGTCTGCTGATTTGGAAAGTTAGAGAAAAAGTTTTAAAGTTTTCAGAGGTCTATTCACCCCCCCCCCCCCCCCCCTCTAGACCTCATTGACCACTTTCGGGGACCAACAAGTGGTATAAGAGCAGGTAGCTCTGGTATTTCAGGTTGCTCTGGTAATTTACCTGATACCATCAAGTAGCATCAGGGTAGGTGGTTTATCTTGAATCAGCTGCCTGATCAACGAGCTTGATCCAAAGTGTGTTTTTCAAATTTTTCAAAAAGAGAGCATATTTTGAAAATCAAAACTTTTTGAAAAATGGATGCCATAAACCATGTTCCTCACATTGGTCTTATGAGCTTTGAAAACTGGAAAATCAGAATGGAAATCTTTCTTGCCGCTTATAATGAAGACATGTTTACATGTATTACAAAAGGACCATTCAGATTCCAGAAGACTGTGAAGGTTGCTGGTCAACCAGATCAGATAGTTGACAAAGAGCTGGATGAGCTGACACCTAGAGAAAACAAGTTAGTAAATCTTGATAAAAGGGCGAAGTTCATCATGTTCAGAGCTGTAGACGAAGACAATTTCCAAAAGATTAAGCATCTCAACACTGCCAAAGAGATGTGGGATAAAGTCTGCGAGCTAAGCGAAGGAAACGACGCTATCAAAGAACATAAGCTCAGTGTGGCTCTTGAGGAGTTTGAAAATTTCAAAATGAAGTCTGGTGAAACGATTGATCAGATGGATACCAGATTTACCAAAGCCCTGAATGAAGTTCTAAGGTTTGGTAAAGAATTTTCGAACAAGGAGATCACAACAAAGGTTCTTAAGGCCTTGCCACCTAAATTCAACATGAAGGTGACAGCCATGGAAGAATCAAGGGATTTAGAGAAGATTTCTCTTTCCGAACTGTTCTCATCTCTCAAAGCTTATGAGTATCATATGCCAAGATTGGGATTAGAAGTGTCAACCAGTTCAAACCCTACTGCTGCACTTATCGCGTCAGACAGGTCAAGAAAATCAGCAGACAAGTCAAAACAGAAGACTGTGCTGAGTTCAGAAAAAGGATACACTGCTGACGACGTTGCCCTGCTGCTGAAAGATTTTGAGAAGTTCTACAAGAAGAAAATGAAATTAAAATATAAAAATACCACTTCATCTTCTTCTGATCTTTTTCAGGAAAACAGGGGCTCCTCCAAAGCAAAACTTAAAGACAGCGACGAAGAGGAGTTTGGACTCTTGATCAAAGACCATCCAACCTCATCATCTGAGAAGTTTGCTACAAAGGAGAAGAGTGCTAAAAAGGAGCGTAAGCTTAGTAAGAGCAAATCAAAATTAGCTGATGCAGCAAAGCTAATAAACTCCTGCACATCTTATTCAGACCATCAGTCGTCTGATAAAGAATTTGAAGAAGTACCTGAGACAATATGCTTAACTGCCGTTGAATTTGATGATTCTGAAAATTGGGGTAACTTCTACTGATTAATGTAATGTACTATTTGAATCGATTGAATAAATGCTAAATTTCAAATTCAAATATCGTTTGTACATTTGCCAAGCTTAATGAAGAGATGACTCTGCTGAAAAGAGCAAATCAGATCACTGAAACTTCAGATTAAAAAAATCTCAAGAATCAGCTGACTACTAAAAAGCTTGAGCATGAGAATGAAACTCTAAAAGCTGAGTATGCAATGTGTTTTGAATGTATAAATGAACTTAAAAGAAGTAATTGCATCATTCTCTAAAAAGAAATCAGAGACTTAAGAGAACAAGTCTACTGATGCTCAATAGGTTAGAAAACCTAGTAAGCTACCTAAGACTAATCAGACTACTAAAACCCATCAGCCGAGTAAGCCAAAATAGGCTGCTGATTGGAGTAAATTTAAAGTGATATCAAGTCTGTTGAATCTAAGGAGAGTTAGTAAATAACTCAGGTAAGAAATTGAGGCTAAAATGAACTATCTGGCAAAGAATTTGAATCACACTATGGTAACTGTTATTATAACATGCTTCATACTCATTCATATTATCATCACAAGTGGTATTATCATGATAAAACATAAGTCACTAGATCATCACATGTTTGTACTAACCCTGCTGGACCCAGTAAATATGGGGTACCAAAAACAGTCATCTGTTTTGTAGGTGAAGCTCATGTGAGATGACAAAGATGAGTTGACTGCCTTGCAAATTTCATCAAGCTCAACAAGTGGTCTTACCAGCAAGCATGTACCAACAAGTGTTATCAAATCAGTGGTATCAAAAATTGGTATAATTCAAGTAGGTAGACTCTATATCTGGAGATTTCAAGGAACGCAAGAGGTTGAAAAGTTGAAGATTAACAAGTGGTTTCAGAGACCAAGTGGTATTAGAGACCAACAACTGATTACAACAAGTTGTATCACCAACTATTCAAGTGGTATCAGTCAACCATGTGACAAAGAAATTGGTTTGTTGATTTTGGATTCATAAGTTGAGGGGGAACTCATCAGAAGACTAACCCAGAACAGCTTACTGGAATTCAAACGGCTGAGTATATGTCAAGAGTGACTCTCATCAGACTACTTGACCACGGATTCTTGAACCCAGGGGGAACGTGTACGACTAGCGGTACTCCTAAATAAAGATGAAGTTTTCAATAAGTCAAAATGAAGTTATCAGAAGACTGCTTCTCATCAGCCGACTGGAACTCAACAGCCAAGTGACATTCAAGAATGTACTACACCAAGTGGTATCAGCAAGTGTTATCACATCGACAAGTGATATCAGCTGACTAATTTGATTTGCATCCATACAAGTAGTATCAGACTACAAGTAGCATCAGACTACAAGTGAAATCAAACCACAAATGGTATCAAGTAGTAAAAATTCTTGAAGTTAGGGGGAATTTTCTAGCTGGAGTGATAAACAGCAACGAAGACTACCTCCAACAGCCAAGTACTTACCTACCTGTCTTCAACATACTGAGTCTGCAATCTTCAGGGATTAAAGAAGAAAAAGGGGAAGATAAAGATGCAACTAAGTATTTGTGTTGATGACAAAAAGGGGGAAGATAAAGGATGCAACTAAGAACCCTTTAAACAGAAGATCAGAAAGGGAAAAAGAACCATCAAGTGATCAAGTGGTAATTTTTGAAAGTTGTATCAGACCAAAAGAATTTCAATTTCCATCTCAAAGTATGAAGACTAAATCTGAAGACTTAGATTGGTTCTTAGTTGAAGGTTTTGTCATCATCAAAAAGGGGGAAATTGTTGGTTGATATTGGAGAAGGTTTTGAAGATGACAAAAAGGGTAAATTAGTCAAGAAGACTAATCTGGAAGTCATCAACTAAGAACTGAACAGCTTAGTGAAACCTATCTCATGGTCTAGAAGCTAAATGACCGAATCAGCCGAGTGGGATATCAGATGGGTAGTATCAGCCGAGTCAAGACAGATATGTTCGTTCTTGAATCAGCCGAGAAGCCATCAGCCGAGTGATCAACAGAGTGATCATCAGCAGAGTACTTCCACCAGCAGAGTGAAGACGGTCAGTAAGCTTGTCAACGGCTAAGAGCTAAGTGCATTAAATGTGACTGACATAAAGCAAACATCCGTACAGCAGAGTGTACAGAGCAACAGTTGCAGAGAGCCGTTCCGCGTGTCAGGACCAGAACTCGAGGACTGTAGATTTCTGCCAACCTTCAACGGGCAGAAATTCAAAATCTGGGAGTATAAATAGAAGACATAACTGAAGATCTAGAGAGAGCTTGCACAATTCAAGAACATATCATAAGAGCGAGATCCATCAGTTGAGTCATCTGATCACAAGCCGAAGTCATTTGTTGACAAAGCTTTTCGTTGAAGAACAGAGAACTTAGTTGTCTGTCTGAGTGACTTTCAGCTGTAAAAGAGAGGAGTTTATATCCATCTTTGTGAGTGATATAGCTTCCTAGTATAGGCTTTCTGAGTGATTCCTGTACTGAAAATAGCGTGAGGAGTGTAGATCCGTCTAAGTGAGTGATCTAGCATCGGAGTGTAGGATTTCTGTGTGATTTCTTACAGCGCACTTGTGGCTTTTCATTTGTTGATCAGCGCAAGCATTGTATACTTGATTACTTTGTGTTTTCTAGTATAACCCAAGATCTGTGTGACTTGGAAGAGTGGACTAAAGGATTTTAATTCATATAACCACTATAAAAATCCTGTGTGTTTGATTTAATGTTTGCTTCACTTTGCATATTTTTTAAAGAACTCAAACATACGATTTAACCAAAAGATTTTAAAAGGAGTTGTAAAAACTGGGGATAAAATCTTTTGAGTAAGAAAACTTAAAGAGGAACAGCTTGGTGAAAAACACTTTGAATATCCGCTGCCAACTAGTTTCTAAAAACTCTGATTTAACACCTTAAATCAGCTGAGTGAAAAGCAGATGAGTGGTCAACTCTGCTGTTCAAAGCTTTGTGCGCGATCAGCTTAGTAGTCTTACAAATCTCGATCAGCTTAGTCTGCTGATTTGGAAAGTTAGAGAAAAAGTTTTAAAGTTTTCAGAGGTCTATTCACCCCCCCCCCCCTCTAGACCTCATTGACCACTTTTGGGACCAACATCAGCAACTCATCGGCCTCCAACGCAGGATTCGTGTACTTTTCACAAAGGCCAAATCAATCAATCTTATCCACAATCGTTTCTAGTAACTCGCTGGATTGGAAGAGGCAATTCTTCTTTGTTAGAGGACCCGACGAGCCGATTTCCGAGGGGAGCTCGGAGATGGGCCCTCACCAGTGGATGGGCCGACGCGACTGGGTGTGCGGAAAACGCGAATTCGTGGGCACACTTAAACAGGGCATTAGCGATAGGGCCGTCGCTGAGATGCATTCCGACCTATATCAGTCGGCATTTCTTATTTTGGAGCCCGTCCTTCGGAAAGCAGGCCTTAGTTCAGCGACGTTCGATCATGCGGATGCCGTTGATCTCCGATCGTTGAGTAAGTTCAGATTCTTAGTCTATCTTTTTTAGACTTATTGTCCCAAATTTTCGAATCTTATAATTATCATCTTATTTTTTAGGTGACATGGTCGGGTCTTATCGGGCTTCCATAGTCGGTAAAACCGTGGCTTCCACCTCGAAGAAAACGCCAGGTCAATCGAGGCGGCAAGTCAGAATTCCTCAAGTACCGGGTAATCGATCCACTGTTCCCCCACAAGGAAATCCTGCCCAAACTGCTCGAGACCAAACCGTCGAGGAGCCAGAGAATCCCGAACCGTTACGAATGGTCCTTCCGACAGATCAAGATGGTCCTTCTACGTCGTCTGGATTGGGATACAGCTTGTTCACCATGAGAAAGATGAAGGGCCTGGAGATTAGTAATCGACGAACCGGGGAAGATTAGGAGGGAGCTCCCGAGGCGAAGAGAAGGGCAGGATTATGGGGTCGACATCGAACACCCTTTACTCGCCGTCCGGGTCGAGAAAAACCTGACATGGTGGATTTTATCGAAAATCAGCTTAAAGGCCACCGAGCGTCGGGTTATCCTGAGGGAGGATCCATTCGGAGTGACCGCGGCCCGACTGGAGAGAACGAACACGACAAAGCGATAAAAATCTTCATGGCGGGAAGATTCGCGGAGGATCAGGAAGAACTTCTGGCTCACAACGATCTCGATATACTAAGTCGATTTGCGCGAGCGCATCATGAGGTAAAGAAACATTTGGAGTGATAACTCTTAGACGTTTATACAAAATATTAACTGTCGTCTTGTTCTTTGGCAGATCGGGGATTGTTTCCTCACAGAACTTAATCGCACCTCGCTGCTCGAAGACGAGTCCGACCGAGTCCACCTGGCCTATCAAAACTCCCTCTTTGAAGAAGCCAAACTTCGTCAAAAACTCCTTGCGGTCCAGAAAGAACTGGAAGAGTCGAAGTTCAAGTAACCCCTGCGGTCGAGGAGGACTTAGTTAAGGTTGTCGGTGAAAAGAGTCTACTCGAGGACAGGGTGAAACAGCTCGAAGAAGAACTTGCACAAACCAAGGCTGACTCAGAGTTGTCTTATCAACGCGGAAAAGAGGAGTCGCGTCTGAGCTCAATAAGGGAGTTTTTGGAGTCCCCTGCATTGGATGCCATAGCTCGAAAGAGGGTCGGCGAAATCCTTCAAACTACCTTTTTCAAAGGGGTTCAACAGTTGGCCGCAGCAAAGGTTATTCCCGACAAAATGACGGAGTATATAAAGTATCTGGACATCATGAAGAATTCTCGTGGGGAAAATTATCGAACCGCGTCTTCGAGTTCCCAGAATTGGGAGACGTGTGAGTTCGCCCCCTTTGTAGAAGAGTTTGGGGTTCCTATGCCAAACCCTGATATGTTGGAAATAGCATCGTCTAGCTCGAGCTCGAGCGACGACGAAGAGAGCAGGAGCGACGACGAAGAGAGCAGCTCTACTGACGTTGATGTCGAGGGTAGTACTGAGGACGAGGACGATGCGGAGTGATCAATAGTTAGAAGTATTTTGTAATAGATGATAGGTTCCTCCTCTTATTGCATCGATATTCCTGATTATATAAAAAAAATCCTCTTTTGCACTTGTAATGTGTCAACTCCCGACGTAGTAATCTTCTTCCAGTTTTGAACATAACTTTACCAGAACGATAGCATTCGCGACGATAGTCACAAAATTACTGCATATATAAAATAATAATCAAAAAATAATAATCAATCGATCTCCGTAATTCCGATCGGAAGAACTTTGGAATTCGTGACCGTTGGCCTCCTAAAGGCGACGTTTCTCTTCCTTATAAATACACGTGATGTTCATAAGATTCGTACCATTTGAAATTCTAATGTCGTGCATCGGAGCTGTCAATTCGATCAGTTTTTCCGACCTCTTTCTTTAGTAAATATTTGATCATGGACGAATTGGTAGGCACCAAGCTCGATCTAAATAAGTTGCTCAAGCCCAAGAGAGAAAAAACACCTAAACCCAAAACCAAAGAGTCTAAGTCCTCCGCGGAGGCATCAAAGACTTTGAAGGCTGATCGAGGCAAAAACAAAGTCGATCCTAGTTTGAAAACAGGTCCGAAACAATCAGAGGCTCCCAAAGATGACCACGGAAAAACTGAGGTCAATTCTCCGCTGAAATCCGTGCACACTCAGTCCGGGGAGGAGCCGGTTGTAGAGATTCCCGACTCCCCCTCTAAGTCGAAGAACAGTCCCAGTAAGAAAAACACACCCGGTGTCTCCGAGCAGGCTTCAAACAAAAGGCCTCATTCCGAGGATATGATTCCGACTTCGACCTTAATCCAAATGACCGGGGCAACTAAAGTACAAGGCGGGAGTACTTCGTCTATGGAGGCTGCTAAGGACGTTGTCACCGAGCCTCAAAATAAAAGGGTCAAAATAAATGACCCTTCTGCTGAGAAGGAAAAAGTCGCGATGGTCAAAATAAATGACCCTTCTGCTGAGAAGGAGAAAGTCGCGATAATTCCCGAGGCTTTCCGCTCTATCCCCGATGTCGGTTATACACTTAGTGCAATTTTTGGGGAGGTAAAAGGTAATGCAGCGGCTGGAGGCGTTGTCCCGAGCGGTTGGGACCTTATTTTGATTAGCATCCAGTTGGCCGAACAGGAGCGGCTTAAGGGAAAAAGTGCTCGAGAACTTGTACCTTATTTTTTTTTTTTTTTTTTTTTTAAATCCAAGAACTCTCATTTGTAAACCTATGCAGGTCGGGCAGCACATTTTTAACCTCGGGTTGCAGGTTGAGCTCGAAACAGAGCAGCGTGCTGCAGTGGTTCGCGACTTGGAGAAACAGAAAAATGAGCTGGAGAAATCTCGTGCAGAATCTAGAGCTAACGAGCTGAAGTTGGCTTCCGAGGCAGAGAAAGCTGTGAAGCTGAGAGAAAGCCAAGTCCATGAGGAGTTGAGCAAAGAGTTGGATAGGCTGAAGAGCCTCATCGAGCAGGAGAAGACAAATGCCGAGCTGCGGGAGCAAGAGGCTTATAAAAAAGGGTACGACGCGGGGTATGAGGCCCGCAACGTCGAGGTCCGTAAGCTCCTGTTCAAGAAAACTGTCTAGGGATTTCTGCTTTACGCTCGACTAAATGTTGTACTTTTAAATTTTTCCCTTTTGTACTTGTTTTTCTTGTCGAAATAATAAACTTTTCCTTGCTTCTAATCGATGATGTTGTGTACCTGAGGAAAATATTTACTATCTTTTCATCGTAAAACAATTTATACTCGAGCTAAGAGTGAACATTCAAGTTGCAGTTTCACTGTTAAAACAATTTATACTCGAGTTAAGAGTGAACATTCAAGTTGCAGTTTCACTGTTAAAACAATTTATACTCGAGTTAAGAGTGATCCACAGTCCGAGCATAAAGTGAAAACGGAAATTTTCTGCACTGTACATCTGACCAAGTCATAGTATTCCCCTTTTTTCTGCTAAGTTCCAAATAAAATCTGACCAAACAGTACCTAAGTCTTGGGAAACGGAACGGTCACCCGTGATAAATGCTCTGATCAGGACCGTTGATTTCGTTGAATACTGACCGTCGATCAGATATTTGGTTTTGTATAAAAAGGGCCTTTTACTCATCTGAAACTCTTTAGCTTGCCCTGTCAAAATGTTTTATCCGAGGTCTGAGCTCGGATTCTTTCTTCTTCCTGTTCAAGCCTTTGAGATTTGGCTTCGAATGTACTTTCGATCTTATAAACAAAACACACAATCCTTCGGTATGGGTGGAATCGGAAAAGAGGGGATCCACGGATATCGGGGGGTCTTCGATCCCTAAAAATGGGATCTCCCCTTGAAATACCAACAAGTGACTGACCTTTGCTCGGATATTTTGGGCAGGGTTAGCATTTCGGATTTCGAGGGGTATCCCCGAGGGTGGAAAGCTGGTCAATCCATTAAAAGTAAGTTTGACCTCGAGTCACCAATTTCTTCCTTTCTTCCAAAGGAAATGGTAACCTAGGGTCGAGCTTCCCGATCATACGATGATGACCAGCCGCTCTAGGTTGAACTTTCGGATCTTACAATGAGAAATTTCAACCTTAGACGCCAACTCGGGGAAGTGATCGGGCTCGGCTGGTAGCAAGAATGCTGGGAAAAGTATGGAGATAATCAGAAAGATGATCTGCGATCCATATTGTCTAATTTCAAAACCAGATATCATCAGACGATAAATATATGCAGCCCGATCACTTGTTACATAAACCGTTGGGCATTGCCCGCAGTCGATTGCGCTAGAAGATGTTCGAAGACCATAGAATAGGGCATAGTAGTTGTAGTAGGACTTCATTTGTAAATGTATTCGAGGTCTTTGTAATCTGTTCGATGGATATCAATAAAACTACCTTTCCTTGTATCTTATTGATCCTTTGTAATCTGCTCGGAATTTGTGAGCAAAAATTTCATGTTTCTTCTTAATTATTTTGCAATCTTTAATCTCCTCTGATCTCAGTTATGATTACTTTTTGCTCCAATTTAGTTCAAAACAGAAAAACGTAACCCGAGGAGAAGGGCTAAATTCCTAATGTAAAATCAAACCATAATAGGGGATTTATCGATCGTCTAACATCATCTTCGGATAGATCTCTTAATAAATAAGATATTAAATTCCTCATAAAAAAGTTCAAGTCTGATCAACCTCCTTAGGCTTGAATATATTATTTGGAAATAATAAACCTACCTTATAAAGATTCCCGTGGAGTAAGGAGGTTCTCGGGGGTTCCACTTCCCGAGCAGATGGCTCTAATATAATCTTGGGAATAATAAACCAACTTTAGGAAGAATGACCCTCTTGTGTACCCATTGTTCGAAAGATTTTCGTTGCTTTATAGAGCGGTGCTCTTACATTTTTTATAGAGCGTCTTGCTCTGTTCTACAGAGCGTCTTTTTCCGACCTAAGGTCTTAGACATTTTGCCCTTTCATTTTTATAGAGCGTCTGGCTCTGTTTCATTTTTATAGAGCGTCTAGCTCTGTTTCATTTTTATAGAGCGTCTAGCTCTGCTTTATTTTTATAGAGCGTCTAGCTCTGCTTTAGTTGCTTTATAGAGCGATGCTCTTTCGTTTTTTTTTTTTTTTTTTTTTTATAGAGCAGCGTCTTGATCTGTTTTATAGAGCATTTTTTTTTTTTTTTCCGACCTAGGGTCTTAGATATTTTGCTCTGTCATTTTTATAGAGCGTTTGGCTCTGTTTCATCTTTATAGAGCGTCTAGCTCTGCTTCATTTTTATAGAGCGTCTAGCTCTGCTTTCCTGCAAGACTACTTTCATATATATTTTTTTTTTTTGTTGCAGGGCAATTAACTTTTTCTCGAGCAGGGATTTTGCAGTATAGTTTGATCATGAAAGTAGAACTTCATTGAATGTGCTTACACTTGGAATAAAACATAAGTTGTAAAAACAGAAAAATACAATAATGGTAACAACTATTTTCCATAATATTTCCTTAGGTTAACTGCATTCCAGCTCATCGGCAAAGGTTCACCGTTAAGGTGACCTATTTTGTAGGATCCCCTCTTCCCGACCTCCTGCACGACATAAGGGCCATCCTAGTTCGGTTGAAGCTTTCCGACATGCTTTGATATCTCCATTTTTTTGAGGACCAAATCCCCAATCTTAAATGTTCTCATCCTGACCTTTTTACCATAAGCCTTTTCCATGTTAGACTTGGTAGCTTGTAATTTTATGCAGGCTCGTTCACGCTTGCCGTCGGCAAGATCGACGTCCATCTCTCACAATGAATGGTTCTGATCGGGATCATAAGATTCGACCCTTGGTGAAGGTACCAATGTCTCAACCGGTATAACAGCCTCCGACCCGTAAACCAATGAGAAAGGAGTTTCTCCTGTAGCGGATTTTACCGAGGTTCTATTCGCCCAAATGACTCCAGGTAGCTCATCTAGCCATTTTCCCTTTGCCTCGGACAGGCGCTTTTCGAGTGATCTGACAATCTCCCTGTTGATGACCTCGGTCTATCCATTTGCCTGGGGATGCCCGACCGAGGTGAAATTCTGCTGGATTCCAAACTTTTCGCACCACTCTAATATCTGCTTTCCCGCAAACTGTGTTCCGTTGTCGGAGATGAGGATCCTCGGTATCCTGAACCTGCAAACAATATACTTCCAGAGAAAATTTATCACCTGAAACTGAGTAATTTTTGCTAATGCAATGCATTCAATCCATTTACTGAAGTACTCCACAGCAACCAAGACATAATTTTTTCTCGACCTAGCTGTTGGGAAAGGTCCCACGATATCGATACCCCACTTATCGAAGGGCCAGCAGATCGGAATAGAGTGCAACTGCTCGGCGGGTTGATGAATTAAATTAGAATAGATCTGGCATTGATGGCATTTCTTGACATAGTCAATGGAATCCGAAATTAAGGTGGGCCAGTAGTAGCCAGCTCTTGAGCACTGTAAGGCTAATGCTCTTCCTCCGCAATGGCTTCCAGTTTCACCCTCGTGAACTTCCTTTAAGATAAGATCAAACTGACTCTCGGGAATGCATTTCAACAAAACACCCGAGCTGGACCTCTTATAAAGCTGGTCCTCGATCAACAAATACATTGGAGCTTGATATCTAATTCTTCGTGCTTCATTTGCTTCTTCTGGTAAGATACCATCCTTCAGATAAGTTTTCAAAGGCTCGAACCATGTAACCTGCTGAGTATCTATCTCCATGACTTCTGAGTTTGAGGATATGTTCAAATCTATGGCGGGAGTGTTGGACAGTAACCAAGTTATCGTCCTCTCTTTTCGTCCATCCACCGATCCAGTAAATTTGGACAACAAATCTGCCCAAGAATTCTCTTCCCGAGGGATAGCTTGGATTTCAAATCTACTGAACTTTGCAACCAAATCTTTTACTTTTCCCAAATATTTGATCATGTTGAATTCTTTCGCTTCATAAACCCCTGTTACCTGCCTATGTATCAGCTCGGAATCAGTTAGCACGGTGAGGGACTTAATGTTTGCTTTTAAAGCCATCTCTAATCCAGCGATCAGAGCTTCGTATTCTGCTTCATTATTTGTTACTGCGAAATCCAAAGTGATCGCATAGTTAAGGTCCTCCCCTTCTGGGCCTTGAAAGTGAATTCCGGCCCCTCCGCCTTCTCTAGTCGATGAACCGTCGACATGCATCACCTGCACATTTCACCTGCACATCTACAAGGACTCGGGCTTTGACTGCTGTTCGAGGATGATACTCGATTTCAAACTGACCGAGCTCTACCGCCCACTTGATTAATCTCCCTGACGTCTGTGGTTTTGACAGAACTTGCCTTAGAGGCAGGTTTGTCAAAACAATAATTCTGTAAGTATGGAAATAAGGCCTCAGTCGTCGTGCGGCAATAACCAGAGCTAGTGCGAACTTCTCGATCTCTAAGTAGTTCTTCTCCGCCCCTTGAAGCAACTTACTTAGGTAATACACAGGCTTGTGCTCGGAATCTTGAATTCTCACTAAAACTGAACTTATTGCCTCGGTCGATACCGCTATGTACAAGTACAAAGGCTCCCCCTCGACCGGTTTTGCCAACATAGGTGGGGAGACCAAGTATTTCTTAAGCTCTTCGAAAACTTTATCGCATTCCTCATTCCACTCGAAGTTTTTTGATCTCCTCAACAATTTGAAGAACGGCAAACTCTTGTCTGCTGAGCGGGATATAAACCTGTTTAATGATATTATTTTTCCGATCAAACTTTGCACTTCAGAGAGCTTTGTTGGTGGCTTTAGTTCGGCTATAGCTCAGATTTTCTCTGGGTTTGCCTCAATGCCACGCTCGTGGACCAAATAGCCGAGGAATTTTCCCGATCTCACCCCAAAAGTGCACTTAGCAGGATTTAGTTTCATCCTATACTTCCTTAAGATTGCGAAACATTTGTCAAGGTGCTATATATGGTCTTCCTCGGTCATACTCTTCACAAGCATGTCATCGACATAAACTTCCTTAATTTCACCAATAAGATCCTTGAACATCATGTTCACGAGCCTCTGATAGGTTGCCCCGGCATTCCTCAGTCCGAAAGGCATTACTATAAAACAGTACACTCCACGTTCGGTGATGAAGGCTGTCTTGTCCTGATCTCTTTCATTCATAAATATTTGATAAAACCCTTGGAAAGCATCCATCATACTAAAGAAAATGAACCCAGCAGTCGAGTCGACCAGCATATCGATCCGTGGTAAGGGATAGGGGTCCCTTGGGCACAACTTGTTCAGGTCGGTAAAGTCATTACACATTCTCCATTTGTTGTCTACCTTTTCACCTTTTGATACCAACACCACATTGCAAAGCCATTCTGTAAACTTTATTTCCCGAATCTGTTTTGCGGCCAATAATCTATCCACCTCGGCATTGATGATTTTATCCTTTTCTCGCCCATGATTTCTCTTCTTTTGCCTAACTGGCTTTGCCTTAGGGTCGATATTCAGTGAGTGAGTGATCACTCGAGGGTCGATCCCCACGATGTCGTTGGAGCTCCAAGCAAAGACATCGGCGTTATTTCTCAAAAATTCGATCAACATAGCCTCCATTCCCTGACTGAGCTCGGTCCCGATCCTGGTAAATTTTTCGGGAGATCCAGGGACCAAGTTTACCTTTTTATGGTTTGGAGGTTGCACGCTCATATCGATCTCTTTCCCTTTCTTTCCTTGTAATTTCTCGCAATCTGGCAAAGGAAGGTCGAAAACGGAGAAAACCTTCTCGTCTTCTAACTTTCTCTTAGAGGGCAAAATAGGCTCGAACTGCTTTTTTATGTTTAGGGACGTGTTATAACACTCCCATGCCATACACTGATCGTTTCTCATTTCCCCGACTCCCGCCAACGTGGGAAACTTGACCTTCTGATGATAAGTTGACACGACAGCTCTAAAAATGTTCAAAGCCGGTCTTCCCAAAATAGCATTGTAAGCAAAGGGGGTACTTACAACCAAGAATTTTATCATCTTCGTCACATCTGTCGGTTTCTTGCCCATTGTGGTGCTCAGGAGGATGGTTCCTAGAGGGACGATTTCCGATCCACCAAAGCCAATAAGCGGAGTAGACACCCGATCCAAGTGTGGGTGTTGCAAATTCATTCGATCGAGGGCTTCAGAGGAGATTATGTTTGCTGAGCTGCCATTGTCGATAAGTACTCTTCTGACTTCGAAATTAGCAATCTTTAAGGTCAAAACCATCGAGAAATCAGGGTCATCCTCATTGGTGTCCCAAGTTAGATCACTTGGTCTATCAGCCTCGGTAAAACTAATGACTTGGTTTGTCAATGGTTTTGGTCCTACTGACATAATTTCCTTTCCGGTCGAAACTCCTGTTTTTATCGACCTCGCTGTCCTTTTCCTGGCGTTTTTGCTGTCCCCACCTGCTGGTCCCCCAGCAATCACGTTTATCACTCGGTTCGTTTGCTCCTCGACCTGATGCTGAGCAGTATGATCTTGTTCGGGGTACTTCCGAGGACTTCTGGATCGGAAATGATCATTAGGATTCCTCCTTCTAACGTACTCTTTTAACTTCCCTTGAGCAATCAACTTTTCAATCTCCTGTTTCAACTGAAAATAATCCTCGGTGCTATGTCCCCGAGTCCGATGGTACTTGCAATACTTATCCTGATTCAGCGCCTCGGACCTGGCCTGGGTAATACGCCGAGCCTCAGGGACCATTTTCCTCTCCTCGAGGACGGCTAGAATCTCATCCCTCGAGGTATTCAGCTCCGTAAAACCATTTTTCCCTGGTTCCCTCCTATGTACTACTTCCGGAGAAGCAGGTCGACCGTAAACATTTGATCTGTGGGTTGGAACCTGAGGTTTATAGACGTTAAGTCTTTGCCACACCGAGCCTCTTCGATGCGTGTTCGACCCCCCGTAATCACTTGGTTTAGGGACAGGAGCCCTATCAGGTTTTTTACCGACCGGTGGTCGGGGATTCTGAGCGTTTTTTAACTTGTTCATTTCCTCCTGAATCATATATTTCTCAGCTATCTCCATGATTGCTCGAAAGATTTTGGTTGCTTTCGGTAGAGAGCATTCCCGAATTGGGTATTCCGTGTCAACTCGAACATGAGTGATGACAAGAACTCGATCTGAGGGGTATCTACTTTTAGAAGCTCGATGCTAAACCATGCCAGCCATTGCCTCAGCGTTTCTCCTTCCAGTTGCTTCACCGTTCCCAAATGATTGGCAGATAATCTTTGTTTCCTCTGACTCGCGAACTGATGTTTCAACTTATCGCATAGCTCATCGAAAGAGAAAATAGAGTTCGGAGGTAATTTTCCGAACCAGTCTAAAGCAATTCCTTCGAACGTGGTTACCATAATTTTGCAACAGAAGTCTTCTGAGTGTCCGTACAAGTTCAACACATTTATGAACGTGTTAATGTGTTCTCAGGGGTCGGTAGTCCCGTTATACCTTGGCAACCTTGTTGGAACTGTTTCAGTGCCTCGAGCCTCTCTGATCTCTTGGCAGAAAGGTGAACATCGTATGATATTCGTACTTAACTCCTTTTCTCTACCATCCTGGAGGACCAATTCCTCATCTTCCTTAGTTTCAGCTCGTCGACCCCTTATACCCGGGGGATGGGTTTCCTTAAACAACATTTCCTTCTTCAACTCCTTAACGACTCTTTCTTGTACAATTTTTTCCAAATCAGCCTCTGTTACTTTACGATAAACTGGCTTCTTCAAATTGTTCCGATCATTGGGCTGACTCTCCCCTACTACAGAATCTTCTTGGCCTCGGGGGGCCCTAGACGGTTGCTCTGATCGGCCTCCTGGTCTTTCCCGAGCCTCTCTGGGAAGATCCGATGCAGCATCCCGGGCAGATCGGTGAACACTCCCTTCCCCTCGTAGGTTTGAAGCGGGACCCCGGTGCCCCGATCGAACCGCGGGCTGATCGACAGGAAGCTGCTGGCCAGGATTCATGAATTCTCTACACATAGTACCGACAATGGAACGCAGATCGGCCATCGTAGTATGTATGGGCAGGTCAGTAGGTGGGTCGAGCGGCGGTGCTTCGGACTGGTGTGCCGCTCGAGACTGGTTAATTGGTTCGTTGTTTACAGAACGTTGAGCTCCTACGGCGTGTGAAGGCTCGCCGCGATTGTACGTGAATCTCCTAGTAGTAGGCATTTTTCGATCTAACACCCGAACAGGCCCCTCGGTGGGCGCCAATTGATTATGCTCTTTTCCGTTGGGATACAAATATAGGAAGTCGAGCCAAACAATAAATAAGTCAAGTAGATGGTGAATGTATATTAATAATCAGATCAAACACGGATTACAAAATAGGTCTATTCGGGCGGTATTGGATGCCGTAAAACTAGCTAGATCAAATACAATTAAGCGAGATAAAGCCTAATCCGACCTCTAGGTCCGAGCTGGAGTGTTTCTTGGAAAACGTGTCCCGTTGATGTCATAAATGCGGTGGTGTTTATAGGAACAGTGATGGGCTAGCTAGACCCTCCGCAGGGGAAGATATCTTGGCCAGCTGTCCAGGCCTGTGGTCGGGCTCGAGATAAATCCGAGGAGTTTAGTAGATCGGAAATAGGAATCCCGAGCTATCAGTCTGACTTGGCTGGAGACTTAGTTCTTCTGGTCGGAGAATACCTTTCCTGGACGGGATCCAGGTCGATCTCGAGCAGAGGTATTTCCTAAAATGGCGTATACAAAATATCCATCATCAGTATTGGTGTACTAGATGATTTAGTAGTTTCTGGATTAACTCCCACTGTTTGCGGGGATGGGTCCAAATCTTGGACTTCATCAAGTTCCATGACATTCCCTATTTCCTTTGACGAGGATTTCATTAACTGAGGAACGGGTAGTTATGAGAAATGATTGTTTCTCATTGTCGTGGAACAGGTATCCAATGGATTTCGTTGGATACCCCACAATTATATACAAATTGGATCTACTAGCCAATTTATCTCCATTCTAGTTCCCAACTTAGGCAGGAGATCTCCATACTCACTAGTAAAAGTGCAGAGGTATTTTGCCATACCTTTCTTGGTAAAGCTTTGTAGGCACGGACTTTGAAGGTACTTTGCTCAGTATCTCCGATGCAGCCAGGAGGACCAACCCCTAGAATGCATAAGGAAGCTTTAAAAAAACTCAACATGGATTGAACAATGTCTAACAATGTTCGATTCCTTCTCTTAGACACTCCAATAAGTTGAGGCGTCATAGGAGGAGTTTGTTGTATGAGAACCCCATTCTCAGTAAGATAATTGAGGAATTCTTGACTTAAGTATTTGCCACCTAGATCAGATCGAATGGCCATAATACTATGCCCTTGTTGATTCTCTACTTCGTTTCGAAATTCTTTGAACTTTTCAAAGGTTTTTTCGGATTTGTATCTCACTAGATACATATATCACTAACGACCAAAGTCATTAGCAAAAAGGTACGAGGTATGAGCAATCTCCTCTTACACTAACCTTTAGTGGTCCACATTCAATCGTATGGATCAAATCCAAAGTTATTTGGTTTGCTTTTGATTCCCTGTGAAGGGAGATTTGGTCATCTTTCCTATGAGACAGGATTCGCAGGTTGGAAGTTCATCAAAGTTCTATATTTCAAGAGCCTTAGAAGAATCCAACTATTGAATCCTATTCTTGGAGATATGTCCAAGTCTAGCGTGCCAAAGTTGTGGATTATTATCTTGGTATTAATTTAACTAAGCACATTAACTCAATTGAGTTAACGGTTTAATTCAATTAATTTGCTTCCTTTCAATTAACTCTTTAATTGATTCATTTCCTTTTTCAATTAACTCTTTAATTGAAACGTTGCTTAATTAATTAGACTTTCTAATCAATTAAACTAATCATTGCCTTTTTAAGATTCAGTGGGATAATTCGACTTTTAGACTACTTGCGTTCTTTCGACTTCCTTTATGGTCGATTTTAGAAGAGAACAACTTCTTATTCATATTACTCTTCTTTGACTTTGCAGTCCATGAAGTGTAAACGATCATGACAGGTTTATCCTATTTGCCTTTTACCAATACTTTGGTTAATTCATGAAATGTGATCAACTTATCAAATAAGATCAGAGTATTTCACGAATCTTTTGAATGAGCGGGAGGAGAACTTAAATGGAGGTCAATGCTAAGATCACTTGCAGGCCTACGTTTAATCGATCCAGTTTTCAACTAGATTGATAAAACAGGGACAGTGATACTTTGACATCAGCTCCTTCACTTATTCTCGAGTTTTAAAACAACTTCCTTAGTGGTCTCGAATCAAACGATTAGAAACTGCTCCTCAAAACAAGCTTTTGAAGTGGAGGTTTGTTTTAGAAGCTTCAGACATACTCCTATGTCGCTTCTTTAGCTCGTTCAATCTTGATGCTTATATGAGGAAACGATCGTTAAGATTCCCATACCCTATAGGGGATTCGTTCCACTTTTGAGACTCATCTCGGAAGTGCATCAGGCATAGGCTAGTTATTAAGAACATGATTCCGACTTTCGAAATTGAGGACAATCCTCAAGTTTCTAACCCAGTCGATATTTTGATCCAGTTATTTTATAAGTCGAGGATAAATAGTATAATGGGTAATTATAGATATCTCAATATCTATTTCAAAGAGAAGACAAATATAAAGAGGACTAGTTAATGATTAAAACTTATAATCTACGAAGGTTGGACTTTCTATCGTAAAAGTTTTCCCACTATTTTATCGAAACAATTACCCCTTCAATTGTTCGGGAAATCTTATTTCCTAGTAGGTCTTGACGTCCCAGCGGACATTAATTGCACCCACGACTCGTGGCCATACAACTAATTCCCCAGGTAGGCATACGTATTGCCAATTGTGTCCCTACACAACCTTCAAGCTATTTTGACTCGATTTTCGCACCCATCTAGCACTGCTACATCATGAGTGGTACTACTCGTTAAGTCTAACCCAATCAATCTCGATGAGCAACGGGCCCGGTCATGAAATCCCCGTAACTGGTTATCGGTCGATTATACATGTCCCGACCAGTCCCCACCCTTGTCGAGTTTATTAAATAAATAAGAATTGAGAGATTTCACGTATTGTCCCTTTCTTCGCCTCGGGTGCCAGACTCTGGATCACCTTAATCGATAAGTAGACAACATACGCTAGTCCCTATTGATGGAAGGCTTGGATTTATATAAATACTTCATTTTATTTTAACCCAATATGACTTAATATTTAATTCAAGAGGGGATTTGCTGGTTTGAAAGTTTAAGGCAAACTCTCTCGAGATCTCACCGCTTCGATTATGAATTATCTTATTTACGTTCTAATATTCTAGCGCGCATCACCATACAAGCCAAATAATAGAACCAATAAATAAATAAGACATAAATAAATAAACCTAGCATGCATTTATAACACAATATGTTTTCGATTGGGAGCCACCTATGCTTGGGCCATCATTGAGCCAATAATGTTGGCCCAATTGGTCTCTCTAATGGGTTCTTAATGGGCCTAGGCTATTACATTAATAACCAAGCATACTTGGCCTTCATTCTCCATTGGGCTTCCTTCTTGCATGTAATGGGCCTCCATCCTAAACTATTTAATGTAAAGCCTTAATCCATTACATTGGCATAAAAAGGCCCTAATAAAGGCTCGCAGGCCCAACAAAAAACCAAAGCAAAATAAACCAATCACATCTAAGGTCAAGGCTCGGCTCGATCGAAAACCACGTAAACAATTCACGTTGAGCAAAGAAACAAGCAAACACATTTACTAGTTTCCTATCTTACTTTAATTATTTTAAACGCCTTTAAAATATTTCTCTAGATTCTTACTTTAGTCTCTACTAATTATAGGTAATCTATATTCGGATAAACAAAACCATTTTATGCATAAAAACAGAATAAAAATTTTCAACTTTTGAAAATTGCAATTCGGCCCTCCAACTTTTGGAAATTGCGATTTGAAACCCATGAAGTTTTGGAAATAACAATTTAACCCCAAAATTAAAACTGGGCAGCGGACCGAAAATTAAAATTTTATTTCCAGAAAAATTTCGAATTTGCAATTCAGCCCCTGCAGTTTTCGGTATTTACAAAACAGCCCCAAAACTTTCGTTAATTGCAAAACAGCCCCAAATTCAAAAATTTCCAGAAAGTTGCATTCTGTCCAGAAAACACACAGTTCGTAAAATCTCAATTTCAGTCCAGTTTTCCAAAAAATCGTTAATCGCAAAAACAGCCCTTTATTTTCAAAAATACAAATTGGCCCAAAACGTTTTTATGCAATTTTACCCAAAATCAGATCTACCCATAACAAGTAAGAATCAATAACACGAATATAACATGCAATACAATAAGGCAATCAAATTATATTCAGACCTTTTCGTATGAGAGTAATGAATTAGGCTCTGATACCACTGTTGGGTTATTGGTAACGTCAGAACGTTAAAAGCAGCGGAATTTAAAATTTTTAAATAACCCAAGCAGAATCTTTATTCATCTAGTCATACGAAAAGGATTTTTACATAAATCGAAACATCCATAGGGTGTTTAGCGATTTTACCTTACCACGGGAACGATGGTGATTTTTCTCCGGTCTTCTTTCAGAACTGCAGGATTTGGTTCGAGAGAAGCACCCCAAGTGTTGTGCCTCTAGCGGTATCCACACCAATTGGATTGAAGCAACTCTCTTGAATCCTCAGGCTCAGAACTAGGATGGAAGAGATATCAAGCAGAAAGAATGAAGAAGAAAACCAGATCTAGATCCAGATCTAGATCTGGATAAGAGAGGGGCGGCCTCTCTAGCTTGGAGAAGGGGGCGGCTTTTTCAGATTTCTATTGAAGGGGGCGGCTCCTTCTTGTGTGTTGGGGTTAGGGTTTTGGTCTCCTACTCCTTATTAATAGATAAGGAGTCTTGACCTAATGTGATCTAGTTCAACTAGGAAACTTAAAGCCCATTTACTTATGGCCTTTATTTGTTTACTAATGGACTTAGATCCCCTTTTAATTAATTAAACCCATTCAATTAATTCAGCCCATTTAATTAATTAATCCAATTAATTAATTAATTCTTCTCCATTAATTAATTAGACTACTTCTAATTAATATTTTCTCCTTTAAGAATTAACACATTAATTCTCCAGTTTTGATTTAACTCTTTAAATCAAACACTCCTCATATGATTTGTTGCAGTCCAATTGTATTGTGTGTGACCCTCTAGGTTCACCATCAATTGGCCGCGGGCCCACGACTTTCGTGATTTAATTTGCGAGCTTATTAATTGCTCCGATTAATTGAACACCTTCAATTAACCACTCAAGAATTAATCTCCTTATTAATTCATGAGTACCCACACCTCATGGTCGATGTCTAGCCACAAGCCCATGAGGCCCAACTTCAGGTGAATTGATCTCAGTGAACCTCACCTCTTATAAGTACCATGTACATACGGTCCTTCTATCGACTTAATTTCCCGATCGAGACCTAGGGTGTGTGAATTGATCGGCACCTCTAATTATCTCGATAACTATACTTTCTAATTCCGGATAATGATTCCAGTGTGACTGCTAAATTTGGAAACCCCTTTCCAAATCCGTCACCAACTATGGCCATAGGTTTCTTGGAATCTATTATCTAAGAACGTATAGGAAATTCCCTCATCCATTACGATGAGTCGGTAGATTCCATCTTGTTACTAACCACTCGCGTACACAATTATAGGCACCCAACTTAGGCACATTATGGTCAGGCTACGTGACCAGTACCTAAATCTAAGTACATATACCTATGCACCGAATTCGCCCTAGCACCTCAAGTCTAAGGACTAAATCGTACACTATTATAAGTCTTGAGAAACGTCCCATCACCGATATGCGTCATGCGCTTCCACAATGGGTTTCTCTGTTCGGGTCGTTCGATGCGTTCGATCCCCTATCGAACCACCTACTCATATGCACTGACATCAAATGTCTTGTTCATGAAACTCTACAAATTCACTCCATGTGAATCATGCATATTCGTACAAGTCTTGGCGATTCCTTCGATACCCCGTCTCGTTCGGAATCTATGACTTGGAATGTGTTTTAAGATCACGACCTTAGAGACTGTTTCATGATTGCACTCAATACCGAAGTGAATCATCCCATAGTCGAATGTGATCTAAGGATTTCATCCAATCGCTTAAATGTATTCGCGAGAGATGAATTTGGCCATTGTTTGATTTACATACTATAAACTAACGAGCGTATTAATTCATTTATACTAGAGAAAGATTACGATAGTCCTAATACAAGCTAAATATATTGGCTTGCAGGGCACTATCCTATCACTTCTTTGGTCTGCTCTTTACTTGCTCTTTAACAGACGACTTAGGTTTACTAGTCTGATTGGTTTTACTCTTATCAGCAGACTTCTTTGGACTATTCTGCTGTTTGGTTTTACCAGTCTGTTTTTCATTTTCAGGCTTTTTACCCTTTTTAGCCTTAGGAGGACTCTTCTCCTTTTTCTCAATTTCCAGTGAAGTAGATTTAGCAGTCTGAACATACAGGATAACATTACTATTATCAGCAGATATAAACTTCTCAGCTCTGTTCAGTTCTAAATTTTCTTTTACTAAGGGTGCACTCTGTTCAGTAGATTTATCTATTGACACAACAGATGACTTAGGAACAGACAACTTATTAAGTGAAGATATTGTAGCTTCAAGTTCCTTGATTTGTCCCTTTTAAACTTCACATTCTGCTCTCAGAGATTCACATTCATGCGAAAGCTTTTTATACATGGCTGATTCTTCAGGTTTTTCAACACTGCGTTTCAGCTTAGCATTTTTCTTTTTCAGCAGAATCATCTCGTCCTTAAGCTTAGCAAATTCATTAACAACATCGGCTTTATTGTTCATCATTTGCTCAAATGAATCGAATAACTCAAGTTCACTTTCAGAGAGTATTACCTCATTATCAGAATCATCAGATTCCTTTGCCATGAGACAGAGAAGTGCAGGTGTCTCTTCAAAAATAGAGTCATCACTTGACGTGCCTAATTCTGAATTTGATGAGTAGATGGCTGCCATCTTTTCAGCTTCAGCCAACAGCACTTTGCTCTTTTGGTATCTCTTCTCTCTTCTCTCTTTCCTTTGTTTCTTTTCCTCCTCTGTATACTTCTCCGCTTTAGGATATGGGCAGTCCTTGATGAAATGTCCCAATTTCCTGCAATTATAGCACATCATTTTTGATTTATAATCATCCTTAATATCACGAGATTGAGAGGTAGGTTTAGAAGTAGAAGCATTGTTATATTTGTTCTTCATTTTTCTTTTGTAGAACTTTTTGAACCCGTTTAATAACAAAGCAACATCATCAGCAGAGTACTCCTTTTTGTTCAGTACTGTGGTCTCATCAGATGAGTCCACTTCTATAGTTCTTCCGGCTGATCTTCTGGATTTTTCTGCAGCAACCAGGGCAGCAGTGGGACTAGAAGTTGAGGTCTCTTCTAAACCCATTCTTGGCATTTTATACTCGTACGCCTTGAGTACAGAAAACAACTCCGTCAGAGAGATCTTCCCCAGATCCCTTGATTCTTCGATTGCTGTGATCTTCATGTTGAACTTGGGTGGTAGCGCCTTCAGGACTTTGAGAGTAATCTCTTTGTCTGTGAACGTCTTACCCAGCTTTAACACGTTGTTCAGCACTTTAGTGAACCTTGAATCCATCTGGTCAATGGTTTCTCCAGATTTCATCTTGAAGTTTTCAAACTTCTCCAGGGCTATGCTCAGATTGTGTTCTTTGATGGCATCATTGCCTTCACTCATATCACGGACTTTGTCTCACATCTCTTTTGATGTTTTACAGTGTTTGACCTTGTCAAACCTTTCATTGTCCAGGGCTTTAGTCATGATGAAGATTCCAACTTTGTCTAGATTTTTCAGCTTGATTTCTTCAGCTGTCATCTCGTCTTCATCTTTGTCAACGACCGTATCTTGGCCATCAACCTTGATTGTTTTGGTGACTCTTATCGGACCTTTTGTTATGCACCTGTACATATTATCATTGTAAGCAGCAAGGAAAATTTCCATGCGTATTTTCCCGTCCTCAAAGCTCATACCGCCTATGTGGGGAACAAGGCTAATACAATCCATTTTCAAAAAGTTTTAGTTTTTCAAAAATATGCTCTTTTGAAAACTTTTGAAAACCTTTGAAAAACACTCTAGGATCAAGCTCGTCGATCAGGCAAATGATTCAGATGAACCACCTGCTCTGATACCACTTGTTGGTCCCAAGTGGTCAGATGAGGTCTAGAGGGGGGGGGGGGGGGGGGGGTGAATAGACCTCTTCAAAATTTATCTTTTAAAAACTTCTAACTTTTCTGTCAGCAGACTAAGCTGATCAGTAATCGTAAGTTGACTATGCTGATCTCGCACGAAGCTTTGAACAGCAGAGTTGACCACTCTTCTGATTTCACTCAGCTGATTTTATCAAAATCAGAGTTTTAAAATAACTAACTTGCAGCGGATTTGTCAAGTGTTTTTCACAAGTAGTTTTCTTTAACTCTGAAATAGTTTTATCCCCAGTTTGAACAAACTCCTTTTAAAACTTTTCCAACAGTTAACCTTTAAGTGTTTTAAGTATGCTGTTTCAGATATGCAGAAAATTATGCAAGTAAAAACACAAAGGATTTTTATAGTGGTTATATGGATAGAAATCCTTTAGTCCACTCTTCCAAGTCACTCAGATCTTGGGTTATACTAAATCACACAGATTACAGTATACAATGCTTGCGCCTATCAACAAATGAAATGGCCACAAGTGCGTAATAGGAAATCACAAAGAAACTCCTATCCTCTGAAGTAATATCACTCACTTAGATGGATATCTACTTCTCACAACACAGTTCTAACAAAATCACTCAGATTTATAAGTATTCTCTGTTTTCTCTCTATTCTGCTTCGTCAACAAATGACTCGGCTGATGAGTGTTTTGTTCTTGAGTTTGAGACTTAGAAGAATTCTGCTTCAAATTTTTGCTCTCAAAGTGTGTTGTATCTTCTTCTTCAACTCACGAACTGAACTATTTATACTTGAGATTTGAAAATCTGCCCGTTGAGAGATCGACAGGTGTCCAAATCATCGAGTACTGGTCCTTCTGCATAAACGGCTACCTGCGACTGAGCACTGTACACTCTGCTGTACTTTCTGTCAGATCGCATTTAATGCACTAAGCTGATACGAGGTTTCTCTTCAATCATTTGTCATAAATACCCTTCCTCTTCAGCATTTATTACTCCAAGTGCATTTATTACCGTTGCACTTAGCTTCTGATCTACTTCCACTCTGCTGATCGAAATCACTCGATTGATGTATACTCGGCTGATCCCAAACTTGAACTAATCTTATTTGAGTCGACTGATAGTCCACCAGTCTGATTCCTTTCTTCATCAACAGATCAGTAGTCTTCTGGACCATATTTGACTAGTCTGAAATACTTCTTCCTTGGTCAAATATCTTCTAAGGTTTGTACTAAGCTTCCACTTAGCTGATGACTTTGGAAATCATCAAAACCTCCCTTCACTTCAAAGTCTTCATCTTCATCCAACAGGTACAATCCTGCCCAAGGAGCTTGATAAACTGAAGAACTATTCTTCTTTGCGTCTTGTTCAGTCCATTTTTAAGCGTTTGGAGATGGTAAGTGGACTTTTATTATTGTTGTAACAGGGATCTTTTCATGTTCTAGATTTTTGAAGTTCCTCATTCTTATTTTTCCATAACAGGCTAAGCATGAAGCTCTCCAGCTTGGGATACAAAATGATGAATCTTATTTTGCTCGAGAAGAATCCCTTGAACGAGTAAACACAATTGCTGCTGCTCATCGATTGCTGATGACTGAGGTTGAGCATCTCCGAGCTACTACTGAAAGGCTTTCTAAAGAGAAGGAAGAACTTGCTCGAGTAAATAGCAGCTTGGAGTCCGATAAGGAGCAGCTTACTAAGGAGAAAGAAGATCTGCTCCGACTGAAAGATCAGGAGTTTGGAAGGGGATTTTCTCTCGGATATAAACAACGTACGAAAGAAATGATGACCTATCTTGCTCATCAGACAAGTCCCGACCATGCTTTTGAGCAATAGACAAGGGTCTTCATTTTTTTTTTTTTTAATGTAATATAACAGACTCCTTTTAGTCGCGAAATAGAGCAGTTCGTTGTTTCCGTCGCTTATATGTAGAATAATGCATTGTTCCGATCTAAATGTCAAAATATATGTTTATCTATCTTCTTGGGAGAGGAAAAGGCACCTTGGTAGTTGTGCCGTAACTGTAGGACGTTTCGCATGCTTGTCCACTAACTGATAACTTTCTCTTACTATAAATAATCCTTTTGAAGCATAGGAAACATAATAGAGGGAAATAATATGCCTTCAATGAATATTCCATTCTGGTATTTATGGCATGTCGACTACGGTGGAGATATCAACCCAATTTTTTCATGAGAGGCGAGAGCTGGTTAGTTCATGATGGTATCCCCTGTGTCAGGTATGCTCTCCGACCAAGGAGGATACTTTGTATGAGTTGGATGAGATATCCTTCGACTCAGGCGGATACTTTGTAATCTTCCTTCGGGACATCCTCCGATCGAGGAGGATACTTCGTTAAGGTCTGGTGAAGTATATTTGCCAATCTTCACCAATGCAGTGACAAGAGTTCAAAAAGAAGGAGGACGTCGGATTGGGGGAGCAGATCATTTCGAGGATAAGCATAGTAAGCTAGTGTTTGTAACAACCGTATTTAGGTTTCAAGAATGAATGTACTTGTATGTTTTGATCGATTGTATTCGTCAAATGTAATGATCCTCAAAAATCTCAATAAAATCAGTTACTTGGACATGTTCAGTTGTGGTTTTGCACGTTTGATTTGATAGCAATAATCGAACGTATATTCAATGTATTGAATGAACTTGTTAATGTATTTAATCTGGACAGTTGATAGGTTCTCAATGCAACACCATTGGATCCTTTATCTTCTGCCTATAAAAAGGGTCATTCCATGCTTCTCCATTTCTCAGAAATGAAATTGTTCAAGAAGAACTTTTATTATTATAAGCCTTGTCGACCACCAAAATGTGTTATCTTTATCGAATGAGGAATTCTTGACTTGGTATGGGAGGAATTGGAAAAATGAGATCTCCGTCTTATATGGTGATGGTCAGGCGAATCTCATAACTGTGGATTGGTCGACCATAAATTATGCCGTATGATAGAGGTCGAGGTCAGAAGAAAGCAGGATTCTTGGTTTATCGAAATCAACTTGTTTCTAACATGTCGACGATGCCATGCATGAGATCCTTCTGATCCCTATTTTATTTCGTAAATAAGAAGCATCAGCTTTTCCGAGGTGGTCGAGTTGAGAAAGCACGTATTCTTCCCTTGATGATCGACAGACGTCGACTTTAAGAAGAATGCTTGAACATTAGTTTCTCGTCACTGCTCTCAAAGTAGAAGAAAAGATGATCGTTCCGAGGAAGCTTCGAAGTGTTTGAAGATAAATTCCTTCTTTGTAGGTATAGCCGTTAGAGTATCGATCGATGTTTTCTGTGCAGATAGGAATATTTGATATGTAATATTAGTTTTGTGAAGATAGCTTTTGTATCGTCCTCATCGATCTAATTCAATAGGACATTTAATTCAAGTCCTATATTCAAGGGTTGTAGTTATGACTATGTAACGTAATTCCCAATATCACGTCTCTGCCGTTGATTTGATGTGAGTTTCACCGTTGGATTTTTACCCTCTTTTCTATAAAAGGAATCCTTTACCTTTCATTCATTTACCCTTAAAAGTTAAATTTTTGAAACAATGTACTCATTCTATTCTCAAAATGGTGGTCGTCCGCCCAACTCGAGAATCCAACAAATCATCTATTATGTCGACTTGGTATGGGCGGAATCGGAAAATGGAGATTTCTGAAAAACCATGAAATCTCCGAACCCTAATAAGGGGAATGGATCGGAGTGCTAACCATGAACCGACCAACCTACGTAAGTAGGTAAAGGTCGGTGTTGTGGGGTTCCGATCTATCAGTTACGTAGCCTGTGGAGAGCTGGTCAGTTCATTAAAACGAGAAGGTATGATCCAAGAATGCTGACCACCATCGACCGTCGTAACATTATGATCTCTCAAAGCTCTCTCTGATTCCAAAGCTTTGTGGTTGTAATCCCGAAACTTAAAAGCGGTTGTCTTCGTCGACCGGTTTTAGCTGGTAGCAAGGATGCTGAGAAAATCATGGAGATAGACGGAAATTAAGAAAACCTTCGTTAGCTTCTTTCTTTATCATGTAATAGAGTTTGCTGTCAATTAGTTAGGAAAATTTGTGTAGCTTTACTATGTATGTCTTTATCTGTAATAAAAAATTTCATTTATATCAGCTGACAAATTATTCGTAGGTTGTATATTAATTGTATGACGAGTTATTACCGACCCAATCGGTTTTGCTCTTTTATTTTATTTCATTTAGCAACTGTTTTGCCTATGTTGATCGTTCGTTTGGATATTGATGAGTTTACACCGATCCAATCGGTTTTACTCAAAGACTTATTGTACTTAGGTTTTTTACCAATTCTGGTTTTAACCTTTGTAGATCATTCGTTAGGAGATCGATGAGTTTATATCGACCCAATCGGTTTTACTCAAAGATTTATCGTACTTAGGTTTTTTACCAATTTTGGTTTTAACCTTTGTTGATCATTTGTTAGGAGATCGATGAGTTTATACCGATCTAATCGATTTTACTCAAATATTTATCGTACTTAGGTTTTTTACCAATTTTGGTTTTAACCTTTGTTAACCATTTCATTAGGAGATCGATGAGTTTATACCGATCCAATCGGTTTTACTCAAAGATTTATCGTACTTAGGTTTTTTACCAATTTTGGTTTTAACCTTTGTTGATCATTTGTTAGGAGATCGATGAGTTTATACCGATCTAATCGGTTTTACTCAAAGATTTATCGTACTTAGGTTTTTTACGAATTTTGGTTTTAACCTTTGTTAACCATTTCGTTAGGAGATCGATGAGTTTATACCGATCCAATCGGTTTTACTCAAAGATTTATCGTACTTAGGTTTTTTACCAATTTTGGTTTTAACCTTTGTTGATCATTTCATTAGGAGATCGATGAGTTTATACTGACCCAATCGGTTTTACTCAAAGATTTATATTTTACTTAGGTTTTATACCAATCTTTGGTTTTTAACCTTTGTAGAGTGAATTTTAGACAATGGTCTTTTGATTGTGACATAAGATGAAAATAAGCAAAAGCTTTTATTGCAATTGTAGATGAATCTGATGTCCAAAAATAAAATAACAAAACAAACTGAAGGATAAAAAACGAGCTAACATATTGTAAAATCTGATCTAATCTTGAAGACCTCCTATTTTGAGATTAACGGCCATAATATCTTCTGAGGTTTACCGCATTCCATGTTCGAGGAAGTTGAGTTCCATCCATATGGGCTATTTTATATGATCCCTTCTTGCCGACTGCGGTGACTATGTACGGACCTTCCCAATTTTGCTGTAATTTACCCACATGCTTTGATACTTCAACCTTTTTAAGTACTAAATCACCTTCCTTGAACGATCTTATCCTCACTCTTTGATTGTAGGCCTTTTCCATGTTGGACTTAGCTGCTTCCAGGCGAAGACTGGCTTTCTCCCTCATGGTTTCACTTAAATCGATATCGTCCTTTCTTAGTTGATCGTTTGATTCTTCATCGAACAACTCGATTCTTGGGCTGGGGACTAGTGCTTCAACTGGGATAACCGTTTCCGAGCCATAGACTAGGCTAAATGGTGTTTCACCGGTAGAGGTTTTTACCGTAGTTCTGTTAGCCCATAAGACACCGGGAAGTTCATCTAGCCATCTTCCTTTGGCATCATCCAGTCTTTTCTCGAGGGATTTAATAATTTCTCGATTTGCTACTTCAGTTTGCCCATTCGCTCGAGGATGTCCGACTGATGTAAAGTTTTGCTGTATCCCGTATTTCGAGCACTATTCTTGGACTTGTTTTCCAGCCAACTGGGTCCCGTTGTCGGAAATTAAGATCCTCGGGATTCCAAAACGGCAGACTCTGTTTTTCCAAAGAAAATTTATGACCTGGAACTGAGTTATTCGGGCTAGTGCTATACATTCAATCCATTTGCTGAAATATTCAACGGCGACCAACACGTAACTCTTTTTCGATCTGGCAACTGGGAATGGTCCGACAATATCAATTCCCCGTTGATCAAAAGGCCAACAGATCGGAATTGGGTGCATCGTCTCAGCTGGTTGATGTATTATATTTGAATGTACGTGGCTGTAATGACAATGTTTTACATAATCCTGTGCATCTGCGTACATCGTCGTCCAATAGTATCCTATTCTCAAACATTTGAGTGTAAGTACTCGAGCCCCGCTGTGATTCCCTGCTTCTCCTTCATGGATATTATTAAGGATGCTTTGGATTTGGTGCTCGGGTATACACTTTAGCAGAATTCCTGAGACGGATCGTCTGTAGAGTTTTCCTTTCACAATGGCATATTTTGGTGCTCGATATCTGATTCTCCTGGCCTCATTTTTATTGCTAGGTAGCGTCCCCTCTTCCAAATAAGTGATCAGTGGGGTTATCCAACTATCTGCAGCCAAGTCGATGTCCATTATTTTAATAGCAGGAATAGTGTCGAGATCGATCGATGGTGTTTTAGTGATTAACCAAGTAATCACCCTTTTAGATTTGACGTCGCTCGTTCCCATAAACTTAGACAGTTGATCGGCCCATTTATTTTCATCTCGGGGAATATTCTGAATTTCAAATTTGTCAAAACTCTCAGTCAGCTCTTTCACTTTGGCCATTTATTTTATCATATTGTATTCTTTGGCCTCGTACATTCCATTTATCTGTCTCTGGATCAGCTCGGAATCCGTTAAGACGTTTAAATTCTTTATGTTGGCTGGAATCGCCATTTCCAATCCAGCGATCAGAGCTTCATATTCCGCTTCATTGTTGGTTACCATGAAGTCTAGGGTGATGGCATAATTCATATCTTCGCCATTCGGTCCTTGGAAACTGATTCCACCCCCCCCCCCCCCCCCCCATCTCTGCTTGATGCACCGTCGACATGCATAAGCCATGTTAGATTATTAACGATCAAAACATTATTATCACTAGTAGATGTATCTTCCAGGCTCGTCGGGATTTCTAGGAGGAAGTCGGCAAGCACTTGAGCTTTGATTGCCGTTCGAGGTTGATATTCGATCTCGTACTGTCCTAATTCTACAGCCCATTTGATCAATCTTCCTGAGGTTTCAGGTTTTGATAAAACTTGCCTCAGAGGTTGATTGGTAAGAACGATGATTTTATACGTTTGAAAATAGGGTCGTAATCTTCGCGCTGATGTTACCAATGCCAAGGCAAACTTTTCAATCACCAGATAATTCTTTTCAGCTCCTTGCAGTAATTTACTTAAATAATAAATTGGCTTGTGCTCTGACCCCTCAATCTTGACCAGAACATAACTTATTGCTGCTTCGGAAATAGCAATGTATATGTAAAGAGGCTGCCCTTCACTTGGTTTTGCGAGTAGTGGAGGTGAGGTCAAGTATACTTTCAGTCGATCGAATGCGTGGTCGCAAGCCTCAGTCCATTCAAACGTCTTGGCTTTTCGCAAGGTCTGAAAGAATGGAAGGCTCTTATCTGCCGACCTTGATATGAATCGGTTGAGGGCCACGATTTTTCCTACTAAGCTCTATACTTGAGTGATATTTCTTGGGGGTTTCATTTCTGTGATAGCACGTATCTTCTCTGGGTTTGCTTCGATGCCTCTTTCGTGAACTAAGTAACCTAGGAACTTTCCGAATCTGACCCCGAAGGTGCATTTCAAAGGGTTAAGCTTTGTTGGTTAATATTGGAGAAGGTTTTGAAGATGACAAAAAGGGTAATCTGGAAGTCATCAACTAAGAACTGAACAGCTTAGTGAAACCTATCTCATGGTCTGGAAGCTAAGTGACCGAATCAGCGAAGTGGGATATCAGATGGGTATTATCAGCCGAGTCAAGATAGATGTGTTCATTCTTGAATCTACCGAGAAGCCATCAGCCGAGTGATCAGCAAAGTGATCATCAGCAGAGTATTTCCACCAGCAGAGTGAAGACGGTCAAGTAAGCTTATCAACGCAACGAGCTAAGAGCTGAGTGCATTAAATGCGACTGACATAAAGTAGACATCCGTACAGCAGAGTGTACAGTGCAACAGTTGCAGGGAGCCGTTCCGCGTGTCAGGACCAGTACTCGAGGACTGTAGCTTTTTGTCAACCTTCAACGGGCAGAAAATTCAAATCCGAGGAGTATAAATAGAAGACAAACTGAAGATCTTAAGAGAGCTTGCACAACTCAAGATCATATCATAAGAGCAAGATCCATCAGTTGACTCATCTGATCACAAGCCGAAGTCATTTATTGACAAAGCTTTTCGTTGAAGAACAGAGAACTTAGTTGTCTGTCTGAGTGACTATCAACTGTAAAAGAGAGGAGTGTATATTCATCTTTGTGAGTGATATAGCTTCCTAGTATAGGATTTCTGAGTGATCTTCTGTACTGAACATAGCGTGAGGAGTGTAGATCCGTCTAAGTGAGTGATCTAGCTTCGGAGTGTAGGATTTCCGTGTGATTTCTTACAGCGCACTTGTGGCTGTTCATTTGTTGATCAGCGCAAGCATTGTATACTTGATTACTTTGTGTTTTCTAGTATAACCCAAGATCTTCATGACTTGGAAGAGTGGACTAAAGGATTTTTATCCATATAACCACTATAAAAATCCTGTGTGTTTGATTTACTGTTTGCTATACTTTGCATATTTATCAAAGAACTCAAACATACGATTTAACCAAAAGATTTTAAAAGGAGTTATAAAAACTGGGGATAAAATCTTTTGAGTGAGAAAACTTAAAGAGGAACAGCTTGGTTGAAAAACACTTTGAATATCCGCTGCCAACTAGTTTCTAAAAACTCTGATTTAACATCTGAAATCAGCTGAGTGAAAATCAGATGAGTGGTCAACTCTGCTGATAAAGCTTTGTGCGCATCGGCTTAGTAGTCTTACAAATCTCGATCAGCTTAGTCTGCTGATTTGAAAAGTTAGAGGAAAAGTTTTAAAGTTTTCAGAGGTCTATTCCCTCCCCCCCCCCCCCCCCCCCCCCCTCCCTCGAGACCTCATTGACCACTTTTGGGACCAACAAGTGGTATCAGAGCAGGTTGCTCTGGTAATTTACCTGATACCATCAAGTAGCATCAGGGTAGGTGGTTTATCTTGAATCAGCTGCCTGATCAACGAGCTTGATCAAAAGTGTGTTTTTCAAATTTTTCAAAAAGAGAGCATATTTTGAAAATCAAAACTTTTTGAAAAATGGATGCCATAAACCTTGTTCCTCACATTGGTCTTATGAGCTTTGAAAACTGGAAAATCAGAATGGAAATCTTTCTTGCTGCTTATAATGATGACATGTTTACATGTATTACAAAAGGACCATTCAGATTCCAGAAGACTGTGAAGGTTGCTGGCCAACCAGATAAGATAGCTGACAAAGAGCTGGATGAGCTGACACCTAAAGAAAACAAATTAGTAAACCATGATAAAAAGGCGAAGTTCATCATGTTCAGAGCTGTAGACGAAGACAATTTCCAGAAGATCAAGCATCTCAAAACTGCCAAAGAGATGTGGGATAAAGTCTGCGAGCTAAGCGAAGGAAACAACGCTATCAAAGAACACAAGCTCAGTGTGGCTCTTGAGGAGTTTGAAAATTTCAAAATGAAGTCCGGTGAAACGATTGATCAGATGGATACCAGATTTACCAAAGCCCTGAATGAAGTTCTAAGGTTTGGTAAAGAATTTTCGAACAAGGAGATCACCGCAAAGGTTCTCAAGGCCTTTCCACCCAAATTCAACATGAAGGTGACAACCATGGAAGAATCAAGGGATTTAGAGAAGATTTCTCTTTCCGAACTGTTCTCATCTCTCAAAGCGTATGAGTATCATATGCCAAGACTGGGATTAGAAGTGTCAACCAGTTCAGACCCTACTGCTGCTCTAATGGCGTCAGACAAGTCAAGAAAATCAGCAGACAAGTCAATACAGAAGACTGTGCTGAGTTCAGAAAAGGGATACACTGCTGACGACGTTACCCTGCTGCTGAATGATTTCAAGAAGTTCTACAAGAAGAAAATGAAATTAAAATATAAAAATGCTACTTCATCTTCTTCTGATCATTTTCAGGAAAACAGGGATTCATGCAAAGCAAAACTTAGAGACTACCATGAAGAGGAGTATGGGCTCTTGATCAAAGACCATCCAACCTCATCATTAGAGAAGATTGCTGAAAAGGAAAAGCGTGCTAAAAAGGAGCGTAAGCTTAGTAAGAGCAAATCAAAGTTAGCTGATGCAGCAAAGCTAATAAACTCCCGCACATCTCATTCAGACCGCAAGTCGTCTGATAAAGAATTTGAAGAAGTACCTGAAACCTTATGCTTAACTGCCATAGGATCTGATGATTCTGGAAATTGAGGTTACTTCTACCTATAAATGAAATGCACTATTTGAATCGATTGAATAAATGCTGAATTTCAAATTCAAATATTATTTGTGCACTTGCCAAGCTTAATGAAGAGATGACTCTGCTGAAAAGAGAAAATCAGATCACTGAAACTTCAGGTTGAAAAACCTCAAGAATCAGCTGACTACCAAAAAGCTTGAGCATGAGAATGAAACTATAAAAGCTGAGTATGCAATTTGTTTTGAAAATATAAATAAACCTGAAAGAAGTAATTGCATCACTCTCTAAAGAGAAAATCAGAGGCTTAAGAGAACAAGTCTACTGATGCTCAATAGGTTAGAAAACCTAGTAAGCTACCTAAGACAAATCAGACTACTAAAACTCATCAGCGAGTAAGCTGAAATAGGCTGCTGATAGGAGTAAAATTAAAGTGGTATCAAGTCTGTTGAATCTAAGGAGAGTTATTAAATAACTCAGGTAAGAAATTGAGGTTAAAATGAATTATTTGGCAAGAATTTGAATCACATTATGATAATTGTTATTTCAACATGCTTTATGCCTATTCATATTATCATGCTGATCATGTTCACTGTACTGATTGCCATCCTCATTGCAATATGCATGCTTATCACATATTTCATGCATCTTACCTTGCTTATGAGCTATGTTTTAATCATGACCAACAAATGTTGAAAAACAATAAGTGGTATTATCATGATAAAACATAAGTCACTGGATCATCACATGTTAAAGGTTACACTAACCATGCTGGACCCAATAAACAAGGGGTACCAAAAACAGTCATCTGTTTTGCAGGTGAAACACATGTGAGATGATAAAGATGAGTTGACTGCCTCGCAAATTTCGCCAAGTCCAACAAGTGGTATCACCAACTATTCAAGTCGTATCAGTCAACCATGTGACAACAGAAATTGGTTTGTTGATTTTGGATTCATAAGTTGAGGGGGAACTTATCAGAAGACTAACCCAGAACAGCTTACTGGAATTCAACGGCTGAGTGTCTTTGAAGAGAAACTCTCATCAGACTACTTGACCACGAATTCTTGAACTTAGGGGGAACGTGTACGACTAGCGGTACTCCTAAATAAAAGATGAAGTTGTCAATAAGTCAAAATGAAGCTATCAGAAGACTGCTTCTTATCAGCTGACTGGAACTCAACAACCAAGTGTTTTTCAAGAATGTACTACACCAAGTGGTATCAGCAAGTGCTATCACATCAACAAGTTATATCAGCTGACTAATCTGATTTGTATCCATACAAGTAGTATCAGACTACAAGTGGAATCAGACGACAAGTGGTATCAAGTGGTAAAAAATTCTTGAAGTTAGGGGGAATTTTCTAGCTGGAGTGATAAACATCAACGAAGACTACCTCAATCAGCTAAGTACTTACCTACCTGTCCTCATCATACTGGTTTGCAATCTTATTGAAAAGAAGTTATCACAAATCCTAGAAAGGAGGAAGGATAAAATGGAGAAGAAAAGATGCAACTAAAGTTTTGGTGTTGATGACAAAAAGGGGGAAGATGGATGCAACTAAGAACCCTTTAAGCAGAAGATCAGAAAGGGAAAAAGAACCATCACATGCAAGTGGTAATTTTTAAAAGTTGTATCGAACCAAAAGAATTTCCATCTCAAGGCATGAAGACTAAATCTGAAGACTTAAGATTGGTTCTTAGTTGAAGGTTTTGTCATCATAAAAAAGGGGGAAATTGTTGGTTAATATTGGAGAAGGTTTTGAAGATGACAAAAAGGGTAATCTGGAAGTGATCAACTAAGAACTGAACAGCTTAGTGAAACCTATCTCATGGTCTGGAAGCTAAGTGACCGAATCAGCCGAGTGGGATATCAGATGGGTATTATCAGCCGAGTCAAGATAGATGTGTTCATTCTTGAATCAGCCGAGAAGCAATCAGCCGAGTGATCAGCAAAGTGATCATCAGCAAAGTACTTCCACCAGCAGAGTGAAGACGGTCAGGAAGCTTATCAACGGGAACCAGCTGTGAGCTGAGTGCATTAAATGCGACTGACATAAAGTAGACATTCGTACAGCAGAGTGTACAGTGCAACAGTTGCAGGGAGCCGTTCCGCGTGTCAGGACCAGTACTCGAGGATTGTAGCTTTCTGTCGACCTTCAACGGGCAGAAAATTCAAAACTGAGGAGTATAAATAGAAGACATAACTGAAGATCTAAAGAGAGCTTGCACAACTCAAGATCATATCATAAGAGCAAGATCCATCAGTTGAGTTATATGATCACAAGCCGAAGTCATTTGTTGACAAAGCTTTTCGTTGAAGAACAGAGAACTTAGTTGTCTGTCTGAGTGACTATCAACTGCAAAAGAGAGGAGTGTATATTCATCTTTGTGAGTGATATAGCTTCCTAGTATAGGATTTCTGAGTGATCTTCTGTACTGAACAAAGCGTGAGGAGTGTAGATCCGTCTAAGTGAGTGATCTAGCTTTGGAGTGTAGGATTTCTGTGTGATTTCTTACAGCGCACTTGTGGCTGTTCATTTGTTGATCAGCGCAAGCATTGTATACTTGATTACTTTGTGTTTTCTAGTATAACCCAAGATCTTCATGACTTGGAAGAGTGGACTAAAGGATTTTTATCCATATAACCACTATAAAAATCCTGTGTGTTTGATTTACTGTTTGCTATACTTTGCATATTTATCAAAGAACTCAAACATACGATTTAACCAAAAGATTTTAAAAGGAGTTATAAAAACTGGGGATAAAATCTTTTGAGTGAGAAAACTCAAAGAGGAACAGCTTGGTTGAAAAACACTTTGAATATCCGCTGCCAACTAGTTTCTAAAAACTCTTATTTAACATCTGAAATCAGCTGAGTGAAAATCAGATGAGTGGTCAACTCTGCTGATAAAGCTTTGTGCGCATCAGCTTAGTAGTCTTACAAATCTCGATCAGCTTAGTCTGCTGATTTGAAAAGTTAGAGAAAAAGTTTTAAAGTTTTCAGAGGTCTATTCCCCCCCCCCCCCCCCCCCCCCTCTAGACCTCATTGACCACTTTTGGGACCAACAAGCTTCATTCCGTACTTCCTTAGAATTCTGAAGCAACGATCAAGGTGTTTGATGTGGTCTTCTTCACTCATGCTTTTTACCAACATATCATCGACATATACCTCCATTATTTCTCCGATCAGTTCTTTGAACATCAAGTTCACTAATCGTTGATAAGTTGCTCCGGCATTTCTCAGTCCGAACGGCATTACTACAAAATAATATACTCCCTGTTCGGTAACAAAAGCAGTCTTTTCTTGGTCTTTTTCGTCCATGAAAATTTGGTAGAAACCTTGGAATGCGTCCATCATACTGAAAATTGCGAAACCAGCTGTTGTGTCGACCAATAGATCGATCCTTGGTAGGGGATAAGGATCTCTTGGGCACAATTTATTCAAGTCCGTGAAATCATTACACATTCTCCACTTGTTATCCTTCTTATCACCCTTTGAGACAAGTACGACATTGCATAGCCATTCAGTAAAGTGTATTTCTTTTATTTGTTTAGACATTAAAAGCCTCTCGACCTCTGCTTTTATTATTTTGTCTTTTACAGGGCCATGATTCCTCTTCTTTTGCCTGACCGGCATTGCGTTCGGATCAATTTTCAATGAGTGGGTTATTATTCTCGGATCAATCCCCACTATGTCCTCCGAGCTCCAAGCAAACACGTCTATATTTTCTTAAGAAGTTGATCAACATGATTTCTCCCTGTGGAGACAGTTCCATTCCTACCCTAGTGATTTTGGTCTGTTCATTCTCGATAAGTTTGATCTCTTTATGCTCAGGTGCGCGTAAAGTCAGATCTATAGGTTCTTTTCCCTTTTTATCGATCCTTTCCGTACTAGGCAATTCAAGCTCTTGAGATTTCTCCATTGAAGATCCTACCGATTTCCTTTTTGACGGCGTTAACGGATCGACGTTCCTTTTCAAAGATAGTGACGTATTATAACAATCCCATGCCATACAGTGATCGTTAACTATTTCGCCGACCCCAGAGACCGTAGGGAACTTTATCTTCTGATGATAGGTTGAAACAACTGCTCGGAATCGGTTTAAAGCCGGTCTTCCTAAGATGGCGTTATAGGCGAATGGTGTTTCTACCACTAAGAACTTTATCATTTTTACCACTCGATGAGGTTTGTTCCCAAGAGTTACACTTAAATTGATAGGTCCTGCTGGAACTATTTCTGATCCCCCGAACCCTACAAGTGGCGTGGCTACCATTTGAAGAGTTATTTTTCCCAAATTCATTTGATTTAAAGCTTCGATGGCTATGATGTTAGCGGAGCTCCCGTTGTCGATCAAGATTCTTTTAACATTAAACTCAGAGATTCTTAATGAGACTACCATTGGGAAGTCGGGGAGATCTTCGTTAACGTCCCAGTTGAGGTTTTTTGGGACTTCACTTTCATCAAAGCTGATCGTATGTTTGTCAGAGCCTTTATTCTCGAGCGCCCATACTTCCTTAGGAATGACCAGTCCTTTTTCCAGGGATTGAGCTGTCTTCCGTCTTGCGTTTCGACTGTCTCCCTCAGCAGGGCCACCGGAGATTACGTGTATCGTACCATTGACTCGATCATTATCGATGTCATCTCTCCTGAGCGCGCGATTGCTGGGCGATCTTTCGTGAGGGCTTCTATTTTCTTCCCTCCTTCTAGGACTCCAAGTCCTTTGTCTTCTTCGATCCATTCTGTCTACGAACTCGTTTAACTTGCCTTATTGAATTAATTTCTCAATCTCCTGTTTTAGGTGATAGCAATCCTCGGTTTTATGACCATGAGCTCGATGGTATCTACAATATAGATCATAGTTCCTTGGCCCAGGTTTGGCTTGCGTAATTCTTTTTGCTGGGGGAATCAAGTTATTTCTCTCTAATATTACAAGAATATCCTCTCTGGGGGTATTTAATTTGGTATACTCGACATAGCTTATTCGATCCCTTACGTTCCTTTCTGAAGATCGAGGCCTGAGGTAGACATTAGGTCTTTTCTCAGGGTTACCCCCGCTAAACTCCAGTCTTTTGAAAACATTTTCCCTCCTAGGATACCGATCGTAATCCATGACTTTTTGCATCTGCGGTCTTTCAGGCCTCCTAGATCCCGAAGTGGATGCTTTACTCTTATTCTTATCTCTGAATGAGTTCATCTCTTCTTGAGTCATATACTTTGAGGCTAGCGTCATGATTTTTGCAAAGGTTCGTGGCTGTTTCCGACTCAAGGCATTGCCAAATTGCCTATTTTTCGTTAGGTCGAACAAAATCGATATGATATAATCGATATTCGGTGAGTCGATCTTCAACAGTTCAACATTGAACCTTGCCAGCCAAGTCCTCAAGGATTCTCCTTCTTGTTGGATAATAGTTCCTAGGTAACTCATGGGGAGCTTTTGCCGTTTCTGGCTAGCGAACTGCTGCTCTAGTTTGTTACATAGTTCTCTAAAACTGAAAATTGAATTAGGTGGTTGTTCCGAACCAGTCCAGTGCTAATCCCTCGTAGGTTGTGATCATTAGCTTCGCCGTGTACTCTGCTGAATGAGCGTATAAGTTCGTGATATTCGTGAAACTGAATATGTAATCAGTTGGATCACCAGTTCCGTCATATCTGGGAAGTCGGGCCGGTAAGGGCCCAGAGGCCTGTGCCTCTCTTATTTCTTTGCAGAATGGAGAACAGGCTGCTATACTATCCTGGACTTCTCGGGAACGTGGCCAAGGTTGTCTCATGGTTAATAACCTTTGCTCCAATCGTTCCTCGACCATCCTCTCTATATCTCTTTCAGATACTCTTCTAGTTGCTTGTCGATTGACAACTGGGGGCTCCTCCTCGTCATCGATCGGGATAACAGTCTGTTCCTTGGACAAGCGAGGTTCGGGACTTGCATTAGCTCTTGCCTGATCAGTTCTTCGACCAAGGTGCCTTCCAGCTACATTTGGTGGGGAGACTTGAGATCGTTGGTCCGCATCTGGACTCTCTGCTTGAGTTGATAGACGATCGTTATTTCCCCGAGGTTCCCTGTCATTATTAACCGCCTTCGAGGGACGAACTGCAGCCCTTGTTGGTTCCGCGACTGCCTGAGTTGGTAGAATTTGAGGAAAAATTGAACTTAAAAGCTGAGCAATTTGTAGTATTTTTTCCTGGTCAGCCGGTAGTGGGGGAGCAGGGACGGATCGAGTGGGTGAGTTAGGAGCCTGACTCGCGCTAGGAGTTTGTTGTCCTCCCGCATTTTGATTGATGTTAGCATTTGCTGCAACATGTTCCTCTACAGGATCTAAACTTTGGTGATTTGCCGGAGGCTGCATATCATTAGCGCTGACCCTTTGGGAATTCTCAGGCAGGCTATCTATAGCACGAGAAGGTCGAGAACTCGTGCTTCTTCCTGCGTTACGTGTGTTTTTTCTTGGATTGACCATATTTCGATCGAGTAATTAACCTGCCCCTCGGTGGGCGCCAACTGATTTGGCCTAATTTCGTCTTAGGTTTAATCTCAGTTAATTATTAAAAGAACAACTTTATACTGAGGGTTTGGTTAAAGTACACAGAATGGTGCAATTCAAGAATAGTATCAAATATTACTGTAATCACTTAAATAAGTATATGAGAGGAGAACAATTGTATTATTGATAGGTTAAATTCTGGATCCTTAATACATGGTAAGATTCACTATTTATAATATTCATCATGTCCTAACGGAGCTAGGAGTCCTATTAAGCCTAGGAATCTTGCATGGCCTGGGTGTACCGCACGGCCCAATAAGTCTTCTGGATCGGGCATTAAGTCGATCAGATACATGTAGGCAGGTCGAGCCGATCTCGATCAAAGGTCGGATCACGGGTCGGATCGATCTTGATTCTCCTCGGAAAACCCTGCTCGGTTATATGTGTAAAAATAGCCCTCATCAAAACTAATAAGGTATTTTGAGGGTGCAAAGTAGAATATTAATATTTTAGTGCAAAGTGTTGAATTGACCTAATTTCGAGGTGCAAATTGGAATTAAACCCGTTGAAATTTCCTGCTTACCTCGATCACATCTCGAAGAAATTTCTAGACCTTGTGATTATGAATACACAACATTACTCATTATAATGATGTCATCCTCCCACAATGTATGATGACATTTTTATATTAGACCTTGTCTATTTGATATTTTATTGACCATATGGCGATAATTCATCATTGTAAGATCACCACATATCAATAATGTAACGTATTCTCCACCACAAGGTCTAAAATATGTCTCATAAACTTGAACTCAATCAAGAATTTTCCCGATGAATGACATATTCATGCTTACCGATCTAGGAATTTTACAGTGCACTTAGTTACACCATCGACCTTTAGACATTAAGACTCAAGGCCAGCTTATAAAGAACCAAAACAAAGAGTAATTTTGCAATAAAAAAAAAAGGATTTGTACATTTTTATCTTCAATAGTTGGTGCGACCCCATGACCTCCGACTAAATAAATATTTGATAAAATTTGGTGGATTATATTTTATGTTAGTTATTCATGCCAAACTCACGACGAGTTATCATCATGACTATCTGATATGAAGTTTTACCAAGCAATGTATCTCCACTTGTAGTTTTCTTTTCCTCATAAATAGTGGCATTTTGGTCTTATTTGCCCGTCTAGAGGTATAAGACAAGGAGATCCTATCTCAAACTTCTTTCTCGATTTTTTATCAAAAAGGAAAATAAGCACTTTTAACGGAATTAAAATTGCAAGAACTTGCCCAACTATCTCTCACCTCCTTTATGCCGACAAGAATTTCCAAACCATTTTCACTACTTTAGATAAGTTCTCTTTGTGGTCAGGACAAATTATTAAACATGAAAAATATTTTACCCATTTAAGCTAGCTGTAATGTTGATGTTAATTTCATGAATGACTTGATTGCCCGCTTTAATATAAGAGAATGTGATCACAAATCAAAAGCATATTGGGCTCCTTTTTTGTAAACCAAGATCCAAGTCTAAAGCTTTTAATGAGATCATTTCAAAATTGCAACTCAAGTTAAATGGTTGGAAATGCAAAAACCTATCCCAAGCCGGTAGAACTATACTTGTTAAAACTATCGACCAATCCCTTCTGATTTACCCGATGTCAACATTTTTGCTTCCAAAATCGATATTTTTGCTTCCAAAATCGATTTTTTCAACTCTTGATAAAATCATTCGAAATTTTGGTGGGGTTCAAATGATAAAGGGAACTCCCTCATGCTTAAAAGTTGGTCAACTATTTGTCTTCCAAATTCTAAAAGGGGTTTGGGGTTTCATAAAACAGAGGATTTTATTAACGCCCTTGTGGCAAAATTAAAATGAAAGTTGCTTTAAATGATAATAAACTCTGGGTTGAGGTTTTAAAAGGAAAGTATTTGCAAGATACAAATTTATTTGATTCGGAAAGATATTGTTAGTTGCAAAAAAGTAATAAACTTTGGTGCTTGCTTTTCTATGCATCAAAACTCCTCTGTCCACATTTGGAGTAAACCATGGATCCCCTCCCTTCATGTTTTTATTCTGACTTCAATCCCTAACACCCTCCTCTCGTTTAATGATTTCACCACTGCTTCGCAACTCTTCTGCTACATCCGGGTTTCTTTGGATGTTGATATCGACATAAATCTCCTTTCTCAGGAAGTGGTTTTGGAAATCAGGAAAATCAACATCTCTCCCCCGACCTCTCACGAAAAGCTTTTTTGGTCTCCCTCCAAGTCGGGAAAATTCACCTCAAAAAGTTATTATCTCTCTTCTCAAGCAAAAATGTTCTTATCCCTCCACACCACCACCGCATCTCTTTTTAAAAACATTTGGAAATCAAAGTTGTACAATAGGCTAAACCTTTTTGTTGGAAAATCAAAAATGATATTCTTCCCACACGAAAAAAAGGATGTCGAGTTTATTCCACATTGACCAAACGTTTTGCCCTGTTTGTAGAACTGATGAGGATAGTGCACACCACATCTTTATCCGTTGTCTGTTCTCCTGCGATTTGGTTCCATTCGTGCTGGAACTTTCATATGAAACCTTTCCAATCCTTTTCGACAACCACCTTCTTCGTTTTTTTATTGACAAAAACTCTAACCTTTTCAATTCAAATAAAAAAGAGAGGAACTTTTAACTTTTCACGATTTTTGGATAAATCGAAACAATATTGTCCATAACTCCTCTCCTTTTGTTTCTGTGCAGGATTTCATGTTGGTCCCAAGTGGTCAGATGAGGTCTAGAGGGGGGAGGGGGGAGGGGGGGGGGGGGGGGGGGGGGTGAATAGACCTCTAAAAACTTTCAAAAAAATTCTCCAAATTTTCTTATCAGCAGAGTAAGCTGATCAAGAACTCGTAAGACTACTTCACTGATTGCGCACTTAGATTAATCAGTAGAGTTGACCACTCGTCTTCTCAGATTGAATTTTCCAGAGGTTGCTAAGCTTCCATTATTTAGCTGATGACTTTTGGAAATCATCAAAACCTCCCTTCACTTCTTCATCTTCATCCATCAATTTTCCCCTTTTTGATGATGGCAAAACTTCTGCTAAGTACCTGTAACTAACTATAGCTATGTCTTCACACAAAATTTCTGAGATAGAAATTAAGTTGGGTAAATTTCTGTAATCTTTTATTGATATTTGAATATTCATTACAAGTACATTAGATTACAAGAAATGAAAAAGTTACAAAACAAAATTACAATGAAGTGAAAGAATGAAGTAATTTATCTAGTCTTCTTCTTCTTCTTCCTCTTCAATACCTTCAACATCTTCTTCGTCTTCTTCTACACTTGAGAAAACTTCAACCATGTTTTTAGAGGCAGCATCGATCTTCATTCTGATTTCCTCTATCCTCTTGGCTTTTCTAAAAGGATCCTGCTGTTCTTCAGCAAAATCTTTGGAGGCAGCTAACTCTTTGTCAGATCTCGCTACATCCTTAGGCTCTTCATTATTTTCAACTTCTTCTTCATCAGCAGCGTCTTTAGTTTTAGTTACATCATCAGCTGGTGTACTTGTCTCTTCATCAGCAGGTTTTTCAGTAGACTCCACTCGTTCAGTAACTTCAACTATGGCAGATGCAACATTTTTCTTGTTGTTAGCTGATCCCTCTTCCCCTTTTTTGTCATCAGCAGCAGGGTTGAGTTGTTCAACTTGAACAAGAGTAATGGTGACAGCATTGCAAAGCATTTTGATGTTTTGATCCATGGCTTGAAGTTGAAGATTTTGTTGAATTTGGTTGCTCTTTAAGGCAGTGGCTTGTTTCATTCAGACAGTCCACATTTACTTGCAGAGTGGAAACTTCTAAAGTAATCTGAGCAGTTTGTTCTGAGAAGTTCTGAAACAGATAGGCAGTCTTTTGAGCTTCAGCTTCAGTAGCTTCATGAAAAGCTTTACCAACATTTGCCCAATCCATTTAATGTCTGTAAAGAGTGGCATGTAACTGATTTACATCAGCCTTGACATCTTCAACTTGATGATTTAAGGCAACAAACCTTTCTTTTAATAAAATGGAATGATCAGCTGGTTGTGGAATGCTTTCCACATCACTCTGAACAATTCTGGCAACTGTTTATTGAAATCTACTTAGCAGTTCCTTGTTCCTTTCCTCCATCTCCTTCATAGAGTTCTCAATCAAGGTCCTCATTGAATCCATGATCGAGGTTTGAACATTTGTAGATTGGATGGTAGGTTCAACAGTCAATAGATTTTGATTTGCTTTAGTGTTAGGCTCTACTGCTTTTTCATCTTTTGTTGATTCTTTGTCAGTAGACTTATCTGCAACATGAGTAAATTCAGAACCGTCAGCAGACACAATAGTTCTTTGATGAATAAAATCAGCAGGCATGAAAGTTGATGTCGTCTGAGGTAATCTGATCTGCTCATGAAAAGTAATGATTTCAGAACCAAAGGCAATCTTTTGCAGACTTGGGAGACTGGGTAGATCACTAGATGTTCCTCTGATGTACATTGATCTTTCAACCCATCTTTCCAGAGTAACATAGACTACAACTTTGATAGCTCTCTCAAATAGGTCATCAGATGAACTAGGTTTATTTGGCAGTGAATTCTTGAGAGTTGTTGCCTCTTGAGTCACTATGAGTTTGGCATACTCATGTACTCTGTCATCAAAGAAATCAGAGTCCAAAGCTTGTTGAATATCATTGGTCTGCAACCAATCCAATACCCAACTTTCTTCGGCAGCAGCTTCTTTCCAGGCTCTGAATTCTTCACTAGACTTTTTCAGTATGTAGTTCCTCCAGCGATTGTATCTAATCTTTTCAGCTAGGAACACTGTTTTTTATTGTAAAAGTTTGTTGTATCTTTCAAGTTCAGCCTCAAATTTGGAGAAGGTAGCAGGGTCACTTTTGACTATTTCCAGTGCCCTCTTCACTTATTTCTTCTTCTTTTTGACTGGCTTAGCTTGTGACAACAAAAACTTCCCTTCCAGTGATTTGCCAATCACTATACCACCAGTTCTTCTGGGACCGTGAGCATCTTTCTTGCTCTCTTCTAAAGCTCTTGCTAAGTCTTCTTGTTCCTTAGCAGCTAGCTCTGCCCCAGTCATGTTCTTGACTTCAGCTTCTGCTTTACTTGCTTCAAGGACTCTTTGAAGCTCAGCTTCATCTCTTTTTCTTTGCTCGGCTTCTTCCCTCTTTTTCTTGTGGTAAGTGGACACTTTGGCTTTGCCAGTTCTCTTCTTCCTGGCAATCCTTGATTCAACAACGTTTGCCTCAGCTGTTGGAGCAGCAGACTGAACTGCTTGAGTAGTAATCTGATCAGCTTGAGGTGCTGATGCCTTATCTGCCTTCTGATCAGATTCCTTTGCTGATTGAATTGGTCTCTCAGCAGATTGAGTGACTTCTCTAACGGTTTCAGCAATTCTGATATCTTGCTCACTCAATACCAGTTTCTTCCTTACAGTTGTCTTAGTGAGAACATCAGTGGTTGCAGCAGTATCTTTAAGAGCACTTCTTGTCCTCTTAGAAACATTTTCAACTGGAAACTCAGTTGAAGGAGTTCTTTCAGGAGAGATGTCCAAAGGCATGCTCTCTATCTCCTTTATTGTCTCTTCAATTATTTTATTAGCAGCCTCTTCTGATCTGGCTTGAACAGCTGGGTGAGTTGTTTGATCAGTAGGCTTAGAAACTGCATCCTTGCTTTTCTTTGCTTTAACAATTGGCTCCTTAGTCTCTGTGGCCTTTCTTTTTTATTGCCTCTTTTCTGGCGTTGCAACAGGCTCTTTAATTTTGACAGCCTTGACGACTTCATAAATCTTCAATTCCTTCGCCTGATGAATGACTTTGCCGTGAGTCATTCCGCAACCTAAGCTCATCAACAGATGGCTTAGAAAAATCTTGTGATTTTTATGGCCTTGCTTCTTGTGATCCGTAAGAATGTAGAATACGTAAGCAGCCCAGTTTACCTTCAGACCGTAGTAAACTGCAATCATTGAATAAAGTCTCCTCTTTGGAACTCCATCTAGAGAGAAGGTACAATTCTCTATGACCTTTGCGAACAGGTCAGCCATTATTTGAAATTCATCCAGCAGCTGAGTCTTCTTCACAGATCCCAGTGAGAATTTTGCCCTTCTTGGCAGCAATTTTCCAAAACTCAGTCTCTTTCGGAGCAGCCAACGTAGCCAAGTCCGTAGAACCCTCGTTGGACAGTCCATACTTCTCCTTCAGTAAGGCAGGAGTGATGCAAACATTTTTCCTCCAACCTTTGACTTAACCTCCAGTTTCTCCAGATTAACGTCAGTAGAACCATAAAACTCATCCACTTCTGGACTAAACACCATGGTTTCATGCGCCTCCATGAAGTTCACCAGCGAGGAAGCTTTCAACTTCTCCAAAATTTCCTTCATTAGACTCGTTCCAATGGCATGATAAGTTTTGTAGTTGATGAACCTTCCCTCAGCGTTAGCAGCTTTGGAACCCATGATCTTTCTGGAAAATATTAGTGAAAAGCATAGAGAATTTTGCAGAAAATATGAAGAATAGAATGCTAGAGTACTTAGAAAAATTTGAAGTGTGCGTAAAGACTTAGTAGTCTGATCAGATCTGATTTAATAGTGTTAGGGATTCATCGGTTTCCGTGTTATCCGTCAACCGTTAGATCAGTTTCCGTCAGTTTCGATCGTGTGCTCGTAAATTACGGATTTCAAATTTTATAAATTATGTCAGACTAGGCGGGACAACGAAGCGTCCCTAGTCTTTTATTTATAAAAGCGTGTTTTCAGATATAGCGTTTTTAACACAGTTCTCTTATAAAATGACATAAATAATCAGATGAGTAAAATTATACTTATCTGGCAGATGACTTGTCTGATACATTATATCACTAGTGAAAGCCAATAGCTAATGATCTTCCTTTGCTGTTTGTCAATCCAGCAAGATAATTAATCTTCAGGTCTTCAAGAATTAAGAACAAATCTTCCAATAATATAACTTCAACTAACTGTCATTGAAGATTTCATCTTTTAATCAGGAGTACCGCTAGTCTTACACGTTCCCCTTGAGTTCAAGAATCTATCAGTCAACTAGTCTGTTGAGAGTCAGTCTTCTTGAAGAATAATACTTATTATTATCAGATTAGTCAGCTGATGAACCCAGTCTTCTAATAGGTTCCCCCTCAGCTGATGAATCCAAATTTAACAAGCCTAGTTCCACTCTTAGATTAGAAAATCTTGCATCACTTAATGGTTTGGTGAAAATGTCAGCGATCTGATTATCTGTATGAACATATTCAATAATAACATTTCCTATTTCAACATGGTCTCTTATGAAGTGATGTTTGATCTCAATATGCTTAGTCCTGGAATGATTAGTAGTATTCTGAGTAAGTGAGATTGCACTTTTATTGTCACAGTAGATAGGGATTCCACTGATCTTGAGATTGTAATCTTCTAGTTGATGTTTCAACCGAAGTATCTATGCACAACATGCTCCAGCAACAATGTATTCAGCTTCAGCAGTAGATATGGATACTGAAGTCTGTTTCATACTCATCCATGAGATCAGACGACTGCCTAAAAATTGACATGTACCTGTAGTACTCTTCCTATCAATTTTGCAGCCAGCAAGGTCAGAATATGAATATCCAATTAGTTCAAATCCTGATTCCCTTGGATACCACAATCCCAATTCTTGAGTGCCTTTGAGATACCTTAATATCCTTTTGGCAGCTAAGAGATAAGATTCCTTAGGATTTGATTGAAATCTCGCACAAACCCCAACATAGTACATAATGTTAGGTGTGCTTGCTGTTAGATATAACCGTGACCCTATTATGCCTCTATATTTGGTGATGTCCACTGATTTTCCATCTTCATCCTTGTCAAGGCGAAGTCCAGTAGACATTGGAATAGAAACAGATGAGCTAGTTTCCATACCAAATTTCTTGAACAAATCTTTTGTGTACTTTGCTTGATTAATAAATATGCCGTCAGGCATCTGTTTCACTTGCAATCCAAGAAAGTAATTAAGTTCTCCCATCATGCTCATTTCAAACTTATTCTGCATCAGCTTAGAGAACTTTTCACACATTTGTTGGTTAGTTGAACCAAAAATAATATCGTCCACATATATTTGAACTAACAATATATGATTATCCCATTTAATAGTGAACAAGGTCTTGTCTACTTTACCTTTGCGAAATCCTTTGATTAAAAGAAAATCAGATAAGGTATCATACCATGCTATTGGTGCTTGTTTAAGTCCATAGAGAGCTTTCTTCAGACGATACACTTTGTCTCCTTATTGATAGACTGCAAATCCTGTAGGTTGTTCAACGTAAACTTCTTCTTGCAATTCTCCATTGAGAAAAGCAGACTTCACATCCATCTGATAGACAGTGAAGTTCTTGTGAGCAGCATAGGCTAAGAATAATCTGATTGCTTCAAGCCTTGCAACTGGTGCGAATGTCTCATCAAAATCAACGCCTTCTTCTTGGAAGTAACCTTTGGCAATTAGTCTTGCTTTATTTCTGGTAACAATACTATCTTCATTCATTTTGTTCCTGAAAACCCACTTAGTGCCAATGACTCTTTGATGAGTAGGTGTTGGTTAATAATGGAGAAGGTTTTGAAGATGACAAAAAGGGTAGTCTGGAAGTCATCAACTAAGAACTGAACAGCTTAGTGAAACCTATCTCATGGTCTGGAAGCTAAGTGACCGAATCAGCCGAGTGGGATATCAGATGGGTATTATCAGCCGAGTCAAGATAGATGTGTTCATTCTTGAATCAGCCGAGAAGCCATCAGCCGAGTGATCAGCAAAGTGATCATCAGCAGAGTACTTCCACCAGCAGAGTGAAGACGGTCAGGAAGCTTATCAATGGGAAACAGCTGTGAGCTGAGTGCATTAAATGCGACTGACATAAAGTAGACATCCGTACAGCAGAGTGTACAGTGCAACAGTTGCAGGGAGCCGTTCCGCGTGTCAGGACCAGTACTCGAGGACTGTAGCTTTCTGTCGACCTTCAACGGGCAGAAAATTCAAACATACGATTTAATCAAAAGATTTTAAAAGGAGTTGTAAAAACTGGGGACAAAATCTTTTGAGTAAGAAAACTTAAAGAGGAACAGCTTGGTGAAAAACACTTTGAATATCCGCTGCCAACTAGTTTCTAAAAACTCTGATTTAACATCTGAAATCAGCTGAGTGAAAATAAGATGAGTGGTCAACTCTGCTGATAAAGCTTTGTGCGGATCAGCTTAGTAGTCTTACAAATCTCGATCAGCTTAGTCTGCTGATTTGAAAAGTTAGAGAAAAAGTTTTAAAGTTTTCAGAGGTCTATTCACCCCCCCCCCCCCCCCCCTCCTCTAGACCTCATTGACCACTTTTGGGACCAACAAGTGGTATCAGAGCAGGTTGCTCTGGTAATTTACCTGATACCATCAAGTAGCATCAGGGTAGGTGGTTTATCTTGAATCAGCTGCCTGATCAACGAGCTTGATCCAAAGTGTGTTTTTCAAATTTTTGAAAAAGAGAGCATATTTTGAAAATCAAAACTTTTTGAAAAATGGATGCCATAAACCATGTTCCTCAAGAATGGATGCCAAAAACTGGAAAATCAGAATTGAAATCTTTCTTGTTGCTTATAATGATGACATGTTTACATGTATTACAAAAGGACCATTCAGATTCCATAAGATTGTGACGGTTGCTGGTCAACCAGATCAGATAGTTGACAAAGAGCTGGATGTGCTGACACCTAAAGAAAACAAGTTGGTAAATCTTGATAAAAAGGCGAAGTTCATCATGTTCAGAGCTGTAGACGAAGACATTTTCCAAAAGATCAAGCATCTCAAAACTGCCAAAGAGATGTGGGATAAAGTCTGCGAGCTAAGCGAAGGAAACGACGCTATCAAAGAACACAAGCTCAATGTGGCACTTGAAGAGTTTGAAAATTTCAAAATGAAGTCTGGTGAAACGATTGATCAGATGGATACCAGATTTACCAAAGCCCTGAATGAAGTTCTAAGGTTTGGTAAAGAATTTTCGGACAAGGAGATCACAGCAAAGGTTCTCAAGGCCTTGCCACCCAAATTCAACATGAAGGTGACAACCATGGAAGAATCAAGGGATTTAGAGAAGATTTCTCTTTCCGAACTGTTCTCATCTCTCAAAGCTTATGAGTATCATATGCCAAGATTGGGATTAGAAGTGTCAACCAGTTCAGACCCTACTGCTGATCTAATGGCGTCAGACAAGTCAAGAAAATCAGCAGACAAGTCAAAACAGAAGACTGTGCTGAGTTCAGAAAAGGGATACACTGCTGACGACGTTACCCTGCTGCTAAATGATTTCAAGAAGTTCTACAAGAACAAAAGGAAATTAAAATATAAAAATGCTACTTCATCTTCTTCTGATCATTTTCAGGAAAACAGGGATTCCTGCAAAGCAAAACTTAGAGACTACCATGAAGAGGAGTATGGGCTCTTGATCAAAGACCATCCAACCTCATCATCTGAGAAGTTTGCTGAAAAGGAAAAGCGTGCTAAAAAGGAGCGAAAGCTTAGTAAGAGCAAATCAAAGTTAGCTGATGCAGCAAAGCTAATAAGTTAACTGCCATAGGATCTGATGATTCTGAAAATTGAGGTAACTTCTACCTATAAAGGAAATGCACTATTTGAATCGATTGAATAAATGCTGAATTTCAAATTCAAATACTGTTTGTGCACTTGCCAAGCTTAATGAAGAGATGACTCTGCTGAAAAGAGCAAATCAGATCACTGAAACTTCAGGTTGAAAAACCTCAAGAATCAGTTGACTACCAAAAAGCTTGAGCATGAGAATGAAACTCTAAAAGCTGAGTATGCAATTTGTTTTGAAAATATAAATAAACCTGAAAGAAGTAATTGCATAATTCTCTAAAAAGAAAATCAGACGCTTAAGAGAACAAGTCTACTGATGCTCAATAGGTTAGAAAACCTAGTAAGCTACCTAAGACAAATCAGACTACTAAAACTCATCAGCGAGTAAGCTGAAATAGGCTGCTGATAGGAGTAAAATTAAAGTGGTATCAAGTCTGTTGAATCTAAGGAGAGTTATTAAATAACTCAGGTAAGAAATTGAGGTTAAAATGAATTATTTGGCAAGAATTTGAATCACATTATGATAATTGTTATTTCAACATGCTTTATGCCTATTCATATTATCATGCTGATCATGTTCACTGTGCTGATTGCCATCCTCATTTCAATATGCATGATTATCATATATATCATGCATCTTACCTTGCTTATGAGCTATGTTTTAATCATGACCAACAAATGTTGAAAAACAACAAGTGGTGTTATCATGATAAAACATAAGTCACTAGATCATCACATGTTAAAGGTTACACTAACCATGCTGGACCCAATAAACAAGGGGTACCAAAAACAGTCATCTGTTTTGCAGGTGAAACACATGTGAGATGACAAAGATGAGTTGACTGCCTTGCAAATTTCACCAAGTCTGATATCAACAAATGGTATCACCAACTATTCAAGTGGTATCAGTCAACCATGTGACAACATAAATTGGTTTGTTGATTTTGGATTCATAAGTTGAGGGGGAACTTATCAGAAGACTAACCCAGAACAGCTTACTGGAATTCAACGGCTGAGTGTCTTTGAAGAGAAACTCTCATCAGACTACTTGACCACGAATTCTTGAACTTAGGGGGAATGTGTACGACTAGCGGTACTCCTAAATAAAAGATGAAGTTGTCAATAAGTCAAAATGAAGCTATCAGAAGACTGCTTCTTATCAGCTGACTGGAACTCAACAGCCAAGTGATTTTCTAGAATGTACTACACCAAGTGGTATCAGCAAGTGCTATCACATCAACAAGTGATATCAGCTGACTAATCTGATTTGTATCCATACAAGTAGTATCAGACTACAAGTAGCATCAGACTACAAGTGGAATCAGACCACAAGTGGTATCAAGTGGTAAAAAATCTTGAAGTTAAGAGGAAATTTTCTAGCTGGAGTGATAAACGGCAAGAAGACTACCTCGATCAGCCAAGTGCTTACCTACCTATCTTCAGCATACTAGTTTGCAATCTTATGGAAAAGAAGTTATCACAAATCCTAAAAAGGGGGAAGGATAAAATGGAGAAGAAAAGATGCAACTAAAGTTTTGGTGTTGATGACAAAAAGGGGGAAGATGGATGCAACTATGAAACTAAGAACCCTTTAAGCAGAAGATAAGAAAGGGAAAAAGAACCATCACATGCAAGTGGTACTTTTTAAAAAAAAAAGTTGTATCGAACCAAAAGAATTTCCATCTCAAGGCATGAAGACTAAATCTGAAGACTTAAGATTGGTTCTTAGTTGAAGGTTTTGTCATCATAAAAAAGGGGGAAATTGTTGGTTAATATTGGAGAAGGTTTTGAAGATGACAAAAAGGGTAATCTGGAAGTGATCAACTAAAAACTGAACAGCTTAGTGAAACCTATCTCATGGTCTGGAAGCTAAGTGACCGAATCAGCCGAGTGGGATATCAGATGGGTATTATCAGCCGAGTCAAGATAGATGTGTTCATTCTTGAATCAGCCGAGAAGCAATCAGCCGAGTGATCAGCAAAGTGATCATCAGCAAAGTACTTCCACCAGCAGAGTGAAGACGGTCAGGAAGCTTATCAACGGGAACCAGCTGTGAGCTGAGTGCATTAAATGCGACTGACATAAAGTAGACATTCGTACAGCAGAGTGTACAATGCAACAGTTGCAGGGAGCCGTTCCGCGTGTCAGGACCAGTACTCGAGGATTGTAGCTTTCTGTCGACCTTCAACGGGCAGAAAATTCAAAACTGAGGAGTATAAATAGAAGACATAACTGAAGATCTAAAGAGAGCTTGCACAACTCAAGATCATATCATAAGAGCAAGATCCATCAGTTGAGTTATCTGATCACAAGCCGAAGTCATTTGTTGACAAAGCTTTTCGTTGAAGAACAGAGAACTTAGTTGTCTGTCTGAGTGACTTTCAGCTGTAAAAGAGAGGAGTGTATATCCATCTTTGTGAGTGATATAGCTTCCTAGTATAGGATTTCTGAGTGATCTTCTGTACTGAAAATAGCGTGAGGAGTGTAGATCCGTCTAAGTGAGTGATCTAGCTTCAGAGTGTAGGATTTCTGTGTAATTTCTTACAGCGCACTTGTGGCTTTTCATTTGTTGATCAGCGCAAGCATTGTATACTTGATTACTTTGTGTTTTCTAGTATAACCCAAGATCTGTGTGACTTGAAAGAGTGGACAAGAGGATTTTTATCCATATAACAACTATAAAAATCCTGTGTGTTTGAATTATTTACTGTTATACTTTGCATATTTATCAAAGAACTCAAACATACGATTTAATCAAAAGATTTTAAAAGGAGTTGTAAAAACTGGGGACAAAATCTTTTGAGTGAGAAAACTTAAAGAGGAACAGCTTGGTGAAAAACACTTTGAATATCCGCTGCCAACTAGTTTCTAAAAACTCTGATTTAACATCTGAAATCAGCTGAGTGAAAATCAGATGAGTGGTCAACTCTGCTGATAAAGCTTTGTGCGCATCAGCTTAGTAGTCTTACAAATCTCGATCAGCTTAGTCTGCTGATTTGAAAAGTTAGAGAAAAAGTTTTAAAGTTTTCAGAGGTCTATTCACCCCCCTCCCCTCTAGACCTCATTGACCACTTTTGGGACCAACATTAGGTCTAGGTACAAAGTACCAAACCTCATTCCTTTCAAATTGATTTAACTCTTCTTGCATTGCTTTAATCTAGTGAGAATCACTAAGAGATTCATCAATTAATTTGGGCTCAACTTGTGAAAGAAAACTTAAAAACATTGATTCATTTGTAGTTGACCTTCTTGTTCTAACTCTATCCAGTGGATCACCAATCACTAGTTCAGTTGGGTGATCTCTGAGCCATCTGAGATCAGGTTGCAAATCTGGATGTTGTCCTCTTGATTGATCTTGCAACACTACTGTTGGAGTCTAAGTAGTAGTCTGTTGAACATGCTCTTGTCTGTCAGCTGTTTGCAACTCCTCTGTTAGACAATCAGTAGACTGATTTTGAACAGCACTTGAGTTATCAGCTTGGTTGAGATCAGGTAGTAAGATGGGTACATACTCTTCTTTTCTTTCCACATTCAATTTCTGAAAATTAGTAGATATATCTGGATTAGTACTTTGATTCTTTACAGAAGATTGATTTGGCTCATCAAATACTACATGAATTGATTCATCTACAAGTAAAGCCCTTTTGTTAAAAACTCTATAGGCTTTACTAACAGTAGATTAACCTACAAAAACAGCTTCATCAGCCTTCTCTGCAAAAGCAGTGAGGTGATTTTTCCCATTATTATAAACAAAATATTTACAAGCAAATATCCTAAGATAATGAATATTAGGTTTTCTGTTGTTTCATAGTTCATAAGGTGTTTTATTTTGATTCTTGTTGATCATGCATCTATTCTGGGTATAACATGCTGTATTTGTGGCTTTTGCCCAGAATCTTTGAGGCAGTTTTGCTTTAGCTATCATAGTCCTGGTAGCTTCTTTTAGAGTTCTGTTTCTCCTTTCAGCAACTCCATTTTGTTGAGGGGTTCTGACAGCAGAGTACTCATGGTTGATTCCTCTGGAGTAACAATACTCTTGAACAATAGAGTTTGTAAACTCAGTGCCCCTATCTGATCTGATCTTTAATATTTTCAAGCTCTTTTCATTTTGGATCATCTCCATCAGATTAGTAAGATGTTCCTTGGTTTCACTTTTCTTTTTCATGAATATCACCCAAGTAAATCTTGAATATTGGTGCTTCTTGCTTTTGAAAGATGATTTAACTTGTTTACACTTCTGACATGCGTCACAGAGCTTATCTTTGCTCGTGACTGTCTTTGGAATTCCTTCTACCAAATCATTCTTGATTAATCTGTTGATGGTCTTGAAATTCAAATGATTCATTCTTTTGTGCCAGAACCAACTAACTTCACTTGGTATAGAGGCCACCAAACAAACATTAGAATTCTTATCCACATAATTCCAGTCAACTATGTAGGTATTTCCTTGTCATCTTCCAGATAGGATAACCTTCTTTGTTCCAATTTTCTCCACGTAGCTCTTATCTAATGAGAAGATAACTGAAAATCCTTTGTCAAAAAATTGACTAATGCTTAGCAGATTGTATTTTAGGCCTTTAACATATGAGACGTCAGATATCTCAATGTTTCTTTTGATAAGCTTTCCACACGCAACAATCTTGCCTTCTTTCTTGTCTCCAAACGTTACATTCGGACCATCTATGGCAGCAGCATCAGTCAGTTCATGTATGTCACCACATATGTGCCTCGAACATCCACTGTCCAAGTACCATTTCTTCTCTAATTTACTCCTACTCCTAATCCTAACCTACAAAACAAAATAAAATTGTTTTAGGTACCCTTTATTGAGAGAGTCCTGGAGGATTAGTGTCATCTTTGACAACCCAAGATTTGGAAACCTTAGGCTTCTTAGGTTCAGTAGAGTTTGGTGGTGATTTCTTTACTCTTGAATCATCATAAGTTTCAGTATGCATATGTTCATGATAATTATTATGATGAGCGTAATGCTCATAAGCAGGGTACGGTGCATGATAAGCAGGATAAGCATGCATCGGATGAGCAGGATAAGCAGCATAGTAAGGTGGATAATGAGGTGCAACATAATATGATGAATAAGCAGGTTGCACATAATAAGACTCATTTTCATACCAAGCATCATTATTATAATTTCTTTACTTCTTTGGTTTAGTTCTTACTTGCTCTTTAACATACGACTTAGTTTTACTAGTCTGATTTGTTTTGCTCTTATCAGCAGACTTCTTAGGACTACTCTGCTGTTTAGCTTTACTAGTCTGTTTCTCAGCTTTAGGCTCTTTACCCTTTTTAGCATTTGGAGATTTCTTCTCCTTTTTCTCTATTTCTGGTGAAGTAGATTTAGCAATGTGAACATACAAGATAACATTACTGTTATTAGCAGATATAAATTTTTCAGTTCGGTTCAGTTCTAAATTCTCTTTTACTAAAGGTGTTCTCTGTTCAATAGATGTGTTTACTGATGCCACAGACGACTTATCATGAGTGGATATGATATTTTCTGTTTCCATGATTTTTCCTTTGTAAACTTCACATTCTGCTTTCAGAGATTCATACTCATGCTCAAGCTTTTTATACTCAGCTGATTCTTGTGATTTTTCACCATTAAGTTTCAGTGGAGAATTTTGCTTTTTCAGCACAATCATCTCTTCCTTAAGCTTTGCAAATTCATTAACAACGTTTGTGTTGTTTTTCATCCATTGCTCAAATGAACTAATTAGCTCATTTTCATTTTCAGTGAGAGTTACCTCATTGTCAGAATCCTCTGATTCTTTGGCCATGAGACAGAGCAGTGCGGGTGTCTCTTCTTCAGCAGAGTCATCATCTGATGTCCCCGATTCTGAATTAGACGAGTAGATGGCTTCTATCTTTTCAGCTTTAGCCAACAATACGTTGCTCTTCTGATGTCTCCTCTCTTTTCTCGCTTTCTTTTCCTCCTCAGTGTACTTATCAGCTTTAGGATATGGGCAGTCCATGATGAAGTGTCCCAATTTCCTGCAATTGTAGCAGATTAGTTTGGATTTAAAATCATCCTTACTATTGTATGAAGTAGAGGTAGGGTTAGAAATAGAGGCAATGTTATATTTGTTCTTCATTTTTCTTTTGTAGAACTTTTTGAACCCATTTAACAACAACGCAACATCGCCCGCAGTGTACTCCTTTTTATTGAGCAGCATGGTCTCATCAGATGAGTCCACTTCTCTTGATTTTCCGGCTGATCTCCTTGGTCTTTCTGCAGCAACTAGGGCAGCAGTGGGGTTTGAAGTTGAGGTCTCTTCTATTCCCATTCTTGGCAGTTTATACTCGTACGCCTTGAGTACCGAAAACAGCTCTGTAAGAGAGATCTTCCCAGATCCCTTGATTCTTCCATTGCTGTGATTTTCATGTTGAACTTGGGAGGTAGCGCCTTCAACACTTTGATAGTGATCTCTTTATCAGAGAGATCTTTCCCAATTTTAACACGTCATTCAACGTCCTTGTAAACCTTGTATTCATTTGGTCAGTGGTTTCTCCGGACTTCATCTTGAAGTTTTCCAACTTCTCAAGGGCTATGCTCAGATTGTGTTCTTTGATGGCATCGTTCCCTTCACTCATATCCCGAACTTTGTCCCACATCTCTTTTGATGTTTTACAGTGTTTGACTTTTTCAAATCTGTCATTATCCAAGGCTTTAGTCATGATGAAAATTCCGACTTTGTCAAGATTATTCAGCTTTATTTCTTCGGTTGTCATCTCTTCAATATCTTTCTCAACAACCACATCTTGGTCATTGACTTTGATTGTCTTGGTGATTTTGATTGGACCTTTTGTTATGCACCTGTACATGTCTTATGTGCCTTGTATTTAGTAAGTCCATCTGCATTACCGTCCCACACCACCGCAACCCAGTTGTACTTGTGAATTTGATTCAAATCGACAAGCAAATCCAATTTGTCAAGTTTGTTTCCATATCGTGGGAACAATATCGTAGCAAATAAAAACATCATATATAAGACCTTGAACTCTGGTCCGTATGTCTCACATCTTTTAATTTTGTCTACTAAACCTGGCAATTCCATAGTCATTCCATTGTGTGCAAACACTATATCATACATAGTAATCCCTCTCGGGGAACTTTCGGATTTTGGTAGCAAAAAACCATTCGATGGTATCCCAAATGCACATTTGATCGTTTCCAACGCTATTGGCACTCTCTTACCATGTAAATTCATAATCTTGTGTAGTGGGTAGAAACAATCAGTCAACCATGAAAATAAGTCGTTGTCCACATTCTTTATCCCGACTTTTGTCATTGATCCGAATCCCATAGATTGTGCTGCTATTTTTGTTTCGTGGTTAGTAACTGATTAACCTCGAAAAGTCTTGGGAGAGAGGTCCGATGATCCAGTTTTGATCCCCGTGCACGCCAAAGTTGTCAAATAATTAATTTTTTGTTGGCATGAAGATTATAACAAAGCAACATTATATTAATTAGAATTATTTATATAATCGATAGTAGATTAATGCATGGATGGATGTAATACCAACCTTTTCTCTAAAACCATCTTTACTCTCACTGGATTTATCCCCCGATTGCTTAGTATGGCTTATATTAGCTGGAACTGACCGATTCTTTATGTGTAAATCGAAAATGAAATATCATTAATCATATGGAGTATAATTAATTACCACACTTTCAAAGTTAAAAGATACAATTTTTTTTAATCTAAGACATAATAGTATTTTAATATTATACTCACCATTATATTATGGAGTTTGGACTCCATTGAAGCTACTATTCTTGATTGTGGATTGCCCAAGTCAAAAATTCATAGTGAGACATGGTAAACAATGTCTTCGTGGATGTTGGGGAAAAAGTTGGTTTAACATCAAGTTTAGGTTTTGCATGCTTTTCTTTCTTATTTTTCTCACTCTGTGCTCGTTTGAGACCCCCACATGTCTTCTTAACGGCGGAGTTCCTGCAAAAGGATTGAAAATTTAATTACATAAATATGGAGGGTGATTAGTGTGATTACATTGAAGTTTAGGGTAGTTTGAGTAATTCTTCAAATAAAAAATTATATGCACTGTAATACTACTACTAGTATAGCAATGGGCTAGAAAAAAAATGAGTTGCAAATACATCTTTTGCCATTAGTTACCGCAATAAAATCTGATTAATTAAGAATTGTTTTATCGTGCATCTTATATGTAAAAGCAATCTACAAACTAGGCAAACATATCAATCCAGAAGTGCTAAGAAATTTTTAAACAAAACTTCTCTTAATTATTGATCAATAAAATAATGCATCAATAAGAAAACTTAGAAGTTGTCCGCCCATACCTGATTTCAGTTGGATTTTTTTTGTCTTCCATACCTCCAAACAAATTGCTTTTTAAAAACGCATCAATAAGAACATGGATTTTTATTTGCATTCTCTTGTTGTTTAACACGAATATATGTGGATTTTGCATAATTTTTTTAATAGACTGTGGAATTCCGAGTCCCAAATTTAAGAGTCCTATTAATTTAAGAGTCTCACTTAGTGTAAGATTTTACTGCCTTTTACAATTAATAATGCCCTTATTAGATTATCTTATACTTTATTATGTTAGAAGAAATCACCAACTTCTTATTTACCCCAAATTTGATTCGGGGCAAACATTGGCGTAGTCCCAGTTAATTAACTAAACCTCAATTCACAATCAAATGAAATATAAAAAAAAGATGGCTAAAATTATCAAGTCTTTAGTACGGATTGCATTCTGAATTTATTTTGATTAAACTAATCAGGTCTTTATTAAATTGATTCATTATCATAAAATAATGTTTCCAAAGTTCAAGTTTAAAATTTTAATTCGAGAAAATCACACATTACCTTTTGAACCATGGATCAAAATTTTCATCTTTTCCGTCGAAAACGTCGAAAAGTTTTTGTTTTTGAATCAAACAAAACGAAAACTAGATGTAATTTCGAAACTATTTATTTGCCTGAGAGTCAATTATTTATCTTTATTAGTAAGAATTTTACAATTTTTTCTCAGTGTGTGTTTCCAAAGTATTTTCGAAAAGTCACGAATTTTTTTAATATTTGATTAACCGAAACTTACACTCGAAACAAAATTTTGATCCATGTTCTGAACTTACAATCAAGATGAACCTAAATATGAAAGTAGTGTATGTTTGATTTTATAGCAATCTCTCACTCTATAATGTCTAACTAGAACCTGTTATATATTTATGATTTTGTACTAAAGTTTGGTTTTTCTATTATATATATATATATATATATATCTTATTATAATAATACATAGTTTCACTTTAATGCGAAAATTCTAATGTTAACTGAAAACAAAAATGTCAAACAATCATGGAAGCTTAGATAAAAAAAACATTATTTTTATCAAAATGGACCATTTTAGTGGTTATGACTTTCATTATTATCATCTTCTTCACTATTGATATGTTCTTTGCTTGCTCCAAATTGAGGGTGCCTACCATCACCAACAATTTTATCAAAATTCTTTTTGCATGTGCTAGATTTATGTCCTAGCTCCCTGAATAAATATAACAAAATCAATCAATACAAAATATTCATACATAAAGTTATATAAAATTAATCAATAGTAATCACATACCGACATTCACTACAACGTTGTCTCTTTGCACGATGGGCTCCTCTGGACTTAATTTTTCCAGGATCATGGACACCAACACGGATATGTGTTTTAACTGGATCATAAAAGCCATGACAGGCCACATGCTCTTCATCTCTTTCTACTGACTTTGAATTAATAATAGAGTCAGAAACTACCTCTTTTGTTGCATCACGCAATAGCTTTAAAGACTTAGCTTTGGCATATTCAGACTGAGAACCTTGAAGGCCTCTTTGTATAGCTGCATAAACCTCGAGCGTTGAGGATCTTCGAATGGAAATACATGTCTATAACTGAGTCGCAAATCAATGCCAATACCCACAGTCCATCTTTCGCGAATACATGGAGTAGGAATCTCGGTTTGTTGCAAACATTTAAAAGCACAAAAATGATGACAACATGGCAACCCATTCGACTCTAACATTAAACAATCACATTCAAACTTACCTTGGATCCAATCAATCTGTACAAAACGCCGTTTAGGAGCGTTTACGCCATATTTGACAAATGTGAATCTAAACAAATAGTCTTCAGGATTAGTTGATTCTTCAACCACAAGTCCTTGCTCCTAAAATTTCAATTTCTACAAGACGAAATACACGTTTAGTGTATACAGATGCAACGTGCTTTTGAAGGTGTAGTAGTGTAGTTCGCATTAATGCTGAATTTCTTCTTTCTGATGATTGTTGGTCCACTACAAAATTAGCTCTCATTTTATCAAGAAGTTCCTGGAAATGCTTTAGAAACTCTGTGATTTTGAATGCAAATATACCCCCTCGTTCCATTATACGAGAATTAATCGACTCGGCTCTTTGGGTGCTCCTCATTAATCCCATAAAATGCCCGCGAAAGTGTGCCTCACTTCATTTTTCCCTTTTACCATAGGTTTCGACCACCCAAGGATGTTTTGATAGGCCGTACTCATCAATCAACTTTGACCATTTGACCTCAAATTCTTCAATAGATATATTGTTCTTAAGAAACTCTGCAAAACTTGATACAAATTTTGGCATTCGAGTTCTCTTCATACAATTCCTCTGTAAGTGACAACCGCAAAGCCTATGTATAGAGTTTGGAAACTCCTTTTCTATAGCATGATGCATTGCTGGATCTTGATCCATCAAAATGGAGAATGGGTCTTCACCTCCCATAACTTCCTGAAACTTCTTCAACAACCATCTATACGATTCAACACTCTCAATGCATATTAAGGCAACTCCAAATACACAAGTTCGTCGATGGTTGTCTACGCCTGATAGGATGACCAAAGGAAATTGGTAAGTGTTCGTTTTGTAAGTACTGTAAAATTGAAGTACATCTCCGAAAAGTCTATACTGAGCTTTTGAGAATCCATCTGTCCAAAATAACCTAGTCAATGATTTATCATTGTCATCGGTTGTGTACTCGAATATAAAATTTTCATCTTTGAACTTCATTCCTTCGAGTAGGGAAATTGCATTTCACATCCCCATACTTAGTAAGTTCCAAATAATTATATCCGTCCTTCCTAGTAAACGATAACTTTCCAGAACCCCCTTCCATATACACTAGCAAATCAAGAGATTTGCAAGTTCTCATTCCAGAATCCCTCAACCCACTCAACAAAGACTTTTCAGCTGGTGACATGTACCTGAACATACAATTTTCACAATGCAACCAACTTATACATCAAAATGGACAACGATATAAGTCATTTTAATAAAAACATAGTGTCCTTAGCATATCTTATCCAGTGCATATTAGACTTCAAACTATACAAAAATATAAACTCAAACTAAACAACGATATAACGATAGCCAACTTACTTTATTAGTGTACAAAACAAAATAAATTCATGTTAGACTAAATATTGTATTTAAATATTAAACAATGCCTGTTACATCTCAAATAATGGGCAGTTGATGGAGTTTCTAATGGATGATTGTGTTCGGGGACAAAATTTGTGACCTTATAAAATCCATCAAGTATATCATGTGCTACGCGAAACATAGTTGTACAACCACATCTAGTTTCATCTTTGGATCTTTGCCGGGGTTCACAACCTTGTATACGGGGTTTCTGAAATCCTTCAGAACATACCAACTGCACATTCTTTACAATACCACGTTTAGTTTTTTCATGACACTTACGAACATCGAATCCTTTCTTTCTACCGTATTCTATATAAAATGTATGGGCCTCCTCATAAGAATTAAATACTAATTTTCAGATTGACTCATTGTTTACGGGATCAAGGTTCACGTTTGATTTATCATCCCCAATGTTATTAAATTCATCTATATTATTCTCACTATCTGAAGAAACATCAGCGAAAGCATAACCTTCTTCGTTCTTACTATCCATGTACTGTAAATCCAAAGTAAAATCAAAACTGAATTAAAAAATATATAACTTCTCATAAAAATGACACAAATCAACACTATTAGGATTGTCCGTCATTAAATGAAATTTTAACAAGGAAATAGCACTACTATTCCCCAAAGAAGTTCCAATAAAGGTGGAAAAGAAGTATTATTACATTCTTTTAAGAGTCAGTTCAACTAATGGTTCAAAATATTGAGGAATTGATAAAATATAAAAGCATATTACGACATAAATCTAGTCAATTTTTTACTTTATTTGAGTGCATTCATGACGATATCCTGAAATCTTTAACTTTTAAAGCTTGAATCAATTAATGGTTTTGATTCGCACGGTTGTATCCTCAAGTACCTTCATTTCACTCTTACTTGGTGTAATCGTTTCTTTGAAAATTCAAATGTGATTTTGTGAATTTCCACGTCCATTCTTCGATTATTTGTACAAGCTCATTTGGTTCTACTTTGTTGAATCACTCTTTTGTGGGTGTTACTAGTTTAATACATATCAACGGTACTTTCTTGTGTTTCAAATATATCATGTTCTTCATTGTTCTTTAATTTTTCTTTTTGCTTAAACTCCAAATTCTCATCTACTCATACTTGAACTAAAGTTCTATAGCTATGTATCTAACACTTATCATGTCAGTTTTTAATCGTTTGAGATTTCTAATTTATTTTTTGTTTTCAGCATCTCACCCCCTTTTATAGAAATTCCTTTTATAAATTTTATAGTCCGTAGTTTTGTTTATCATTTCAAATCTATATATTTTCTTATCTCGATATTTTATACAAAATCTCATAATTTTGTATACTTTTTAATGTGATCCCTTAACTTTCATTTAAAAATATCTGATCACTATTTCTTTGATTAAAAATCCTTATTCATCTGACTCTGAATGTTGGACTTCACTTAATTTCTCCCTTGGATTATGACCACAATTATGTGAGTTGCATAACATTTATTTTCAATAAAAATATTGAAATATTAAATTTTTATTGCGATAATGAAGAAGTTTTCTTGGGAAAGATAAACGAGAAACAGCTGGAATAATCTTAAGATCAAGATAGCAACGTGACAACGTGTGGAACAAATGCGTCACACTACTACGAGCTTTATGGTGAATCAAGTGAGAATCTGGGGACCAGATTCCTTTTAGAAGGGAAGATTGTGACGCTCCGAAATATATAAATAAGATGAGTAATTTAATAATATTATACTCAACTGATAAGATTTAATTTTTTTCATTGTACATTAACAAGACTTGAAACTTTAAGGTCTCAATTTCACTTAGGACTTTACTCATGGGTTCAATTGGAACCTTGGAGAATTGAGGGGTTATGGGTAAAACTAACTATTTATAAGCCCTTACACCAAAACCATCTTCACAATTTGAAGATACATATTACACAATTTGAAGATACATATTACACACATATTTACCCAAAAATAAATTAAAGGGATTGAACATATTTTGAATATTTGAGAGATTCATATGTGGATTTGAGTCTTGAATTGACGGTTTAATGCGGTTATATTCAATTGAATTGTTAAGGGTGGTTGAAGACTTTAGAACTTCAACTTCTTCTTCAAATAAAGGCTTGCATGGAGGCCTTAGTGTTCAAATTTTGACTATCAGGAGGTCCCGTTGGAAATCTTGAGACAACAACTTTTTAATGGGTGGCGGTGGCCGGAATCAGGCAAAGAAGACAGAGTTATGCTAAAAGTTTGGGGACCTTTTTGAGGTTCTTAGAATAGAAATTTGGAAAAGTTTTCTTCACGAAAGTTGTAGAGGAAGACAATTACTATGAGAATCATCAAAAAAGGTTTTGTATTGAACTGATTTTAAGAGGGATAAAAAGAGGCAGCGGCAGCAGCAGCCAAGAATCTGCAGATAAATGTGTGGTGCGATCATAAAATTGAGGAAAAATTTAACCTATTTGGAAAATGAATTTGGAAAAGGTTTCTTCACAAAGGTTGTAGAGAACATCCACAATTTTAAGTAAGTGTTGTATTTTAAGTGGTATTTATAATTTAATTAGAACAAAAAATGGATAAACCGAAATGATACGAATCTGTCAAACACTGGACAAGAATTCGATTTAACTTTTAGAGGCTCTTTTGACAACCTTGAATTGAGAATTTGGGGTCGTTCGTCCAAGTCGTAGATTTGAGGTGGTGCAAATTTTGGATCGATTAGAGATTCTTAGATTACAAAGTCTTGGTTGGAATATAAGGTGGCAGCAGGTAACATCTTGATCCCACTATTGAACGTTTAGCTTTGAATTTAATTTTGTCATACTTATTTGTTACATATGAGGCTGGAATTATAAAGATCAAATTTAGAAAAAGATGCTTATTGATATATGACTAAGAGAAGATTTGTTGGTTTGGGTAAAGATTATAGATTAATCTCATCATCAGACATGTTTTAGTAAAATAGGAGTAGCTTAGCAAATATGTTATAAAATAGACTTCACCGATTATCATGAGTCAAATGATTTATAATGCAGTCGGATAAACATTTAGCGGGTATCTCATGATGTATTAACCACTTGTATAGGTGTTGAACATGTTGATGGTCACACTCAAGAATAGAGTTTAAAGTTGTTATGTAGCTCATCGTCGGACATCAAGTGAGGGTTCTATGCTTTTTTTGGGCACTCTTTTGGCATAAAGCCTTGAGAAAATTGAATACGATTATTTGCTACATTGCATTATTGCTTTTTCTTAAGAATTATAGACTTGCCATGTTCCCATTATTGATTATTATCCTTAACCATGACTGTTTTGGAATTTGTTGTCAATCATATGTAATATTCATTCTATTGGTTTCATAAATCATTTATTTATTTGGAATCGAATTTGGAATGTCAAAAGTTACTTCATTTTCAAGTATGAACCTATCTTTCATTATTTATTATTCATTTCCATCAATTTCAAACGTCGGATTGTTTCTCTCCTCGCTTTGGTCGTGAATTGATCAATATTCTCTTTGACAGTCTTCATTTTGGACTTAACTATATTATCACAATTTCTAACTTTGTCTGTCGTGACTTTTTGAATTGTCTTGAATTGGTTGTTTAATGATCGAACTGTCCATGAACGTATACTACTCTGATTGAGATTTTAGATTCGAATGCCTTCTCGTTATCGTAATGTAATTCTAATTCGATTACCTTCTTGGTAACTCATTTAAGTTTAATTCTAGAAATTTTTAGTTATTTTTATTGTAATCTAGTATGAATGAATTCTAGTAGATCTCTAACACTACTTGAAGTCTTATACATATGTTCTCAAACCTTATGGAAATTCATACTGATAGTTTATATCCTAACTTTTTACTTGACTATGAATTCTTATCCCAAATATCGAGCATTTAAATCAGTTATAAGTTACAAGCTTAAAAATTACCTGTTATATGCTTAAAAGTTACAAGTTATAAGTTTAAAAGTTACAAGCTTACAAGTTATACAAGTGACAAGTCAAGTTTCGAGGTCGCTCCTCGATGAATATATATATATATATATATATATATACAAGGTGATATTTTACTACATGGTATACGTGTTCATTTATATCATTATCAACATATATCTGTTCGTACGAATACTTTTACGGTTCAACATTTCTTTCATCATTGTTATTCTCCTATTTTCGTTTAGCTCATTTACCACTTTAATAATTATTACGTTAGCTTCTTGGTTCATTTACACGAATTATACTTATCAATTGTTCATCTTAAATACATCTTATTTCCTTTGTTTGTGCTCATACCCTCACTAAGTCAGCAAGACTTACCCTCTTTGTTTCTTTATATTCTATTTCCTCAGGTATCTATTTAGTAAGAATAATCTTGTGAGGACACAACTTGAGAAAATGGTCCGTGTCGTAATTCGAGACAAGTTCATTTAAAAGAGGTATATTATGCGATAGTGCATGGCTCTTTTCATATATTATTTTAATTAATCCATTCTTGTGATTTTTGATAAAGAGAAGATGTAACTTTGGGAGGAAAGTCACAGGCGGTGTCACAATTTGGAAGAGGCTTTTAAGAATGTAAGGAAACACAAGCTAAAAGTCAACCCCTTGAAATGTGCAATTGGCATAGCGGCAACACATTTCCTTGGATTTCTAGTTCATAAGAAAGGAATCGAGGTAGATGAAAACAAGGCCAAGACTATGCAAATGGCTAAATCACTAGCGAGTAAGAAATAATTGCAACAATTTCGTTGGAAGGTGAATTTCTTACGAAGATTCATTTCAAACATGGCTGACGAACTAAAGTGTTTTCTCCATTATTAAAGCTTAAGGAAAAGGAAGAGTTCATTTGGAATCAAGAACATGAAAGTGCTTTCCAAGAAATCAAGGCAGAGTTGACATTGCCCCCAGTGATGGTATACCACCCATTAAAGGTAAAGCTAAAACTCTACATTTCAGCCCCATATGATACGATCGGTGGATTCCTGGCTCAAGATGACGAGAGTGTGCATGAAATAGCCATATACTATTTGAGTCGTCACTTATTAGGAACGGAACAGAGGTACGCACCAATAGAAAAACTTTGTCTTGCTTTATTCTTTGCACATAAAAATTTGCGTCATTACATATTGTCTGTGTTAGTTCTGGTCATATCAAGTGTAGATGTCATAAAATATATGATTTCTAGACCAGTTATGAGAGGAAGAATCGGCCGATGGGCTGATTCAACTAATAAAATATCAATTGCAGTATATATCCCAGAAGGTTGTGAAAAGTATTGACTGACTTTCTTGTGGACCATCCATGCATTGATATAGAAAAAACCATGGTCAAGGAACTAGACGTGTGTTTGCTATAAATTTTGCTTGTCTTGCCTCGACGTGCAAATGACTCGATATGGTGTAAAATAACTGCGGGCGTGCCAATGTTTGTGCGTGCAAACACAACGATTTAAAAATGGACATATTGATATCGATGTAAAATTTCCTGATAAGGCTGACTTCTAATCAATTGATTGCGGCGGAGTAGGCAAACACTACCCCTAGTTCTTTTCCATGCCTGCCTGGCCGCAGGACTTAACAATTTATGATAACCTTTTGAAATGCCAAAAACTTTGGAGCCAAATTAGTGGCTCGCTCGATATGTCAAGAGATTTACAGAAATATTAAATATCGAGCTGATTATCAAGCAATCTAAAACATGTCAACTTGATAAAAACCTGAACTAACAGACTAATCATGTATCCACAAAGACATAGAAGATTACTTGATGTAAGGCATGCTTTAATAAAATCAAGAGACGAAGGCCAAATACTTCCATATATTTATTAAACGTAACGTTGATAAATGAAATACATGAATCTTAGCCTACAACTGTTTCCCCGATTTACAAACATTAGAAAGCATGCAAAACCGTAAAAAAGACTCTTATGTTGACATATAGTTGCCAAATAAGCTGATGAATCTCCCAGTTCTTGATTAATGACTTATTGATTGGCAGGTGGCTAAGATTCATGTATTTCATTTGTGCATAGGTATGACACCATTTAGACTGACCTATGGTCAAGATGATGTTTTGCCCATGGAGATAAATGTAAGGTCACTAAGGATTACGAGGCAAAATGATTTGACCCATGAAACTTACGCAGAGATTATGGTTCATGAACTAAATACTCTAGATGAGATTCGAGTAGCAGCCCTTGACAGAATCTAAGCTCAGAAAAGGATAATAGTCGAGAGTTACAATGAGAAAATACGGAGGAAACAGTTTGACCTAGGGGCCTTGGTGTGGAAGGTCATTCTCCCATTGGCAAAACAAGATGAGCCGTTCAGAAGATGGAGTCCAAATTGGTAGGGACCTTATAAGATACATTCGGTACTCGAGGAGGAGCACATGTCCTTGAAGACGAGGAAGGAGAATTGTCTCGTGTTCCCATAAACGCAAGGTACTTGAAAAAGTACTTTCAAACTGAGAGGGAAGGGTTACCAATTGAACATCGTCGAGCTCTAAAGGAATATTTCGCACAACGGAGAGCCAGGGAAGCTGCGGTTGATGGCTTGGATGATTCGAGAGAGTAGATCAGGTTGCCGGCTTTAAAAAAGCACTACTGGGCCCGCGGCTTCTCGAAGCCAATCTCTAGTAATTGAAGATATTTGAATATTAACTAGTGTAGGGGTTTGTTTAACTTTCGTTTGTTTTTTTCTCTTTGTTTGTTTGTTTTTCTTTGTTTTGGGTTCTTCTAATGGCGAACTTTATTAATGGTGATGGATTGCATAATTAAATAAATGGCTTTCTACTTTGTGATACAAGTAGTATATGCAAATACACAGTGGCTGAAAATGCCATTAGTAAAACAGTTATATGGCTAAATAATTTAAGTTATTATCTAAAGAAAAGCACGATGAGCAATGGCTTTTAAGCCCTAAGGGTCCTAGAAGTTATTATCAAAACATGAAAAGTAAAAATACATTTTGTCCTACATGCCATTATCCATCGGCACACAGGCCGAAAAAACCTATTGATTTTAAGAAAGTCATTGGTTACACAAATCTTCGAACTCTTTTTCAAGCTTTGATTGATCGGCAGTCGCAAGGGTGGTTTCTTGTGCAATACAAGCGTCTTCTTTCAAAGAAGCATCCATCAAGCCTTTGGTAATGATAATTTGTTCTCGGTAGGTACTGGCCTCAGAAGATAAACGAGTAGCCTCAGCCCTTACTTCCGTCGGTTTCTCATTAAGACGATCAATGGCCGCAACCAAACTTTCTTCATTAAATTGAAGTTTGCCCAAGGATTCACCAATAGATGTGCACTTGTTGATGAGATCAGCAGGGAAACTTTATCCTTGATAGCACGGTCATTATCCATGAAATCATACCATATTCATGGGAATCGAGCAGCAAAATCAGCATAGTATTTCTTTTGATCAGGAGGTAAGTGGGACCAGGGGCGGATCTAGATAGGGGCTAGTGGGGTCTATAGACCCCACTCAAAATTTTGGTTAAATAATAGTATTGGGTAGATTCTTACAAAATATGTGTAGTAGTCTTGTGGTAAGAGTTTAGAACTAGGAAAATTAAATTCATGAGGAGGTTTTGTGTTCAAACCTAAGTTGAGACAATTCCTATGTAGAGTTTTTAGTTTCACACCAAATTTAAGACATTCTTTGTGTTATTTTAATTTTTTGGCATTCTAAATAATATTTTTAATATTTTATTTGTTCTTTTGAAAAAATCCTTCTTAATAATATTTTTAATTTTTTGTGTTCTATAAAAAATAACCCTTCTCAATAATATTTTCAATAATATATGTATTTTTTAATATATTTTTCCTTCTTAATAGTATTTCAATATTTTATGTTGAGGGGGAGATTGTTGGGCACCCAAACTGTGTGTGCGGGTGACAGCAATTGTCCAGTGGCACCCAAACTGAGTGTGCGGGTGGCATCCAAACTGAGTGTGCGGGTGGAGTCACAATCGAATATCGTGGGCGCTTGAATGAATGCACTATAAGGGAAGGGTATGCGCATTTCCTAACACCAATTGGTTTTGGGGCAACTGGTAGCGCCTGAGGTCCAACAAGTGGTATCAGAGCAGGTGGTTCATCTGAATCATTTGCCTGATCAACGAGCTTGATCCTAGAGTGTTTTTTAAAGGTTTTCAAAAGTTTTCAAAAGAGCATCTTTTTGAAAAATAAACACTTTTTGAAAAATGGATTGTATCAGCCTTGTTCCCCACATAGGCGGTATGAGCTTTGAGGACTGGAAAATACGCATGGAAATTTTCCTTGCTGCTTATAACGACAATATGTACACGTGCATAACACAAGGTCTTATAAGAGTTACCAAGACAATCAAAATTGATTGCCAAGATACGGTCGTTGATAAAGAATGTTCAGAGATGACACCTGAAGAAATCAAATTGAAGAATCTTGACAAAGTTGGAATCTTTATCATGACAAAGGCCCTGGATAATGAAAGGTTTGACAAGGTCAAACACTGCAAAACATCTAAGGAGATGTGGGACAAAGTCCGTGACATGAGTGAAGGGAATGACTCAATTAAAGAACACAATCTGAGTGTTGCCCTGGAGAAGTTTGAAAACTTCAAGATGAAACCTGGAGAAACCATTGACCAGATGGATTCAAGTTTTACAAAAGTGTTGAACAACGTACTGAAGTTGGGAAAGACGTTTACTGATAAAGAGTTCACTCTGAAAGTCTTAAAGGCGCTACCACCCAAGTTCAACATGAATATCATAGCGATGGAAGAATCAAGGGATCTGGGGAAGATCTCACTGACGGAGCTGTTTTCTGTACTCAAGGCGTACGAGTATAAAATGCCAAGGATGGGAATAGAAGAGACCTCAACTTCTGGCCCGACTGCTGCCCTGGTCGCTGCAGAAAGAACTAGAAGATCAGCCGGGAAGATTAGAGAAATGGACTCATCTGATGAGACCACAGTACTGAGTAAAAAGGAGTACACTGCTGGCGATGTTGCTTTGTTATTGAACGGGTTCAAAAAGTTCTACAAAAGAAAAATGAAGAACAAATATAACAATGCTTCTACTTCTAAACCTACCTCTAATTCTCATGATAGTAAGGATGATTATAAATCCAAAATGATGTGCTATAATTGCAGGAAATTGGGACATTTCATCAAGGACTGCCCATATCTTAAAGCTGAGAAGTATACTGAGGAGGAAAAGAAACAAAGAAGAGAGATGAGACACCAGAAAAGCAAAGTGTTGTTGGTTGAAGCTGAAAAGATAGAAGCCATATATTCGTCTAACTCAGAATCAGGCACGTCAAGTGATGACTCTGCGTTTGAAGAGACACCCGCACTGCTCTGTCTCATGGCCAAAGAATCTGATGATTCTGACAATGAGGTAACTCTCTCTGAAAATGAAATATAGCTATTCAGCTCATTTGAGCAAATGATGAACAACAAAGCAGATGTTGTTAAAGAATTTGCTAAGCTTAAGGACGAGATGATCTTGCTGAAAAAGCAAAATGCTAAACTGAAACGAAGTGTTTAAAAACATGACGATTCAGCTATGTATAAAAAGCTTTCGCATGAATGTGAAACTCTGAGAGCAGAATGTGAAGTTTACAAAGGACAAATCATGGAACTTGAAGGTATAATATCTCTACATGATAAGTCGTCTGTTGCATCAGTAGATAAATCTAATGAACAGAGAACACCCTTAGTAAAAGAAAATTTAGAACTGAACAGAACTGAGAAATTTATATCTGCTGATAACAGTAATGTTATCTTGTATGTTCAGACTGCTAAATCTACTTCACTTGAGATTGAGAAAGAGGAGAAGAAATCTCCTAAGGCTAAAAAGGGTAAAAAGCCTGAAAATTAAAAACAGACTGGTAAAACCAAACAGCAGAATAGTCCTAAGAAGTCTGCTGATAAGAGTAAAACCAATCAGACTAGTAAAGCTAAGTCGTCTGTTAAAGAGCAAGTAAAGAGCAGACTTAAGAAGCAAAGAAATTATAACAATAATGCTTGGTATGGAAATGAGTCTTACTATGTGCAACCCGCTTATTCACCTTATTATGCTGCACCTCATTATCCACCTTATTATGCTGCATATCCTGCTCATCCACCAATGCATGCTTACCCTGCTTATCATGCATCTTATCCTGCTTATGAGCATTACTCACATCATAATGATTATCAACATAATATGCATGCTGATTATGATGAAAACAAAGTTGCTCATGCTCCTGCTAAAACTCAAAAGCCTAAGAATTCAACATCTTGGGTTGTCAAAGGTGACACTAATCCACCAGGACCCTCTCAATAAAGGGTACCTAAAACATTTTTATTTTGTTTTGTAGGTTAGGATTAGGAGTAGGAGTAAAGTAGTGAAGAAATTGTACTTGGACAGTGGATGTTCAAGGCACATGTGTGGAGACATACATGAACTGGCAGATGCTGTTGCTGTGAATGGTCCAAGAGTTACTTTTGGAGACAGCAAAGAAGGCAAGGTTGTTGCTGTTGGAAAGCTAATCAAAGGAAACATAGAGATATCTGACGTCTCTTATGTTAATGGCCTGAAGTACAATCTGCTGAGCATAAGTCAATTTTGTGACAAGGGATTTTCTGTAATGTTTTCATCAGATAAGTGCTATGTTGAACAAGTTGGAACAAATAAGGTTATTTTATCTGGAAGAAGACAAGGAAATATCTATGTAGTCGACTGGAATTCTGTGGACAAGAATTCTAATGTTTGTTTGGTGGCTTCTACACCAAGTGAAATCAATTGGCTGTGGCACAAAAGAATGAGTAATTTGAATTTCAAGACCATAAACAGATTGATAGAGAATGATCTGGTAGAAGGAATTCCAAAGACAGTCATGAGCAAAGACAAGCTCTGTGACGCATGTCAGAAGGGTAAACAAGTGAAGTCTACCTTCAAAAGCAAGAAGCACCAATCTTCAACCAGAATTTTGGAGCTGTTACACATGGATTTGTTTGGCCCTATTGATCCTATCAGCAATGGTGGAAAGAAATACCTCCTAGCTGTTGTGGATGATTTTTCAAGATTTACTTGGGTGATTTTCATGAAGAAGAAAAGTGAAACCAAGGAACATCTTACTAATCTGATGGAACTGATCCAGAATGAGAAAAGTCAAAGAATATTGAAGATCAGATCAGATAGAGGGACTGCATTTACAAACTCTACTGTTGAAGAGTATTGTAACTCCAGAGGAATCAATCATGAGTACTCTGCTGCCAGAACCCCTCAACAAAATGGAGTTGCTGAAAGGAGAAACAGAACTCTAAAGGAGGCTACCAGGACAATGATAGCTGAAGCAAAGCTGCCCCAAAGATTCTGGGCAGAAGCCACAAATACAGCATGTTATACACAGAACAGATGTATGATCAACAAAAGTCAAAACACGACACCTTATCTGTTGTATTTAGAGGTCTATTCACCCCCCCCCCCCCCCCCTCTAGACCTCATCTGACCACTTGGGACCAACAGTAATAATTATAAAAACAATATGATTTTTCATTGTTTTTATAATTTGATTTTCTTTTTTCTTTATTCAATGCATTTAGTTCTAGAAAAAATTCTTTAAAATTTAAAAAAAAAATACAATTATTTATTGCTTTATAATAAGATTTTTCCATCACAACGGGATATCATATGTAATTAAAGTAACTTTTTAAATTTTAGAAAGTAATTAAAGTAACTTATGGAAGTTGTTTTTGTTAACCTTTACCTTTTCTTTGTTGTATTTTCTCATATATTTTTCTCGTGAATGAAATATAATGTTCAAGTTTGTCTGTTCTATTTGATTAAACCTTTTTTTTTATGTACTTCGATTATTAAATTTACAGTAGACCTTAGCCCCCACAACACCAAATTCCTGGATCCGCCCCTGAGTGGGACCTGCTTAGTTTCTTGACAAGACCATTGATGGAACTTCAATGAGTAACTAGCAGGTCCTCCAGCGACAAAGCTTCATACCCAACAAACTGTTGTTGTCAACGCTTGATTTCTTCAGGACCTAAGGCTTGCGAAGAAAAGTTGACAGAATCTTGAGAAGGCCTAGAAGAAACTTTAGATTTGCCAATTGAGAATTGAGACAAGAATTGTCCCAATTTTGACTTTTCAAAAATTTCCTCTAGCCCTTCTCAAGATCCTGCCAACCTTTTTTTGTCAAGCCCTATGTGCTGAAGAAATCAAGTGTTGGCAACAACAGTTTGCTGGGTACGAAGCTCTGTCGCTGGAAGACATGTTGGTTACTCATTGGAGTTCCATAAATGGTCTTGTCAAGAAACTAAGCAGGCCTGACTTACCTCCTGATCAGAAGAAATGCTATGCTGATTTTGCTGCTCGATTCCTGCTGCTGTGGAATGATTTCAAGGACAATGATCGTGCTATCAAGGCCAAAGTGTCCCACGATTCTGAAAGTGTTGATCTCAACATACAATTTGCTGATCCCGTCAGCAAGTACACTTCTATTGGGGAATGATTGGGCAAACTTCAATTTGATGAAGAAAGTTTGGTTTCGGCCATTGTTCGTCATAATCAGAAACTGACGAAAGTAAGGGCTGAGACTACTTGTTTAACTTCTGAGGCCTATACTTACCGAGAGAAAATTATCATTACCAAAGGTTTGATGGATGTTTCTTTAGAAGAAGATGTTCGTATTGCACAGGAAGACACCCTTGCGGCTGCCAATCAATCGAAGCTTGAGAAAGAGTTAAAATATTTCATCGCCCATTTAACTAATGAATTTCTTAAAATTTGATAGGTCTTTAACTGTACCCATTGGGAACGGCATAACTGGGCTTCTGTTGGGCTTCGGGTCAATAAGAAACCCGAATCTAGCATCGGGTCAGGTGGAATCCTGCTTGATTCCAGCTCTTGAGGTTAAGAAGGGTTCGAGAGTTTGGCACTTGACATTTGGGATTTTTGGTGTTAGAGAAGAAATTGAGGGAGACTGAGTAAGCAAATGTTAAAATAAACCATGGCTTAATTCAGGGTTTTCTTTTTACGTTCTTTCCTCTAATTTCACTCTGATTGAAAAAACAATTGATAGTACTCGTATTTATAAGGTGTTTTTTTACATTCAAAATGTCTATAATATTTAAACCAAATCAACCTATTTTACTAGTTAGATATGCGTTTAATTATGTTTACTTCTTAGGTGTGTTCATAATAACTCTTAGGGTCAGTGTACATATGAAGATATCTGTACATTTTAATTATCATTAATTTGCATCATGGATTAAGATATTTTTAATTTCATATAGAAAATTCCAATAAATTGTTGGAAAACTAATGCTAGGGACCGTTTAAAACCTTCAACTTGATGATCTTACAAAAGAGTCGATTTCAAAGATTTGAGTTAAATTTTAAACTCGTTTTGGATAATTTATGTTGATTTTCTTTTTTTTGGAAAAAGGATGCGTACCTCATTTGAGACGATGAGTTCCGCATAAATTTTTCATATAGTCTAAATCGTGTTTTTCAGATTATGACAATCGAAAAATATAGTAGTAAGGTGGTTTCTTCTTTGAATGGAGACACTATTAGGGTAAACCTAGGTAACTAAGTCGCGGAGCGGGTGCGAGTGCGGGTGCGCGAGCGCGAGCGCGAAAGCGTTATATATTAAAACTTTGACATATGAGAGCGCCCATAAAGCGTCTTAAAAATAATATTAAAATAATTAAAATATAATATAACAATTAAAAATACTAATATTACAAAAGTGTAAACTACAAAAAAAATTATACTTTCGAAATAAATATAATTATTTTGAACAATATATTTTGTTGCTTATATTCTAATATATATAATATGTGTTTTTTTTTCTATACATTTAAAAGTTACGTAGAAATTGTAGTCCAATAAATCTGTTACAAAAATGACAAATATAACTAATAAACAAAATGTTATTTCATTAAGTCCATAAAATAAATTTAGGCATCAACATGCAACGTGTAATTTTAAGCAAAGTGGATTTTTTTTTTTTTTTTTTTTAAGTTTAGAACATGTCAAATACATTTTTTCTAGAACATTATTTGATTTATAAAATGTTAATGTTTTACCTTGATGTATGGAAAATAGTAAATTCTCATTCTCGATATAAGTTCAAATTGCGTGAAAATGAAAAATTTGTAAGTAATTATACTTTATGTCCAGTTAATATGTCTCTGTGTAGCTTGCTTTCAATGGGTTAATTGTGGTGCTTTGCATTGTAATATTCAAATAAATAATATAGTAATATTTTTTGTTGTTTTGGTATTCCCAATTTATAGTCCTGTTGATGATGTCATCATTGCAGGACATCATGTCCATAACCCACTTTCCATACGGCTAGGGGTATAAATGACTCGAGTTGTATCAAACGACACATTGTTCAAGTTTGATATGAATTTTATCGAACTTGAAATTTTGTGTTTGAGTTTGGTTTGATTTCTTAATGAACCGAGCTCAAACGAGCTCGAGCCGAGTATTTTTTTTTTTTTTTTTTAGTAGCTTGATATTTTACATGGTTTTTTTTTTTTTTTTTAGATTTTAGCTTATCGAGTCGAGCTCGGGCCGAGCTTCAAAAGTTATCAAACAAGAAATCTTGTTCAAGCTTGTTTGATTTAGTTGACGAACCGAGCTCAAACAAACTTTTATCGAACGAGCTCGAGCCGAGTATCGAATAGCTTTGTTTGATTTTCAGTCCTACATACGGCTTTACACAGAGAGCATAAAGCTATAAAATATTTTTATGTACAAGTGTCAGATGTTTATTGGCTAATATATGGGATGCGCGAATTTTGCTTCATAAGAGCGCGCACAAGCTAAAGATAATGCGCGAATTTTGCTTCACAAGAGCACGCACTACCTTCAGCCAGTGCGCGGATTTTTCTTCATAAGAGCACGCACTATCTTTAGCCAGTGCGCGCACTATCTTCAGCCAGTGCGCGAATTATGCATCGAATTTGCTTTTCGCGCTCAGTGCGCGAATTGGGTGCGCGCATGAGCCTCTCCCACGCGAATTTAGTTACCTAGGGGTAAACTTTGATAATTTTATTTCTATCTAAATAAAGGTAATTGGAGCGGGTATAATGGTGCTAACCTCTATCAGAGTGTGTAGCTTGCTGCTATAATTACTCTGATTTCTCGTCAAGTGATTTCGAAAATCATTCTGATTTTTCGTAGAGTATTTTCAGTGTTTTGCTTGCAAAGACAATGGCTATTTGAGAAGTAATTCCGGAGAAAGACTAGATAAATGTAGAACTGGAGAAGGTTATTTCGTGATTTTTCACGAGGTTAGATTAAATGTGATAATCAAATCCAAATCTACGTTTCACTATAGATTATAAATTCAAGTTTATGCAAAACATAATAAATACGAAAAATCTAATTTTCGAAGGATAAGATACGATTTTAGCTCGTAGAGTTTAGGCTAATTTTTAACTTTGGCATATGATCGCATGTGTTGTTACATAGTCATTACATGATAATATGGTAATATTTTTAGTTCATTCAAGATTATTGTATCAGTAATATAATAAAATTTGAATTATTGCACTAATAATTTTTTTCTTACAAAAATAATGTTGACTTTATTTATTATAAATAATGCTAGTAAATATAAGATACTTGACACATTAACTTATTTTTGGGGGTTATTTGATTTAATAACTTATCCTAAAAAATAATGGGCTGACCCATATAAAAGGACATTATGGTTTTTGAACAATTTATTTTGGTTATGATTCATTTATATATATATAGTAGTGGTTACGCACTGCGCTATGTGCAGTGTCGTTTCCCTATGTACTTGTGTAATGTAGTAGTCGTACAAGTAGTGTGATTTGTAATTGTTTGTGTGGTTGAAATGTATATCGAATACTATAAGGCTGTGTTCGAATGCCCAGTTTCTTTATTGGGCCAATTGACAATTTGGGCTGACTAATTAATGAACTCAACTATTTTGTGGCCCGTTCGGTGGATTAAATCGTGGCAATTAGATCCGGGCCCAATTATTTTGTTACCCGTTCGGTTGGTCCGATTGGACTGTAATTACGTTTTTACCCCTCGCGAATTGTTAATCCAACCGTTGATTTTATCATCAATTTTGGACCGTCCGATCAGGCTTTTAAATACCAAAAAAACCCTAAAATTTTCAATTCATTTCTTCCTCTCTCTCTCTTTCTTCCGTCTATGACTCTTCTCTTCTTCTCTGCAGCAATTCAAACTGCACAAATTCAACCATCTAAGCCAGTAAATCCGAATATATCTAGCAGTATACACCTCCACCGTCGTCGGATACTACTCCATTTTCTTCATCCTTCTCCAATAGCAACTATTCCGTTTGTAATTTGTCCTCTTTCAGATCATGGTTAATTTTTTTCTCTGAAAAAGCATTCCAAGGTTGGAAGTCCGTCGTTTTACGCCGTAGAAGTGGTTCTTCTTTTGTGGGACAAAAAAACGACCGTTTAACGTAAGTATTTTCTTCGAATTTGATTGTATTAAATAGTTTGTTAGAATTTTAGTTATTTTTTGGGGTTTAGATGGTAAAGATATTATTTTGGGACAAAATTTTACATTTGGGGATTAGGGTTTCGAATCAAGAATTAGGGTTTTTATTAGATTTATTATGATTTAGGGCTTAGGGCAGATTTATTAGGGTTTTATTTGGGGATTAAGGTTTCGAATATGGAATTAGGGGTTTGATTTGATTTATGCTCTAGGGCTTTAATTAGGGTTAATTTGCATTTATTTGGGATTAATTTTGATTATTTTATATTTGTTCAATCTCTAATATATTATGTGAACTTTTATTAATTCGTAGGTTCGAAGTGCAATTGGTATGGACTCGAGTGCCAATAGTAGTGGTTGGAGTAATAATTCCGGCGTAGGCCGAAGGGAAAGTTATCAGGTCCCTGGCCGGGCCTGTGTGTGTGGAGCCAGTATTAGAATGTTTACCTCTAATACTCCAAGAAATCCGGGTAGACGGTTTATACGATGTGGGGGAATTCAGGTCACGTTCTTAGATTTTAAGTTGTTCTTTTGTTGTTTAAATTTATTTATCACTTCTTATAAATGTGGATACTAATCATTTACTTTTTTTATGATTGATTTTCAGGGGGCAAAGGTGTGAGTTCTTTGAATGGGTTGACCATTTTGTGGGTGAAGGTGCACCTACAATAATATCTGAACTATCGCAACGTGTGCACGAACTGGACACAAACATCAAACTATTGCACGAACAAAATTTGCAGCTTAATGCATCCATTCTGGATCTTAAAGTTGCTTTACAAAGTTTGCACAAAAAGATAAAGTTTGCAATTTTAATTACTTCCTTTTGCATGCTTTTGTACTTTGTGTGACTTTATTATGCTATGTTATGTCTTTTATGCACCTTGGAATGATATGATTTGTTATTAGGGAATTGTTACATTTATATGCTATGCTATGTTTTTTATGCACATTGTGGATTTGTATGGTGGTTTTTATACACCTTTGCGATGATATGGTCTAGTCTGTTTGGTAGACAATGCAGTTTTTTATATGTTTAATGGGTGGAAATGGTAATGTTGAGATTATTTCACAATTTGCTTTCTGAGATTCTTTTTCAAGTCGGATATGGAATGGGTGTATCTCCTATGCTATTATGGTTTTCATGCACCTTGTGACGATATGCTTTGTTATTTTGGAATTGGTGGATTAATATGCTATGTTATGGTTTTTAAGCACATTGTGATGATATGGTTTGTTATTTTGGTAGACAATGCACTTTATGATATGTTTTTATGCACATTGTGATGATATGGCTTGTTATTTTGGTAGACAATGCACTTTATGATATGTTAAATGGTAATATTTAGGAATTTACAGCAATAGTTTTTTGAGATTCTTTCTGATATGTTTTCCAAATTCTGGCTTGATTATGTTGTCAATTCTATATAACCCCAAAAAAGGAAAAAAATAAAGGCTGTATTGTCAAATCAATCATTTTGTTGAGTCATTTCAGTTTTTTTGGCATGAAATATTATACTGTTAACTTGTGTAAGTATCCCAGGGGGGATTTGACAATGTTAGTAATGCATTTTGGCAATTAATGCACATAAACTATTCACTTTTATCAAAGTGGGAATAAATGTTCTCAACTACCCAATATTATCTTGCTTGTTTTAGATGACATTATATTTAGTCATCAATGCTAACTCCCTTTGACATACCAAACAAGTCAACAAAGTGAAACAACCCTCTATTTAAGAATTGTTTCATCCCAACCGAACACACAACTTTTATCTGCTCCATAATAATATGTGAGTTCTCTTCATCTTTTTTTCACCTCTTTCATAACTTAACTCTTGTATCTTCTTTTTTCTTTAATACTTTGTTGCTTGTATTACATAAGAACTGAAATATGGTTTTTTTGGTTTTATGCAATTTCAAAGATGCCCCTAACCAGGTCAATGAGAGCTGATTTCAATGCGCGTTACGACGGATGGAGTCCTGAAGAGGAGGAGTACCTTATCAAGAAACTATTTCACGCGGCCAGGGGGGATTTGGTCAGTGACCTTGAGGAACTTCGGCTAAGTCTCCAGTACATATCAGGGCAAATGACTGCCCGGTTTGGAAGAGTCTTCCACATTACATCCCTTAAACTGAAGCTGGAACGCATAAAAAATTCTTACCTTGATTTCAAGTCATTCCTAAGCCAGCCCGGGGTGGAATATGATGCATATAGTAACTGCACTAGAGTCTCCAGCCTTTACTGGGCAGCCATAAGCCCACATGTAAGTAATTTCTGCGTTTTACGTTCATATTACCTTTTATATTGTTTATCATAAACAAAAAAATATCTAACCATTGTTTTATGCGTAGGACGAGCCCGGGAGCTTTAGGAGGTACCGCAGGGAAGGGCATAAGTACTACAGAAAATTACGATATGTGTTCGATATCAAACATTGTGCCCAGTTCCCTCGGTCTCTTCTTGGCTCCGCAGCGTGTCCCATTCGCGTCCCCGCCCCTACCGGTGATGAGACTATTGCTCCTGAGGCTGCTGCCCCTCACGTTCCCGGACATGCAAGTGAGCCCATTGAGGTAAATCCACTAGCCATAGTTTTATATGTGGGAGGAAATGAAGGTGCAGCGGGGGACACAAATGGAGACGTTGATGGTAGGTTGTCGGATGTGGACTAATATCGTGTGAGCCAATAACGGGTGTTAAAATAGTTTGTAATATGATGTCATTTTGGGATTTGGATGTTTTTCTTCGGGGTTTAGGTTGTTTAAGTTTGTTTAATATGATGTTGATATGACTTGTAAGGGTTTTGCACACTTGAATTTTGCCTTACACTAGTGTGCAAAAACCAAGAATTTATGGTTTAGTGTTTCCTGTATTTATAGGCAGATATTAATCTGCCTAATCTTATGTATGTAATGGCTTATGTATGAAGTTTAATTTTCCTTTCCTGTCAAACTTCCTTTAAACATGGTACTTTATGTTACTTTTATGTTACTTTTCTGGATATGTTTATTATTGAAATTTGTTAAGACACTCCAGATTTTTCTGCATAAAAGCTTGGAAACATGTTACTTCCAGTTTTTATAAAAGAGTCTTTATTCAGAGGATTGAATTTCTTGGAAAATGTAGCTGGTGTTGTCACTTTGATAAGAAGAATCTTTTCACTTTTTTAAAGTTAAACCAATTCTTTGTACACTTTATTGAAAAACATAAAATTTGGACAGCTTTGTACAACTACTCTCTCAATCTTTTGTATTCTTCAGTCCAAAAAGTAAAAGCAAGAGTTTTTCTTCAAAAGGGAGGCAAGTAAAAAATGAGATGTAAAGTTGTAGAAGCGTTATGATTTTCCATCTCCTAACCCTTTAACCTAGCAAAACAACAACCTCTTCATGCCTAAGTTACCCCAAAAACCATGGTAACTAAGACCAAAAAGTCCCCTAATATCTTAGAATTACAATTGGGGGAAAATGGGTTATGTACAAAAAGCCCCTCCAAAATGCGCAGAAAACAGAGCAGGCCTCGCGGCCGCGAGATCGAGTCTCGCGGCCGCGAGCATTCAATTATACAGGACCTCGCGGCCGCGAGATCAAATCTCGCGACCGCGAGGTTGAGGCAGAGAGTTTAAGCAACTCTCTGCCACCAACTCGCGGCCGCGAGATCAAATCTCGCGGCCGCGAGTTTTAAATTGTACAGGACCTCGCGGCCTCGAGATCAATGCTCGCGGCCGCGAGGTTGAGGCAGAGAGTTTAAGCAACTCTCTGCCACCAACTCGCGGCCGCGAGGAATAACCTCGCGGCGGCGAGTTGAAGCAGGACCTTGATTCATGATTTTTGTGACTTCATACCAATTTTTTTTACACATTTTGTTGAAAAACATTAAAAAAAAATTCATTCTTCTACTACTGTTTTCCAAACTTCTTGCCTATAAAATTTAATATGGTTCGATATTGGTTTCAAGAACATATTTTTGCGAATAACTAATCATTCAAAATAGACACTTGAAATAAAATTCCTTTGACAAAATAAACAAGCACTTTTGATAAGTTCACAACTTACGTATACAACCACCAAAACATTGGTTTCACAAAAACATATACAACCACAATACGATCCATGAGTACTAGTTTCACATCCTACATATATTATACAAAATATAGATCCATGACTTTTTGCCAAAATAGTGCATTATATTGTATCAACAATGCATTCACAAAAAATGATAATATTCGCAACTCTCATACCATTGCAAAATTCACCTTCATTAAATTTACCCTATGGAATCTTCCCTTCGAGAATCATGTGAGCTTGAACTTCCCTATTGCGCGGTGTAGAACGAAGAAATAAAGCTAGATACTTTTGATTGTCCATGATCTTGTAGCATAGGAAATTCATGTTCTCCTCACTTAAGCCCGGTACATCCTGTAAGGCGGCAATAACTTTCTCGGCCTTTTCGTCGTCGGTGTCCTCGACCTTGCTGAACTTGGGGTTAAGATTTCCAAACGTACTTTTGGCCTCCTCAATGAACGAAGTCAAAAATGGTGAAATGGCCGAATTCTTGTCCAACTCTGGTGTCCTTTCTTCTTCTCCCTCTTAATCTTAAATTTTTTTTTCTTCTCAATGCCACCTGTTTTAATCCCGAATTGCTTCAACCCAGCTTTTAAACCACAAGCACCCCCCCCCCCCCCATCCGAAGCATCTGTCGTCAAATCTACGCAAGGGCTAGTCACGTAGTCATCATTAGTCAAATCAATCCCGACCATATCATCCAATGGTGACTTAGCCTTCTTTATATCCTCACTGACCTTATTATCACTTAGTAATATGTCTTCAACCACGTCACAAAATCCCTGGGCATCTTCTCCATTTGCCCTATCCTTTCCAAATATTTCACACCAGTCATCATAATATACCCATGTCCTCCTCCTCATGGTACGCACATCTCGGTTAGCCTTTAAAGAATAAGAAAAGTTTAATTAGTGCATAATACGATATAAGATTGGTAAAACTACAAGCTTTTAGTGAAATGACTTACAGCAGCATATTGTCCCCAAACCTCGTCATTAACATCAAGGGTTTTGGAGGTCTCATTCCACCCAAAACCACTAGTTCCCAACATAGACAACAACAAGTAATAGTGCTTCTTCCACACAGTAAGTTTGGAGTTGATATGCCTAACACATATATTGCTCCCTGGTACCCTTTCGTTGATTGCTATCTGTAATTGTTGCAAGTATCCGGGCTTGAAACCGTTGTCTGCTTTCCAACCATTAGAAATCAACTCATGCAAACAACTAATCAACTGTTGCTCCTCCAATGAACTCCAAACCCTACGAGGGGGCTGCGATTTCTTTGCTTCACGTGATCCACTAGAGGCTCCATATATTGGAATACCTTCCATGCTATGAACCTGTGGATTACAAAACAAACTTATTTTAGATTTTATGCAATGGTACCCAATGATATACTCACCAACACAATATTGACATAATAAGCCACACATAAACTTATGCATTCACATAACAATTTGAGCATCCACATACAATGGTGACTTAAACTTTTCAAACAAATTCAATCATATTTTACATTATTTCATTACATATAACTCAAATCTAAATCATTTAAAAAGTCATGCAAAAATAAAGCATTTCTCAATCACTCTCAAATCTCAACACACAGACTGACTCAAGAACGGTTGGCAAGCCACTCCTCGTACATACTACGAGCCATATTTTCCCGAAAATTAGTCCATGCGTTAGATGGCTCATCCACATTTATGCAATCAGCGTGACCTATATCATTTCCATCATCATCATCGCTTTCCGAATCACTCTCAAATTCAGAGTCCGACATATCGTTTGGCATGGTCATCAACTGGAAATTGTGAATAAGAACGCAAGCCATTATGATCCTATTTTGCGTCTTCAATGGATAAAACGTAGGGCTCCTAAGACATGCCCATCTTTTTTTAAGTTGCCCAAAGCAACGCTCGATCACATTTCTGGCTTGAGAATGTTTCATATTGAAAAACTCTCTATGATTTTGGGGAACATCCTGACCCACTCCCCATTCTTTTAAATGATACCGTACTCCACGATATGGCGTCAAAAACCCTTCACCATTTGTGTAACCGTTATCACAAAGGTAGTAACTACCTACAACATAGGGTAGGAAGAACTAATTAGTAACATGTAATGTGAAATACTAAATTCTAACTTTTATGGAACTACCTATAGGGACTTTAAGTCCATTCCGGCGTGTGATAGCATCTCTTAACACGCGGCCATCCGCCGCAGAACCCTCCCATCCTGAAAGTGCATATGTAAATTTTCCATTTACATCGCATGCAACTAAAATGTTCGTAGAAATCTCTCCCTTTCTTGATCTATAACGGGGTCTATCTACTGCCGGAACGTGTAATTTCACATAACTCCCATCTAATGCCCCAATGCAACCCTAATGAACACAAAAAAAAAATTGATTATTAAATCAACCATTGTAAATAGGTTTTCAATGAAGACATAAACACAAACCGGAAAACAACTCCACCGTTCGCTCTCGTCACTTTCTAATATCGGCTCAGGTTGTGATAATAGTATTGGATGAAGCTTCAACAAACAATGTAGTACACGATGAAAACACTTGCTCACCGTATCCCCGGATCGACGGTAGTCAAATCCAATAATGCGATTTTTCTTATGATGTGCAAGGACAGCCAAAAAGATAGCTACTTGTTCATTGAGACTTACATATTTTGTGTCTGCTAGACCTCCAGCATTACGTAGTAAGCTACAAAACTTACTAAAGGCAGTCATCGTAAACCTTAGGTTCGATTTACAGTCGACATCACTTTGCAATGTAACGCGTTCTAGATAGTTAGCTTGTTTTTCCCTCTTTCGTATAATGCTGTAACGTTTTCTTTTCCTACCACTCAACCGATATCTAGATTCCATTTCGTGTGCTATAATCAATACACAAATTATGACAACAAATCTCCAAAAGAATTGATACATCATCTCAAGTAAGAGTTCATTCCTCATAGAGTCCATTCGATCCATGTCTGTGAACAAACATATTTTGTCATATTTACTTCCAATTATTTGTAAAAGATGTCATATTTACTCCCAATTATTTGTTTTGTTGACAAAAACATATCATGGTTGATTTTAATATTTTGCAAACGTACCGAATAATATAGCATTTTTGCAATTTTTCTTTATAAATTAGGGTTAAAATTCAACTAAACTTTTCAACTTAAGGACCTTTTCAACATTTTGCAAAAAAGTATTTTGCAATTTTTCCTCCTTTTTTATATTCATGTTAAGAAAAACAGCCATTTCAATTTGCCCTTCTAATCTGAAAGTTGTAGTACCCAAAAAATCATTTCATATCGTGTATTATCATGTATTTATGTTGCGAAAATCTCAAAAAAAATTCAGAGGTTGGGGAAGAAACTCACTGTACGGCCAAGCGGGTAGTATGTTGATTCTCCTTCTCCAACTATTAATATCAACAAAAAACACTTTATTAGTGTCGATTATAGAATCTTTTACGAAAATGAAAGAAAAAAACTAGGGTTTAACTTTACCTTTTGTAGAAGACGATGGAGGAAAAGCAAATTGGGGGGAAATGAGTAATATATCGTATAAAAGGAGCAGGGCATTTTTTTTGTAATATTGATTAAGGGGCAAGGGCATTTGTGGGACAAAAAATATTAATTGGGCCAGATTATACAATTGCAAGGTCTGGGTTCCAATTGATATCGGGCCGATTAAAGGACTGGCCCACCTGTGCCCATGATTACAACGGGCTGCCCGCATTTTTCTGGACTCGTATCGGCCCATTCGAACAGCCGATTTGGACCAGATTAGAAGCCCTGATTAGGACAATTTGGGCCTAATCAGGGCTTCCGAACACAGCCTAAGACACAAACTTATCGTTAGTTACATTTTAAAGTCTCCAGAGGATAATTTCAGCCTCAAATTTACATGGTGAGAGCAAGATGAAGTTCATATTGATAATATTGGACATACGGTGCAAAGGAGAGGAAGTGAAATTAGATTTGCTTTATTCTTTTTATATCTTTGGATTTGAGCTCATGAGATGAGCCTTTTTCTAGTCCGTTATCTTCCACGATGGATTTTAACAGATTTTGGATAAACCATCTCGTTTTCAGCCACAATTGGACATATGTCTAAACTATCCATAAGGGTGTCTTTCATCATTATTGTCACATATTTCAATGATATCTACAAAAGCAGCAGATGATTGTGGCGTTTTATCAAAACACCGTTCTTCATGCATTAAATGCATTGTATTAAGCACTCTGCCACCAAAGCTCAAGTCACTTACCACGTGGAACTGTGGCAACATGAACATATAACTTGGCCATACGAGAATATTTTTTTCCAAAATGGTCTTCATGCAAAAGTGTTTCTCAAAATGTCTTCAGCTCCAAACTATTTACCTGAATGTGCATTTTTCTTAAAATCGCAGCTAGCAACCGCGAATCTTTTGGAAAATAAAAAATTTCAAAAATTAAGTAAAAATTGCAGTTGGCAATTATGGGTTTTCAAAAGAATCGCAGTTGCTAACTGCAATTTTAAAAAAAAGGCACATTCGGAGAAATAGTTTGGAGCTTAAGACATTTTAGGAAATATTTTTCCATTAAGGCCATTTTGGAAAAAAAATCCAATGAGTTTTACACCCGAAAAATGAATCAAAAGTAATGCATTTAATGTAAACTAGAAAAGTACACGTACGTTTCACATGATAAACTAATTTTCTATGTTAGTTGAATCATATAATTATTTTTTATCATACTATGATCTTAAGGACATACCACATTATTTTTTTGACTAAATCAATTTAATTATTTATATATTGTTACCAAGATTTTAAAGTTGTTATCATAAATACCTAAAACCAAAACTTTAAAATAAAAAATGAACTATAATTACTAAGTATTTCTAATCTAAAATTGCATGTCTACATAATTATTATTCTAAAACAACCATTTGAACGAATGAACAATATCAATTTTTTTCTTCCTTGACCTTGATATTTCCATCTAAACCAGTTTTCACAGGTTTAACCCTTTTTTTTTATCGATTTAACCAGTATTGCCGGTTATACCTATATTTTATAGAGTTCATATTTTCAATTACATGCCTAATCCATTTTTTAACCAATCTAACCCGATTTTACCAATTTTCCTCAATTTTGTCGAGTAAACATGTTTTTACACTAAGTTTACATTTTTTTTTTGTTATTTTAACATGTTATTTCATCGATTTCATTCACTTTTTACATTGAATTTACCATTTGTTTTAATGTTATTTTAACTCGTTCCTTCACCCATTTCACCAATTTTTATAGTTTATCCCATTTGTTAATCAATTCACTCATTATCTCCGCTTTAACCAAATTTTGGTCGATTTTACCTATTCTTATGCTGATTGAACCCATTTTCTCACCTAATTCACATTTTTTTGCCAATTTAACTTTCCATCTAAACCAGTTTTCACAGGTTTAACCCTTTTTTTTTATCGATTTAACCAGTATTGCCGGTTATACCTATATTTTATAGAGTTCATATTTTCAATTACATGCCTAATCCATTTTTTAACCAATCTAACCCGATTTTACCAATTTTCCTCAATTTTGTCGAGTAAACATGTTTTTACACTAAGTTTACATTTTTTTTTTGTTATTTTAACATGTTATTTCATCGATTTCATTCACTTTTTACATTGAATTTACCATTTGTTTTAATGTTATTTTAACTCGTTCCTTCACCCATTTCACCAATTTTTATAGTTTATCCCATTTGTTAATCAATTCACTCATTATCTCCGCTTTAACCAAATTTTGGTCGATTTTACCTATTCTTATGCTGATTGAACCCATTTTCTCACCTAATTCACATTTTTTTGCCAATTTAACTCATTTTTTGTTTTTGTTCTTTCATTTATTTGATCTCCCCTCCTCCCCCCCCCCCCCCCCCTCTTTTGTTATCTCATGTTTAGCCAATATCATTCATTTTAAACCAGTTATCCATTTTTGCCGGCTTACTCCATTGTTTTATCAATTGCACATTTTTTTTTTGCTTTAACTCGTTTTTCTTTTATGTAACCCATTTTTTCATTGATTTTACCATTTTTTTATCATACATATTTTTAATAGAATTTTATCCGTTTACATCAATTTAACCCTTCTATGTTTTGACTTATTTTGGCTTAAGCCAATTATAAGTTTTTCAGTTAAGTAAATAATAGTTTTTTTAAATTCATATAGCCCAAAGGTGACCTTTTGTTTTTAAGTTATTTAATAAGTGATAATTTCTTAAGAACTTTCTAAAGGAGGGAAAAATATTTTTGATACCAAACTTTAGTCCAAAAAACACATTTGATACCAAGCTTTTTCAAAAAATAAATTTCATCCATGATTCACACCATCTTGACACATTTACTTTTGCCGTCATTTTCGGATGGAATTCACTATGTGCCGTCAATTGTGGGTCTTTAAAACCCGTGCATGTTCTCCATCCCATTGTCAATTTAACGGCCACTTGAGCAACACGTGCTGAATTTCGTCTGAAAATTGTCGGCAAAACTAAATGTGTCAAGATTGTGTGAATCATGGTATGCAATGTATTTTTTTCAAAAAATTTGGTACCAAATGTGTTTTTTGGACTAAACTTTGGTATCAAAAATGTTTTTTCCTCCTTTCAAAAGAAATATCGATTTTACCTGCTTTTAAACTGAGTTAATCATTTCTGTTTTGTTATTTTAACCCATTCTTTCATAGATTTCACTACTTTTTGTGTGGTTTATCCCATTTGTTAATCAATCCATCCATTCTCTCTAGTTTAACCCAATTTTAATCGATTTTCATATTTGTTAATCAATTTACTCATTCTCTTCGGTTTAACCAAATTTTACTATGATTTTACTTATTATTTTGCTTATTTAATCAATTTTCTCACATATTTCACCTTTTTTTTGCCAATTAACTCATTTTTTTTTGTTCTTGTTCTTTTATCACTTTGTTCCATTTTTTTTGTTATCCCGTGTTTAGCCGATGTCATTCATTCCTTTTTACCGATTTTACACATTTTTTTGTCGGTTAACCTTATTTTTTTTAATCAATGGCACCATTTTTTTTTTGCTTCAACTCACTTTTCTTTTAATTTAACCCATTTTTCCATTGATTTTATCAAAGGACAACATCAATTCTTTTCGACCTTGATATTTCCATCTAAACCATTTTCACATGTTTAACCCATTTTTTATTTATCGATTTCACCAGTTTTACCTGTTATACATGTCTTTTACTGAATTCATCAATTTTCAATTACATGCTTAATTCCTTTTTTAAACAATTTGACATGTTGTTACCAATTTTCCTCAATTTTGCCGAGTGAACCTATTTTATCAGTTTAACCCGCTTTTACACTGAGTTTATTTTTTTTTTGTTATTTTAACTTATTCTTTCACCAATTTCGTCCGTTTTTACATTGAGCTTACCATTTATTTTTGTTATACTAAATCGTTCATTCACCGATTTCACCCATTATTGTGGTTTATCTCATTTGATAATCAATTAACATATTCTCTCGGATTTAACCAAAATTTAGTTGATTTTGTTTATTCTTTTGCCAATTAATTTAATTATATTTTTTTATCTTGTTCATTCATCGATTTGACCCTTTTTTTTTCACGTGTTTAGCCGATATCATTTACTTCTGTAAATTTATCCGGTTTTTGTAGGTTTACCATGTTGCTTTATCGATTGCATCATTTTTTGTTGCTTTAACTTTTTTTCTTCGATCTAAACCATTTTTATTTGATTTTACTATTTTTTTTATCATATATTTTATAATCGAATTTTAACCGTTTTCAACGGTTTTAACCATTTATGTGTTTTGAGTTTTTATTGGTACGGGTCCATTTCTAGGTTTTTCAGTTAACTAAATAAAAATACTTTTAATTCATATAGCACGAAGGTGACATAATTTTATTTTTTCATGAGGTTCTTTAATAAGTGATAATTTTTTAAGAACTTTCCAAAGAAATATCGATTTCATCCGCTTTTACACTGAATTTACGTTTTCATAATTTTTTATATTAACTCGTTCTTTCACCGATTTTACCCTTTTGTGGTTTATCCCATTTGTTAATCAATTCACCCATTCTTCTCGGTTTAACCCAAACCTAGTTGATTTTATTACATTTGTTAAAATTTCTCCATTCTCTCTGGTTTATCCCAATTTTAGTCGATTTTGCTTAATTTTTTTGCTGATTTAACCTATTTTCTCACTTTCTTCACATTTCCATGCCAATTTAAGTCATTTGTTTTTCTCTTGTTCTTTTATCAATTTGATTCTTTTTTCTTATTATCTCGTGTTTAGTTGATTTCAGCTTTTATCTGTTTTATCCGTTTGCGGAAATTTTGATTTTTAGGAATTTAGCTACATAGAAATCAATTTCTTTCTTCAAACATTTAATAATGGCGAAAATTAGAATTTATATATACTAAATATATATATATATTTAACAAATAATTTTTTTTTTCTTAAAACGATAATAAAATTTGTTAGTCCTCATATTAGTTTCCGCGAGCAACTTTCGAAGTTTCTATTTTTTTTTAACTTCGCCTACATTATTAAGTCCACCAATTTTATGTAGTGTCCAATTTTTATTTTATTGTATTTATTATTATTTTGATACAACAGTGTTTATATTAAAGTTGACTTCTTTTTTATGTAAAAGTATATGATTATTCAGTTATTTTATTTATCATTTAAGTAGGGGTATATTAGTCATCACAAAAAGAGAAGAAATTCTCTCGGCAAACCCGTACTTTTATATGTATATAGATGATCCGTTTTTCTTATTATCCCGTGTTTACTTGATTTCAGTTTTTACCAGTTTTACCCGTTTGCAGAAAATTTGATTGTTAGAAATTTAGATAGATAGAAGTCAATTTTTTTCTTCAAACATTTAATAATGGCGAAAATTAGAATTTGTATATTATATATATATATATATATATATATATATATATATATATATATTTAACAAAATTTTTTTTTCTTAAAACGATAATAAAATTTGTTAGTCCTCATATTAGTTTCCGTGAGCAACTTTCTAAGTTTCTACTCTTTTTAACTTCACCTACATTATTAAGTCCACCAATTTTATGTGTTGTCCAATTTTTATTTTATTTATTTTATTTACTATTATTTTGATACAACAGTGTTTATATTAAAGTAGACTTCTTTTTTATGTAAAAGTATATGATTATTCAATTATTTTATTTATCATTTAAGTAGGAGTATATTAGTCATCACAAAAAAGGGAAGAAATTCTCTTGACAAGCCCGTACTTTTATATGTATATATAGATTGTAAAAGTTTTATAAAAAGCTAAAAACTTTACGGAAATCCAGAGAAAATCAATCTAACACCATAATAACTTTTTTATCTGAGCAGAACACAATGGCAAAGGGATGTGATGGTGTTGTTTTGAGTTTTTGGCTATAATAGTAGCAAAGCCACTTATCAGTATGACTTATGTTCTCTCTATTCTTTTTTTTGGCATTCCAAAGCATGAATTTTAAGTAAAGTATTTTGGTAAAGATGTCTATTTCAAAAGAAAAGAGTGTTCATTTCCATGTTTTTGTCACTATTACTTTCTTCTTGAGGAAGATGATACAAATATTGTGCATCAGGAACATGGGCAGAACTAGAACATTTTAGTTGGAGGGCGAATTTTTTTATAGCAAATTTGATTTTTTTTCGATGTTGTGATTAAATCACAAAAACTAAATTAAAATAAAGTAACATAGTAATTTTATCCAATAAAGGTGGAAAAGGAGTATTATTACATTATTTTAAGAATCAATTCAACTAATGGTTCAAAATTAAAGAATTGTACTTGTGGTACCAAACTATATGCCGATTCTCACTTGTGGTGTCATAAAAACCGAGGCCGACATATTTAGAACCACAAGTAGCGAAATTGAATCACTTTTGGTACCACCGTTAAAAATGGACGATAATTGATGACGTGGCAGTTAAGAGTTATTGGAAAATTGATACCATTTTTAACTGTGGTACCAAAAGTGATTCGATTTCTTAAATTGTGATACCAAATGTGTCGACCTCAATTTTTATGGTACCACAAGTGAAAATTAACATATAATTTGGTACCACAAATGCAATTCTCTTGGTTCAAAATGTTGAGGAATTGATAAAATATAAAAGCATTTTACGACATAAATCTAGCAATATTTTTACTATATTTGAGTGCATTCTTGAAGATATCCTGAAATCTTTGACTTTTAAAGCTTGAATCAATTAATGTTTTTGATTCACACGATTGTATCCTCAAGTACCTTCATTCCACTCTTACTTCGTGTAATTGTTTTTTTTTTTTAAATTCAAATGTGATTTTGCGAATATCCACGTCCATTCTTCGATTATTTGTACAAGCTCATTTGTATCTACTTTATTGAATCACTCTTTTGTGGGTGTTATAGTTTAATACATATCAACGATACTTTCTTGTGTTTCAAATATATCACGTTCTTCATTGTTCTTTAATTTTTCTTCTTGCCTAAACTCCAAATTCTCATCTACTCATACTTGAATTAAAGTTCTATAGCTATATCTAACACTTATGATGTCAATTTTTCACCGTCTCATATTTTCTAATTTATTGTTTGTGGTCAACATCTCACCCCCTTTCATAGAATTTCCTTTTATAAATTTTATAGTTCGTAGTTTTGTTTATCATTTCACATCTACATATTTTTCTTATCTCGATATTTAATACAAAATCTCAGAATTTTATATACTCTTTAATGTGATCCCTTAACTTTCATTTCAAAATATTTGATCAATATTTCTTTGATTAAAAATCCTTATGCATCTGACTATGAATGTTGGAATTCACTTAATTTCTCCCTTGGATTATGACCACAATTATGTGAGTTGCATAACATTTCTTTCCAATAGAAATATTGAGATATTGAATTTTTATCTCGACAATTAAGAAATTTCTTTTGGGAAAGATAAACGAGAACCATCGGGAATCATCTTAAGATCAAGATAGCAACGTGAGAACGTGTGGAACAAATTCGTCACACTACTACGAGCTTTATGGTGAATCAAGAGAATCTGTAGACCAGATTCCTTTAAGGAGGAGAGATTGTGACGTCCCAAAATTCTACAACTTAATAATTAAATATATATATATATATATATATATATATATATATATATTACAAGATGAGTAATTCAATAATATTATATTCAATTGATAAGATTTAAATTTTTTTCATTGTACATTAGCAAGGCTTGAATCTTTAAGGTCTCAATTTCACTTAGGACATTACTCATGGGATCAATTGGAAGCTTGGAGAATTGAGGGGTTATGGGTAAAATGCAATAATTATATATAAGCCCTTACACCAAACCCATCTTCACAATTTGAAGATACATATTACACACATATTCACCCAAAAATATATTAAAGGGATTGAACATATTTTGAATCTTGAGAGATTCATGTGTGGATTTGAGTATTGAATTGAAGGTTAAATGTATATTCAATTGAATTGTTAAGGGTGGTTGAAGACTTAGAACTTCAACTTCTTCTTCAAATAAAGGCTGGCATGGAGATCTTAGGGTTCGAATTTTGACAATTAGGAGGTACCGTTGGAAATCTTGAGACGGCAGCTTTTTAATGGTGGTGGTGTATGCCAGCGGTGGCCGAAGATGGTGGCCGGAATCCTGCAAAGAATACAGAGTGTATGATGAAAGTTTGGGAGCCATTTTGAGGTTCTTACAATAGTAATTTGGAAAAAATTTCTGCACGAAAGTTGTAGAGGAGGTCAATTACTATGAGAATCAACAATTGTTTTTGTCTTAAAATGATTTTAAGAGGGAGCAATGATATACCAAATATTCAATCAATGACATGGCAAGTTACACGTCAGAATAAAGTCAAACTAAGACTGAAAACTACCCTTCTTCGACCAAGACCAAACTAGTCTTCTTCGACCAAGACCAAACTAGTCTTCTTCGACCAAGACCAAGCCTACTCTTCTTCGACCAAGACCAAACTAGTCTTCTTCGACCAAGACCAAACCTACTCTTCTTCGACCAAGACCAAACTAGTCTTCTTCGACCAAGACTAAACCTACTCTTATTCGACCAAGACCAAACTAGTCTTCTTCGACCAAGACCAAACTACTCTTATTCGACCAAGACCAAACTACTCTTATTCGACCTTGAGATCTCAATTTGATCGAACTAATGAAGATCCGACCCGACCCGAAAGACCTGACCGATCCGAAAGATCCGCTTTCCACTCCTATAAATACTCCGCATTTGTTACATTTTTAAGGTATGTTCTGGTCGAATTAGCTACTACTTTTCTGCTATATTCTGCTATGCTTTGAATTGATCTGACTTAGGCATCGGAGGGTCAGCGCCGGGTCAACCACCGGCACAACTTGACGAGTTTCTTTGAGCACAGGGTTATGAACCTTGAAGTGGAGTCCAGCTCGATCTGACCGGCTTAGGATTCCACACTGAGGAGAGGAAAACATCATTACGTGGCACATTGGACGTGAACCAGTCACTCTGACGAAAATTCCCTTCATCAGTTGGCGCCGTCTGTGGGAACCTCTAACCAATGCTCGAACAAGAACAACGATCAGATCAAGGATGGTAACAACAACGCTAGAGTATGATCAGATTGGAGACAACATATAAGTTGATCGAATAAGCATATTCGATGAAGGATGAAGTACCAGAACGAGGTTTTGTCAAGTTACTCGACCAGAATTGAAGGAACTCATCCATGACACTTATGTATGATTGATGAATATGAAAGCAAAAGGTGATGAATCAACCATAAAGGTCTTGAACTACCACATCGATGAACAGGCAAATTTGATGAGGAAAGCCAAGAAGGTCTTCTTCGACATAAATATGTTGTTCGACGTAAAAGCCTTGTTCAACGTCATCGATGATCAAATCAATGACAAGCTTGATGATGAAGGAAGCAAAAGGCCTTGTTCGACGTAAATGCTTTGTTCGATGAAAAAGGCTTTGTTCGACGTAAAAGCCTTGTTCAACGTCATCGATGATCAAATCAATGACAAGCTTGATGATGAAGAGAGCAAGTTGCTTGTTCAACGTAAAAGAAGAACAAGTTGTTCGACGTAAAAGAAGAGAGCAAGTTGCTCTTTCGACGTAAAAGAAGAACAAGTTGTTCGACAAAAAGAAGAGAGCAAGTTGCTTGTTCGACGTAAAAAGTAAAAAGCACAAATTTGCTTCTTCGACGTAACAGAAAAGCACAAATTTGCTTCTTCGACGTAAAAGAAAAGCACAAGTTGCTTGTTCGACGAAAAAGAAGAGAGCAAGTTGCTTGTTCGACGAAAAAGAAGAGAGCAAGTTGCTTGTTCGACGAAAAAGAAGAGAGCAAGTTGCTTGTTCGACGAAAAAGAAGAGAGCAAGTTTCTTGTTCAACGTAAAAGAAGAACAAGTTGTTCGATGTAAAAGAAGAGAGCAAGTTGCTCTTTCGACGTAAAAGAAGAACAAGTTGTTCGACAAAAAGAAGAGAGCAAGTTGCTTGTTCGACGTAAAAAGTAAAAAGCACAAAATTGCTTCTTCGACGTAAAAGAAAAGCACAAGTTGCTTGTTCGACGAAAAAGAAGAGAGCAAGTTGCTTGTTCGACGAAAAAGAAGAGAGCAAGTTGCTTGTTCGACGAAAAAGAAGAGAGCAAGTTGCTTGTTCAACGTAAAAGAAGAACAAGTTGCTTGTTCGACGAAAAAGAAGAGAGCAAGTTGCTTGTTCGACGAAAAAGAAGAGAGCAAGTTGCTTGTTCAACGTAAAAGAAGAACAAGTTGTTCGACGTAAAAGAAGCACAAGTTGCTTGTTCGAAGAAAAAGAAGAGAGCAAGTTGCTTGTTCGACGAAAAAGAAGAGAGCAAGTTGCTTGTTCGACGAAAAAGAAGAGAGCAAGTTGCTTGTTCAACGTAAAAGAAGAACAAGTTGTTCGACGTAAAAGAAGAGAGCAAGTTGCTCTTTCGACGTAAAAGAAGAACAAGTTGTTCGACAAAAAGAAGATAGCAAGTTGCTTGTTCGACGTAAAAAGTAAAAAGCACAAATTTGCTTCTTCGACGTAAAAGAAAAGCACAAGTTGCTTGTTCGACGAAAAAGAAAAGAGCAAGTTGCTTGTTCGACGAAAAAGAAGAGAGCAAGTTGCTTGTTCAACGTAAAAGAAGAACAAGTTGTTTGACGTAAAAGAAGCACAAGTTGCTTGTTCGACGAAAAAGAAGAGAGCAAGTTGCTTGTTCGACGAAAAAGAAGAGAGCAAGTTGCTTGTTCAACGTAAAAGAAGAACAAGTTGTTCGACGTAAAAGAAGCACAAGTTGCTTGTTCGAAGAAAAAGAAGAGAGCAAGTTGCTTGTTCGACGAAAAAGAAGAGAGCAAGTTGCTTGTTCGATGAAAAAGAAGAGAGCAAGTTGCTTGTTCGACGAAAAAGAAGAGAGCAAGTTGCTTGTTCAACGTAAAAGAAGAACAAGTTGTTCGACGTAAAAGAAGAACAAGTTGTTCGACGAAAAAGAAGAGAGCAAGTTGCTTGTTCGACGAAAAAGAAGAGAGCAAGTTGCTTGTTCGACGAAAAAGAAGAGAGCAAGTTGCTTGTTCGACGTAAATGCTTTGTTCGATGAAAAAGGCTTTGTTCGACGTAAAAGCCTTGTTCAAACGTCATCGATGATCAAATCAATGACAAGCTTGATGATGAAGGAAGCAAAAGGCCTTGTTCGATGAAAAAGGCTTTGTTCGACGAAAAATGCCTTATTCGACTTCGTCGATGATCAAATTAATGAAGAGCAGAGCAGAATGTCACAAGCATCTTCAAAGCCTCATCGATGATAAATTCAATGAAGAGTGGAGCAACATCTCATTTTCTTCGACATATCAAAGAAGAGGAGTAAAAATCTCTTGTTCTTCAAACAAAATCAATGAAGAAGAGCAAAATATCATTTTCTTCGACATCAGCGAAAGAAGTGTTGTTGGACATTATCGAATGAAGTGTTGGTCAACGAAGAACTCGATAGCTGAAGAGGCATCGAGGTAAAAGCTATAAAAGCTAAGTCAACGAAGAACTCGATAGCTAAAGAGGCATCGAGGTAAAAGCTATAAAAGCTAAGTCAAACGAAGAACTCGATAGCTGAAGAGGCATCGAGGTAAAAGCTATAAAAGCTGTCAAACGAAGAACTCGATAGCTGAAGAGGCATCGAGGTAAAAGCTATAAAAGCTAAGTCAACGAAGAACTCAATAGCTGAAGAGGCATCGAGGTAAAAGCTATAAAAGCTAAGTCAAACGAAGAACTCGATAGCTGAAGAGGCATCGAGGTAAAAGCTATAAAAGCTAAGTCAAACGAAGAACTCGATAGCTGAAGAGGCATCGAGGTAAAAGCTATAAAAGCTAAGTCAACGAAGAACTCGATAGCTGAAGAGGCATCGAGATAAAATCTACAAAAGCTAAGTCAAATGAAGAACTCGATAGCTGAAGAGGCATCGAGGTAAAAGCTATAAAAGCTAAGTCAACGAAGAACTCGATAGCTGAAGAGGCATCGAGGTAAAAGCTATAAAAGCTAAGTCAACGAAGAACTCGATAGCTGAAGAGGCATCGAGATAAAAGCTATAAAAGCTACGTCAAACGAAGAACTCGATAGCTGAAGAGGCATCGAGGTAAAAGCTATAAAAGCTGTCAACGAAGAACTCGATAGCCGAAGAGGCATCGAGGTAAAAACACTGTAAAAGTGTTAATGAAGAATCCGGTCGACATCAAAGCATCGAATAGAAAAATTTAGGTCGAAACGCTTCAAAGCATCAACTAGAAAGATTTAGGTCGAATAGCTTTCAAAGCATCGACCAGAAAAATTTAGGTCAAAAAGCTTTAAAGCATCGACCAAAAACACTGTAAAAGTGTTAATGAAGAATCTGGTAGACATCAAAGCATCGACTAGAAAAATTTAGGTCGAAACGCTTCAAAGCATCAACTAGAAAGATTTAGGTCGAATAGCTTTCAAAGCATCGACCAGAAAAATTTAGGTCAAAAAGCTTTAAAGCATCGACCAAAAACACTGTAAAAGTGTTAATGAAGAATCTGGTAGACATCAAAGCATCGACTAAAAAAATTTAGGTCGAAACGCTTCAAAGCATCAACTAGAAAGATTTAGGTCGAATAGCTTTCAAAGCATCGACCAGAAAAATTTAGGTCAAAAAGCTTTAAAGCATCGACCAAAAACACTGTAAAAGTGTTAATGAAGAATCTGGTAGACATCAAAGCATCGACTAGAAAAATTTAGGTCGAAACGCTTCAAAGCATCAACTAGAAAGATTTAGGTCGAATAGCTTTCAAAGCATCGACCAGAAAAATTTAGGTCGATTAGCTTTAAAGCATCGACCAAAAACACTGTAAAAGTGTTAATGAAGAATCTGGTAGACATCAAAGCATCAACTAGAAAGATTTAGGTCGAATAGCTTTCAAAGCATCGACCAGAAAAATTTAGGTCGAATAGCTTTAAAAAGAATCGACCAAAAACACTGTAAAATTGATTGATATGCTAAGAATTCAAAAATTCAATTCACAAAATTCAAGGCTTCGATCTTCAAAATCGAAACACTTGAACTTGGGGGACTATTGATATACCAAATATTCAATCAATGACATGGCAAGTTACACGTCAGAATAAAGTCAAACTAAGACTGAAAACTACCCTTCTTCGACCAAGACCAAACTAGTCTTCTTCGACCAAGACCAAACCTACTCTTCTTCGACCAAGACCAAACTAGTCTTCTTCGACCAAGACCAAACCTACTCTTATTCGACCAAGACCAAACTAGTCTTCTTCGACCAAGACCAAACTACTCTTATTCGACCAAGACCAAACTACTCTTATTCGACCTTGAGATCTCAATTTGATCGAACTAATGAAGATCCGACCCGACCCGACCCGAAAGACCTGACCGATCCGAAAGATCCGCTTTCCACTCCTATAAATACTCCGCATTTGTTACATTTTTAAGGTATGTTCTGGTCGAATTAGCTACTACTTTTCTGCTATATTCTGCTATGCTTTGAATTGATCTGACTTAGGCATCGGAGGGTCAGCGCCGGGTCAACCACCGGCACAACCTGACGAGTTTCTTTGAGCACAGGGTTAGGAACCTTGAAGTGGAGTCCAGCTCGATCTGACCGGCTTAGGATTCCACACTGAGGAGAGGAAAACATCATTACGTGGCACATTGGACGTGAATCAGTCACTCTGACGAAAATTCCCTTCATCAAGCAAAAGAGGCAGCAGCAGCAGCAGCCCAGAATCTGCAGACACATGTGTGGTGCGATCATAAATTTGAAGAATAATTTAACCTATTTGGAAAATGAATATGGAAAAGGTTTCTTCACAAAGGTTGTAGAGAACATCCACAAATATAAGTAAGTATTATTTTTTTAAGTGGTATTTATAATTTTATTAGAAAAAAAATGGATAAAACGAAACGATACGAATCTGTCAAACACGGGACAATAATTAGATTTAACTTTTAGAGACTCTTTTGAGAATCTTGAGAATTTGGGGTCGATGTCTTCAATTCGTCAAAGTGGTAGATATCGTCGATAGCTTTGAGGTGGTGAAAATTTTGGATTTATTGGAGATTCGTAGATTACAAAGTCTTGGTTGGAATATAAGGTGGCAGCAGGTAACATCTTGACCCCCCTGTTGAACGTTTAGCTTTGAATTAAATTTTGTCATACTTATTGGTTACATATGAGGCTGGAATAATAAAGATCAAATATAGAAATAGATGCTTACTGATATATGACTAAGATAAGATTTGTTGGTTTGGGTAAAAATTATAGATTAATCTCGTCATCAGACAAGTTTTAGTAAAATAGGAGTAGCTTAGCAAATATGTTAAAAAATAGACTTCACCGGTTATCATGAGTCGAATGATTTATAATGCAGTTGGATAAACATTTAGCGGGTATCTCATGATGCATTAACCACTTGTATATGAGTTGAACGCGTTGATGGTCAAACTCAAGAATAGAGTTTAAAGTTGTTATGTAGCGCATCGTCGGGCATCTGGTGAAGGTTCTATGCTTTCTTTTGGCACTCTTTTAGCACAAAGCCTTGGGAAAATTGAATACGATTATTTGGTACCTTCCATTATTGCTTTTGCTTAAGAATTATCGACTTGCCTGGTTCCCATTATTGGTTATTTTCTTTAACCATGACTATTTTGGAATTTGTTGTCAAGCATATATATATAATATTCATTTTATCAGTTTCGTAAATCATCTATGTTGGATGAAGATGAAGACTTAGAAGTGAAGGGAGGTTTTGATGATTTCCAAAAGTCATCAGCTAAGTATGGAAGCTTAGTTAAAACCTTAGAAGATATTTGACCAAGGAAGAAGTTACTTCAGTCGAGTCAAATATATGGTCCAGAAGACTACTGATCTGTTGCTGAAGAAAGGAAACAGAGTGATGGATTTCCAGCAGACTCAAATCAGATGAGTTCAGTTTGGGATCAGCCGAGTGTACATCAGACGAGTGATTTCGATCAGCAGAGTGGAAGTGATAAGAAGTTATTGCAACGGTAATAAATGCACTTGGAGTAATAAATGCTGAAGAGGAAAGGTATTAAAGACAAATGATTGAAGAGAAACCTCGTATCAGCTTGGTGCATTAAATGCGAACTGACAGAAAGTACAGCAGAGTGTACAGTGATCAGTCGCAGGTAGCCGTTTCTGCAGAAAGGACCAGTACTCGAGGATTTGGACACCTGTCGATCTCTCAACGGGCAGATTTTCAAATCTCAAGTATAAATAGTTCAGTTCAAGAGTTAGAGAAGGAGAGACAACACATCTGAGAGCAAATCCGAAGCAGAATTCTTCAAAGTCTCAAACTCAAGAATAGAACACTCATCAGCCGAGTCATTTGTTGACAAAGGCAGAATAGAGAGAAAATAATATACATATAAAATCTGAGTGATTTTGTGAGAAACGTGTTGTGAGAAGCTGTTATCCATCTTTGTGAGTGATAAAGCTTTGTAGTATAGGACTTCTTTGTGATTTCCTGTAACGAACTTGTGGCCAGTTCATTTGTTGTTTGGGGCAAGCAGAGTAAATTGTAAACTGTGTGTTTATAGTATAACCCAAGATCTAAGTGACTTGGAAGAGTGGACTAAAGGATTTTTATCCATATAACCACTATAAAAATTATGTGTGTTTATACTTGCATTATTTCTTGCATATTTTCAAAGAGCATATTCAAGCACTTAAGTTAACTGTTGAAAAGTTTTAAAAGGAGTTTGCAAAAACTGGGGATAAAACCTTTCTAAGTTAAGAAAACAACTTGTGAAAAACACTAGACAAATCCGCTGCAAGTTAGTTATTTTAAAACTCTGATTTTCTTAAAATCAGCTAAGTAAAAATCAGAGGAGTGGTCAATTCTGCTCTTCAAAGCTTTGTGTGAGATCAGCTTAGTCTACTTACGATTCTTGATCAGCTTAGTCTGCTAATAGAAAAAGTTAGAGAATTTTAAAGATAAAATTTTAAGAGGTCTATTCACTCCCCCTCCCCCCCTCTAGACCTCATCTAACCACTTGGGACCAACAAGTGGTATCAGAGCAGGTGGTTCATCTGAATTATTTGCCTGATCAACGAGCTTGATCCTAGAGTGTTTTTCAAATGTTTTCAAAAGAGCATCTTTTTGAAAAAAAAACTTTTTGAAAAATTGATTGTATCAGCCATGTTCCCCACATTGGCGGTATGAGCTTTGAGGACTGAAAAATACGCATGGAAATTTTTCTTGCTGCTTATAATGATAATATGTACAGGTGCATAACTCAAGGTCCAATAAGAATCAACAAAACAATCAAAGTTGATGGCCAAGATAAGGTTGTTGACAAGGAACCTGGAGAGATGACAGTTGAGGAAATCAAACTGAAAAATCTTGACAAGGTTGGAATATTCATCATGATCAAAGCCCTCGACAACGACAGATTTGACAAGGTCAAACACTGTAAAACATCTAAGGAGATTTGGGAAAAGGTCCGTGACATGAGTGAAGGGAATGATTCCATCAAAGAACACAATCTGAGTGTAGCCCTGGAGAAGTTTGAAAACTTCAAGATGAAATCTGGAGAAACCATTGACCAGATGGATTCAAGGTTCACAAAGGTGTTGAACAATGTGTTAAAATTGGGAAAGAAGTTCACTGATAAAGAGATCACCGTTAAAGTCTTAAAGGCGTTACCACCCAAGTTCAACATGAAGATTACAGCTCTGGAAGAATCAAGGGATTTGGGAAAGATCTCGCTGACGGAGCTGTTTTATGTACTCAAGGCGTACGAGTATAAAATGCCAAGAATGGGTATAGAAGAGACCTCAATTTCTAGCCCCACTGCTGCCCTGGTTGCTGCAGAAAGATCAAGAAGATCAGCTGGGAAGATAAGAGAAGTGGACTCATCTGATGAGACCACACTGCTCAACAAGAAGGAGTACACTGCTGGCGATGTTGCCTTGTTATTAAATGGGTTCAAAAAGTTCTATAAAAGAGAAATGAAGAACAAATATAACAATGCTTCTACTTCTAAACCTACCTCTTATTCTCATGATAGTAAGGATGATTTTAAATCCAAACTAATGTGTTATAACTGCAGAAAATTGGAACATTTCATCAAGGACTGCCCATATCCTAAAGCTGAGAAGTACACTGAGGAGGAAAAGAAAGTGAGGAAAGAGAGGAGACATCAGAAAAGTAAAGTGATGCGGGCTGAAGCTGAAAAGATAGCAGCTATCTATTCGTCTAACTCAGAATCAGGGACATCAAGTGATGACTCTACTGAAGAAGAGACACCTGCACTGCTCTGTCTCATGGCCAAAGAATCAGAGGATTCTGACACTGAGGTAACTCTCACTCAAAATGAAGATGAGCTATTTAGTTTATTTGAGCAAATGATGAAAAACAACACTGATGTTGTTAATGAATTTGCAAATCTTAAGGAATAGATGATTGTGCTGAAAAAGCAAAATGCTAAACTGAAAATTTATGTTGAAAAACAACAAGATTCAGATAAGTATAAAAAGCTTTCGCATGAGTATGAATCTCTGAAAGCAGAATGTGTAGTTTACAAAGGAAAAATCATGGAACTTGAAAAGATAATATCTAGTCATGATAAGTCGTCTGTTGCATCAGTAGACACATCTAATTAACAGAGAATACCTTTAGTAAAAGAGAATTTAGAACTGAACAAGACTGAAAAGTTTATATCTGCTGATAACAGTAATGTTATTTTATACGTTCAGACTGCTAAATCTACTTCACTTGAGATTGAGAAAAAGGAGAAGAAATCTCCTTAGGCTAAAAAGGGTAAAAAGCCTGAAAATAAAAAACAGACTGGTAAAACCAAACAGCAGAGTAGTCCAAAGAATCTGCTGATAAGAGTAAAACCAATCAAACTAGTAAAACTAAGTCGTCTGTTAAAGAGCAAGTAAAGAGCAAGCCTAAGAAGCAAATAAATTATAATAATAATGCTTGGTATGGAAATGAGTCTTATTATGTGCAACCTGCTTATTCATCTTATTGTGCTACACCTCATTATCCACCTTATTATGCTGCATATCATGCTCATCATCCAATGCATGCTTACCCTGTTTATCATGCATCCTACCCTGCTTATGAGCATTATTCACATCATAATGATTATCAACATAATATGTCTGCTGATTATGGTGAAGAAAAGTTGCTCATGCTCCTGCTAAAACTCAAAAGCCTAAGAAGCCTAAGACTTCAACATCTTGGGTTGTCAAAGGTGATACTAATCCTTCAGGACCCTCTCAATAAAGGGTACCTAAAACAATTTTATTTTGTTTTGTAGGTTAGGAGTAGGAGTAGGAGTAAAGTAGAGAATAAATGGTACTTGGACAGTGGATGTTCAAGGCACATGTGTGGAGGACATACGTGAACTGACTGATGCTGCTGTCGTGAATGGTCCAAGAGTCACTTTTGGAGATAACAAAGAAGGCAAGATTGTTGTGGTTGGAAAGCTAATCAAAGGAAACATTGAGATATCTGACGTCTCTTATGTTAATGGCCTGAAGTACAATCTGCTGAGCATAAGTCAATTTTGTGACAAGGGATTTTCTGTTATCTTTTCATCAGATAAGTGCTATGTTGAACAAATTGGAACAAAGAAGGTTATCTTATCTGGAAGAAGACAAGGAAATATCTATGTAGTCGACTGGAATTCTGTGGACAGGAATTCTAATGTTTGTTTTGTGGCTTCTACACCAAGTGAAATCAGTTGGCTTTGGCACAAAAGAATGAATCATTTGAATTTCAAGACCGTAAACAGATTAATAAAGAATGATTTGGTAGAAGGAATTCCAAAAACAGTCATGAGCAAACATAAGCTCTGTGATGCCTGTCAGAAGGGTAAACAAGTGAAATCATCATTCAAAAGCAAGAAGCACCAATCTTCAACAAGAATTTTGGAGCTGTTACATATGGATTTGTTTGGCCCTATTGATCCTATCAGCAATGGTGGAAAGAAATACTGCCTAGCTGTTGTGGATGATTTTTCAAGATTTACTTGGGTGATTTTCATGAAGAAGAAAAGTGAAACCAAGGAACATCTTACCAATCTGATGGAACTGATCCAGAATGAAAAGAGTCAAAGGATATTGAAGATCAGATCAGATAGAGGGACTGAATTTACAAACTCTACTGTTGAAGAGTATTGTAACTCCAGAGGAATCAATCATGAGTACTCTGCTGCCAGAACCCCTCAACAAAATGGAGTTGCTGAAAGGAGAAACAGAACTCTAAAGGAAGCTACCAGGACAATGATAGCTGAAGCAAAGCTGCCCCAAAGATTCTGGGCAGAAGCCACAAATACAGCATGTTACACCCAGAGCAGATGTATGATCAACAAAAGTCAAAACAAGACACCTTATGAGCTATGGAACAACAGAAAGCCTAATTTACACTATCTTAGGATTTTTGGTTGTAAATGTTATGTTTTGAATAATGGGAAAAATCACCTTACTGCTTTTGCAGAAAAAGCTGATGAAGCTGTCTTTGTAGGATATTCTACTATTAGTAAATCTTACAGAGTCTTTAACAAAAGAACTTTACTTGTAGAAGAATCTATTCATGTAGTATTTGATGAACCAAACCAATCTTCTGAAAAGAATCAAAGTGTTAATCCAGAGATATCTGCTGAATTTCAGAAATTGAGTGTGGAAAGAAAAGGAGAATATGTACCCATCTTACTACCTGATCTAAACCAAGCTGGTAACTCAAGTGCTATTCAAAATCAGCCTGCTGATTGTCTAACAGAGGAGTTGCAAACAGCTGACAGACCAGAGCATGTTCAACAGACTACTACTGAGACTCCAACAGTAGTGTTGCAAGATCAATCAAGAGGACAACATCCAGATTTGCAACCTGATCTCAGATGGCTCAGAGATCACCCACCTGACTTAGTGATTGGTGATCCACTGGATAGAGTGAGAACAAGAAGGTCAACTACAAATGAAACAATGTTTGTAAGTTTTCTTTCACAAATTGAGCCCAAGTTAATTGATGAAGCTCTTAGTGATTCTCACTGGATTGAAGCAATGCAAGAAGAGTTAAATCAATTTGAAAGGAATGAAGTCTGGTACTTAGTTCCCAGACCTACTCATCAAAGGGTAATTGGCACTAAGTGGGTATTCCGGAATAAAATGAATGAAGATGGTATTGTTACCAGAAATAAAGCAAGACTAGTTGCCAAAGGTTATTGCCAGGAAGAAGGCATTGATTTTGATGAGACATTCGCACCAGTTGCAAGGCTTGAAGCAATCAGATTATTCTTAGCCTATGCTGCTCACAAGAACTTCACTGTCTATCAGATGGATGTGAAGTCTGCTTTTCTCAATGGAGAATTGCAAGAAGAAGTTTATGTTGAACAACCTCCTGGTTTTGAAGCTTATCAACAAGGAGACAAGGTATATCGTCTGAAGAAAGCTCTTTATGGACTGAAACAGGCTCCAAGAGCATGGTATGACACTTTATCTGATTTTCTTTTACTTAAAGGATTTCGCAAAGGTAAAGTAGATAAAACTTTGTTCACTATTGAATGGGATAATCATATATTGTTAGTTCAAATATATGTGGACGATATTATTTTTGGTTCAACTAACCAACAAATGTGTGAGAAGTTCTGTAAGCTGATGCAGAACAAGTTTGAAATGAGCATGATGGGAGAACTAAATTACTTTCTTGGATTACAAGTCAAACAGCTACCTGATGGTATTAATCAAGCAAAGTACACAAAAGATCTGTTCAAGAAATTTGGTATGGAAACTAGCTCATCTGTTAGTGTTCCTATGTCTACTGGACTTCGTCTGGATAAGGATGAAGATGGCAAATCAGTTGACATCACCAAGTACAGAGGCATAATTGGGTCACTGTTGTACTTAACAGCTAGCCGACCTGATATTATGTATTATGTTGGGGTTTGTGCGAGATTTCAATCAAATCCTAAGGAATCTCATCTCTTAGCTGCTAAAAGGATATTAAGGTATCTTAAAGGCACACAAGAATTGGGATTATGGTATCCAAGGGAATTAGGATTTGAACTTACTGGATATTCAGATTCTGACCTTGCTGGCTCCAAAATTGATAGGAAGAGTACTACAGGTACTTGTCAATTTCTAGGCAGTCGTCTGATCTCATGGATAAGTAAGAAACAGACTTCAGTATCCATATCTACTTCTGAAGCTGAATACATTGTTGCTGGAGCATGTTGTGCATAGATACTTTGGTTGAAGCATCAACTAGAAGATTACAATCTCAAGATCAGTGGAATCCCTATCTACTGTGACAATACAAGTGCAATCTCACTTACTCAGAACACTACTAGTCATTCCAAGACTAAGCATATTGAGATCAAACATCACTTCATCAGAGACCATGTTGAAAAAGGAAATGTTATTATTGAATATGTTCATACAAATAACCAGATCGCTGACATTTTCACCAAACCATTAAGTGATGCAAGATTTTCTACTCTAAGAGTGGAACTGGGCTTGTTAAAATTGGATTCATAAGCTGAGGGGGAACCTATCAGAAGACTGGGTTCAACAGCTGACTAATCTGATAGCAACAAGTGTTATTCTTCAAGAAGACTGACTCTCAACAAACTAGTTGACTGATGAATTCTCGAATTCAGTGGGAACGTGTAAGACTAGCGGTACTCATGTTTTAAAGATGAAATCTTCAATGACAGTTAGTTGAAGTTGTTTTAATAAGAAGATTTGTTCTTAATTCTTGAAGACTTGAAGATTATTTATCTTGCTGGATTGACAAACAGCAAAGGAAGATCACTAGATATTGGCATTCACTAGTGATATATCGTATCAGACAAGTCATCTGCCAGATAAGTATTATTTTACTCATTTGTCTACTTATGCCAATTTATAAACAGTGTTGTATTAAAAACGTTTTATAAGAAACACGCTTTTATAAGTAAAAGACTACTGGCTTTTCAAATACCCGCCTAGTCTGAGATATTTAATAAATTTTGAAATCCGCGTATCTCTCTCACACGATCTAACTTGTCAGTAACTGATCTAACGGTTGGCAAAAATCACGGAAACCGACATCAAACCAACACTTATAAATCCAGATCTGATCAGCTGACTGATCTTTTACGCACCCTCAAAATTTCAAAAGCACAAGAGTATTTTTGCTTTCAATACAAACTGCAAATTTCTCTCGTCTCCCTCCTTAATCTTTTTCAGAAAAATGAGTTCCAAAGAAGCTAATGCTGAAGGTAGATTCCTGAACTACCAGAATTATCACGCAACCGGCACTGTTGGTCCCAAGTAGGGGTGGGATCGGGACGGGATTTCGGGATTTCGGGTAATTCGGGACGGGATTTTTGGGATTCGGGTTTTGATTTTTACTACCCGAATTTCATTTGAATTGACTTGGTCCCGGTATCTCAATTTCCCGATAAATATCGGGTTTTCGGGATCGGGATTCGGGTTTCCCGAAAATAATAATTTGAAACTCCAATATGGTAGAAATATCACACTTTTCTTTATTTTGTTCCTTCATAGCATTATATTTTTATTTATGGTCATGAATTGTTAATTTCAAGACCATGGGGTAGGTGATGGGGCTTGAGTTTGGGAGTGAGAGATTGATTGAAAGGGGTAATTTATTTTGTATGATAAGAAATTCGGGATTCAGTTTTTCCAATCGGGTGTGAAATATTTCCCGAATACCGTCCCGATTTAGTTTGTCGGGTTTCCGGGTTTCTCGAAACCCGAAAATCAATCATACTTCCCGTCCCAAACTACAAAATCCTGACCGGGACGGGACGGGTTCCCGAAACCCGATACCGAATGCCCACCCCTAGTCCCAAGTGGTCTAACTTTTTCTGTCAGTAGACTAAGCTGATCAAGAATCGTAAGTAGACTAAGCTGATCTCGCATAAAGCTTTGAACAGCAGAGTTGACCACTCTTCTGATTTTACTTAGCTGATTTTATGAACTAACTTTTTCTGTCAGTAGACTAAGCTGATCAAGAATCGTAAGTAGACTAAGCTGATCTCGCACAAAGCGCGGGGGGGGGGGGGGGGGGGGGGTAAGGTTAATAGAGCTTTGAAAAATTTATCTTTAAAATTCTCTAACTTTTTCTACCAGTAGACTAAGCTGATAAAGAATCGTAAGTAGACTAAGCTGATCTCGCACAAAGCTTTGAACAGCAGAGTTGACCACTCTTCTGATTTACTTAGCTGATTTTATGAAAATCAGAGTTTTAAAATAACTAACTTGCAGCGGATTTATCTAGTGTTTTTCAAAAGTTGTTTTCTTAACTTAAAAAAAGTTTTATCCCCAGTTTTTGCAAACTCCTTTTAAAACTTTTCACCAGTTAACTTAAGTGTTTAAATATGCTCTTTGAAAATATGCAAGTATAAACACACAGAATTTTTATAGTGGTTATATGGATAAAATCCTTTAGTCCACTCTTCCAAGTCACTTAGATCTTGGGTTATACTATAATCACACAGATTACAATACACTCTGCTTGCGCCAAACAACAAATGAACTGGCCACAAGTTCGTTACAGAAAATCACAAAGAAGTCCTATACTACAAAGCTTTATCACTCACAAAGATGGATAACAGCTTCTCACAACACTTTTCTCACAAAATCACTCAGATTTTATATGTATATTCTTTTCTCTCTATTCTGCCTTTGTCAACAAATGACTCGGCTGATGAGTGTTCTGTTCTTGAGTTTGAGACTTTGAAGAATTCTGCTTCGGATTTGCTCTCAGTTGTGTTGTCTCTTCTTCTCTAACTCTTGAACTAAACTATTTATAATTGAGGTTTGAAAATCTGCCCGTTGAGAGATCGACAGGTGTTCAAATCCTCGAGTACTGGTTCTTTCTGTAGAAACGGCTACCTGCGACTGATCACTGTACACTCTGATGTACTTTCTGTCAGTTCGCATTTAATGCACAAAGCTGATACGAGGTTTCTCTTCAATCATTTGTCATAAATACCCTTCCTCTTCAGCATTTATTACTCCAAGTGCATTTATTACCGTTGCAATAACTTCTGATCACTTCCACTCTGCTGATCGAAATCACTCGTCTGATGTACACTCGGCTGATCCCAAACTGAACTCATCTAATTTGAGACTGCTGAAAATCCATCAGTCCGATTCCTTTCTTCAGCAACAGATCAGTAGTCTTCTGGACCATATTTGACTCAGATGAAGTAACTTCTTCCTTGGTCAAATATCTTCTAAGGTTTTAACTAAGCTTCCATACTTAGCTAATGACTTTTTGGAAATCATCAAAACCTCCATTCACTTCTAAGTCTTCATCTTCATCCAACAATTTCCCCCTTTTTTATGATGACAAAACTTCAGCTAAGTACCTGTACCTAAAACTAAAGTTAAGTCCTCAAAAATTTCTGAAATAGAAATGATATGTTGGAAACTTGAACTTTTATAGATATCATCTTTAAGATTACAGTACAAGTTTACAAGAAAATGGACTTAATAGTGAAAATACAAATAAAGTAAGCTGATATACACATTTTCAATTTAAAACCTAGTCTAGAAACTCTAGTCTAGTCTTCAGCTTCTTCATTATCTTCCTCTTCTTCAAACTCCTCATCTTCATCATCTTTACTTCCAAGTTCTTAGAGGCAGCTTCGATCTTCTTTTTGATGTCCTCTAATCTCTTGTATTTTCTGTCTGGATCTAGTTGTTCTTCAGCAGAGTCTTTGGAAGCAGCCAACTCTTTGTCAGTTTTAGCTACGTCCTTGGGCTCTTCTTTAGCAGCTTCTTCATCATCAGCTTCCTTTCCAAGTACTTCATCTTCACTTGGCTTTTCAGCAGCAGCTCTTTGGTCTTGTACTTGAACAGTTGCAGTGGCAACACTCTTCTTAGCTGATTATTCTTCCCCCTTTTTGTCATCAGCAGCAGGGTTGAGTTGATCAGGAGAGACGTTGACAGCAGCACACAGCTTTCTAATGTTCTGATCCACAACACGGAGTTGATCAGTATGATGTTGTTGAGTAGCTTTCATCTCACCAGTTTGGTCATTTAGATAGTCAACATTCAGCTGAAGTGTTGACATTTCATTTTGAGACTTGTGGGTGATGGCTGTAAACTCTTGCATAAGTGCAACATTTTTCTCTATCTCAGCTTCACCAACTTCTTTCATGACTCTAGCAATTCCTGCAATGTCAGACTCATGCCTTTGAAGAGCGGTGTGCAGGTGACTCACATCAACCTTCACATCTTCAATATTTCTGTTCATGCATAGTATACACTGAGTCAGTGCGAGGGAATTGTTTGGTGGCAGAGGAAAATTATCAATGGCGTCCTGCACAATCTTTGCAGTAGCCTCCTGCATTTGCTTCAACATCAGCTGGTTCCTCTTTTCCACTTCCTTCATAGCATTATCAATTAACATCTGCATTGACTCCATCAATGAAGAATGAAAGTCAGCAGTTGGAATATAGGTTGATGCTTCAGCAGGCTCTTCCTGTTGGACAGGGGCTTCATGAAGAACTTGGGACACTTCAGCTTTCCATTCAATAGCCAAAGGGATGTTTTCCTTAACAGCAGTAGGCAGTGTTTTGGATGTGTCCAGGTTGATTTCCACAGCTTGTTGGTCTTTCTTAAGTCCTTCGTTAGCTGGCTCATCAGCAATGTGAATGATTTCAGCACCATCAGTTGACACAATAGTCTTCTGATGAATCAAGTCAGCTGTAACAAATGGTGATGTAGACTGTTGGACACTCAGCTGTTCTTGAAATGTACTGATTTCTGAGCCAAAGGCAATGCGCTGTAAACTTGGCAGGGTGGGCATATCACTAGTTGAACCAGGTTCATATCTCGATCTCTCTGCCCATTTCTCCATTGTAGTGTAAACAGCAATCTTAACAGCTTTATCAACTAGGTCATCAGCTGGACCTGGGTTATTTGATAAAGAGTCTTTGATAGCAGTTGCCTCTTGGTTTACAATGACCCTTGCAAAGTCAAGTAATCTATCTCTAACAAAATATGAATCCAACGCCTTTGCAACAGAAGTAGTATGCAGCCAATTCAGAACCCAGCATCCTTCATCAGCAAACTCTCTCCATGCTTGGATTTCTTCTTCAGATTTGTTCAACCTGTACTCCCTCCATCTGTTATACCTTATCTTCTCAGGGAGGAAGGTGGTTCTTGATTGAAGCAGCTGATTCATCCTTTCTAGCTCCGCTTCAAATCTTTCAAAGACAGCAGAGTCACCTTGAACAATGTCAAGTGCTCTTATGACTTCAGATTTCTTTCTTTGGATTGGTTTAGCACTTGGTAGCACGAGCTGCCCTTCCTTGGGTCTTCCAATCACGATGCCTTCTGACCTTCTAGGTCCATAAGCATCATTTTTACTTTCTTCTAGAGCCTTGGCCAAGTCTTCTTCCTCCTTGGAAGCTAGTTCAGCACCAGTCATCTTCTTGACTTCAGCTACTACCTTGCTTGCATCAAGAGCTCTTTTAAGCTCACCTTCATCACATTTCCTTTGTTCTGCTTCCTCGCGCTTTTTCTTGTGATAAGCTGACACTTTGGCTTTACCAGTTCTTTTTCTTCAGGCAGCCCTTGACTCAACAACTGGTGCCACAGCTGTTGGTTCTGGAGCAGCAATTGCTACTGGTGCAGCAGCGATTGGTTCGAGGATCTGCACTTTAGGATCCTCTTGAGGTTGATTAACCTCAGCTGTTGGTGCAGATGTAGTCTTTTCAGCAGAAGTTTTTTTGACAGTAGACTTTTGCTCAGATCCAACAGGCCTCTCTGCTGTTGGAGGACTTTTTCTTACTAACTCAGAAAGTTCAGTAGTTTCTTCAATGAAAGTCATTTTCTTTCTGGCAGTTTTCTTGGTGTGAAGGACAGCAGCAGATGTAGCAGTATCTTTTAACGCGCTCCTTGTCCTTTTAGCAACATTTTCCAGTGGCTTATCAGCAGATACAGTTCTAGGAGGAGAACCATAAGCCATCTCTTCAATTTCCTTTGCTGTCTGTTTATAATGGCATCAACATCATTCTTATCAATAGGCAAGTCTGTTCTGGCTTGAACAGCTGGCTTAGTTGTTTGAACAGAAGCTTTGGGAGCATTTGCCTTACTCCTCTTTTTCCTTTCAACAGCTGGCTGCTTTGGCACAACAGCAGCCTTCCTCTTTGGTTGCTCCTTTATCTTTTCTGGAGTCCCTTCAGTGGTCTTTGAGCGAACAGACTCATAAACCTTCAACTCCTTTGCATTATGTATGACCTTTCCATGGTTCATAGAGCAGCTAAGATTGATGAACAGATGACTGAGGAATATCCTGTGGTTGGAGTGACCACGCTCCTTGTGATCAGCCAGGATATACCACATGAAGGTTGCCCAGTTCACCTTCAAGCCATAATACACAACAATCATGGAATGAAATCTTTTCATCGGCACACTATCCAGCGAGAATGTGCAGTTCTGTATCACCTTGGCAAACAAGTCTGCCATTCGCTGAAACTCATCATTCAGCTGAGTTTTCTTGATATTTCCAGGTTGCACTTCATTTTTCTTGGCAGCCAGATTCCAGAAATCTGCTTCCAATGGTTCAGCTAAGGTGGCTATCTCTGTGGAGCCTTCAAGAGATAAGTGATATTTCTCATGTAGCAGCTTGGAGGTTATACAGATATCTACTCCCCCAACCTTAGTCTTAATTTCCAGCTTCTCATAGTCAGGCTTTGCAGTCGAACCATAATACTCCATGATTTGATCCTTAAACACCATGGTTTCATGGGCTTCCATGAAATCAACTAGTGTCGCGGCTTTGAATTTCTCCAAAATTTCTTTCATTGTTTGAGTGCCGGTTGTGTAATAAGTCTGGTAGTTCAGGAATCTACCTTCAGCATTAGCTTCTTTGGTAGACATTTTTCTGAGAAATATTAAGGAGAGAGACGAGAGAAATTTGCAGTTTGAATTGAAAGCAAAAATACTCTTGTGCTTTTGAAATTTTGAGGGTGCGTAAAAGATCAGTTAGCTGATCAGATCTGAATTTATAAGGGTTGGTTTGATGTCGGTTTCCGTGATTTGTGCCAACCGTTATATCAGTTACTGAAAAGTAGATCGTGTGAGCAGAATACGCGGATTTCAAAATTTATTAAATATGTCAGACTAGGCGGGAATTTGAAACGCCAGTAGTCTACTACTTATAAAAGCGTGTTTCTGATAAAACGTTTTTAATACAACACTTGAATGTAAGCTGACATAAGTAAACAGATGAGTAAAATAATACTTATCTGGCAGATGACTTGTCTGATACAATATATCACTAGTGAAGGCCAATATCTAGTGATCTTCCTTTGCTGTTTGTCAATCCAGCAAGATAAATAATCTTCAAATCTTCAAGAATTAAGAACATATCTTCTGATTAAAACAACTTCAACTAACTGTCATTGAAAATTTCATCTTTAAAACGGGAGTACCGCTAGTCTTACACGTTCCCCCTGAATTCAAGAATTCATCAGTCAACTATTCTGTTGAGAGTCAGTCTTCTTGAAGTATAACACTTGTTTCTATCAGATTAGTCAGCTGTTGAACCCAGTCTTCTGATAGGTTTTCCCTCAGCTTATGAATCCAATTCGTTCAACGTAGCACATATCTGATGAGAAGTTTACAGAAAATCCCTTGTCACAAAATTGACTTATGCTCAGCGATTGTACTTCAGGCCATTAACATAAGAGACGTCAGATATCTCAATGTTTCCTTTGATTAGCTTTCCGACCGCAATAACCTTGCCTTCTTTGTTGTTTCCAAAAGTGACTCTTGGACCATTCACGGCAGGAACATCAGTAAGTTCATGTATGTCTCCACACATGTGCCTTGAACATCCACTGTCCAAGTACCATTTCTTCTCTACTTTACTCCTACTCGTAATCCTAAACTACAAAACAAAATAAAATTGTTTTAGGTACCCTTTATTGAGAGGGTCCTGAAGGATTAGTATCACCTTTGACAACCCAAGATGTTGAGGTCTTAGGCTTCTTAGGCTTTTGAGTTTTAGCAGGAGCATGAGCAACTCTTCTGATTTTACTTAGCTTGGGTGATACTTCTCATGTAGCAGCTTGGGGATTATACAAATGTCCACTCCCCCAACTTTAGTCTTGATTTCCAGCTTTTCATAGCCAGGCTTTGCAGTCGAACCATAATACTCCATGATTTGATCCTTGAACACCATGGTTTCATGGGCTTCCATGAAATCAACTAGTGTCGCGACTTTGAATTTCTCCAGAATTTCTTTCATTATTTGAGTGCCTGTTGGATGAAGATGAAGACTTACATGTGAAGGGAGGTTTTGATGATTTTCAAAAGTCATCAGCTAAGTATGGAAGCTTAGTTAAAACCTTAGAAGATATTTGACCAAGGAAGAAGTTACTTCAGTCGAGTCAAATATATGGTCCAGAAGACTACTGGTCTGTTGCTGAAGAAAGGAATCAGACTGATGGATTTTCAGCAGACTCAAATCAGATGAGTTCAGTTTGGGATCAACCGAGTGTACATCAGACGAGTGATTTCGATCAGCAGAGTGGAAGTGATCAGAAGTTATTGCAACGGTAATAAATGCACTTGGAGTAATAAATGTTGAAGAGGAAGGGTATTAAAGACAAATGATTGAAGAGAAACCTCGTATCAGCTTGGTGCATTAAATGCGAACTGACAGAAAGTACAGCAGAGTGTACAGTGATCATTCGCAGGTATCCGTTTCTGCAGAAAGGACCAGTACTCGAGGATTTGGACACCTGTCGATCTCTCAACGGGCAGATTTTCAAATCTCAAGTATAAATAGTTCAGTTCAAGAGTTAGAGAAGGAGAGACAACACATCTGAGAGCAAATCCGAAGCAGAATTCTTCAAAGTCTCAAACTCAAGAACAGAACACTCATCAGCTGAGTCATTTGTTGACAAAGGCAGAATATAGAGAAAAGAATATACATATAAAATCTGAGTGATTTTGTGAGAAACGTGTTGTGAGAAGCTGTTATCCATCTTTGTGAGTGATAAAGCTTTGTAGTATAGGACTTCTTTGTGATTTCCTGTAACGAACTTGTGGCCAGTTCATTTGTTGTTTGGCGCAAGCAGACTATATTGTAAACTGTTTGTTTATAGTATAACCCAAGATCTAAGTGACCTGGAAGAGTGGACTAAAGGATTTTTATCCATATAACCACTATAAAAATTCTGTGTATTTATACTTGCATTATTTCTTGCATATTTTCAAAGAGCATATTTAAACACTTAAGTTAACTATTGAAAATTTTTAAAAGGAGTTTGCAAAAACTGGGGATAAACCTTTTCTAAGTTAAGAAAACAACTTGTGAAAAATACTAGGCAAATTCCCTGCAAGTTAGTTATTTTAAAACTCTAATTTTCTTAAAATCAGCTAAGTAAAAATCCGAGGAGTGGTCAACTCTGCTGTTCAAAGCTTTGTGAGAGATCAGCTTAGTCTACTTACGATTCTTGATCAACTTAGTCTGCTGACAGAAAAAGTTAGAGAATTTTAAAGATAAAATTTTAAGAGGTCTATTCACACCCCCCCCCCCCCCCTCCCCCTCCCCCTCCCCCCTCTAGACCTCATCTGACCACTTGGGACCAACAATCTATTTATTTGGTATCGAATTTGGAATGTTAAAGATTCTCCTTAACTCCCTCGCAACCTAAAGTTACTTCATGTTCAAATATGAATCTATCTTTCATTATTTATTATTCATTTAGGGTTTAGGGTTGGGACCAACAATCTATTTATTTGGTATCGAATTTGGAATGTTAAAGATTCTCCTTAACTCCCTCGCAACCTAAAGTTACTTCATGTTCAAATATGAATCTATCTTTCATTATTTATTATTCATTTCCACCAATTTCAAATGTCGGATCGCTTTAGTCGTGAATTGATCAAAATTCTCTTTGACAGTCTTCATTTTGGACTTAACTCATTTATCACGTTTTCTAACTTTGTAGTGACTTCTTGAATTGATTGTTTAATGATCGAATTGTCCATGAACGTATACTACTCTGATGGAGTTTTAGATTCGAATTCCTTCTTGTTATCGTAGTGAAATCTAATTTGATTACCTTCTTGGTAACTCATTTGAGTTTAATTCTAGTAATTTCTAGTTATCTTTATTTTAATCCTATATGAATGAATTCTAGTATCTTACTAGATCTCTGACACTACTTAAAGTCTTATACTTATGATCTCAAAACTTGTGGAAATTCTTACTGAAAGTTTATATCCTAGCTTTTAACTTGACTATGAATTCTTATCCCAAATATCGAGCATGTAAATAAGTTTCAAGTTACAAGTTACACGCTTAAAAGTTACAAGTTATAAGCTTAAAAGTTACAAGCTTACAAGTTATAAGTTTAAAAGTTGCAATCTTACAAGTTATTCAAGTCACATGTCAAGTTCCGAGGTCGCTCCTCGAAGAATATACATATATATATATATACAAGATGATATTTTATATGGTATACATGTTCATTTATATCATTCTCAACATATCTTCATTTGTACATATACTTTTACAGTTCAATATTTCTTTCATCATTGTTATTCTCCTATCTTCGTTTAGCTCATATACCACTTTAATCATTATTACCCTAGCTTATTGGTTCATTTACATGAATTATACTTATCAATTGTTCATCTTAAATACATCTTATTTCCTTTCTTTGTGCTCATACCCTCACTAATTCAGCATGACTTACCCTCTTTGTTTCCTTAAATTCTATTTCCTGAGGTATCTATTTAGTAAGAACATTCTTGTGAGGAAACAACTTGAGAAAATGGTTCGGGTCGTAATTTGAGACCAGTTCATTTGAAAGAGGTATATTATGCGATAGTGCATGGCTCTTTTCATCTATTATTTTAATTAATCTGTTCCTATGATTTTTGACAAAAAGAAGATGTAACTTTGGGAGGAAATTAACAGGCGGGTGACACTGGGGTGTCACAATTTGGAAAAGGATTTAAGAATATGAGGAAACAAAAGCTAAAACTCAACTCCTTGAAGTGTGCACTTGGCATTGCGGCAACACATTTCCCAGGATTTCAAGTTCATAAGAAAGGAATCGATGTAGATGAAAACAAGGCCAAGGCTATACAAATGGCTAAATCACCAGCGAGTAAGAAATAATTGCAACAATTTATTTGGAAGGTGATTTTCTTACGAAGATTCATTTCGAACATGTCCGGGCGAACTAAAATGTTTTCTCCATTATTGAAGCTTAAGGAAAAGGAAGAGTTCGTTTGAAATCAAGAACATGAAAGTGTTTTTCAAGATATCAAGGCAGAGTTGACATCGCCCATAGTGATGATGCCACCTGATTGGTGCTTGAAAATGTACTTAAGTTGTTCTTATTTTCTAAATAAATCAAGTGATAATTTGATATTTCCATGAAATTAATAGAAATTATTGTTGTAGGAAAATAAAATATGGACCCTGGAATATTTAGCTATTTAAAATCGTACAAGTACCAAAGATATGATTTGAAGCAAGGAAAGATTCAAGGAAGTCAAGTAGTGCAAAAACAACAAAGAAAAAATCTGCCATAAATGTTGCTGCTTATTCCAAGGACTATAAATCTCGTAAGGAAACTCCTACGAAGCTTAATTTTGGACATGTTATACAGGAAGGAGTTAATTACGCTATGGACTTTACGGATCTTGATTTAGAGTTCAGAGCACACATATATGTCTTTTTCAAATAGGCCTCGCAGAGCAGAATTTACTAGTTGCGGGAAACACGATTTTTGTCCTAAAGTGATTCGAAAACTTGCCTAAGTCCTTTTCAAACTAGGATTGGGCCTCCTAAACATTTTCCTACTCAATTTCTACCTCCTAAACATTCTCCTACTTGAATTAGGCCTCCGTAACACCTATATCTAGTCCTAGAATTACACATCTTTGAACACACAATTCTTAGTCTTAGTTATTATTACTCTCAAATCATTATCATATTTTAAACTAGGCTAGAGTTCTTTGGTGAGGTAAGAGATGAACTTATATGCGTAGTGATTCAATGTTTTGTAAGTTTTATAAATTTGAGTAAATTATTTTTCTTCTATTCTTTTTTTCAACACTTATGTTAATACAATTGTTTTAACTATTTTCATATAAATCTAGTCATGCTCTTTTTATGTAATCTTTATAATATAATTATATTGATATAAGTTAAACCATTTTTTGAGTAGTCTTTTTAATGTGTTATGTCTCGATATATCGTAAGTTTCGGATTTCCCATAAGATAGTTCTTTCAAATTCTAAAAGTAAGAAATTATTTATACAAATACACTAGAAATTATGTGTTTTTCAATTCTTTATCTTCCAATTGATTGTTTGGGATGTGAAACTTTCAATTGATTACTTTTATGAATCAGTCCAAATAAGTGAACGAAACATATAAGGGACTTTTTAGCGCGTCCTTTTTCAATTTCCAAAAATTGGTTTAATCAAACCGAAAATATTAAAAGAAAAAAGAGTGGGTTGTTTTATTCTGTCCAAACAAAGGGGAGGAATGCACATTTCCTTGAAACAATTATTCTCGACACCTTACCGTTTTAATTATCATATTTTCCAACATCCAAAAAATCACTTTTCTTTAGGTTTTCTTAAAATAACCTCGCTTCGTTAATTTTGTTTGTTTATTTATCTCTAAAACTACTTTGTCTACTATTTTAGCTTGTCTTAGTCATCTCCTCGTGGATACGACCGCCAGATCTATTCTACTTCGATTTTATTTGGATTCAATTCTTCAAGGTTTTGTAAGTCTTATAAATTAGAGTAAATTATTTTTCTTCTATTCTTTTCTTCAACTCTTATGTTAATAAAATTATTTTATTAATTTTCATATAATTCTACTCATGCTCTTTTTATGTGAAAAATTTATAATATAATTATATTGATCTAGGTTAAATAATTTTATGAGTAGTCTTTTAATGTGATATGTCTCGATATATCGTACGTTTCGGATTTCTCATAAGATAGTTCTTTCAAATTCTAAAAGTAAGAAATTATTTATATAAATACACTATAAATTATGTGTTTTTCAATTATTTATCTTCCAATTAATTGTTTGGGATGTGAAACTTTCAATTGATTACTTTTATGAATCAATCCAAATAAGTGAACGAAACATATAAGGGACTTTTTAGTGCGTCCTTTTTCCTCACTCAATTTCAAAAAATTGGTTTAATCAACCCGAAAATATTAAAAGAAAAAAGAGTGGATTGTTTTATTCTGTCCAAACAAAGGGGAGGAATGCACATTTCCTTGAAACAATTATTCTCGACACCTTACCGTTTTAATTATTGTATTTTCCAACATCCAAAAAATCACTTTTCTTTAGGTTTTCTTAAAATAAATTCGCTTCGTTAATTTTGTTTGTTTATTTATCTCTAAAACTACTTTGTCTACTAGCCTTTTTAGCTTGTCTTAGTCATCTCCTCGTGGATACGACCGCCCAATCTATTCTACTTCGATTTTATTTGGATTCAATTCTTCAAGGTTTTGTATGTTTTATAAATTAGAGTAAATTATTTTTCTTCTATTCTTTTCTTCAACTCTTATGTTAATAAAATTATTTTATTAATTTTCATATAATTCTACTCATGCTCTTTTTATGTGAAAACTTTATAATATAATTATACTGATCTAGGTTAAATAATTTTATGAGTAGTCTTTTAATATGTTATGTCTTGATATATTGTATGTTTCGGATTTCTCATAAGATAGTTCTTTCAAATTCTAAAAGTTAGAAATTATTTACTCAAATACATTAGTAATTATGTGTTTTTCAATTCTTTATCTTCCAATTGATTGTTTGGAATGTGAAACTTTCAATTGAGTACTTTTATGAATCAATCCAAATAAGAGAACGAAATATATAAGGGATTCTCGACACCTTACCGTTTTAATATCGTATTTTCCAACAACCAAAAATTCGCTTTTCTATAAGTTTTCTTAAAATCAAATCGCTTCGTTAATTTTGTTTGTTTATTTGTCTCTAAAGCTACTTTGTCTACTAACCTTTTTAGCTTGTTTTAGTCATCTCTTCGTGGATACGACTGCCCAATCTATTCTACTTCGATAGCTTTGTTTCGACAAGTTTGGGCATCATAAAATTTTGCCGCCGTTGCTGGGGAGGTGCAACAAGTAAGCATTATAAGTAGTTTTTTGGCTAACGAAGTAAGTAAATTTATTTTATTTTATTTTCTTCTTCTATTAGATAATTGTAGGAAGTCTCGTGCTATTTCTATTTATTATTTAAAGAATATTTTTGTGATTTTGCAATTAGTAAAAACCAAGATTGTTTTCACAAAGCATATGCTTAATTGGTTGGCTATTATACATTCTTGGGAACCTTGGGGAGTTCTGTCTAGGAAAGTTGGGCCTAAAATGGATACTTGACAACTTTCCCAATCAATCTGAGGACATTTTTGGTGTATACTTTTCGCATTATTACATACTTGTTTTCTAAGCACTTAAAAAAAAAAGAGCTGATTTTTGTTTTTATGTTTGTAACTCGATCTTCTAATCAAGGTGAATTGCAGTACAATTCATAAATTGAGAAAGCTTTGCGTAGGTTAAAGAAAGAACTTCGGAAAAACACCGAGAGAATCAATTTAACTTCTCAAGTTTTAAGTGAATCTTGGTCAAACATTCGATTAACCGATACACCTACCAACATGGATCAACTTGAAAACAACCATGCACGTTCCTTGAGGGAATACGTACACCCAAACCGCATAGCCAACCCCTCATGCATCTTCCCGCAAATAGATTTCAAACCAGGAATGATCCAACTCTTACCAACCTTTCATGGCATGGATAGTGAGAATCCTTTCTTACACAAATCCTTTCTTCCCTTTCTCCCTAAAAGACAAATCAAAAAGCTGGTTGTACTCTTTGAGACCTAGATCTATATGTTGGGATTCGGTAAGATAAACAGCCCTTAATGCAGCGGAAATTAAAAATTTTAGGACCTCTTACGGAATCTTGCCAGGATACTAAACTGGTTGTATATATATGAATAATAAAACGACTGGAATAATTCAGATCTAAATTATACCTGTCTCCTTGCAAATCCAAACTGTCAGCAAAGTCGTTGTGTTTCTCCCTCGACTGGTTCGATCCCAAGCTACTAGTAGCGCCCCACGTGTTGCGCCTCTACGGGTTGATACACCACAATATCACGAAAATTAATATATCCTAATAGGCTAGAACATAAGATATATTAATATCTAAAACTAGAGAACAAATTGGAGCAAGAATCGAAGAACGAAAATCTCTTCCAAGTGGAAAAGAGGTTCGACCGATTTGGTGAGAGAGAGAGAGGGAGAGAGTTTTTCTTGACTTAGATTTTTTTGGCTCTTGAATTGTGTGTATGAGATATGACTTCAAGTCTCATTCTCCTATTCCTCCTAGGATTAGGACTCCTAAGTCTTCTAACTCTCCTACATGGGCCATGGCCCTTTTAATTGGAAGACCAAGTCTTCTAATTAATTCATGGCCCATACTTGATTTAATTAATTGGGTCTTTATTTAATTTCTCAATTAAATAGCCCAATTAATTTATTTCTCTCTTATTTAATTAAATTCGACTCTAAGTCTATTTAATTAAATATTCCCATAATTAACTAAATTCAATTTAATTAATTAACTCACAAATTAAATTCCAATTTAATTTACAGTCTTGATCCAATTCCAATTGGATCACCTTCTCTCCAATTGGGTCGACCCAGTTGACCCAGTCGACCCAGTCAACCCAATCGACCCAGTCTATCCAGTCGACTCAGTTGTTCTCCATTTCCTCGCTTTCGCTTCATGTGTATTGTGTATGCCCCCGTAGGATTGGCCGTGGGTTATAATTAAATATATATTTAATTACTCGAGTATTAAATACTCTAAATCAATCGAACACTCTGTCGACTGATCATTCCAAAATTAGCACCCCTGCCAATTTGGGAATTCTCCCACACTCCACGGTCGATGTCTGGCCACAAGCCCATGGAGCCCAATCACTGGTGAATTAATTCAGTGAACCTTTTAATCATTTACAATTTCCATATACGCTATAATCTCTCCATCGATCGATCTCCCAGTCAAAACTTAAGGGCATGGATTTTTCATCGGTTCCCTTTTAATTCGTCTTGACTTTATGAATTCTGATCTCGAAATAATTCTCTTTGACTTAATCTTTATGAGCTACTTTCATAAAGCCGTCAGATACCTTGGCCAAGGATTTTACCAGAATTAATTTCTCACAGAAATCCATAGGAGAATTTCCCAACCTATCAAGTCGGGTCAATGGATCATTTGTTGATGATATGAACCTGCATACGAGTCCCTCTATACCCAACGTGAATCCACAGAGGCTTTCTGGCAATCTCCAGTCGGTCGGAACTCACATCTAAGTATAGACGTTGTCGCACCAGATAAACCCTATCACCTCAAGTATTTAGGGATCATTCCTCGTATACTATTGTAAATTGGAATAACTTCAACTCCGATATGCGACTACCGCTTCCATGATGAGTTATTTCCTAATTGGGGTATTCAGTGCACTTGCCATCCCAGCAAGTCACCCACTTATGTGTATCGACTATCCCAGTCACGCTTGTGGACCCCAGCGTTCTCCAGTTCATCGGAGTATACACATTAGTGAGAGTCTAACCGAATCCAATGATGTCCTATCTCGATTGGATTCTACGACTCTTGAATATGTTCTAGATCACGGCCTTGGAGATCAGTCCACGGGTTGTCCCATAGCCCTGTGATCTAAGGACTTCTATCCTTATGCATAGATAATTATTACATAAGATAAAGTTGACCATATAATAAAAATGCATTTATTAATCGAATTGAATAGTTCTTTTAATTATTACTAATTAAATGCAGCCAAAACAGTTGGCTTGCAGGACACTATTCTATCACTATAGGGACATGGGCAGAAATGACTGAAGCCTTTTTCAACAAATACTTTCCCCACATAAGACCAACAACCTTATGAGACAAAAATCTACCTTTTCCCAAAAAGATAATGAAATTTTATACCAAGCCTGGGAGAGGTTCAAAGAATTGTTGAATATGTGTATGCACCATGGGTATGAAAATTGGTGTCTTGTTAGCTATTTCTATGAGGGACTTACATCTACGGAGCATTAATTTATCGAAATGATGTGTACTGGGGAGTTTCTTGAAAAAGATCCTGATGAACCATAGATTACCTAAATGACATAGCTGAAAAAACTCACACCTGGACTGGACCTAGTACTACTGATGGTACTACTAGAACAAAAACTAGTGGAATTTACTATCTTAAGGAAGAAGACAACCTTAAAGCACAAGTTGAAGCATTGACTAAGAAATTAAAAGCTTTAAAAACAAAAGATAGTAAAAACATCAACCAATTAACTTTCCTCTGTTACATGTTCTCAGACAGATACCTGTATATGTGGTGGGGTAGATCATTTAGCTCAAGTATGTCCTACACTTGGTGAGATGAGAGAGGTCTACAAAGAACAATGTAACGTCTTAGGAACATATAGGAAACCTTTTTCACCTTATTACGAGATGTACAATCCTGGTTGGAGAAATCACCCTAATTTTAGTTGGAAATCTGAGGGACAAGCATCTAGAACTTACCCTGCACCTCAAAATAATGCTCACCAAAATAGGAATCCTTTAGAGGACACACTTCAAGCATTTATTGATCCACAAAGTTAGACTAATCAAAAGGTAGAAGCTGTAATAACTCAAAAAAAATCAAATTGGTAAGTTAACTAGTGCTCTTACTATACAAGAACGAGGCAAGTTTCCTTCCCAACCACATTCTAATCCTAAGGGCAACATAAGGTAGAATCTTTCGCATCACATAACATCGAAGATATTAATGCCATCACCACTCGTAGCGGTAAGGTCGTAGAGGGACCAACTTTACCTAGTCCGCCAAACGAACCCCCTAAAGAAGTAGAGCGAAAATTGGTCCATGTTCCTTTTTCTAAAGCACTGAAATTGGGAAAAGTACCAGAAAATCATGGTGAGATTCTTGAACATTTGACACAAGTCTGATTTTACCAAATTTCGTTAAGTCACGTAAAATCAATAAAATATGATAAAGTCGTTTAACTAAGCAGAATAGTATATGCTTTATTAAGTATGGATGATCGGTTACAAAGATAAATAGGGTCTGCCCAAACTACTTTGGATGGAAGAAAGAAGTAGAGCGTCGATATGCTATAATGCTAAAAAGTATGGAAGACCACTAGTCCCTATTACATTAATTATTCTGATATTTATAGGCTAATACATGTTGCCCTAATAGAGTCCTAGAGCCCATCGGAGACTCTGCACGGACCATGGGCGAGCTTGTCAACGCTAGTTGTTAACGAGGATCTGGATCTATGCAAAGTCGTCCCATTTGTTTCTCCATAAAGTGGATCTGCAACTTTTGTAAAACGCCCCACGTGTTGCGTCTCTACGGTTCAGTACACCACAATTACACGAATACTCTAATTGATCTGATCGGCTAGAACACAGAAAAATTAGACGAGAAACTAGAAGAAAAAGAAGCAAGAAGTCGATGGCTTCTTGCACTAGGAGTGGGCGGCTTTTGCTTAGGATTGGCTAGGGTTTTTCTTGTTTTCACTTTTGAGTAGAAGACTAAAAAGTGTAACATGGTTTCCAAGACTAATAAGTCTTATTTATAAATACTAGGAATCCTAGATTCCTTAGATATCTTTCAAACCCTATTCACACTAGAAGACTTCTATTACTTGTCCAATAAGACTAAGTCTTCTATTTTAATTGGGCTAGGCCTTAATTAATTTGCAAGTCCAATCTTGCAATTAATTCAAGGGCCTAGTCTATTTATTAAATATGGGCTCCAATTATTCTCCAAATTAATTGGCCCATTTAATTAATTCACATTTAATTAATTTGGACTCCAAGTCCAATTAAATAAATTCACTCCCATAAATTAAATCCAATTTAATTTATCTAATTAATTCATTAATCTTCAAATCCAATTAATTAATTATTTGGGTGATTTACACTCAGACCCCCTCAGGTTTGGGCATATTACAAGAAACCCCCCGTTGTTTCAAAAATTACATGGACACCCCCTCAGGTTTGGGCATATTACAAGAAACCCCTTACGGCGTTAAAAACAGACGGAATTTGATGATGTCAGCAAACTTTTTTTTGATTTTTTAAATTTACACCTGGCTAAATATACCCACATGGGGTGTCTATGTAATAATATTATACCACAAGGGGTGTCTATGTAATAATATTATACCACAGGGGGTGTCTATGTAATATTATTATACCACAGGGGGTGTATTTGAAAGATTACAATAACTTCAGGGAGTTACTTATAGCCAACGGTCATATTTTAAAAAATGACCAATGGATGTTAATGTTGGCCATATATTTTGACTATAAATTTCATGGGGGTATATATAGCCAATGGTCATATTTTAAAAAATGACCAATGGATGTTACTGTTAGCCATATATTTTGACTATAAATCAAAATGTTCACGTGTAGGGATAATACAACTTTAAATCTCGACGAGCATCTGCAACTATTATGGGTGCATTTTTCACACACCCTACACATGAATATTTTGATTATCGATACTTTAAGCATTGTACACTACCTCTTGAATTTGATGATGACATTATCAAATTTGTGGGATGAAATGCAAAAATAAAATATAAAACATTTGGACTGCTATTTATAACCAAAATATGTGGCCAACAGTAACATCCAACGATCATTTTTTAAAATATGACAGTTGGCTACAAGTAACTCCCTGAAGTTATTGTAATCTTTCAAATATACCCCCTGTGGTATAATATTATTACATAGACACCCCCTATGGGTATATTTAGCCAGGGGTAAATTTGAAAAATCAATTTTTTTTGCTGACGTCATCAAATTCAGTCTGTTTTTAACGCCGTGAGGGGTTTCTTGTAATATGCCCAAACCTGAGGGGGTGTCCCTGTAATTTTTTAAACAACGGGGGGTTTCTTGTAATATGCCCAAACCTGAGGGGGTCTGAGTGTAAATCACCCTAATTATTTCTCATAATTAAATCCAATTTAATTAATATGATGATCCAATCTAATTAGATCATCTCAAGCCCACTTGGGTCGACCCAGTCGATCCCACATTTCTTCATTTCACTTGTTTTCGCTCCATGTGTATTGTGTATGTCCCCGTAGGTCCACCATATAATTGACCGTGGGTTATAATTAAACTTTCGTTCAATTAATCGAATAATCACTTATTCTTAAAATCTATTGAGCACTCTGTCAATTGACCATTCCTCAAATTAGCAACCCTGCTAATTTGGGAATTCTCCCACACTCCGCAGTCGATGTCTGGCCACAAGCCTGCGAAGCCCAATCACTGGTGAATTAATTCAGTGAACCTTTTCTCCTTTACAATTACCATGTACGACTTAATCCTTCCATTAGTTGGTCTCCCAGTCAAGACTAAGGTTATGGACTTTCATCGGTTTCCTTACTTGTCTCGACTTTATGTATTCTAGTCTCGAAACTATTCCCTTTGACTTAAACTTTATGAACTACTTTCATAAAGCCGTCAGATACCTTGGCCAAGGATTTACTGGAATACTTTCTCACAGAGATTCATAGGAGAAGCTCCCAACCTATCAAGTCGGGTCAACGGATCATCTATTGATGATATGAACCTGCATACACGTTCCTCTATACCCAACATGAACCCACAGAGACCTTCTGGTAGACTCCAGTCAGTCGGGACTCATATCAAAGCATAGACGTTCGTGCACCAGATAAACCCTATCACCTGAAGTAATAAGGATCGTTCCTCGTACACTATTGCAAATAGGAATAACTTCATCCCCGATATGCGACTACCGCTTCCATGGTGAGTTATTTCCTAGTTGGGGTATTCAATGCGCTTGCCATCCCAGCAAGCCACCCACTCGTGTGTATCGACTATCCCAGTCACGCTCGTGGGCCCCAGCGTCCTCCAGTTCATCGGAGTATACACACTCGTGAGGGTCTAACCGAATCCATTGATGTCCCATCTCAAATGGATTCTACGACCCTTGAATTAGTTTTAGATCACGGCCTTGAAGATCAGTCCATTGGTTGTCCCATAGCCCTGTGATCTAAGGACTTCCATCCTTATGTTAGTAATTATTCATAAGATGAAGGTGACCATATAAATAAATGCATTTATTAATCTAATTGAATGATCCTTTTAATTATAACAAATTAAATGCAGCCAAAACAGTTGGCTTGCAGGACACTATTCTATCAACCAATTCGACTCAATTGACATGCATGGAATCTAACATTTGTTCAGTGGAATTCGGGCTATATCACACAAAAACTATCAAATTGTATTTATGACATAAAATCAAACCAAATTACTTGACTCAAACTCAAAACCGAGCTTGATTCTTTTAGCAATCAAATCAAGCTCAAATAAAATTTGAAGCTCGATATAGAATTCAAATCAAACTTGAATAATACATAATTCGACTCTAATTAACTCGTTTACACCTCTAATTTTACATAGCCAAAAATGATATCGTAAATAAAGCAATGATAAATCAACACTCTAAATATATTTAAAAAACACACACCCCTTTAAGATTTTTTATTTCAATTACCAGCAGAAAAACATATCCATTATTTTCACTCAAACTAGTACAACTGAAAAAACTACATAGAGAAAGAAAGAAATAACGATTTCGACTTTTTAGCCATCTCGTCAGCGCTTTTTCTCACCGTCGCCTAAGATGTTGAAGCCAAAACGTCTGCTATAACGGTACCCATTGGTAACGGTGAAACTGGGCTTCTGCTTGGCTTTGGGACGGCAAGAAACCCTAATGTAACAGTGGGTCAGGTGGAATCCAACTTAATTCTAACTCTTGAGGTTGAGAATGGTTTGGGAGTTTGGCACCTGATATTCGGGATTTCAGAGATAGCGCAGAAATTGAGGGAGACTGAGTAAGCAAATGTTCAAATAAATGATGACTAAACTCAAACTTTTCTTTTTCTTTTCTTTTCGGTAATTTCAGGTTGACTAAAAAAATAATTGATAGTACTCCTATTTATAATGTTTTCAACATTCAAATTGTTTATACTATTTAAATCAAATCAACATTTTTACTAGTTATATGCACGTTTAATTATGTTTACTTATCAGGTGTGTCCATAACAACTATTAGTGTCATTGTACATATGAAGAGATCTATACATTTTAATTATCTTTAATTATATCTTGATTAAGATATATTTAAGTTAATATAGAAAATTCCAATAAATTGTTAGAACAATTAATGTTAGGGACCGTTTGAAACCTTCAACTTGATGATCTTACAAAATAGTTGACTTCGAAAACTAGGGTTTAATTTTAATCTAGTTTTGGATAATTTAGGTTAATTTATTTTTGGGAAAAAAACGTGTAACTCATTTGAGACGATGAGTTCTGCATAAAGTTTTCATAGACTGTAAATCATATTATTTAGGTTATGACAATAAAAAAATATAGTAGTAAGGTGGTCTCCTCATCGAATGGAGGTAAACTTTGATGATTTTATTTGTAACGAAATAAAAGTAATTGGAGTGGGTATAATTGTGCTAACCTCTATCAGAGTGTGTAGCCTGATGCTATAAGTACTCGGATTTCTCGTCAGGTACTTTCAACAATCATTCTGATTTTTTGTAGAGTATCTTCATAGCCTTGCTTGCAAAGACGATGACTATTTGAGAAGTAGTTCTGGAAAAAGACTAGATAAATATAAAATTGAAGGAGGATATTTTGTGGTTTTCACGATGTTAAATTAAATGTGATAATCAATTCCAAAGACACGTCTTACTATAGATTATAAATTTAAGTTTTTGCGAAACATAATAAATACGAAAATCTAATTTTCGAAAGATAAGATATGATTTTAGCTCGAAGAGTTTAGGCTAATTTTTAACTTTGGCATATCGTCACATGTGCTTTCACAGAGCTATTACATGATAATATGGACGCATTTTTAATTCATTCAAGATTATTATATAATAAAATTTGCATTTTTACACTAATAAAAAAATTTGAAAAACATAATGCATGGGGAACTTTGAGAGTAAAACTCGAAGGAAAAGAGAATTGTTTCATATAGTTGATATACATTATCGATAGAAAATAAAAATATAAAAATTAACGGCCAAACTCCAAAAATTTCATGTGGGTGGAGGGGGGGAGGGGTGTTGGGGTGAGGGGTCTAGAGTTTTGTATTTTTTTAATTATAATAATAATATATAACAATTTATTAAATATAATGTATAACAATTTATTAAATAGGATTGTTAAAATTTATGTAATTTTAAAAAGATTTCTTTTTCAGATTTTATATTAAATATGAGTAGACCGCTGCCCCAAAGCTGAGATAAGTCCTAAGGGTTACTATGTCAAGGATGGGCTATTTTTCAGAACATATATAAGAGGATCACTCTGACGCTACTCAAGATCTTTGCTCTACCCTGCGAGGAAGCTCCGCATGTGAGACTCAAGCATGCATCCTATATGCGAGGTTGATTACGCTGTGAGGACGACACTGTCCAGATTCATCAAAAAACAATGACAAATTTCCTTGTCAACCATAATACCTATCATTGGGAGATTAATAGGAACGTGCATGGTAACAACCTATAATTCATGCATATCATGCCCCTTAAGTTAGAGATTTCTCCTACTTCCAAAAAGGTCCATCGTAATGTACAAATACCCTAAAGGTATCACACTTATGACATAATACTCAATTACATATTCCGGCTTATAAGTTTCAGTATCACGTTTGTGACTTAAGCATTGGAGGAGGCTCCTTCGGAATAACCCCGACATGCCTTTCTCTTATTTTATAGGAATCAGATGAGCATGTATCTATTTACGGAAGCGGAATCGATCGGATACTTGGTGATTCGGAACCTAAGAGTCAAATACTCGCGTTAGTAAGTTTATAATATTGTTAAAAAATGGATATATAATCACTTTAGGGTTTTTGATATTTTGCACCCTGAAATTATATGGTTTTGACATTTTGCACCATGACTTAAATATTTTGGTACTTTACACTAGGGGTGGACGTTGGGTTCGGGCAACCCAAACTTGACCCGTCCCATTTTGTAAATACCCGAACGGGACGAGTATTTTTTGGGTTTGGGTACCCGAAATTGAAAATCTGTATTTCATCATGGGAATACGGGACCGGTTTGGATTAGGCTCTCCAACCCCGAAAACCCAAACCCGTCTATATCTTTTTAATATTATTATATAATTATACACTTTACTTATACATCAAATAATTAATTAATTAACATAATCAAGGAACTTTTTTTTTTTACTTTACCCTATATTCCTTTTAAATCTTACACTTGTTATTAATACATTAAGTTTGCCTTAGTCTAAAAACTCTCATAGTCTCTACGGCTCTACCACTTCTTCTTCTTCCCACCCACGCCACGGCATGCAGTAAATTTTTTTTGCTCTACGAGTTAAATACAAAATTTTATACGAAATATTGTAATTTAATTTTGTTAGGTGCGTGATAATATGGGATCCGTAATCCCATCCCGCAATAATCCAGGTACACGCTTTCGAGTACCTGAATTATTACGGGGTGGTTTTAGGATGAAATTTGTCAATTCCAAAATTTACTATACCCATATCTTTAACCTCAAACCCGCCCCAAACCTGTCATGTGCCCATCCCTACTTTACACCCTAGAAATATAATTCATTTGACAATTTGAACCCTAGTGTGTGTTTTGGTGGGAAAGTTCATTTGTTGAAGTAGAATAGACATTTTCAAATATTGTTGGCACTCTATATTCCAAAAATATAGAATATTGGTCATTTGCACCTTGAAAATAATAACTTTTGGCATTATTCACCCCGACTTAAATTATTTTACATATTTTTTATTTTTTAACCAAATTACTAGATATTAGTGATTAGGTAAAAACATTTTTTTTCTTTCTTGTAATTAAAATATTTAACATCCTAGTAGTAAATAACTATAGATTTATACAGTATGTCGTGTACAAAAATTTAGTAACGATTACATATGAGTCTTTTAACAACAATAGTATGCAATACGATTATATGTTAGATTTATAAATGTGTTTTTAAGATAAAAATATAAACAAAACGAAGGCAATGTCTTATTTTCTTAATCTAAGTTTTAATGAGAGAAAATATTAAAAGAAATTTTTAAAATTAAAATAATTAATAATAACATGTTTATGATTTTTTCTATAATTAACATGTTTAAGATTGATAACGTCACAAAAATTACTAAATAAACTGATTATTTTATTTAGAGAAAAAATGCAATAAAATAAGAATATAAAAATTTAATCAATACTTTTATTTTATGAAAACGAGATTTTTTTCATAATTTCGTATTAATACACAATTGACGCAAATGAATGTCCATTTTAGAACAAAATATACATTTAATTTGTTATTAAAGAAAAACTATGATTTATTTTTGTGATTGAACAAAAAATAATATTTTTTTTTCATGTTTGATTGTTGTGCATGGATAATGACCATTTTATCTCTTCATCGACAACACTCAGGAGCCTTTTTTAAAGAAAAACTCAGCAAGGGTGCAAAATGCCAAACATTTTGGGCCTTCTTTATAATACGTGCACTCTTTTTCCCTGGCTAGGATTTTATCCCACTGGGTTTTTCTGGACGAGGTTTTTAATGAGGTATATCCGAAGCTCCTAGGAATTAAGAAATTTTACTTTGAAGCAATATCTACTTCTCCGAGCTTTAGCTGCACTTGCTCTCGAGAAGTGGGGGAGTATTGAGGAGGGATATTTCGCATGCTCTATTCTAGGAAATACCCCTGTTCGAGATTCGACGGTTTCCGAGCAGGAAGGTGTGTTTTCCGACCTGCAAGACTCGTTTTCCGATCAGGCCAGTTTGATAGCACAACGCTCCAGTTCCGATATGTCTATTCTCCTCGGATCCACTTTTGGGCCGACTCTCAGGCTAGGCCTTTGGGCCGAGACATATTCTCATGCGGAGGGTATACCTAGCACACCAATATTCCTATAAATACCAGGCGCATTTATGACATCAGACACGCATTCCCAGGTGCTCACAACTTGGTCTCCCAGCTCGGACTCCTCGAAATTTAGATTAGCTCATTTACTGTTTCTAGCTTTCTAGTGGTACGACTTTCACATACAATCGCGACGAGCCTTCTCACGTTGCAGGGGCTCAAAAATTTGTTAACAATTAACCAAGTAACCAATCCTGAGCGGCTTATCAACCAGAAGTTCAACCGGTCGACCCGCCTAATGATTTACCTATCCGCACGACATTAGCAGATTTACGATCTATCATAGGCACTATGTGCAGGGAATTTATGAACACGGAAAGAGCAGATCGTGAATCATTACCTGGTGAGCAGCCCCCAGTTGACCAACCTGCGGCTCGTACGGGGCTTAAAGCTCCCACTGTTGGTCCCAAGTGGTCTAATGAGGTCTAGAGGGAGGGGGGGGGGGAGTGAATAGACCTCTAAACTTTTAAAACTCTTTCTCTAACTTTTCTGTCAGCAGAGTCAGCTGATCTTACTCGTGAGACTACTATGTTGATTTAGCACTCAACAAATTCAGCAGAGTTGACCACTAGTCTGATTTCACTTATTTGATTCAGATATACTCAGAGTTTCAAAACTTGTATGCATCAAATTTTATCAAGTATGTTTTTCAAACAAGTTTCTCTTCAAACTTTTACACCAGTTTTATAAATTCCTCTTTAAAAGCTTTGTCTTTTAAACGTTTGTTTACTTATGAAAATATGCAAGTTCAAAACAGGTATTCAAACACAGGAATTTTTATAGTGGTTATATAGACACAAAGTCTTTTAGTCCACTCTTCTAAATCACACAGATTTAGGTTCCACTAGAAACACAAAGTAACTAGTACTTGAGCTTTTACAATAAATGACAAGCCTCAAGTAGAACACTCAGCTCTCAGGTAGATCACTTAGAAAAACCTATTCTAAAGCACTCAACAACTAGAACACTTATGCTTTACAACAAATGATAAGCCATAAGTAAGAACTCTCTGTTCACTCTGGAAAAATCACAAAGATTGACCTTGCTCACTCAATATAGGAAATCACTCAGAAGACCTATACTATGAAGTTATATCACTCACAAAAATGGATATAAACTTCTCATACTTTACAGTTGAATGTCACTCAGACAGACAAAGGTTTGATCTTTGTTCTTCAACAATTCGCTCCGTCAACAGATGACTTCACTTATGATCAGACGACTCAACTGATGGATTTTGCTCTAATGATGTGATCTTGAATTGTGCAAGTCTCTTTTCAATCTTTAGTCCCTGGTCTATTTATACTCTCGGATTTAAAATTATGCCCGTTGACGATAGGCAAAATTACATTTTAATCCCGAGCAATGGTCTTCTTTCTGACGGCAGCTTTTGCAGATTGTTCACTATACACTCTGTTGTACGAATATTTACTTTATGTCAATTGCATTTAATGCACTTAGCTTGTTACCGTTTATGAGCTTACTGACCGACTTCACTTCATTGATGGGATTACTCTGCTGATGATCACTCTATTAATGATCACTCTGCTAATGGCTATTCTGTTGATTCAAGAATGACCATATCTATCTTGACTCGGCTGATGATAACCAATCTGATATTCACTGATCTGATATCCCACTCTGTTGATTAGGTCACATAGCTTCGAGACCGTGAGAGAGGTTTCACTAAGCTTTTCAGTTCTTAGTTGATGACTACTCTTTTGACCTTTTTAATCTTCAAAACCATTTTGGCCTTTTTGTCATCTTCAAAACCTTCTCCAATACCAACCAACACCTACCTCAAACTTTCAGAGGGAGAGGAGCGTCTGTCGGTCTCTTGTAGGTGCTCCACCAGCTAATCCTCCCAGAGCTGCTCGGACAAGAACTCTTGTTCGTTCAGGACAACCATCTAAAAGCGTTCATGATCTGGGGGATTCTGTGGTCGGAGAAAGTTGTTGGTTAATATTGGAGAAGGTTTAGAAGATGACAAAAAGGGTAATCTGGAAGTCATCAACTAAGAACTGAACAGCTTAGTGAAACCTATCTCATGGTCTGAAAGCTATGTGACCGAATCAGCGAAGTGGGATATCAGATGGGTATTATCAGCCGAGTCAAGATAGATGTGTTCATTCTTGAATCAGCCGAGAAGCCATCAGCTGAGTGATCAGCGAAGTGATCATCAGCAGAGTACTTCCACCAGCAGAGTAAAGACGGTCAAGTAAGCTTATCAACGGGAACCAGCTGTGAGTTGAGAGCATTAAATGCGACTGCCATAAAGCAAACATCCATATAGCAGAGTGTACAGTGCAACAGTTACAGGGACCGTTCCGCGTGTCAGGACCAGAACTCGAGGACTGTAGCTTTCTGTCAACCTTCAACGGGCAGAAAATTCAAATCTGAGAGTATAAATAGAAGACATAACTGAAGATCTTAAGAGAGCTTGCACAACTCAAGATCATATCATAAGAGCAAGATCCATCAGTTGAGTCATCTGATCACAAGCCGAAGTCATTTGTTGACAAAGCTTTTCGTTGAAGAACAGAGAACTTAGTTGTCTGTCTGAGTGACTTTCAACTGTAAAAGAGAGGAGTGTATATCCATCTTTGTGAGTGATATAACTTCCTAGTATAGGATTTCTGAGTGATCTTCTGTACTGAAAATAGCGTGAGGAGTGTAGATCCGTCTAAGTGAGTGATCTAGCTTCAGAGTGTAGGATTTCTGTGTGATTTCTTACAGCGCACTTGTGGCTTTTCATTTGTTGATCAGCGCAAGCATTGTATACTTGATTACTTTGTGTTTTCTAGTATAACAGAAGATCTGTGTGACTTGGAAGAGTGGACTAAATGATTTTTATCCATATAACCACTATAAAAATCCTGTGTGTTTGATTTATTTACTGCTATACCTTGCATATTTATCAAAGAACTCAAACATACGATTTAACCAAAAGATTTTAAAAGGTGTTATAAAAACTGGGGATAAAATCTTTTGAGTGAGAAAACTTAAAGAGGAACAGATTGGTTGAAAAACACTTGACAAATCCGCTGACAACTGGTTTCTAAAAACTCTGATTTAACATCTGAAATCAGCTGAGTGAAAATCAGATGAGTGGTCAACTCTGCTGATAAAGCTTTGTGCGCATCAGCTTAGTAGTCTTACAAATCTCGATCAGCTTAGTCTGCTGATTTGAAAAGTTAGAGAAAAAGTTTTAAAGTTTTCAGAGGTCTATTCATCCCCCCTCTCCCTCTAGACCTCATCGACCACTTTTGGGACCAACAAAAGTCATCCTGAAGGCATCGATAAAAATAAGAAATCAGTTTATCGTAGAGTAACTGAAGTGAAATTGGAGAAGATAGTACAGGAGAGAGTTGCTAAGAATTTATCGACTAAGAGTTAAAGCCGTTGCTAGGACTCTTAGATCGGTAATAGACTTGCAAAAATTCAAAATGTCTCGACTAAGAGTGAAAGTCGTTGCTACGACTCTTAGATCGGAAACAAACTTGCAAAAAAAATAAAATGTCTCGACTAAGAGTGAAAGTCGTTGCTATGACTCTTAGATCGAAAACAGACTTGCAAAAAAAAAATGTCTCGACTAAGAGTGAAAGTCGTTGCTATGACTCTTAGATCGGAAACATACATGTAAAAAAATAAAATGTCTCGACTAAGAGTGAAAGCCGTTGCTATGACTCTTAGATCAGAAACAGACTTGCAAAAAATATATGTCTCGACTAAGAGTGAAAGCCGTTGCTATGACTCTTAGCTCGAAGACAAACTTGGATAAAAGGCAACATATCTCGCATAAAGAACGCAATGATTAATACTAGAGCTCGTGACTTGAATAATATCTATTACTCCAAATTTTGAGATGCCTAGATAAATGGAAGATGGATTTAAAAAATCAAACTTATTATCAAAGTCTAGTATCCTCGTAGAAAAGATCGACATGGAAATTACTTGACGTCTTTTTTATTGGTCAATTTAATTTGATTAGAAGTTCGAACAGTTTGAGTTATTAAAATCAAAAGAAAAATTTTCAGCTCTCATCTCTATCTGATAATTCCGAGCAGTTACAAATGTTCGAGGAACAGAAGTTACATAAAGTCAATTTATTCATAATTCAAAGCAGTTACAAATGTTCGAGGTTCAGAAGTTACAAAAAAAATTCTTTACACTGTTCGATCACAAGTCCTATTACATATTTAGGAGTCCTATTCTACGAAGCTCGACCGTCCAATAGATTTGTAAGAAGCAAGCTGGCTCGGTTTATCGTCTGATGATATCTGGTTTTGAAGTTAGGCAATATGAATTACAGACTTCTGTCTTTATTTATCATCATCTGCCTTCCATCATTCTTGCCACCAGCTGTGCTCGAGCACTTCTCCGAAGAAACAAGTAAAGCGGACAGTCGTCATTTTAAGATCTGAAATTTCGACCTTAAGTCACCATTCTTCAAGAAAAGCCTTGAAGAAGCTGATGCTCGAAGTCGATCTTCCTTTTTAATTATCTGACCAGCTTTCTGCCCTCGGGGCGACCCTTCGAAAAATCGCAATGCCAACCCTACCCAAAATACTCAAGCAATGGTCGGCCATTTGTCGGTATTTCAAAGGGGATCCTATTTTTCTGGGATTGGAGACTTCATGGTCTTTGAGAGGTCCCCATTTTCCGATTCCACCCATACCGAATTAAAGGTTGAGGTATCTAAGTACTCGGAAGAAAGTGCAAAGTCGAATTTCAAAACATTGAATGGGAAGCATAAGAGTTTCGAGCATTGTCATCGGAAATGTCATTTTTACTTGGGTGAAAATGGAAGTTTTTAACTGATTGAATGCCCCCTTTTATAGAAAGAGGATCTGAAATCCGACGGTCAGGAGTTGAAACGAATGAACTGCCCAGATGAACACATTAATCGCGGTGACCGTTCCTCTTCCCAAGAAATAGGTATTGTTTGGTCACACAAATTTGGAATTAAGCTAAAAGGGTGGAGATTCTCTGACTCGGTCAGAAGCTCCTATAATTTTATTTTTCCAATTTATTAAAAAGGTCGAAAAATCTGTTACAAAGTAGGATAAATCTCGAGTTGTGTTATCTAACAAGTCACATGTAGTGGATAAGTTCCGAGCAGAATACAGTAAAGAGTTAATGGAAGAAAGACATTTATAGCTCAAAGGATTATTGTTCTTACAACAGATCGTGCAGAATTAAGAAAATAAAGTTCCTATGGCGCGCGGAATCTTTTTTCTCCTGCTCGATGATGGACCTCAATTTCTTCAGCTCCTTGCTCAAATTCTCATGGATTTGATCCTTCTTCTGCTTTACAGCCTTCTCCTTCTCGAAAGTTAACTTCTGCTCGATGGCTTTGCTTCCTCGAGAGAGTTCTGCAGGGCATTTTATTTTTCTCCAGTTCAAGGGCAATGGCTCCGCGTTGCCCAGCCTCTAACTCGACCTGCAGTCCGAGGTTGAAGAGATGCTGCCCGAGCTGCGTTTATGGCAAAAAGGGATTAAAAAAAAAACTCACTTGAGTAAGTAAGTCTGAGCCCGACTGCACAATTTCTCGGGCACTCTTTGCTCTTAGCCGTTCTTGGTCGACGACTCGAATATTGCTCAGAGCAATGTCCCAAGAGCTCGTACAAACACCCTCAGCTCGGGTTGTACCCTTCATTTCTTCATAAATCACAGTCAGTGTGCGAGTAACGTCGGAAAAGGAACTCGTAGCAAGGGTATTTGGAGGCGTTGGAGGAGCAGTATGGAGCTTTGTTTTATCAGAGGAGGAGGGCTGCTCGAAAATAGTCCCGCTGGAGTTGGTTCTTTTGGTCTTTTTCCTTTGGACGTAAAGAATGTTTCTACGAGCATCGGACGCTGTAACATCTTCGGTTAGTAACTTATTTTCTTCAGCTAGTTTGGCGTAATTCCTGGGTCGGAATGAAATCTTCTGGGCGGGGCCTCTTATTTGTAGCGATTGAAGAATCACCAGAACCAAGTTGCTCGCTCGGACCTTTATTTTCTGGTCCCTTCACGTTAGGACCAGCTTTTGACCCCAGTGGAGAATCTCCCACCTGGTTGGTTCTTTTGGTCCTTTTCCTTTGGACGTAAAGAATGTTTCTACGAGCATCGGACGCTGTAACAGCTTCGGTCAGTGACTTATTTTCTTCAGCTAGTTTGGCGTAATTCCTGGGTCAGAATGAAATCTTCTGGGCGGGGCCTCTTATTTGTAGCGATTGAAGAATCACCAGAACCAAGTTGCTCGCTCGGACTTTTATTTTGTGGTCCCTTCACGTTAGGACCAGCTTTTGACCCCAGTGGAGAATCTCCCACCTGGTAGACAGGCTCTTTCTCGGGCCGGGTAGGCTCGAGTTCCCGAGTTGAAGAGGAAGTAACCTATATCTTGCTCTCCTTGGGTTTAGATGGTTTTGGGGGTGGTTTGGAGACTTTCGGGTCTCTAGCTCGATATTTCTGGGTTTTCTCTTTCTTAACCCTAAAGACTTTAGTATGATCAATCGGGGCGCCTACTTGTTGGATGAAGATGAAGACTTAGAAGTGAAGGGAGGTTTTGATGATTTCCAAAAGTCATCAGCTAAGTATGGAAGCTTAGTTAAAACCTTAGAAGATATTTGACCAAGGAAGAAGTTACTTCAGTCGAGTCAAATATATGGTCCAGAAGACTACTGATCTGTTGCTGAAGAAAGGAATCAGACTGATGGATTTTCAGCAGACTCAAATCAGATGAGTTCAGTTTGGGATCAACCGAGTGTACATCAGATGAGTGATTTCGATCAACAGAGTGGAAGTGATTAGAAGTTATTGCAACGGTAATAAATGCACTTGGTGTAATAAATGATGTAGAGGAAGGGTATTAAAGACAAATGATTGAAGAGAAACCTCGTATCAGCTTGGTGCATTAAATACGAACTGACAGAAAGTACAGCAGAGTGTACAGTGATCAGTCGCAGGTAGCCGTTTCTGTAGAAAGGACCAGTACTCGAGGATTTGGACACCTGTCGATCTCTCAACGGGCAGATTTTCAAATCTCAAGTATAAATAGTTCAGTTCAAGAGTTAGAGAAGAAGACACAACACATCTGAGAGCAAATCCGAAGCAGAATTCTTCAAAGTCTCAAACTCAAGAACAGAACACTCATCAGCCGAGTCATTTGTTGACAAAGGCAGAATAGAGAGAAAAGAATATACATATAATTTCAGAGTGATTTTGTGAGAAACGTGTTGTGAGAAGCTGTTATCCATCTTTGTGAGTGATAAATCTTTGTAGTATAGGACTTCTTTGTGATTTCCTGTAACGAACTTGTAGCCAGTTCATTTGTTATTTGGCGCAAGCAGAGTATATTGTAATCTGTGTGATTATAGTATAACCCAAGATCTAAGTGACTTGGAAAAGTGGACTAAACGATTTCTTATCCATATAACCACTATAAAAATCCTGTGTGTTTATATTTGCATTATTTCTTGCATATTTTCAAAGAGCATATTTAAACACTTAAGTCAACTGTTGAAAAGTTTTAAAAGGAGTTTGCAAAAACTGGGGATAAAACTTTTTCAAAGTTAAGAAAACTACTTGTGAAAAACACTAGACAAATCCGCTGCAAGTTAGTTATTTTAAAACTCTGATTTTCTTAAAATCAGCTAAGTAAAAATCAAAAGAGTGGTCAACTCTGCTGTTCAAAGCTTTGTGCAAGATCAGCTTAGTCTACTTACGATTCTTGATCAGCTTAGTCTGCTGACAGAAAAAGTTAGAGAATTTTAAAGATAATTTTTTTAGAGGTCTATTCACCCCCCCCCCCCCCCCCCCCACCCTCTAGACCTCATCTGACCACTTGGGACCAACAAGTGGTATCAGAGAAGGTGGTTCATTTGAATCATTTGCCTGATGAACGAGCTTGATCCAAGAGTGTTTTTTAAAGGTTTTAAAAAGTTTTCAAAAGAGCATCTTTTTGAAAATAAAATTTTTTGAAAAATGGATTGTATCAGCCATGTTCCCCACATTGGCGGTATAAGCTTTGAGGACTGGAAAATACGCATGGAAATTTTCCTTGCTGCTTATAATGATAATATGTACAGGTGCATAACACAAGGTCCGATAAGAATCACCAAAACAATCAAAGTTGACGGCCAAGACAAGGTTGTTGACAAGGAACTTGAAGAGATGACAGTTGAGGAAATCAAACTGAAAAATCTCGACAAGGTTGGAATCTTCATCATGACCATAGCCCTCGACAACGACATATTTGACAAGGTCAAACACTGTAAAACATCTAAGGAGATGTGGGATAAGGTCCGTGATATGAGTGAAGGGAATGACTCCATCAAAGAACACAATCTAAGTGTAGCCCTGAAGAAGTTTGAAAACTTCAAGATGAAATCTGGAGAAACCATTGACCAGATGGATTCAAGGTTCACAAAAGTGTTGAACAATGTGTTAAAGTTGGGAAAGAAGTTCACTGATAAAGAGATCACCATCAAAGTTTTAAAGGCGTTACCACCCAAGTTCAACATGAAGACCACAGCTATGGAAGAATCAAGGGATCTGGGGAAGATCTCTCTGACGGAGCTGTTTTCTGTACTCAAGGCGTACGAGTATAAAATGCCAAGAATGGGTATAGAAGAGACCTCAACTTCTAGCCCCACTGCTGCCCTGGTTGCTGCAGAAAGATCAAGAAGATCAGCTGGGAAGATAAGAGAAGTGGACTCATCTGATGAGACCACACTGCTCAACAAGAAGGAGTACACTGCTGGCGATGTTGCCTTGTTATTAAATGGGTTCAAAAAGTTCTATAAAACAAAAATGAAGAACAAATATAACAATGCTTCTACTTCTAAACCTACCTCTTATTCTCATGATAGTAAGGATGATTTTAAATCCAAACTAATGTGCTATAACTGCAGGAAATTGGGACATTTGATCAAGGACTGCACATATCCTAAAGCTGAGAAGTACACTGAGGAGGAAAAGAAAGCGAGGAACTGTTGGGTTTTACGCGGTACTATTGTCAAAAACAACGTGCGGAATATTCAAAAAAATTTTAATACACACGAAATACCCATGAGCCCAGGATCTCAGTTATCTAACTCATACGAAAAACTGGTATTTGAATCACAATTCAAAACATAAATAAGTTGGTAATTTCGAAAATTACCTCACCACAGGCAAGGTGGTGGTTCTTCTCCGGTCTTCAAAAGTTCACTAGAGCACCCCAAGTGTTGTGCCTCTAGAGAAAGTCCACACCAGATGGATTATAATGACTTCACGTAATCCTCAGGCTCAGAACTAGGATTATGGAATTGTCTATGGAGGAATTTAATCTAGATCTAGATCTAGATGGAGAAGAAACAAGGAGAAGGGGGCGGCCAGGGCTGGGATCGGCCAAAAGGTTTTGGGGCGGCTAGGGCTTGTAATTTTCAGCTAAAATTCATCTTGCATTGGTTGTGCATTAGTTGTTAAGGTTAGAGATATAGAGATATATATATATATATCTCTTATTAGAAGACTCCTTCTTCTAATAGAGATATATCATATATTTGATATATCTTTCCTTATCACATAAGGAAGATATATATCATATCTTTAGTATAGATATCATATCTTCTTCTTCTTTCTTGTCCTACAAGAATATATCTCTTCCAACTTTAATTCCTAGCAAAATCGCCCCATGCTCAATTAATTAATCCGAGATTAATTTAATTAATATTCCCTTAGCTTAAAATCGACCCTCATGTTTAATTGATTAATCCAAGATTAATCTATTAACATTTTCATGGTTAAAATCGGCCCCATGAAGTTTAATTAATTAATCCACTATTAATTAATTAATCTTCTTAATTAATTAACACCTTAATTAATAGTTTAATCAATTAGACATTCTAATCGATTATTTAATTAGACATTCTAATTAATAATTCTCCATTTCGAATTAACACTTTAATCACGTTTAATTAATTAGACCATCTAATTAATTATTCTTCTCACTTGAATTAACACTTTAATTCATTTATTGATTTAATCCCTTAAATCAAACGTTTCCTTTTAGACTGTCACTGTCCAACTGTATTGTGTGTGACCCTCTAGGTTCACCATCAATTGGCAGCAGGCCCACGACTTTCGTGATTTAATTAGTGAGCAATTAATAAGCAATTAATTGCTCCGATCAATTAAACACTTTTAATTGACCACTCCAGAATTAATTTCCCATTAATTCAGGAGTACCCACACCTCATGGTCGATGTCTAGCCACAAGCCCATGAGGCCCAACTTCAGGTGAATTGATATTCGTGAACCTTCACCTCTTATAAATGCCATGTACATACGGTCCTTCTATCAACTAATTTCCCGATTGAGACCTAGGGTGTGTGAATTGGTCGGCACCTCTAATTATCTCAATTCTGTACTTTCTAATTCAGGATAATAATTCCAGTGTGACTGCTAAATTTGGAAACCCCTTTCCAAATCCGTCACCGACCACGGCCGTGGGTTTCTCGGAATTTACTATCTAAGAACGTACAGGAAATTCTCTCATCTTATCAAGATGAGTCGATAGATCCTATATTAGTACTAACCATTCGCGTACACGTTCATACGTACCCAAAGTAGTCGCACAATAATCAGGCTATGTGATCGGCTCCTAAATCGTACACTATTATAAGTCCGAGGACTAAATCGTACACTATTATAAGTCTTGAGAGACTTCCCATTACCGATATGCTTAATGCACTTCCACGATGGGTCTCTCTGTTCGGGTCGTTCAATGCGTTCGATCCCCTATCGAACCACCTAGTCATATGCGCTGACATCAAAATGTCTTGTTCATGAAACTCTACAAATTCACTTCATGTGAATCATGCATAATCCTACAAGTCTTAGCGATTCCCTCGATACCCCGTCTCGATAGGAATCTACGACTTGGAACAGTTTTAAGATCACGACCTTAGAGACTGTTTCATGATTGCACTCAGTACTGAAGTGAATCGCCCCATAGTCGAATGTGATCTTAGGATTTCATCCAATCGCTTAGATAAGTTCGCGAGAGATGAAGATGGCCATTGTTTAATTCACGTACTATGAATAAACGGGCGTATTATCTTATGAATCATAAGATTGCTTTCTAAGGTAGTCCCTTTACAAGCTCGTATTTGTTGGCTTGCTGGGCACTATCCTATCAATCTCCCACTTGCCCTAAAGCCAACCACATACATTTCTAAGGCCCATCCTTCTCAAGATGTCCGTCGAACCCTTTTGTGATTATGACTTAATTAGTGGATCTGCTATGTTATCTCTTGACGTGGATTACTCCCACATCTTTTTCTACCTATGATTTTTTCAGATCATATGGTATACTTTATTTTGTGTTTAGATCATGGGTGAGATCTCGATTCCTTTGCTAAAGCAATTGCCTTAAGTTATCACAGAAGATAATTATAGGCTTTGCAATGCTAGGCACTTCTTCCACTTATTGGAAGAAGTTTTATCCAAACACTTTCTTTTGCTGTATCCAATACTGCGAGATATTTTGTTCTACTGGTTGAGTTGGCATCGATTCTCTATTTGAACTCCTTCAAATCATCGTTGCCCCATTTAGACAGAATATTGAATCCACATCAGACAGGAAACTCGAATCTCTAAATCCTTCGAGTTTCAATTTCTCCATTATTACCGCTGACCAGCAATATTTCCTTTAAGCTTGTTAAGCTCTTAAGGATTGCTCCTTTTCGGTAACCCAGTCCTCCTTACTGGTGTTCGACTAACAGTACAGCTCATAAAATTTTGAGCACGTGTCTAGTCTGGTCTTGTACATGACGTTGCATACCTTATGCTACCTTTTCTTAAAAGGGTGTTCAGAAACAATCTCCTCTTTACTCATCACATGTAGGGCACATTGATTTTGAGAGAGATTTTGTGTCTCTATGGAAGCAATCCTCTCTTGGATTCTTCCATACTGAATTCATTCTGTTTTTGTCCATGTACTTAGATTTAAGATTTGAGACATCTTCTATAATCTATCTCCATAGATACGTATTGCCAACACGTGAGATGTATCCCTTAAATCTTTTAATGAACAATTGCGTGATCGAACACGTTTTCGTCTGCGTTTTAACATTCATACATCTCTATGTCAACTTCAATGTTATTATCATGTTATTTTACGAACAGCACAAAACTCCCACTGATTCTTTTGTACATTCGGATTTACATGCAATTTTGATAAAGTCAACTGCCTTGACTATCTCATCCAGTCGCATGTTCCAATTTTGGGTTACTGGTCTAGAGTCATAGATTTACCTTTGGAATTAAATCCAATGGTTATGGCTTGTGATCAAACCACGCTTCTATGGCTCAGGGTTTCTTAATGGATTTTGATAATCCATTTAGATCACATCGTAATCCCTTGGATCATTATCCATCTGATCATTTTCGTAAATGAGCAAGTCTTCTACGAATTTGATTTGATATTCGAAATATCTGTGTACAAAAAATTGGTTCAGTAAGTTTGGAAAGAGTCTCCCACTATTTGTAGGGATGGGTCCAAGTCTAGGACTTCATCAAGTTCTATTATAATCCCATTTCTTTTCGCGAGGGAACCATCCTCTAAGAATTGGGTATTCCTAAAACGAACTCCTTTTGCTCTTTAGAATAATAGAACAGGTATCCAATGTATTTGGTTGGATACCCTACAAATTTACTCGAATCGGATCTACCATCCAATTTACAATTCATGGGTGATGCATCATACTGAAGTTAGTACGGTGTTGTAGGAATTGACTTTAAAAGGTACTAGCCCAAGTATCCTCGAAAAGACAAAGGGTTGAACCCTAGAGTTAAATGAGGAATTTTAGCAATACTAATTAAAGAATGAATCTAGTCTTGCATATTTCGATTCCTTCTATAAGATTTAACTTGCTGTTCAAGAATTCTATTCTTGACTTAGATAATTGAGTAATTTTAAGGCTTATGTATCCATCACTTCGATCATATCGAACGACCATACATCAATGTCCTTATTTGCTTCGGTTTTTGGAACTCCTTTGAATCCCTTCAACATTTCCAAAACTTGTACTTTCAAAGTACCTATATCCAAAAATCATGAGGATAATTTAGTGAAGCAATTAATTTCTCACACTAACGCCTTAGTGATCCACATGTGTCTTTATGGATTAGATCCATTGATCACTTGGTATGTTTACAAATCGATTAATTTTCCCTTATCAGACAGGATTCGCAAGTTCAGAGTTCATCAAGGTTCTTTATTTCAAGAGACCTTTAAATGATGAACAACTCATTGATTCCTTCTATGGAAATTAGTTCGATTTTAAGCATGCCATAACTGTGGATAATTTATCTAGTTTGTTTTACTTTTCTCGATTTAGCATAAATGTCATTAGGTTTTATCATCGTTTATTTCCTTGCTTTAAATACATTCCATTCATAATGGTAAGGCAATTTTGTACAAAGTAAAAGCTTTAATTAAAAATAATTCCATTCACAATGGTAAAGCTAAAAGGTTTCGTACAAAGTTTGAAATAAATCTTAAATAGATAAAACTATTAATGCTTAACTCGAAAATTTTAAGTAAAACAATTGCTAAAAAGAAAAATCTAGGTGCGTTTTGACCCAGCTCCTGAAGCACTTTTCCCTTATTTGCCGAAGCAACTCTTTCCTTCGTGTTACAAGGTATGCCCTCTTTCCCAAGGGCAAGGGAATGCCATCATCACCTGCAAACACTTTACAGATGTGAGTGACTATTTAGATGTCATACATCAAAGAATAACTAGGTCATACCTTTGTTCATTCTATTCAGGAATTTCTTTCCAGCAAGTATCCTCAACTCTTTGTCTTTCCCACATAATGTGCAATCCTTTCCTTCACTCAAACCTTCTCCTTTCTCAAAGGCTTTCTCATATTTGTCCAACAACTTATGTAAATCATTTGTTTTAATTCCGTCACACGGAATGTCACAATGATCCATAAAATGAGAAAAAGTATCAGACAAGCCATTGATGATAATCTCTATTTCATCATTTTGATCCAAATCAGCACCTAGCTTTTTGATTCGTTTCATCATCTTGATTAGGTAAGAACAATATTCACTAACATTGTTAGAGCCAATCATGCTTGTCTCATGAAGTGAATTGATCATGAGTTGTGCTAATGTTTGTTCGTACATGATTGTGGACTTTCAAATGGCTAAAATAAAATAAAAGACAACAGTAAGCAGACAGGTTTAAGATAATACTTATAATTAACGAAAATTGGTCTTTCTATCGAAAAAGTTCTCCCACTATTTTATCGAAACAATAACCCCTTTAACTGTTCGGGAAATCCTATTTCCTAGTAGGTCTTGAGGTCCCAACAGACATTAATTGCACCCACGACACGCGGCCATACAATTAATTCCCTAGGTAGGTATACATTTACCAATTGTGTCCCTACACAACCTTCAAGCTATTTTGCCTCGATTTTCACATTTATCTAGCACTGCTACATCATAAATGGTACTACTCGTTAAGTCTAACCCATCAATCGTGATGAGCAACGGGCCCGAACATGTCAACCCCTGGGACTCCCAGTCGATCGCATGCCCCGACCAATTCCCACCCTTGTCAAGTTTATTTAAAAACGAGAATCGAGAGATTTCGCGTATTGTCCCTTTCTTCGCCTCGGGTGCCAGACTCTGGATCACCTTAATCGATAAGTAGACAACTCACGCTAGTCCCTATTGATGGAAGGCTTGGATTTATAAAACTTCATTTTATAGTTAACCCAATATGACTTAATATTTTATTCAAGAGGGGATTTTCGGTTTTAGAAAGTTTGAGGTAACTCTCTTCGAGATCTCACCGCATTCTATTATGCTTTATCTTTTATTTAGTGATCTAATTTCTAGCGCGCATCACATACAAGCCAAAATAAATCAATAAATAATATAAAGCATTCACACCTAGCATGCATGCTACCACAGTATGTTTTCGATCGGGAGCCTCCTATGCGGGCCATCATCGAGCCATGATGTTGGCCCAATTGGTCAATCTAACTGGGTTCTTAAAGGATCTAACAAGTTACACAAGTAACCATGCATACATGGCCTTCATTCCTTCTTGGGCCTCCACCTTGCTTGTAATGGGCCTCCATCCTAAACTATTAAAACGGTAAAGCCCTAATCTATTACAAAGGCTCAAAGTGGCCCAAAAACTAAAGGCTCGCAGGCCCAATAAAAACCAAGACAATTAAATTAAACCAATCACATCTACCCTAGGGTCAAGGCTCGGCACGATCGAAAACCACGTAAACAGTTCACGTTGAGCAAGAAACAAGCAAAACATATTTTTGTTATTTCTTATATTATTTTAAAACTACCTTTTAAAATAACTCAAGATTCTAATTTTAAAACTCCTTTTAAAATAATCTTTTAACTTTCATTTTAAAACTCCTTTTAAAATAAATCACAATTTCTATTTTAAAACTCCTTTTAAAATAACTCATGAATCTCGCTCTAGTCTCCACTAATTATGATAAAATTAATCTTTCGGATAATAAAACACCTTTTTAAGCATAAGACAGGTTCTGGAAATTTCAACTTTTGAAAATTACAGTTTGGTCCCTCAATTTTCGAAAATTACGTTTTTACCCTAAAACTTTCGGAAATAACAAATTAAACCCAAAAATTCCAGAACATGCAAATCGGCCCAGAAAACAGGAATTAACACTTTAATTCCAGAAACTTTCGTTAATCGCAAAACAGCCCCCTGAAGTTACGGAAATTACAAAACAGCCCCATGATTTACGGAAATTGCGAACAGACCCAATTTCCAGAAAAACAGAATTTCAATTCCAGCCCAGATTTTGCAGAAAAATAAAATTTCAGATTCTGTCCAGATTTTATAAAAATCGTAATCTGCAGTTTTAGTCCTGTAAATATCGTAAATTGTAGATCTGGCCCAAACAAGAATTATGCTATTTACCCGAACACATAATTAATCATAATCAGCAAGATCCATGCACTGAACACGACAAATAAATATATATATAAAATTTGAAGTGTTCAGATCCGTTTTCGTATGAGCGTAATAACTTTGGCTCTGATACCACTGTTGGGTTTTACGCGGTACTATTGTCAAAAACAACGTGCGGAATATTCAAAAAAAATTTAATACACACGAAATACCCATGAGCCCAGGATCTCAGTTATCTAACTCATACGAAAAACTGGTATTTGAATCACAATTCAAAACATAAATAAGTTGGTAATTTCGAAAATTACCTCACCACAGGCAAGGTGGTGGTTCTTCTCCGGTCTTCAAAAGTTCACTAGAGCACCCCAAGTGTTGTGCCTCTAGAGAAAGTCCACACCAGATGGATTATAATGACTTCACGTAATCCTCAGGCTCAGAACTAGGATTATGGAATTGTCTATGGAGGAATTTAATCTAGATCTAGATCTAGATGGAGAAGAAACAAGGAGAAGGGGGCGGCCAGGGCTGGGATCGGCCAAAAGGTTTTGGGGTGGCTAGGGCTTGTAATTTTCAGCTAAAATTCATCTTGCATTGGTTGTGCATTAGTTGTTAAGGTTAGAGATATAGAGATATATAAATATCTCTTATTAGAAGACTCTTTCTTCTAATAGAGATATATCATATATTTGATATATCTTTCCTTATCACATAAGGAAGATATATATCATATCTTTAGTATAGATATCATATCTTCTTCTTCTTTCTTGTCCTACAAGAATATATCTCTTCCAACTTTAATTCCTAGCAAAATCGCCCTATGCTCAATTAATTAATCCGAGATTAATTTAATTAATATTCCCTTAGCTTAAAATCGACCCTCATGTTTAATTGATTAATCCAAGATTAATCTATTAACATTTTAATGGTTAAAATCGGCCCCATGAAGTTTAATTAATTAATCCACTATTAATTAATTAATCTTCTTAATTAATTAACACCTTAATTAATAGTTTAATCAATTAGACATTCTAATCGATTATTTAATTAGACATTCTAATTAATAATTCTCCATTTCGAATTAACACTTTAATTCACGTTTAATTAATTAGACCATCTAATTAATTATTCTTCTCACTTGAATTAACACTTTAATTCATTTATTGATTTAATCCCTTAAATCAAACGTTTCCTTTTAGACTGTCACTGTCCAACTGTATTGTGTGTGACCCTCTAGGTTCACCATCAATTTGCAGCAGGCCCACGACTTTCGTGATTTAATTAGTGAGCAATTAATAAGCAATTAATTGCTCCGATCAATTAAACACTTTTAATTGACCACTCCAGAATTAATTTCCCATTAATTCAGGAGTACCCACACCTCATGGTCGATGTCTAGCCACAAGCCCATGAGGCCCAACTTCAGGTGAATTGATATTCGTGAACCTTCACCTCTTATAAATGCCATGTACATACGGTCCTTCTATCAACTAATTTCCCGATTGAGACCTAGGGTGTGTGAATTGGTCGGCACCTCTAATTATCTCAATTCTGTACTTTCTAATTCAGGATAATAATTCCAGTGTGACTGCTAAATTTGGAAACCCCTTTCCAAATCCGTCACCGACCACGGCCGTGGGTTTCTCGGAATTTACTATCTAAGAACGTACAGGAAATTCTCTCATCTTATCAAGATGAGTCGATAGATTCTATATTAGTACTAACCATTCGCGTACACGTTCATACGTACCCAAAGTAGTCGCACAATAATCAGGCTATGTGATCGGCTCCTAAATCAAAGTACGTATTCCCGTGTACCGAATTCGCCCTAGTACCTCAAGTCCGAGGACTAAATCGTACACTATTATAAGTCTTGAGAGACTTCCCATTACCGATATGCTTAATGCACTTCCACGATGGGTCTCTCTGTTCGGGTCGTTCGATGCGTTCGATCCTATCGAACCACCTAGTCATATGCACTGACATCAAAATGTCTTGTTCATGAAACTCTACAAATTCACTTCATGTGAATCATGCATAATCCTACAAGTCTTAGCGATTCCCTTGATACCCTGTCTCGATAGGAATCTACGACTTGGAACAGTTTTAAGCTCACGACCTTAGAGACTGTTTCATGATTGCACTCAGTACTGAAGTGAATCGCCCCATAGTCGAATGTGATCTTAGGATTTCATCCAATCGCTTAGATAAGTTCGCGAGAGATGAAGATGGCCATTGTTTAATTAACGTACTATGAATAAACGGGCGTATTATCTTATGAATCATAAGATTGCTTTCTAAGGTAGTCCCTTTACAAGCTCGTATTTGTTGGCTTGCTGGGCACTATCCTATCAAAGAGAGGAGACATCAGAAAAGTAAAGTGTTGTTGGCTGAAGCTGAAAAGATAGCAGCCATCTATTCGTCTAACTCAGAATCAGGGACATCAAGTGATGACTCTACTGAAGAAGAGACACCTGCACTGCTCGGTCTCATGGCCAAAGAATCAGAGGATTCTGACACTGAGGTAACTCTCACTGAAAATGAAGATGAGCTATTTAGTTCATTTGAGCAAATGATGAAAAACAACACAAATGTTGTTAATGAATTTGCAAAGCTTAAGGAAGAGATGATTGTGCTGAAAAAGCAAAATGCTAAACTGAAACTTAACGTTGAAAAACAGCAAGATTCAGATAAGTATAAAAAGCTTTCGCATGAATATGAATCTTTGAAAGCAGAATGTGAAGTTTACAAAGGAAAAATCATGGAACTTCAAAAGATAATATCTAGTCATGATAAGTCGTCTGTTGCATCAGTAGAAACATCTAATGAACAGAGAACACCTTTAGTAAAAGAAAATTTAGAACTGAACAAGACTGAAAAGTTTATATCTGCTGATAACAGTAATGTTATTTTATATGTTCAGACTGCTAAATCTACTTCACTTGAGATTGAGAAAAAGGAGAAGAAATCTCCTAAGGCTAAAATGGGTAAAAAGCCTGAAAATGAAAAACAGATTGGTAAAACCAAACAGCAGAGTAGTCCCAATAAATCTGCTGATAAGAGTAAAACCAATCAGACTAGTAAAACTAAGTCATCTGTTAAAGAGCAAGTAAAAATCAAGCCTAAGAAGCAAAGAAATTATAATAATGATGCTTGGTATGGAAATGAGTCTTACTATGTGCAACCTGCTTATTCATCTTATTATGCTGCACCTCATTATCCACCTTATTATGCTGCATATCCTGCTCATCATCCAATGCATGCTTACCCTACTTATCATGCATCTTCCCCTGCTTATGAGCATTATTCCCATCATAATGATTTTCAACATAGTATGTCAGTTGATTATGATGAAGAAAAAATTGCTCATGCTCCTGCTAAAACTCAGAAGCCTAAGAAGCCTAAGACTTCAACATCTTGGGTTGTCAAAGGTGATACTAATCCTTCAGGACCCTCTCAATAAAGGGTACCTAAAATAATTTTATTTTGTTTTGTAGGTTAGGATTAGGAGTAGGAGTAAAGTAGAGAAGAAATGGTACTTGGACAGTGGATGTTCAAGGCACATGTGTGGAGACATACATGAACTGACTGATGTTGCTGCCGTGAATGGTCCAAAAGTCACTTTTGGAGACAGCAAAGAAGGCAAGATTGTTGCGGTTGGAAAGTTAATCAAAGGAAACATTGAGATATCTGACGTCTCTTATGTTAATGGCCTGAAATACAATCTGCTAAGCATAAGTCAATTTTGTGACAAGGGATTTTTTGTAATCTTCTCATCAGATATGTGCTACGTTGAACAAATTGGAACAAAGAAGATTATCTTATCTGGAAGAAGACAAAGAAATATCTATGTAGTCGACTGGAATTCCGTGGACAGGAATTCTAATGTTTGTTTGGTGGCTTCTACACCAAATGAAATAAGTTGGCTATGGCACAAAAGAATGAATCATCTGAATTTCAAGACCATTAACAGATTAATAAAGAATGACTTGGTAGAAGGAATTCCAAAAACAGTCATGAGCAAAGATAAGCTCTGTGATGCCTGTAAGAAGGGTAAACAAGTAAAATCATCATTCAAAAGCAAGAAGCACCAATCTTCAACCAGAATTTTGGAGCTACTTCATATGGATTGTTGGTCCCAAAAGTGGTCAATGAGGTCTAGAGGGGGGGGGGGGGGGTGAATAGACCTCTAAACTTTAAAACTTTTTCTCTAACTTTTCTGTCAGCAGACTAAGCTGATCGAGATTTGTAAGACTACTAAGCTGATCGCGCACAAAGCTTTGAACAGCAGAGTTGACCACTCATCTGATTTTCACTCAGCTGATTTCAGATGTTAAATCAGAGTTTTAGAAACTAGTTGGCAGCGGATATTCAAAGTGTTTTTCACCAAGATGTTCCTCTTGAAGTTTTCTCACTCAAAAGATTTTATCCCCAGTTTTTGCAACTCCTTTTAAAATCTTTTGGTTAAATCGTATGTTTGAGTTCTTTCAAAAATATGCAAAGTAAAGCAAACAGTAAATCAAACACACAGGATTTTTATAGTGGTTATATGGATAAAAATCCTTTAGTCCAATCTTCCAAGTCACACAGATCTTGGGTTATACTATAAACACAAAGTTTACAATATACTCTTGTTGTGCAATTCAACAAATGAAAAGCCACAAGTGCGCTGTAAGAAATCACACAGAAATCCTACTCTACGAAGCTAGATCACTCACTAAGATGGACCTACACTTCTCACGCTGTTTTCAGTACAAGTAATCACTCAGAAAACCTATACTAAGAAGCTATATCACTCACAAAGATGGATATACACTCCTTCTATTCTCAGTTGAAAGTCACTAAGACAGACAACGTATGATCTCTATTCTTCAACAAAAAGCTTCGTCAACAGATGACTTCGCTTAAGATCAGACGACTCAATTGATGGATCTCGCTCTTAGGATATGATCTCGAATTATGCAAGCACGCTTGGATCTTCAGTTTGTCTTCTATTTATACTCCTCGGATTTGAATTTTCTGCCAGTTGAAGTTTGACATAATTCTGCAGTCCTCGGGTACTGGTCCTTAAAACGCGGAACGGCTCCCTGCAACTGTTGCACTGTACACTCTGCTGTACGGATGTTCACTTTATGTCAGTCGCATTTAATGCACTTAGCTGGTTACCGTTGAGAAGCTTACTGACCATCTTCACTCTGCTGATGGGAACACTCTGCTGATGGCTTCTCGGCTGATTCAAGAATGAACACATCTATCTTGACTCGGCTGATAACAACCAATCTGATATCCCACTCGGCTGATTCGGTCACATAGCTTCCAGAGCAAGAGATAGGTTTCACTAACTTGTTCTTAGTTGATGACACCACTTTTAATCTTCTCAAACCATTATGGCCTTTTTGTCATCTTCAAAACCTTCTCTAATTAATACCAACATGGATTTGTTTGTCCCTATTGATCCTATCAGCAATGGTGGAAAGAAATACTGCCTAGCTGTTGTGGATGATTTTTCAAGATTTACTTGGGTGATTTTCATGAAGAAGAAAAGTGAAACCAAGGAACATCTTACCAATCTGATGGAACTGATCCAGAATAAAAAGAGTCAAAGAATATTGAAGATCAGATCAGATAGAGGGACTGAATTTACAAACTATACTGTTGAAGAGTATTGTAACTCCAGAGGAATCAATCATGAGTACTCTGCTGCTAGAAACCCTCAACAAAATATAGTTGCTGAAAGGAGAAACAGAACTCTAAAGGAAGCTACCAGGACAATGATAGCTGAAGCAAAGCTGCCCCAAAGATTCTGGGCAGAAGCCACAAATACATCATGTTACACCCAGAACAGATGTATGATGAACAAAAGTCAAAACAAGACACCTTATGAGCTATGGAACAACAGAAAGCCTAATTTACACTATCTTAGGATTTTTGGTTGTAAATGTTATGTTTTGAATAATGTGAAAAATCACCTTACTGATTTTGCTGAAAATGCTGATGAAGCTGTTTTTGTAGGATATTCTACTGTTAGTAAAGCTTACAGAGTCTTTAACAAAAGAACTTTACTTGTAGAAGAATCTATTCATGTAGTATTTGATTAACCAAACCAATCTTCTGAAAAGAATCAAAGTGTTAATCCAGATATATCTGTTGAATTTCAGAAATTGAGTGTGGAAAGAAAACAAGAATATGTACCCATCTTAATACCTGATCTAAACCAAGCTGGTAACTCAAGTGCTGTTCAAAATCAGTCTGTTGATTGTCTAACAGAGGAGTTGCAAACAGCTGACAGACCAGAGCCTGTTCAACAGACTACTACTGAGACTCCAACAGTAGTGTTGTAAGATCAATCAAGAGGACAACATCCAGATTTGCAACCTGATCTCAGATGGCTCAGAGATCACCCACCTGACTTAGTGATTGGTGATCAACTGGATAGAGTGAGAACAAGAAGGTCAACTGCAAATGAAACAACGTTTGTAAGTTTTCTTTCACAAATTGAGCCCAAGTTAATTGATGAAGCCATTAGTGATTATCACTGGATTCAAGCAATGCAAGAATAGTTAAATCAACTTGAAAGGAATGAAGTCTGGTACTTAGTTCCCAGACCTACTCATCAAAGGGTAATTGGCACTAAGTGGGTATTCAGGAATAAAATGAATGAAGATGGTATTGTTACCAGAAATAAAGCAAGACTAGTTGCCAAATGTTACTGCCAGGAAGAAGGCATTGATTTTGATGAGACATTCATACCAGTTGCAAGGCTTGAAGCAATCAGACTATTCTTAGCCTATGCTGCTCACAAGAACTTCACTGTCTATCAAATGGATGTGAAGTCTGCTTTTCTCAATGGAGAATTGCAAGAAGAAGTTTATGTTGAACAACCTCCTGGATTTGAAGCTTATCAACAAGGAGACAAGGTATATCGTCTGAAGAAAGCTCTTTATGGACTGAAACAGGCTCCAAGAGCATGGTATGATACTTTATCTGATTTTCTTTTAATTAAAGGATTTCGCAAAGGTAAAGTAGATAAGACTTTGTTCACTATTGAATGAGATAATCATATATTGTTAGTATATGTGGACGATATTATTTTTGGTTCAACTAACCAACAGATGTATGAGAAGTTCTCTAAGCTGATGCAGAACAAGTTTGAAATGAGCATGATGGGAGAACTAAATTACTTTCTTGGATTACAAGTCAAACAGCTACTTGATGGTATTTTTATTTATCAAGCAAAGTACACAAAAGATCTGTTCAAGAAATTTGGTATGGAAACTAGCTCATCTGTTAGTGTTCCTATGTCTATTGGACTTCGTCTGGACAAGGATGAAGTTGGAAATCAGTTGACATCACCAAGTACAGAGGCATAATTGGGTCACTGTTATACTTAACAGCTAGCAGACCTGATATTATGTATTATGTTGGGGTTTGTGCGAGATTTCAATCAAATCCTAAGGAATCTCATCTCTTAGCTGCTAAAAGGATATTAAGGTATCTTAAAGGCACACAAGAATTGGGATTGTGGTATCCAAGGGAATCAGGATTTGAACTTACTGGATATTCAGATTCTGACCTTGCTGGCTGCAAAATTGATAGGAAAAGTACTACAGGTACTTGTCAATTTTCAGGCAGTCGTCTGATCTCATGGATGAGTAAGAAACAAACTTCAGTATCCATATCTACTGCTGAAGCTGAATACATTGTTGCTGGAGCATGTTGTGCACATATACTTTGGTTGAAGCATCAACTAGAATATTATAATCTCAAGATCAGTGGAATCCCTATCTACTGTGACAATACAAGTGCAATTTCACTTACTCAGAATACTACTAGTCATTCCAGGACTAAGCATATTGAGATCAAACATCACTTCATCAGAGATCATATTGAAAAAGGAAATGTTATTATTGACTATGTTCATACAAATAATCAGATCGCTGACATTTTCAACAAACCATTGAGTGATGCAAGATTTTCTACTCTAAGAGTGGAACTGGGCTTGTTAAAATTAGATTCATAAGCTGAGGGGGAACCTATCAGAAGACTGGGTTCAACAGCTGACTAATCTGATAGCAACAAGTGTTATCCTTCAAGAAGACTGACTCTCAACAGACTAGCTGACTGATGAATTCTTGAATTCAGGGGCAACGTGTAAGACTAGCGGTACTCCTGTTTTAAAGATGAAATCTTTAGTGACAGTTAGTTGAAGTTGTTTAATCAGAAGATTTGTTATTAATTCTTGAAAATTTGAAGATTATTTATCTTGCTGGATTGACAAACAGCAAAGGAAGATCACTAGACATTGGCTTTCACTAGTGATATATTGTATCAGACAAGTCATCTGCCAGATAAGTATTATTTTACTCATCTGTTTACTTATGTCAGCTTATAATCAAAGTGTTGTATTAAAAACGTTTTATCAGAAACACGCTTTTATAAGAAAGAGACTACTGGCGTTTCAAATTCCCGCCTAGTCTGACATATTTAATAAATTTTGAAAATCGCGTATTATGCTCACACGATCTACTTTTCAGTAACTGATCTAACGGTTGGCACAAATCACGGAAACCGACATCAAACCAACCCTTATAAATTCAGATCTGATCAGCTAACTGATCTTTTACGCACCCTCAAATTTTCAAAAGCACAAGAGTATTTTTGCTTTCATACAAACTACAAATTTCTCTCGTTTTCCTTCAATCTTTTTCAGAAAAATGACTTCCAAGGACGTGAATGCTGAAGGTAGATTCTTGAACAACCAGACTTATTATGGTACCAGCACTCCGCTGATGAAAGAAATTCTGGAAAAATTCAAGGCGGCAACATTGGTTAACTTCATGGAGGCCCATGAAGATATGGTGTTCACACCACAGGTTTTAGAGTTTTACAAGGCTGATGGGAAGCCAGACTATGAAACACTGGAGATTAAAGTAAAAGTTGGGGGAAAGGACATCTGCATAACCCCCAAGCTGTTGAGTGAGAAGTATGGGTTGTCCCTTGAAGGTTCAACTGAGCTTTCAACTCTGGCTGAGCCTTTAGAGGCTGACTTCTGGAGCATCGCTGCCAAGAAGAAGGATGAAGTCCTGTCTGGGAACATCAAAAAGCCCCAGCTGAAGGACGAGTTTCAAAGGATGGCAGATTTACTTGCCAAAGTTGTGGAGAACTGTAGTTAATCCTTGGACAGTGTACCTATTGATTTAATCGGTTTTCGTCAGTAAAATTTATTAAGAACAATTTTATATGTAGGGTTTGGTTAAAGTACTCAGGATGGTGCAATACAAGGTCAAGAACAATAAATAAACAAAAGATTTAAAGTAGAATTGAAACAAAGACAATTATCTTCATTCATTATGGAGGAATTCCGAATCTCCCTTAATACAATGACAATTCACCTATTTATAATACAAGAATCCTAGCTTTAAAAGGATCCTAGTCCTTGTAGGATAATATTCAGCGCGGCCCATATTGGTCCAAAAGCCTCATTAGGTCGATAAGATACAGAATAGCAGGTCGGGATGACCGCTTCGCTCGATCTGAAGCCTGCACAGTCTATAGGTGTAAAATAGCCCCCATCAGTACTCCCCCACTTCTCGAGCGTAAGTGCAGCTGTAGCTCGGAGAAGTAAAAATAAGCCTTTGAATTGATTCCTGCTGCATATCTCGAACATGCCTCGTTAAAAACCTAGTTCGGAAAAACCCAGTGGGATAAAAACCAAGCCAAGGAAAAAGAGTGCACATCTTGGAAACCTCAATGTGATAAATTGTTACGAATAAAGAACATCGGTAATGATGAAGCTCGGAGAAGTAGATATTAATCGGAATGTCCCTCATCACTACTCCCCCATTTCTCGAGTGCAAGTGTAGCTGAAGCTCGTAGAAGTAAACCGACCGGAGGTGCTGATCAACCTCGAAATTGGGATGTGTCGGATATACCTCATTAAAAACCTAGCTCGGAAAAACCCTGTGGGATAAAAACCGAGCAAGGGAAAAAGAGTATATATCCATGAGAGACGCTTAATAAAATCAGATGCTTTTGAACTGGAAAGCCACTTCTTCAAAGTTGAGGGGCCCAATATGCCATTTATCCTTTTATATTAAATCTTTTTCGAGCAAAGAATTATATCAACAGATATTACCCATACTATTATACATTTTCGAGCACTGAGTTTATACCAATTGAATGGTTTTATTCAAATCTTCCATTAAGCCCTTTTCGAGCATAGAGTCATATCAACGGATTTCACTCTTGCTTTTAGAAATTTCCGATCAAAGGGTTATAAAAAAAGATTTTACTCAAACGGTTTTATTTCTTAAGTCTTTTCCGAGCCAAGAGTCGTAGCAACAGCTTTCAGTCTTGGTCGAGACAATTTGGTAATAAATTCAGTTAAAAGGCTTTCTAATCGACAGTTTATGCTCATAAAATCGGAATTTTTACTAGCTTAAGGGTTTTATCCCATTAGAGATCGTAGATTATAGAACCTAGATCGAGCTTTATCGGTCAACGATTTATGCTCAATATTTCAATCCAAGAGTACATATCCGTTGAATCCATTCCGCAGCATTTGCGTCGTATAAAGCGTTGATGTGTACTTCAGCTAGAATCGATCGATAATGATGAGGGATCAAGATTGAGACGCTCCAGATCGAGATTGAAATGCTCCAGATCGATATTGATCAGGTCGAAGAATCCGACCAGGATAAATACGAAATAGCAGCCATCAGTACGAAACCCGCTTCTCAAGCGAAAGTGTATCTGTAACTCGGAGAAGTAAAATTATGCCTTTGAATGGCTTCCTGATGTATATCGAACATGCCTCATTAAAAACCTTGCTTGGAAAAACCCATTTGGATAAAAACCGACCAAGGGAAAAAGAGTACATATCCTTCGTGATATTAGGGTTTGTCAATGCATGGGTATTGTGTCGTATCGATCTCTGAGTATAGCATAATTTCTTCAATGGTTGAATTTGTAATTCTCCATAACAATATCAGTAGGGAGATCGGAGCAGTTAAAAAATCCCACACAGTAATTCTTCGATCCTTTTAAACCAAAATGTCGATCTCATAAATGAACCAAGATCTTTACATCCCGAATGGTGTCAAGATGAACATAATACAGGAAGCGCATAATAGAGGCATGACGGCTCATATTTTGATCAATACCAACTTTTAGAAGATTTTCCTGACTAGTTAGCCTTATAGTGGTAATAGTGTAGATTTGTATAAGACTTAGGATTCCTAATCGATCTTTAGAGATCGAGCATGAATGTAACTGTCTTTTAGTAATCTTTGTACGTCCTCTCATTCTTAATACAGTGTTTGCTTCTGCACTCCCCTTTGTCTTCGTCTTCTTTGAATGAACTAGGTAGTTGTTGACTGATCATATAAGAGACTTATTCATCCAAATCATCCGTTTCATCAGTTCGTAGTGATGAAGGTCGATTGATTATTGTCGATCTCAAAATCCATACCAATTTAATGGTCTGAGCTTTAATTTTGTAGTCCTTGTATATCGCTGAGTGTATACCTAACTAACGGTTTTACTCAAATTAATAAAAATTTGGATGGTAAACCAATTATCGGTTTTAACCCTTTGTACATCGTAGATCGAGCTTTACCAATTGATGGTTTATGCTCATAAAATTAGAATTTTTACCAACTTAATGGCTTTGTTCCTTTATCTATCATAGATCGTTGATCGCAGATCGAGCTTTATCAATCGACGGTTTATGCTTAATATGTACTTGGGGGAGTTTTACCAAATTAATGGTTTTACTCAATATTTTTCGATCAAGAGTTTAATGTATTTACTCATTACTTTCGATCAAGAGTTTATACCAAATTATTGGTTTTACTCTTTACTTTCGATCAAGAGTTTATACCAAATTAATGGTTTTACTCGTTACTTTCGATAAAGAGTTTACACCAATTTAATGATTTTACTCTTTACCTTCGATCAAGAGTTTATACCAAATTAATGGTTTTACTCATATTTTCGATTTAAGAGTTTATACCAATTTAATGGTTTTACTCTTTACATTCGATTTAAGAGTTTATACCAAATTAATGGTTTTACTCAATATATTTGATTTAAGAGTTTATACCAAATTAATGGTTTTACTCAATATTTTTGATCAAGAGTTTATACCAAATTAATGGTTTTACTCTTTACTTTCGATTTAAGAGTTTATACCAAATTAATGGTTTTACTCATATTTTCGATTTAAGAGTTTATACCAATTTAATGGTTTTACTCTTTACATTCGATTTAAGAGTTTATACCAATTTAATGGTTTTACTCATATTTTCGATTTAAGAGTTTATACCAATTTAATGGTTTTACTCATTTTTTCGATTTAAGAGTTTATATCAATTTAATGGTTTTACTCATATTTTCGATTTAAGAGTTTATACCAATTTAATGGTTTTACTCTTTACATTTGATTTAAGAGTTTATACCAAATTAATGGTTTTACTCAATATTTTTGATCAAGAGTTTATACCCAATTAATGGTTTTACTCTTTACTTTCGATTTAAGAGTTTATACCAAATTAATGGTTTTACTTATATTTTCGATTTAAGAGTTTATACCAATTTAATGGTTTTACTCATATTTTCGATTTAAGAGTTTATACCAATTTAATGGTTTTACTCATATTTTCGATTTAAGAGTTTATACCAATTTAATGGTTTTACTCTTATTTTTTATTTAAGAGTTTATACCAATTTAATGGTTTTACTCATATTTTCGATTTAAGAGTTTATACCAATTTAATGGTTTTACTCCTATTTTCGATTTAAGAGTTTATACCAATTTAATGGTTTTACTCAATATTTTTGATTTAAGAGTTTATACCAATTTAATGGTTTTACTCAATATTTTTTATCAAGAGTTTTTACCAAATTATTGGTTTTACTCTTTACTTTCGATTTAAGAGTTTATACCAAATTAATGGTTTTACTCATTATTTTCGACCAAGAGTTTATACCAAATTAATGGTTTTACTCTTTACTTTCGATTTAAGAGTTTAGACCAAATTAATAATTTTACTCTTTACTTTCGATTTATGAGTTTATACCAAATTAATGGTTTTACTCATTATTTTCGACCAAGTGTTTATACCAAATTAATGGTTTTACTCATTATTTTCGATCAAGAGTTTATACCAAATTAATGGTTTTACTCTTTATTTTCGATCACAGAGTTATATCAACAGATTTTGCTCTTGTTAACTTCAATCCTCATGACGAACAAAAGTTCTTGCCTGATTTCGATCACAGAGTTATATCAATAGATTTTACTCTTGCTTTTATTTTTCTTTTCTGGAGTATTTTCGAGCATATGGTTGTATCAAAAGATTTTACCCTTTAATCTCAATTAATTCGTGAGAACTCCACTATAAGCAACCAATGCAAATTAAAGCAATTAAGAAGCAGACATATTAATCTCAAGTAAGTCGTGAGACTCCCATGTCAATTAGCAAAATAGCAGCCACCTTAAATCTCACAACTACAACCAATGGTTTATTGGAGAATCAAGCAACCAGCTCAATTACAAGCTAGCAGCTCAAATTAAATGATCTCAACCCAGGCAGGCAACATGAAGTAATTCTTACAAATGAACCAAAGGAAATAAAGGCAGAATCAAGCAACCATTAGAATTAATTGATAAACGTAGCTCACTGGCATTACAATCAATTAATTAATCTCAACTACAGAGAGATATGAACGGAATATACACAGGAGCTGAGAATTCTTACAGATCGCATAAGCCCGAAGTGAAGCCCAAAAAATAAACTCCCAAATTCATCAATGGAATCTGAAATTGATTAATTACCCAAGCAATAGAAGTAATTTTAATATGAAATACGTGAGGAATTGCAGAAATACAGTCGCAATCAAACCTATTCAACGAACAAGGATTTCCATGTGGGTGAACTCCAAAATTCAATTCCAACTTTCCAATCGATTAAAATCCAAAATTAATCCTCCCAATCTCATAAATTGATTCTCAAAGGGAAATATAATCTCCAATCGTAACTGTAGGAAACTCAATCAATAACAAATTTGATGAAATTGATTCCAGAATGCTCAATTGAGCTTTTACGTAAAAATACTAGTCTTTTCCCTTTGGGCTAAATTAAGCCCTTGACTTCTCTGTTCGCAGATTACAGCTCGGGATCAACTCGTGCATGATGGGAAGAAGGTTCTCCCAGTAGTTCGTGTATCTTTCCTTGGATTGACCATATTCGATCGAGTAATTAACTTGCCCCACGGTGGGCGCCAACTGATTTAACCGGTTTTCGTCAGTAAAATTTATTAAGAACAATTTTATATGTAGAGTTTGGTTAAAGTACTCAGGATGGTGCAATACAAGGTCAAGAACAATAAATAAACAAAAGATTTAAAGTAGAATTGAAACAAAGACAATTATCTTCATTCATTATGGAGGAATTCCGAATCTCCCTTAATACAATGACAATTCCCTTATTTATAATACAAGAAGCGTAGCTTTAAAAAGATCCTAGTCCTTGTAGGATAATATTCAGCGCGGCCCATATTGGTCCAAAAGCCTCATTAAGTCGATAAGATACAGAATAGCAGGTCGGGATGACAACTTCGCTCGATCTGAAGCCTGCACAGTCTATAGGTGTAAAATAGCCCCCATCACCTATGAAAAGGTATCACATGATGATAGCAGTTTACTACGGACTGAAAGTAAACTGGGCAAGTCTGATTTGGTACATTCTTGCTGATCACAAGGCAGATGGTGTTGGTCCCAAGTGGTCAGATGAGGTCTAGAGAGGGGGGGGGGGGGGGGGGGGGGTGAATAGACCTTTAAAAATTTATCTTTAAATTCTCCAACTTTTTCTGTCAGCAGACTAAGCTGATCTCGCACAAAGCTTTGAACAGCAGAGTCGACCACTCTTCTGATTTTACTTAGCTGATTTTATCAAAATAAGAGTTTTAAATTTACTAACTTGCAACGGATTTATCTAGTGTTTTTCACAAGTAGTTTTCTTAACTTAGAAAAGATTTTATCCCCAGTTTTTATAAACTCCTTTTAAAAACTTTTCAGCTGTTAACTTACGTGTTTAAATATGCTCTTTGAAAATATGCAGAAAATAATGCAAGTATAAACACACAGGATTTTTATAGTGGTTATATGGATAAGAAATCCTTTAGTCCACTCTTCCAAGTCACTTAGATCTTGGGTTATACTATAATAACATAGATTACAATACATTCTGCTTGCGCCAAACAACAAATGAACTGGCCACAAGTTCGTTACAGGAAATCACAAAGAAGTCCTATACTACAAAGATTTATCACTTCACAAAGATGGATAACAGCTCCTCACAACACTTTTCTCACAAAATCACTCAGATTTGTATGTATATTTGTTTATCTCTCTTTTCGCTTTCGTCAACAAATGACTTAGCTGTTGAGTGTTCTGTTCTTGAAGTTGAGAGTTAGAGGAATTTTGATTCGGATTTGCTCTCAGATGTGTTGTCTCTTCTTCTTCAACTCTTGAACTGAACTATTTATACTTGAGATTTGAAAATCTGCCCGTTGAGAGATCGACAGGTGTTCAAATCCTTGAGTACTGGTCCTTTCTGCAGAAACGGCTACCTGCGACTGATCACTGTTCACTCTGTTGTACTTCCTGTCAGTTCGCATTTAATGCACCAAGCTGATACGAGGTTTCTCTTCAATCATTTGTCATAAATACCCTTCCTCTTCAGCATTTATTACTCCAAGTGCATTTATTACCATTGCAATAACTCCTGATCCACTTCCACTCTGCTGATCGAAATCACTCGTCTGATGAACACTCGGCTGATCCCAAACTGAACTCATCTGATTTGAGTCTGCTGAAAATCCACTAGTCTTATTCCTTTCTTCAGCAACAGATCAGTAGTCTTCTGGACCATATTTGACTCGTCTGAAGTAGCTTCTTCTTTGGTCAAATATCTTCTAAGGTTTTAACTAAGCTTCCATACTTAGCTGATGACTTTTGGAAATCATCAAAACCTCCATTCACTTCTAAGTCTTCATCTTCATCCAACAATTTCCCCCTTTTTGATGATGACAAAACTTCAGCTAAGTACCTGTACCTAAAGCTAAAGTTAAGTCCTCAAAAATTTCTTAGATAGAAATTATGTGTTGGAAACTTGAACTTTTATAAATATTCTTTGAAATTACAGTAGAAGTCTACAAGAAAATGGACTTAAGTGAAAAATACAAATAAAGTAAGCTGATATACAAATTTTCAATTTAAAACCTAGTCTATAAATTCTAGTCTAGTCTTCAGCTTCTTCATTGTCTTCCTCTTCATCAAACTCCTCACTTTCATCATCTTCTTCTTCTCCACTAGAAAATGCTTCCAAGTTCTTAGAGGCAGCTTCAATCTTCTTTTTAATGTCTTCTAATCTCTTGTATTTTCTGTCTGGATCTAGCTGTTCTTCAGCAGTGTCCTTAGAAGCAGCTAACTCTTTGTCAGTTTTAGCTACATCCTTGGCCTCTACTTCATCAGCTTCCTCTTCAAGTACTTTATCTTCACTTGGCTTTTCAGCAGCAGCTCTTTGGTCTTGTACTTGAACAGTTGCAACATCAACACTCTTCTTAGCTGATTCCTCTTCCCCCTTTTTGTCATCAGCAGCAGGGTTGAGTTGATTAAGAGAGACGTTGACAGCAGCACAAAGCTTTTTGATGTTTTGATCCACAACTCGGAGTTGGTCAGAATGATGATTTTGAGTTGCTTCCATTCGAAGTTGAGTAGTCTTCATCTCACCAGATTGGTCATTTAAGTAGTCAACATTCAGCTGAAGTGTTGACATTTCATTTTGCGCCTTGTTGGTGACAATTGTGAACTCTTGCATAAGTGCAACATTTTTCTCTATCTCAGCTTCACCAACTTCTTTCATGACTTTAGCAATTCCTGCAATGTCAGACTCGTGCCTTCGAAGAGCGGTGTTCAGATATCTCACATCAGCTTTCACGTCTTCAATACTTCTGTTCATGCTTAAAATACTCTGAGTCAGTGCAAGGGAATTGTCTGGTGGTAGAGGAAAGTTCTGTATGGCATCATGCACCATCTTTGCAGTAGCCTCCTGCATTTGCTTCAACATCAGCTGATTCCTCTTTTCAATTTCCTTCATAGCATTATCAATTAGCATCTGCATTGACTCCATCAGTGAAGAATGAAAGTCAGCAGGCTCTTCCTGTTGAACAGGGGCTTCATGAAGATCTGGACTCTCTTCAGCTTTCCACTCAATAGCTAAAGGAATCTCTTTGACAGCAGCAGGCAGTGACTTGGATGTGTCAAGATTTATCTCCACAGCTTGCTGGTTTTCCTTGTGTTCTTCATCAGCTGGCTCATCAGCAATGTGAATAATATCAGCACCATCAGCAGACACAACAATCTTCTGATGAATCAAGTCAGCTGGAACAAATGGTGATGTAGACTGTTGAACACTTAGCTGTTCTTGAAATGTACTGATTTCTGAGCCAAAGGCAATGCGCTGCAAACTTGGTAGACTGGGCATAGTACTAGATGTTCCTGGTTCATACCTTGATCTCTGTACCCATTTCTCCAAAGTTGTATACACAGCTACTTTAACTGCTCTATCAATTAGGTCATCAGCATGACCTGGCTTGTTTGGCAGTGAATCCTTGATAGCCGTTGCCTCTTGACTTACAATGACTCCTGCAAAGTCATGTAGTCTGTCTCTGACAAAGTCTGAATCCAATGCCTTTGCAACAGAAGTGGACTGCAGCCAATTCATAACCCAGCGTCCTTTATCAGCAAACTCCTTCCATGCTTGGATTTCTTCTTCAGACTTGTTCAACCTGTACTCCCTCCATCTGTTGTACCTTATCTTTTCTGGGAGAAAGGTGGTTTTTGATTGAAGCAGCTGATTCATCCTTTCTAGCTCCGCTTCAAACTTCTCAAAGACAGCAGAGTCACCTTGAACAATATCAAGTGCTCTTCTGACTTCAAATTTCTTCCTTTTGACTGGTTGAGCCCTTGGTAGCACAAACTGCCCTTCCTTGGGTTTACCAATCACGATGCCTTCTGACCTTTGAGGTCCATACGCATCCTTCTTACTTTCTTCTAGAGCCTTGGCCAAGTCTGCTTCTTCCTTGGCAGCTAATTCAGCTTCAGTCATCTTCTTGACTTCAACCACTTTCTTGCTAGCCTCAAGAGCTCTTTTAAGCTCAGCTTCATCACGTTTCCTCTGTTCTGCTTCTTCGCGCTTCTTCTTGTGATAATCTGACACTTTGGTTTTGCCAGTCCTTCTTCTTTTGGCAGCTCTTGACTCAACAACTGGTGCCACAGCTGTTGGTTCTGGAGCAGCAATTGCTACTAGTGCAGCAACAATTGGTTCAAGGATCTGCACTTCAGGATCCTTTTGAGGTTGATTAACCTCAGCTGTTGGTGCAGAAGTAGTCTGTTTGACTTGTTCAGCAGTTGACTCCACTTCAGCAGACTTCTTCTCAGATCCAACAGGCCTTTCTGCTGTTGGAGGACTTTCCCTTACTAGCTCAGAAAGTTCAGTAGTTTCTTCAATGAAAGTCATTTTGTGTCTGGCAGTTTTCTTGGTGTGATGGACAGCAGCAGAAGTAGCAGTATCTTTTAAAGCGCTCCTTGTCCTTTTAGCAACGTTTTCTGCTGGCACTTCAACTGAAACTGTTCTCTCAGGAGAGATGTCAAAGGCCATTTGCTCAATCTCCTTAGCTGTCTGATTGATAATATCATCAGCAACATCCTTCTCAGCAGGTGACTCTGTTCTAGCTTGAACAGCTGGCTTAGCTGTTTGAACAGTTGCCTTTGGGGCAGTCACTTTGCTTCTCTTTGCCTTAACAGCAGGCTCTTTAGGCTCAGTAGCCTTCCTTTTTGATTGCCTCTTTTCTGGCACATCAGCATGCTCTTTAGACCTTCCAGACTTTACTGGTTCGTATATCTTTAGCTCCTTTGCCTTATGAACGTTCTTGCCATTTGTCATCGTACATCCCAAATTCAGCAGCAGATGACTAAGGAAAATTATGTGAAGTGTTTGACCACGCGCCTTGTGATCAGCAAGAATGTACCAAATCAGACTTGCCTAGTTTACTTTCAGACCGTAGTAAACCGCTATCATCATGTGATACCTTTTCATAGGTACACTATCCAAAGAGAAAGTACAGTTCTCCACAACCTTGGCAAGTAAGTCAGCCATCCTTTGAAATTCGTCCTTCAGCTGGGGCTTCTTAATGTTCCCAGACAGGACTTCATCCTTCTTTTTAGCAGCAATGCTCCAGAAGTCAGCCTCCAACGGCTCAACCAGGGATGAAAGTTCAGTTGAACCTTCAAGTGAAAGCCCATACTTCTCACTCAGCAGCTTGGGGGTTATGCAGATGTCCTTTCCCCAACTTTAACTTTAATCTCCAGTGATTCATAGTCTGGCTTTCCATCAGCTTTGTAATACTCTAATACCTCTGTTGTGAACACCATATCTTCATGGGCCTCCATGAAGTTAACTAGTGTTGCCTCCTTGAACTTTTCCAGAATCTCCTTCATCAGTGGAGTGCTGGTAGCATAATAAGTTTGGTAATTCAAGAATATACCTTCAGCATTCGCGTCCTTGGTAGTCATTTTTCTGAAAAAGATTGAAGGAAAACGAGAGAAATTTGCAGTTTGTATGAAAGCAAAAATACTCTTGTGCTTTTGAAATTTTGAGGGTGCGTAAAAGATCAGTCAGCTGATCAGATATGAATTTATAAAGGTTGGTTTAATGTCGGTTTCCGTGATTTGTGCCAACCGTTAGATCAGTTACTGAAAAGGTGGATCGTGTGAACGTGATACGCTGATTTCAAAATTCATTAAATATGTCAGACAGGCGGGAAGTTGAAACGCCACTTGTCTGTTACTTATAAAAGCGTGTTTCTAATAAAAAAATTTTAATACAACACTTGATTATAAGCTAACATAAATAAACAGATGAGTAAAATAATATTTATCTGATAGATGACTTGTCTGATACAATATATCATTAGTGAAAGCCAATATCTAGTGAACTTCCTTTGTTGTTTGTCAATCCAGCAAGATAAATAGTCTTCAAGTCTTCAAGAATTAAGAACAAATCTTCTGATTAAAACAACTTCAACTAACTGTCATTGAAGATTTCATATATAAAACAAGAGTACCGCTAGTCTTACACGTTCCCCCTGAATTCAAGAATTCATCAGTCAACTAGTCTGTTGAGAGTCAGTCTTCTTGAAGGATAATACTTGTTCCTATCAGATTAGTCAGCAGTTGAACCCAGTCTTCTGATAGGTTCCCCCTCAGCTTATGAATCCATTTTTAACAAGCCTAGTTCCACTCTTAGAGTAGAAAATCTTGCATCACTTAATGGTTTGGTGAAAATGTCAGCGATCTGATTATCTGTATGAACATACTCAATAATAACATTTCCTTTTTCAACATGGTCTCTGATGAAGTGATGTTTGATCTCAATATGCTTAGTCGTGGAATGACTAGTAGTGTTCTGAGTAAGTGAGATTGCACTTGTATTGTCACAGTAGATAGGGATTCCACTGATTTTGAGGTTATAATCTTCTAGTTGATGCTTCAACCAAAGTATCTGTGCACAACATGCTCCAGCAGCAATGTATTCAGCTTCAACAGTAGATATGGATACTGAAGTCTGTTTCTTACTCATCCATGAGATCAGACGACTGCCTAAAAATTGACAAGTACCTGTGGTACTCTTCCTATCAATTTTACAGCCAGCAAGGTCAGAATCTGAATATCCAGTAAGTTCAAATCCTGATTCCCTTGGATACCACAATCCCAATTCTTGGGTGCCTTTAAGATACCTTAATATCATTTTAGCAGCTAAGAGATGAGATTCCTTAGGATTTGATTGAAATCTCGCACAAACCCCAACATAATACATAATATCAGGTCTGCTAGCTGTTAAGTATAACAGTGACCCAATTATGCCTCTGTATTTGGTGATGTCAACTAATTTGCCACCTTCATCTATGTCCAGACGAAGTCCAGTAGACATAGGAACACTAACAGATGGGCTAGTTTCCATACCAAATTTCTTGAACAAATCTTTTGTGTACTTTGCTTGATTAATGAAAATACCATCAGGTAGCTGTTTGACTTGTAATCCAAGAAAGTAATTTAGTTCTCCCATCATGCTCATTTCAAACTTGTTCTGCATCAGCTTATAGAACTTCTCACACATCTGTTGGTTAGTTGAACCAAAAATAATATCGTCCACATATATTTGAACTAGCAATATAAGATTATCTCATTCAATAGTGAACAAAGTCTTATCTACTTTACCTTTGCGAAATCCTTTAACTAAAACAAAATCAGACTAAGTACCAGACTTCATTTCTTTCAAATTGATTCAACTCTTCTTGCATTACTTCAATCCAGTGAGAATCACTAAGAGCTTCATCAATCAACTTAGGCTCAATTTGTGAAATAAAACTTATAAACATTGTTTCATTTGCAGTTGACCTTCTTGTTCTCATTCTATCCAGTGGATCACCAATCACTAAGTCAGGTGGGTGATCTCTGAGCCATCTGAGATCAGGTTGCAAATCTGGATGTTGCCCTCTTGATTGATCTTGCAACACTACTGTTGGAGTCTCAGTAGTAGTCTATTGAACAGGCTCTGGTCTGTCAGCTGTTTGCAACTCCTCTGTTAGACAATCAGCAGACTGATTTTGAACAGCACTTGAGTTACCAGCTTGGTTTAGATCAGGTAGTATGATGGGTACATATTCTTCTTTTCTTCCCACACTCAATTTCTGAAAGTCAGCAGACATCTCTGGATTAACACTTTGATTCTTTTCAGACGATTGGTTTGGTTCATCAAATACTACATGAATAGATTCTTCTACAAGTAAAGTACTTTTGTTAAAGACTCTGTAAGCTTTACTAACAGTAGAATATCCTACAAAGACAGCTTCATCAGCCTTCTCTGCAAAAGCAGTAAGGTGATTTTTCCCATTATTCAAAACATAACATTTACAACCAAAAATCCTAAGATAATGTAAATTAGGCTTTCTGTTGTTCCATAGCTCATAAGGTGTCTTGTTTTTACTTTTGTTGATCATACATCTGTTCTGGGTATAACATGTTGTATTTGTGGCTTCTGCCTAGAATCTTTGGGGCAGCTTTGCTTCAGCTATCATTGTCCTGGTAGCTTCCTTTAGAGTTCTGTTTCTCCTTTCAGCAACTATATTTTGTTGAGGGTTTCTAGCAGCAGAGTACTCATGATTGATTCCTCTGGAGTTACAATACTCTTCAACAGTATAGTTTGTAAATTCAGTCCCTCTATCTGATATGATCTTCAATATTATTTGACTCTTTTCATTCTGGATCAGTTCCATTAGATTGGTAAGATGTTCCTTGGTTTCACTTTTTTTCTTCATGAAAATCACCCAAGTAAATCTTGAAAAATCATTCACAACAGCTAGGTAGTATTTCTTTCCACCATTGCTGATAGGATCAATAGGGCCAAACAAATCCATATGTAACAGCTCCAAAATTCTGATTGAAGATTGGTGCTTCTTGCTTTTGAAAGTGGACTTCACTTGTTTACCCTTCTGACAGGCGTAACAGAGCTTATCTTTGCTCATGACTGTCTTTGGAATTCCTTCTACCAAATCATTCTTTATCAATCTGTTTATGGTCTTCAAATTCAAATGATTCATTCTTTTGTGCCAAAGCCAACTGATTTCACTTGGTGTAGAAGCCACCAAACAAACATTAGAATTCCTGTCCACAGAATTCCAGTCGACTATAAGATATTTCCCCGTCTTCTTCCAGATAAGATAACCTTCTTTGTTCCAATTTGTTCAACGTAGCACCTATCTGATGAAAACATTACAGAAAATCCTTTGTCACAAAATTGACTTATGCTTAGCAGATTGTACTTTAGGCCATTAACATAAGAGACGTCAGATATCTCAATGTTTCCTTTGATTAGCTTTCCAACCGCAACAAGCTTGCCTTCTTTGCTGTCTCCAAAAGTGACTCTTGGACCATTCACGGCAGCAGCATCAGTCAGTTCATGTATGTCTCCACACATGTGCCTTGAACATCCACTGTCCAAGTACCATTTCTTCTCTACTTTACTCCTACTCCTAATCCTAACCTACAAAACAAAATAAAATTGTTTTAGGTACCCTTTATTGAGAGGGTCCTGGTGGATTAGTGTCACCTTTGACAACCCAAGATGTTGAAGTCCTAGGCTTCTTAGGCTTTTGGGTTTTAGCAGGAGCATGAGCAACTTTTTCTTCACCATAATCAGCAGACATATTGTGTTGATAATCATTATGATGTGAGTAATGCTCATAAGCAGGGTAAGATGCATGATAAGCAGGGTAAGCATGCATTGGATGATGAGCAGTATATGCAGCATAATAGGGTGGATAATGAGGTGCAGCATAATAAGATAAATAAGCAGGTTGCACATAATAAGACTCATTTCCATACCAAGCATCATTGTTATAATTTCTTTGCTTCTTATGCTTGCTTTTTACTTGCTCTTTAACAGACGACTTAGTTTTACTAGTCTGATTGGTTTTACCCTTATCAGCAGACTTCTTAGGACTACTCTGCTGTTTGGTTTTACCAGTCTGTTTTTCATTTTCAGGCTTTTTACCCTTTTTAGCCTTAGGAGATTTCTTCTCCTTTTTCTCAGTCTCAAGTGAAGTAGATTTAGCAGTCTGAACATATAAAATAACATTACTGTTATCAGCAGATATGAACTTCTCAGTTTTGTTCAGTTCCAAATTCTCTTTTACTAAAGGTGTTCTCTGTTCATTAGATGTTTCTACTGATGCAACAGACGACTTATCATGACTAGATATTATCTTTTCAAGTTCCATGATTTTTCCTTTGTAAACTTCACATTCTGCTTTAAGAGATTCATATTCATGCGAAAGCTTTTTATACTTAGCTGAATCTTGTTGTTCTTCAACACTAAGTTTCAGTTTAGCATTTTGCTTTTTCAGCACAATCATCTCTTCCTTAAGCTTTGCAAATTCATTAACATCATCTGAGTTGTTTTTCATCATTTGCTCAAATGAACTAAATAGCTCATCTTCATTTTCAGTGAGAGTTACCTCAGTGTCAGAATCCTCTGATTCTTTGGCCATGAGACCGAGAAGTGCAGGTGTCTCTTCTTCGGTAGAGTCATCACTTGATGTCCCTGATTCTGAGTTAGACGAATAGATGGCTGCAATTTTTTCAGCTTCAGCCAACAACACTTTGCTTTCTGGTATCTCCTCTCTTTTCTTGCTTTCTTTTCCTCCTCAGTATACTTCTCAGCTTTAGGATATGGGCAGTCCTTGATGAAATGTCCCAATTTCCTGCAGTTATAGCACATCATTTTGGATTTATAATCATCCTTACTATCATGAGAATAAGAGGTAGGTTTAGAAGTAGAAGCATTGTTATATTTGTTCTTCATTTTTCTTTTATAGAACTTTTTGAACCCATTTAATAACAAGGCAACATCGCCAGCAGTGTACTCCTTTTTGTTGAGCACTGTGGTCTCATCAGATGAGTCCACTTCTCTTATCTTCCCAGCTGATCTTCTAGATCTTTCTACAACGACCAGGGCAATAATGGGGCCAGAAATTGAGGTCTCTTCTATACCCATTCTTGGCATTTTATACTCGTACGCCTTGAGTACAGAAAACAGCTCCGTCAGTGAGATCTTCCCCAGATCCCTTGATTATTCCATAGTTGTGATCTTCATGTTGAACTTGGGTGGCAGCGCCTTTAAGACTTTAAGGGTGATCTCTTTATCAGTAAACGTCTTTCCCAATTTTAATACGTTGTTCAACACCTTTGTAAACCTTGTATCCATCTGGTCAATGGTTTCTCCAGGCTTTATTTTGAAGTTCTCAAACTTCTCCAGGGCTACGCTCAGATTGTGTTCTTTGATTGAGTCATTCCCTTCACTCATGTCACGGACCTTATCCCACATCTCCTTAGATGTTTTACAGTGTTTGACCTTGTCAAATCTTTCGTTGTCGAGGGCTTTGGTCATGATGAAAATTCCAACCTTATCAAGATTTTTCAGTTTGATTTCCTCAACTGTCATCTCTTCAGGTTCTTTGTCAACGACCTTATCTTGGCCATCAACTTTGATTGTTTTGGTGATTCTTATCGGACCTTGAGTTATGCACCTGTACATATTATCATTGTAAGCATCAAGGAAAATTTCCATTCGTATTTTCCAGTCCTCAAAGGTCATACCTCCAATGTGGGGAACAAGGCTGATACAATCCATTTTTCAAAAAGTTTTTATTTTCAAAAAGATGCTCTTTTGAAAACTTTTGAAAACCTTTGAAAAACACTCTAGGATCAAGCTCGTTGATCTGGCAAATGATTCAGATGAACCACCTGCTGTGATACCACTTGTTGGTCCCAAGTGGTCAGATGAGGTCTAGAGGGGGGGGGGGGGGGGGGGGAGGTGAATAGACCTCTAAAAATTTATCTTTAAATTCTCCAACTTTTTCTGTCAGCAGACTAAGCTGATCAAGAATTGTAAGTAGACTAATTAGCTGATCTCGCACAAAGCTTTGAACAGCAGAGTTGACCACTCTTCTGATTTTACTTAGCTGATTTTATCAAAATCAGAGTTTTAAATTTACTAACTTGCAGTGGATTTATCTAGTGTTTTTCACAAGTAGTTTTCTTAACTTAGAAAAGATTTTATCCCCATTTTTTATAAACTCCTTTTAAAAACTTTTCAGCTGTTAACTTACGTGTTTAAATATGCTCTTTGAAAATATGCAGAAAATAATGCAAGTATAAACACACAGGATTTTTATAGTGGTTATATGGATAAGAAATCCTTTATTCCACTCTTCCAAGTCACTTAGATCTTGGGTTATACTATAATCACACAGATTACAATACACTCTGCTTGCGCCAAACAACAAATGAACTGGCCACAAGTTCGTTACAGGAAATCACAAAGAAGTCCTATACTACGAAGCTTTATCACTTCACAAAGATGGATAACAACTCCTCACAACACTTTTCTCACAAAATCACTCAGATTTGTATGTATATTTGTTTATCTCACTTTTCGATTTCGTCAACAAATGACTCAGCCGTTGAGTGTTCTGTTCTTGAAGTTGAGAGTTAGAAGAATTTTGATTCGGATTTGCTCTCAGATGTGTTGTCTCTTCTTCTTCAACTCTTGAACTGAACTATTTATACTTGAGATTTGAAAATTTGCCCGTTGAGAGATCGACAGGTGTTCAAATCCTCGAGTACTGGTCCTTTCTGCAGAAACGGCTACCTGCGACTGATCACTGTACACTCTGCTGTACTTCCTGTCAGTTCGCATTTAATGCACCAAGCTGATACGAGGTTTATCTTCAATCATTTGTCATAAATACCCTTCCTCTTCAGCATTTATTACTCCAAGTGCATTTATTACCGTTGCAATAACTTCTGATCCACGTCCACTCTGCTGATCGAAATCACTCGTCTGATGTACATTCGGCTGATCCCAAACTGAACTCATCTGATTTGAGTCTGCTAAAAATCCACCAGTCCGATTCCTTTCTTCAGCAACAGATCAGTAGTCTTCTGGACCATATTTGACTTGTCTGAAGTAGCTTCTTCTTTGGTCAAATATCTTCTAAGGTTTTAACTAAGCTTCCATACTTAGCTGATGACTTTTGGAAATCATCAAAACCTCCCTACACTTCTAAGTCTTCATCTTCATCCAACACGTGGTCAAACACTTCACAGAATTTACCTTAGTCATCTGCTGCTGAATTTGGGATGTACGATGACACATGGCAAGGAAATTCATAAGTCTAATGAGCTAAAGATATATGAACCAGTAAAGGCTGGAAGGTCTAAAGAGCCTGCTGATGTGCCAGAAAAGAGGCAATCTAAAAGGAAGGCTACTGAGCCTAAAGAGCCTGCTGTTAAGGCAAAGAGAAGCAAAGTGACTGCCCCCAAGGCATCTGTTCAAATAGCTAAGCTAGTTGTTCAATCCGGAACAGAGTCACCTGCTGAGAAGGATGCTGCTGATGCTATCATAAATCAAGCAGCAAAGGAAATTGAAGATATGGCTTATGGTTCTCCTTCAAGAACCATTTCTGCTGATAAGCTACTGGAGAATGTTGCTGCTAGAACAAGAAGTGCATTGAAAGATACTGCAACCTCCAGAGTTGGTCATACTAAGACCACTGCCAGAAAGAGGATGACTTTCATTGAAGAATCTACTGAAATTTCTGAGTTAGTAAGGGAAAGTCCTCCAACAGCAGAGAGGCCTGTTGGGTCTGAGAAGAAGTCTGCTGTTAAAGAATCTTCTGTTTAAAAGACTACTTATGCACCAACAGCTGAGGTTAATGAACCTCAAGAGGATCCTGAAGTGCAGATCCTCTAACCAATTAATGTTGCACCCATTGCAACTGCGGCTCCAGAACCAACTGTTGCTGCTCCATTCACTGAATCAAGAACTCAAAGAAGGAAAAGGACTGAAAAACCTAAAGTCTCTGCTCTTCACAAGAAAAAGAGAGAAGAAGCTGAACAGAGGAAGAGAGACGAAGCTGAGATCCAGAGAGCAATTGAGCTGAGCAAAGTTGCTGCTCAATCCAAGCAGTTGACTGATGAAGAGCTTGCTGCCAAAGAGGAAGAAGATTTGGCCAATGCTCTGGAAGAGAGCAAAAAGGATGCCTATGGACCTAGAAGGTCAGGCGTCATTGTGATTGGAAAACCCAAGGAAGGACAATATGTGCTGCCAAGGGCCAAACCAGTCAAAAGAAGAAAATTCGAAGTCAAAGGAGCACTTGACATTGTTCAAAGTGACCCTGCTGTCTTTGAGAAATTTGAGGCTGAGCTAGAACGGATGAATCAGCTGCTTCAATCAAGAACCACCTTTCTCCTAGAAAAGATAAGATTTAACAGATGGAGGGAGTACAGGTTGAACAAATCTGAAGAAGAAATTCAAGCCTGGAGGGAGTTTGTTGATGAAGGACGCTGGGTTCTGAATTGGCTGCAGACTACTTCAGTGGCAAAGGCATTAGATTCAGATTTTGTTAGAGACAGATTACATGGCCTTGCTAGAGCCATTGTAAAAAGGAGGCAACTGCTATCAAGGACTCACTATCAAAGAAGCCTGGTCCAGCTGATGACCTAATTGATAGAGCAGTAAAGATAGCTGTTTATACAACTTTGCAGAAATGGGCTCAGAGATCAAGATATGAACCTGGTTTATAGCGCATTACCTTTGGCTCAGAAATCAGTACCTTTCAAGAATAGCTGAGTGTCCAACAGTCTACATCACCTTTTGTTCCAGCTGACTTGATTCATCAGAAGACTATTATGTCAACTGATGGTGCTGAAATCATTCACATCGCTGATGAGTCAGCTGATGAAGAACTGAAGAAAGATCAGCATGCTGCAGAGATCAAACTGGATACATCCAACACACTGCCTGTTGAAGTCAAAGAAAAGATCCCTTTAGCTATTGAGTGGAAAGCTGAAGAGGCCCAAGTTCTTCATGAAGCTCATGTTCAACAGGAAGAACTTGCTGAAGCACCAACTTCCATTCCTACTGCTGACTTTCATTCTTCACTGATGGAGTCAATGCAGCTGTTAATTGATAATGCCATGAAGGAAGTGGAAGAGAGAAACAAGCTGATTCTCAAGCAAATGCAGGAGGCTACTGCAAAGATCGTGCAGGATGCCATAGAGAATTTTCCTCTACCTCCAGATAATTCCCTTGCACTGACTCAGAGTATTTTAAGCATGAACAGAAACATTGAAGATGTGAAGGTTGATGTAAGTCACCTCCACACTGCTCTTCAAAGGCATGAGTCTGACATTGCAGGAATTGCTAGAGTCATGAAAGAAGTTGGTGAAGCTGAGATAGAGAAAAATGTTGCACTTATTCAAGAGTTTACAGCAATCACCCACAAGTCTCAAGATGAAATGTCAATACTTCAGCTGAATGTTGACTATCTAAATGACCAAACTGGTGAAATGAAGACTACTCAACTTCAAATGAAAGCAACTCAACAGCATCATACTGATCTACTCCATGTTATGGATCAGAACATCAGAAAGCTATGTGCTGCTGTCAACGTCTCTCCTGATCAACTCAACCCTGCTGCTGATGACAAAAAGGGGGAAGATGAATCAGCTAAGAAGAGTGTTGCCACTGCAACTGTTCAAATACAAGACCAAAGAGCTGCTGCTGAAAAGCCAAGTGAAGATGAAGTACTTGAAGAGGAAGCTGATGATGAAAAAGTTGCTAAAGAAGAGCCCAAGGACGTAGCTAAAATTGACAAAGAGTTGGCTGCTTCCAAAGACTCTGCTGAAGAACAGCTAGATCCAGACAGAAAATACAAGAGATTAGAGGACATCAAAAAGAAGATCGAAGCAGCCTCTAAGAACTTGGAAGTATTTTCCAATGGAGAAGAAGAATATGATGAACATGAGGATTTTGAAGAAGAGGAAGATAATGAAGAAGCTGAAGACTAGACTAGAGTTTCTAGACTAGGCTTTAAATTGAAAATTTGTATATTAGCTTTCTTTATTTGTATTTTTCACTTAAGTCCATTTTCTTGTAAACTTGTACTGTAACTTCAAAGATAATATTTATAAAAGTTCAAGTTTCCAACATATAATTTATATCTCAGAAATTTTTGAGGACTTAACTTTAGTTTTAGGTACAAGTACTTAGCTGAAGTTTTGTCATCATCAAAAATGGGGAAATTGTTGGATGAAGATGAAGACTTAGAAGTGAAGGGAGGTTTTGATGATTTCCAAAAGTCATCAGCTAAGTATGGAAGCTTAGTTAAAACCTTAGAAGATATTTGACCAAAGAAGAAGTTACTTCAGTCGAGTCAAATATATGGTCCAGAAGACTACTGATCTGTTGCTGAAGAAAGGAATCAGACTGGTGGATTTTCAGCAGACTCAAATCAGATGAGTTCAGTTTGGGATCAGCCGAGTGTACATCAGACGAGTGATTTCGATCAGCAGAGTGGAAGTGATCAGAAGTTATTGCAACGGTAATAAATGCACTTGGTGTAATATTAAAGACAAATGATTGAAGAGAAACCTCGTATCAGCTTGGTGCATTAAATGCGAACTAACAGAAAGTTCAGCAGAGTGTACAGTGATCAGTCGCAGGTAGCCGTTTCTGCAGAAAGGACCAGTACTCGAGGATTTGGACACCTGTCCATTTCTCAACGGGCAGATTTTCAAATCTCAAGTATAAATAGTTCAGTTCAAGAGTTAGAGAAGAAGACACAACACATCTGAGAGCAAATCCGAAGCAGAATTCTTCAAAGTCTCAAACTCAAGAACAGAACACTCATCAGCCGAGTCATTTGTTGACAAAGGCAGAATAGAGAGAAAAGAATATACATATAAAATCAGAGTGATTTTTTCAGAAACGTGTTGTGAGAAGCTGTTATCCATCTTTGTGAGTGATAAAGTTTTGTAGTATAGGACTTCTTTGTGATGTCCTGTAACGAACTTGTGGCCAGTTCATTTGTTGTTTGGCGCAAGCAGAGTATATTGTAATCTGTGTGATTATAGTATAACCCAAGATCTAAGTGACTTGGAAGAGTGGACTAAAGGATTTCTTATCCATATAACCACTATAAAAATCCTGTGTGTTTATATTTGCATTATTTCTTGCATATTTTCAAAGAGCAAATTTAAACACTTAAGTTAACTGTTGAAAAGTTTTAAAAGGAGTTTGCAAAAACTGGGGATAAAACCTTTTCTAAGTTAAGAAAACTACTTGTGAAAAACACTAGACAAATCCGCCGCAAGTTAGTTATTTTAAAACTCTTATTTTCTTAAAATCAGCTAAGTAAAAATCAGAAGAGTGGTCAACTCTGCTGTTCAAAGCTTTGTGCAAGATCAGCTTAGTCTACTTACGATTCTTGAACAGCTTAGTCTGGTGACAAAAAAAGTTCGAGAATTTTAAAGATAAATTTTTAGAGGTCTATTCACCCCCCCCCCCCCCCCCTCTAGACCTCATCTGACCACTTGGGACCAACACTACTTGATCTGTTTGAAATATAATATCGATCTATGAGCTCCGACGTGAATTGATTTAATTAAAGGGTATAATGGATTGATATTACTACCCTTATATTTATAGAGAAAGAGATGATTACCCTTGGGACCCAACAGCCGCGACTCCCTAGTTTTTTCGAGTTAAAAGATGAATTCGATTATTAACAGATTATTATCTAAGAAGAGAATTCGAGCTTTTTCCTTTCTTTGGTTCGAGATGATATCCAGCTTACTTATATTTTGTGAAGATCTTTGTCTAAGAAAGTTATGCACTTAGAACTTCTACATAAAATCATTTTTGGATGACTTTGGTCTGCGCACAAAATTATATAAAAGTGGATGGGAGAACTTCGAGCTACATTGATTTGTAATGTCTTTAAAACAATAACATAAAAAACAAGAGAAAATTCCTACTATCCCTATTACAAAATATATCATGGATTGGGATTTTCTCCATCATCTTCACCTTCGGGGCTGCCTTCGATATCCACATCACTTTCCTCCTCAGAATCATCTTCGTCATCCTCTTCGGAGCTCGAGCTAGTGGTGGATGTTTCTAACTTCAGCATGTCTGGATTTGGCATGGGAACCCCGAACTTTGTCACGAAGGGGGCAAACTCATGATTTTCCCAAAGCGTGGAGCTCGAAGATGGGACTTTGTAATCCTCTCCATCTCTGTTCTTCAAGATGTTCATACGGCTGGCATACTCAGTCATTTTATCAGGAATGACTCCTGCAGCTATCAATTGTTGAACTCCTTTGAAAAAAGTGGTTTGGAGGATTCCACCAACCCTTTTCCGAGCTATGGCGTTGAGCGCGGGGAATTCCAGGAACTCTCTAATCGAACCAAGACGCGGCTCTTCTTTACCTCGAATATATGATTGCTCAGAGTCCGCCTTTATTTGATCGAGCTCCTCCCTGAGTTTCTTATTCTCTTCCTCAAGAGCACTTTTCTCCATGAAGACTGCAACCAGGCTCTCCTCGACCTAAAGTGTATACTTCCCTTTCTTAGCCTCTGCTAGCTAGCCGGTGATCTTATCGATGTGGTTTCGCAGTTTGGACTCCTCCAATAAAGACTTCTGAAGGGCTGGATGTAACAATTCATACTCGTCCTCCAAAAGGGCTGCCCTATACGCCTGCTGCAGATAATAGTCTCCGACCTGCTCATAAAACTTTATAAGCATATGTATATATCAAAGATGGAAATTATTGAGGTTTGATGGTAAAGGATTATTACTTCTTGGTGTGCTCAGGCGAATCAACCAAAGAGGTCATAGTCACTATGACCAAAGTACTCGTTTTGATCCTTAGCAAAGCGCCCTGCCATGAACACTCTAAGGGACTTGTCAACGGAGTTTTCTACGGCAGGCCCTCGATCACTCAGAATAGTTCCATCTTCGGGATATCCGCCTGCTCGACGACCTTTAAGATGGTCTTCGATGAAGTCCACCATGTCGGGAACGGTTTTACCCTCGCGGCTCGGAATTGGCTGGAAGTTCCGACCTAGAAGGTTTTTCCTTCTCTTGGAAGCGGGGATCTCGAAATTTCGCTCTTCAGACATCGTTTTGCAAAGTTTTTCCTTCCCTTCAAATTTTTTGAGTGCGAACATACTATATCCGGCACCTGTAGAAGAGGATGGAGCTAATGAACTTCTGGATTGAACCGCCTTTAAAGGCTCGACGCCCTCGGCCTGGTCACCTGATCCGGTCGCATCTTCGAGTGGAATGTTGTCCCCGGGAGGATCATTGGCCCGCCCAGCTTGTGTAGAATTGGGTTTATTCTGCCACCTCGGTTGGCCTTGAGCCTTTTTCGAATTGGAGGCAGCAGTGGTACTGACCACGGAAGTACGATAACTTTCCACCATGGCAACTAGGAGAAAAATGAGAAATTTTATCAGAAAACAAAAACTTACTAAAGACATTTGTCTAAGTAACAGAAATAATGATGCGTCGGATATACCTCGTTAAAAACCTTGTCCGGAAAAACCCAGTGGGATAAAAATCGAGCAAGGAAAAAAGAGTATATATCCGTAGGAGACGCTAACCATAAACAATTGCTCTCGAGCTGAAGAACCATACTTCGAAAACATAGGGACCCAAAATGCTATAACGGACAGTTAGTTTCAGAAGTTACTAAGTGGAAACTCAATCGTCGCGGTTTTATTTGTAATTTACCCTTTTAACCTTATATATATATATATATATATATATATGTTGACTGCAGAAAACACGGGTATCACTTTTCTATCAATCCTAGATCGGAGTAAGCAGATCGAGATTACCAAAAATACAATACTTATCGACCAGCAAATTTTTTACCGACCTTTACATAATGTCAGGTGTGGACGCCAAGAATAAAGTTGTAGTTCAGGAGGGCTCGGATTCTGACGCCAACTCTCAGAATCGGTTAATAAACGCTTATCGACCCACAGGAGATGGATCGGATGAAGTGGATGGATCGATAAGTGCTACATTGGATTCTTTGCTCTTGGAAATAGGCGAACAACCCCCGAACATCCAAGAGGGAGATGAAGGTAAAGCTGAGAACGCCGAGGGTGAGGGTGAAGAGGAGACTTCAGAATCTCTGGACGATAACGAGATTGCGAGGTATCATATCGGGAATGATATTTACATGAGAATCCTCGAGCTCGATGCTATCCCTAAGAAGGCCATCGTGACCGAGAAGCTCCAAAAAACTGAAAAAAGGGTCGATGAAATTCACTCCTATTATTGTCCGGTTGTGAGTCGAGCCAAGTTCGAGGCTGAATTTGGAAAATTCCTCCCTGCAGGGTACTCGATTGTTATTTCGACTTCCGAGCAGCGCGTTAATGACCCTCCAGAAGGATGTCAAGCCTTCTATAGTAAGCAATTTTCATATGGGTTAAGAATTCCTTTGATTCCACTGCTCGAAGAGATCTTAGATGTCTTCTGCTTAGCCCCATCTCAAATTCTTCCGAACTCAATCGGATATATAGTGTCTTTCAGCGTTTTGGTGAAGGCTAAGGGTAAGCGGGCCAACTTTCAAAACTTTGGCAGTTCCTCAAAATCAACAATTCTCCGGCCTCTGACGCAGGATTCGTGTATTTCTCCCAACGCCCTAATCACTCGATTCTGTCGAGCATATTTTCGAGCAATTCCACGGATTGGAAAAGTCAGTTTTTCTTTATCAAAGGTCCAGAGACGCCTAAAGATGAAGGGAGCTCGGAGATGGTTCCACACCGGTGGAAAGGTGAACGTGAATGGGTGTTTGGGAAACGGGAGATTAAGGGTAGCATTCGTTGTGCCTTAAGTGAATCCTTCGTTGCATCTATGCATTCCGATTTATACCAATCGGTATATCTCATTCTTGAACCATTGCTAAGGAAAGTAGGTTTTAGCCGAACCGAATTCACCACCGGGGACCCCGAAGATCCTCGAACGCTAAGTAAGATAATTTCAAGGTCGATCAACACCTTCACTTGGTTATCTACTTCCCCAAGCTTCAACTACCCTTACGCTCGGAAGGACGATTATAGTTGACTCTCTAATCAAAGATTTAATTCATCCATTATTGAAGCAATTCGGCATTTCCCCGACTCGGATTTTATCCCACTTGGTTTTTTCGGACGAGGTTTTTAATGAGGCATATCCGAAGCTCCTAGGAATTAAAGAAATTTTACTTTGAAGCAATATCTACATCTCCGAGCTTCAGCTGCACTTGCGCTCGAGAAGTGGGGGAGTATTGATGAGGGATATTTCGCATGCTCTATTCTAGGAAATACCCCTGCTCGAGATCTGACGGTTTCCGAGCAGGAATGTGTGTTTTCCGACCTGCAAGACTCGTTTTCCGATCAGGCCAGTTTGACAGCACAACGCTCCAGTTCCGATCTGTCTCTTCTCCTCGGATCCACTGTTAGGTCGACTCCCAGGCCAGGCCTTTGGGCCGAGACATATTCTCATGTGGAGGGTCTACCTAGCACACCAGTATTCCTATACATACCAGGCGCATTTATGACATCAGACACGCATTCCCATGTGCTCACAACTCGGTCTCTCAGCTCAGACTCCTCGGAATTTAGATTAGCTCATTTATTGTTTTTAGCTTTCTAGTGGTACGGCATCCTGTAACGCTCGGATAGACCTTTGTAACTTGTAATCAGATCGGAATATCAATATACATCAGTTCGTTCCTTTGATTTACTATTGTGCTAGCTTTATTTACTATAATTGTTATCCTACGAAAAGTAGCATAATCAATAGCCTTCCACCAATAGATTTTCTCACCAAAACACATAATGTGGTGCAAAATTCCCAAAAATCATTACTTTATTTTATCTGAAAATTTTAAGATTTTATGTTAGAAACATATCTTTGTTGTGGTTTAAGAAAGTGTTATCTCATATTTTTTTAAGATGTTTCCAAATATTTTTGCCTAACAAGTTTTTGAATTTTATATCTGAAAATACATTTTAAAAAGTTAGGGATCGACGAAAGAACCCATCTTTAGCTCTCATGAGATTCTACCCCAAACTTTTGGTCTCATACTTTATAAAATTGTACTTTTGATCTTATACTTTCTAAAATTATACTTTTAATCTCAATTTCGTTAAATAATTTAATTTTTTTGGTCCCATCACCTTAATTTATTAAATATTTTAAACTTTTTGTCACAATCACCTCATTGACATCTAGTTTTAAATCATCAAAAGCACAAAATTGAGCATTTATTTTCCTTTGTTATTTCTTTTGGTATCAGAATTTTGGATGTAGATTTTATATTTTTCAAGCCTGGAGATTGTTCTCCTACCCATATTTTATGAGTTCACCAGAAAGCTAAAGCAAACCTGAAGAATCATGATTATACTAACTGAAACTCATAAATCACATGAGAATGACAAGCTTCTCTGCAGCATAAAGTTTGATTGTATTGGTGTCAAAGGTTGTTATAATCCTAGAAAAAATAACTACTCCAATAGTGGCAAGTTGGTTATGGTTATGGAAAATCACTTTGGATTTTTCCGCTCAGTAGAAAGAAGGCGGCGCCCATACGGACATGTTGACATTCTGATCAATAAGGAGCTAATGTCAATTTACACCCTGTGATTTACATAATGTTCAATTTACCCATTATAATTTGAGAAAAAACACTTTACCTCATGTGAAAAATTTAAAGGAGTAATTTACTTTCTTCAATCGGAGAATTAACATGAAAAAAGGGTATAATAGTCAAGAAGGATATAATAGTCAAGAAGGCTAATTTGGAAGTCATCAACTAAGAACTGAAAAGCTTAGTGAAACCTACCTCATGGTCTGGAAGCTAAGTGACCGAATCAGCGAAGTGAAATATCAGATGGGTATTATCAGCCGAGTCAAGATAGATGTGTTCATTCTTGAATCAGCCGAGAAGCCATCAGCCGAGTGATCATCAGAGTGATCATCAGCAGAGTATTTCCACCAGCAGAGTGAAGACGGTCAGGAAGCTCAACGGTAACGTGCTAAGAGCTGAATGCATTAAATGCGACTGACATAAAGTAGACATCCGTACAGCAGAGTGTACAGAGCAACAGCTGCAGAGAGCCGTTCCGAGTTTTAAGGACCAGTACTCGAGGACTATACATTTCTGTCAACCTTCAACGGGCAGAAATTCAAATCCGAGGAGTATAAATAGAAGACAAACTGAAGATCTAAGAGAGACTTGCAAAATTCAAGATCACATCTATTGAGCAAGATCCATCAGTTGAGTCATCTGATCACAAGCCGAAGTCATTTGTTGACAAAGCTTTTAGTTGAAGAACATAGAACTTAGTTGTCTGTCTGAGTGACTTTCAGCTGGAAAAGAAAGGAGTGTATATCCATCTGTGTGTAGTGATATAGCTTCTTAGTGTAGGTTTTCTTTGTGACCTCCTATACTGAAAATATCGTGAGGAGTGTAGATCCGTCTAAGTGAGTGATCTAGCTTCGGAGTGTAGGATTTCTTTGTGATTTCTTACTGCGCACTTGTGGCTTTTCATTTGTTGAATTGCGCAAGCATTGTATACTGTTAACTTAGTGTTTTCTAGTATAACCCAAGATCTGTGTGACTTGGAAGAGTGGACTAAAGGATTTTTATCCATATAACCACTATAAAATTTATGTGTGTTTGATTTACTGTTTGCTTTACTTTGCATATTTTTGAAAGAACTCAAACATACGATTTAACCAAAAGATTTTAAAAGGAGTTGTAAAAACTGGGGATAAAAACTTTTGTGTGAGAAAACTTAAAGAGGAACAGATTGGTTGAAAAACACGTGACAAATCCGCTGCCAACTAGTTTCTAAAACTATGATTTAATATCTGAAATCAGCTGAGTGAAAATCAGATGAGTGGTCAACTCTGTTGTTCAAAGCTTTGTGCGTGATCAGCTTAGTAGTCTTACAAATCTCGATCAGCTTAGTCTGCTGACAGAAAAGTTAGAGAAAAAGTTTTAAAGTTTTCTGAGGTCTATTCACCCCCCCCCCCCCCCCCCCCCTCTAGACCTCATTGACCACTTTTGGGACCAACAAGTTTAAAAATTATTAGGGAAGCAGTATGGAACTTTGATAAGATCATAGAGGGATAACACGCTCTTTTTCAAATCACAGATAGTAAATTAAACATTATATAAATCATAGGGAGGTAAATTGCCATTAACTTGATCGAAAAGTTATGGATCTTTTATCTCATTTTTCTATCCTATTTTGGTCACATATATGTATTTATTAACCAAAATTTCAATTTATAATGTGTGTTGGTTATATACAAGTCTATAATACTAAAATGTGTTTATCATGTAGATAAAGCCATTAAAATACAATACAAAAAGTGAGATGTATAATATCTTTAGTTATGTAAAATCAGCCTTGTTGTTCGGGTGTCCATTTTTTTTGTTAAAATATGATTTTTCATTATTTTGTGGAAATCGGGGTAAATGCAAAATATTCCCCTGTATTATGCTAAACCTGTAAGAAACTAACCTTTGAAATTTCTACTGCGTCAAACTTCCTTGTGTTCTCAAAACCCTGCAAAAACACCCAATCTATAAAAAATAGGTCGTTCTGGATCGACAATTATATTTACCTCTATTAATTAATGAGATGGTGCTACTTGCCACAATTTTGTCCTTTTTTCGTATTCTTTATTAGTGCAACTCATTAATATGAAAAGTTTAACAATAGGGTGAAATTATTTTTAACAATAAATTGGAAATTTGCCTTTTAGCCAAAAAATTGGAAATAAATCTTAACAATATTATGTAATTATTTTTCATTTCAAAATGTTAAAATTTTTGAATTTGTACACATGAGATCCCTGGAGTGAAGATTATATGTGTTTATTGCTGTCCTTTCTCTTACTAACTATTACAAACTTATATAATCTAAACATTTAAGGAGCTTAAAAGGTAATTAGGCAATATTTGCAGTAGCAGAAAGCAAACAAAATTCTTACGCCCTGTATTGTGTATGCATATAAATATAATTTAATTATATACTAATATGATGATCACTATATCCCTTTCAGTCAACTTAAAATTTTATATTCTTATAAGAGCAGTTGAAGAATTAATAATGTGTTTACTAATTACTGTTGATCTATTATTAAATTGATAAATAGCAAATATGTACATTTTTTTAAAAATATTATCACATATATATATTTGTGCAATATATTCAGTCACTTATGACGCCATGATGCAATTAGTTGAACCAATGTTTCCAGTCAGAATTTTATCCCGAGGTAAATGCAAAAGTACCACATGTGCTCTGCATAATTAGAAAAGACATTCTTGTGTTGCTTTTATTAGCAAAAAATCCCCTATATTCTTTCTTATTAGCATAATCCCATTTAAAATTCCTTATAAGTTAATAATGATGTTATTATCAATTTTTTAAGTGAACAAGGGAATGCTACAAACTTTTAAAATTAACATAGGGGTTATTGTTAATTTATTATGTGAACATGGTTGTTTTCGCTTTTGATGTTAGAGGTATAGTTATAATTTTTTGGGAGAAATTTTTTCCCTAATAAAAATAACACACGAAATTTTTGCTAGTAAAATAACATAGATTTTATTTTTTTCCTAAACAATTAGACAAAGCATATGGATATATATCTTTGCATTTCACTGTTCCTCATTCTAGTAGAATTAACATGAGCATCCTGACAAAATCATACTCGAACTTCGATTGAAAAATGACAACCATTAATATTCCATTTTTTTTTCAAATAGACACATCAAGTTAATCTTCCAACTATTCTGGAAAAAAAAGGGAAATTGGCGGGAAATCATGAGTATTTTCGTTATGCTAGCACCAACTGCAGTCGTGGATAAGAGTAATTTTGAAGGCCTCAACCCGGAAGTTCCAAGAAGAGTGGAACCAAAGGGCCACTGCGAGGGGACATCTATGAGGTAATCAAGGGACTTGATTTCAGGGTTGCAAATGGGGCATTCTGGGGAATCCCTTTGCAAAAAGAAAGAAAGTGTCTTCTTGGTTGGAATGATATCATGGATAGTTTTCCAGACAAACGGTTTGTGGAGGTTGTGAATTTTGGAGTTCTAGATATTCTTGTAGAGATTGGATTCGTTTTGGGTGAGGTTCGGGAAACGAGGAACTATTCTCTCAAAAACCAAACAAACAACAATTTTTTTATCTTTAAAAAAACCTATATAAATTCTACTTTAATTTGACATAAAGTAACATGATTTGACACATAATTTTATACATCTTACACCTACAACTTAACTCTTCCATGAAAACCTACATTTATATTATTTTTCAAACCACTTTCTCACAATCCAAACAAACATTACGCAAATCAAGATTATTAATAAAAACCTCCATTATTCTACAAAACACCAAACCCAATTGATTTTTCAATATAAATCAACAATTTTCAACCGAGATACTCCCTTAGTTTTAAATTAATTGGCACATTTGTAAAATTTTCAAATTACTTTTCACATTTGGTTTCCTAATGCATCTTTATTAATTTCACCATTTCTTACTTCTAGATTTATACAATAAATTAGATTGCACCAAAATCAATGACATTAAGTTAATCATTAAAGAGTATTTTTGACATTTTATCTTAAAAAAGTGACTAATTATTGAGTTTCTTAATTTGTATGAAAAAAGTCAAACGTGCCAATTAATTTAAAACGAAGGGAGTAACAAATTTTTTTCCAGTAACAAGTTAATTTCCCATAACTAATAATAATAATAATAATATAAAAAATGACTAATTATTGAGTTTCTTAATATGTATGAAAAAGTCAAACGTTTCAATTATTTGAAACGGAGGGAGTAACAAATTTTTTTTTTCAGTAAACAAGTTAATTTCCCATAACTAATAATAATAATAATAATAATAATAATAATAGTAATAATAATATATATGCCGCCGTATTACACTATTATATATGTTGATATAGATATATAGTAATAGACCAAGCTCATGATCATGAAGAGATAACCATCTCGTAAATTAAATAATTTTATGTCACGTATGATTGAATAAAATAATCATGAGCTAACCAGTGATTCCTGGGGAATTAAAATATGGAATTATGAGTAAGTATTTTATGAGCAAAGAGTGTACACGTATTTCTAGTTTTAGAAATTTATTATTCGAATTCTCTATTAAAATGTTATCTTCTGTTCTTCATTTGGTAGTGCTCTCGTAAGCTTCGAAAGCTACAGTTAATTCATTAATTAACAATCACTTTCTGTCTAGAATTAAGTAGAAGCTTTAAGCCTATTCGTGTAAGGTCTTTTTTTACACCCATGTAGAATATTGCTTAATTCAGCTCAGATTATGTCAACGAAGAAATTTCATATTTAATTTAATAATATAATACTCTTCTTTCTTTATCAAAAAAGACATTTTTTTAGATTAAGTGTTATATGAATTAAAAATAAAATTGAGTTTTTGGCAAGGTATGATCATTATGTGATATACTCCCTTTTGGATGAAGATGAAGATGAAGATGAAGATGAAGAAGTGAAGGGAGGTTTTGATGATTTTCAAAAGTCATCAACTAACTATTGGAAGCTTAGTTCAAACCTTAAAGTTATTTGACCAAGGAAGAAGATACTATAGACGAGTCAAATCTTATGGTCCAGAAGACTACTGATCTGTTGCTGAAGAATGGAATCAGACTGGTGGATTTTCAGCAGACTCAAATCAGATGAGTTCAGTTTGGGATCAGCCGAGTGTTCATCAGACGAGTGATTTCGATCAGCAGAGTGGAAGTGATCAGAAGTTATTGCAACGGTAATAAATGCACTTGAAGTAATAAATGCTGAAGAGAAAGGGTATTTATGACAAATGATTGAAGAAAACCTCGTATCAGCTTGGTGCATTAAATGCGAACTGACAGAAAGTACAGCAGAGTGTACAGTGTTCAGTCGCAGGTAGCCGTTTCTGAAACAAGGACCAGTACTCGAGGATTTGGACACCTGTCGATATCTCAATGGGCAGATTTTCAAACCTCAAGTATAAATAGTTCAAGAGTTAGAGAAAAAGAGACAACACAACTGAGAGCAATTTTTGAAGCAGAATTCTTCTAAGTCTCAAACTCAAGAACAGAACACTCATCAGCCTAGTCATCTGTTGACGAAAGCAGAAAAGAGAGATACCAAAATATACATATAAATCTGAGTGATTTTGTGAGAAACGTGTTGTGAGAAGTTGTTATCCATCTTTGTAAGGGACAAAGCTTTATAGTATAGGACTTCTAAGTGATTTCCTGTAACGAACTTGTGGCCAGTTCATTTGTTGTTTAACGCAAGCAGAGTATTTTGTAATCTGTGTGATTATAGTATAACCCAAGATCTAAGTGACTTGGAAGATTGGACTAAAGGATTTTTATCCATATAACCACTATAAAAATTCTGGCGTTTATACTTGCATTATTTTCTTGCATATTTTCAAAAAGCATTCTAAACACTTAAAGATTAACTGTTGAAAAGATTTTAAAAGGAGTTTGCAAAAACTGGGGATAAAACATTTTCTAAGTTAAGAAAACTACTTGTGAAAAACACTTGACAAATCCGCTGCAAGTAAATTATTTTAAAACTCAGATTTTCTCAAAATCAGCTAAGTAAAATCAGAAGAGTGCTCAACTCTGCTGTTCAAAGCTTTGTGCTAGATCAGCTTAGTCTACTTACGAATCTTGATCAGCTTAGTCTGCTGACAGAAAAAGTTAGAGAATTTTAAAGATAAAATTTTAAGAGGGCTATTCACACCCCCCCCCCCCCCCCCCTCTAGACCTCATCTGACCACTTGGGACCAACACTCCCTATGTCCCAAATTATTTCTCGTTTTACATGTTTTCACACATATTAAGGTACCTACTAAATAGCCTCAGCTTTAGGGAAAAATAAATGATATACCTAAAATACCCTTATTCTTTATTTATCTCACCACTAGCTATTTACACGTTATTCAAGTTTTACACTCTCTCACTTACTTTTTCTCTTACATACCTAAAATATGTAATTAATAGTGTACTGAAATCCTAAAGTGACAAATAATTTGGGACAATTTTTTTTCTCTAAAACGACATATAATTTGGGACAGAGGGAGTATTTAGAAGGCAATTTACCTTATGTGATATAAAAATAGGCACAATCCCTTCTATGATATATAATAAGGAACAATTTATTTCATTCTCCGTGTAGGTGTTGCACACTGTAACGGACCACCCGTCGGGAGGCCGGAATGCGCACCCAGGGGACCCGACGGCAAGCCAAAGGCACCCGACGGCAGGGCACTTGGGCAAGGGGCGGCCCAAGCATTTTGAACAACCAAACAAGGCACTTGGAGGTTCCGGAAAATTCTAGAAGCCTCTACACAAGTCCGGGACATTCAAGAAGGCTCCGGGAGGTTCCACATGACTCCGGAAGGGTCCGGAAGAAGCCGGAAGGTAACGGAAGACACCGGAAGAGCCTACACAAGTGTAGAACGTGGCGGAAGACTCTAGAACCATGTGGAAGGCTCAAGAGACATGTAGAACTCCCTTGTACATAGTAGAGAAGTCTAGAAACTTGTACATAGTTCTAGTTTTAGTAGAGTTTTGTAGAAGGGCCTAGAAACTTAATCATAGCCCTTAGATCAAAATGATCTTGGCCATCCATTTTGGAAGGCCACTACTATAAATAGGTAGGAGCTCATTTGTAAAGGCATCCAACTTTGAGCAAGCTAATAAAGCATACAAGTTCTCTTAAGCTCTCTTACTTTATTTCCCACTTTCACTCACTTACTTTAGCAAGCAAAGTTAGGCTGACTTAGCCGATACCGCAAGGGGCGGAGAAAGATCGCGAGGGGCGTTCGAGGTTAAGTGCCGCACGACACTTGTAAGAGTCAAGTCCGTGACAAGTGGTATCAGAGCCCGGTTAAAGACTGGGCATATCGTGGGAAATTCTCTTATGAAAATTGGAATGGCAATCGAAAACATCTCTAACTCGGATATTGAGAACCAAATCGTGGAGGAAACTCCTAACATTGCCGACCGTAGGAGACGGGGCAAAAGTCGGACTCGTGAAGGTACCGTGTTGGAAAGTACCCTCACCGAGATGGGTGGCCGACTAGAAAAGACCGAAGCCACAGTGGAGCAATTGGAGACCCATATGTTCGATCGGTTCGAAGAATTCGTGGCTACTCGGGAGAAGGTCACCTTATTGGAACAAACCGTTAGTGAGCTATTAAGTACCGTGGAGGGCTTAAAGGAGGAGCTCACTATTTGCCGTAAGGCGTTGGCTAGTGGGGGCACTAGCTCGGGCGGGATTACCATGCGGATGGACCAGCCCAAAATAAAGATGTTCGATGGCAAGCGGGATGCCCAGGCCATCGATGACTTTTTGTGGCAGTTGGAGTTCTACTTTGACAGCCTTAACCTGCGCGACGAAGAAGCCAAGGTAAAAACCGCTTCCGTTCATCTATGTAATATGGCCTCTATGTGGTGGCGCAGGAAACATGCCGATATGGAAAGAGGGACTTGCCATATCGACACATGGGACGACTTCAAACGGGAGTTGAAGCGCTACTTCTATCCCGAGAATGTCGAGTATGAGGCACGGAAGAAACTACGGGAGTTGAAGCATAAGTCATCTATCCCGGAGTATATCAAGGAGTTTACATCACTTATGCTCCAACTTCCCGACGTGGGCGAGAAGGATCTTTTCTTCTTCTTCATGGACGGGTTGCAAAATTGGGCTAAGCAAGAGCTTCAAAGGCGAAAGGTGGAGACGTTGGACGAAGCTATTACTACCGCCGAGACACTTACCGAGTTCCAACGGACTACCACCCAGCCGAAGGGAAAGAATGAGAAGAGCAACTCCGGCAAAGGTGGGGGAGACCGGGAACACAAGAAACCCGCAGCCGACCCCCGGGGCAACCAATCTAAATTTCAATCGGGACGCCGGGAGTACCATGAGCAGAAGAAGGACTTTGTGCCTCGAGGTGGATGTTACGTGTGCAAGGGGCCACACGCAATGAAGGACTGCCCGAAGCTAGGTTCATTATCCGCTATGATAGATCGGGAGTCTTCATCTCATTCCGAGGATGGGGCTGAGCAGATTGGGTCGTTGCAGCTCCTCAATGCCTTAAAGGCCAAACTTTCACCGAGTGCCAAGAACAAAGGGCTTATGTACGTGGAGGCACTAATCAACGGGAAGTCTACCAAGGCCATGGTAGACACGGGAGCTACTCACAATTTCATGGCCGAGGATGAAGCACGGAGGTTGGGACTCAGGGTGACCAAGAGCGAGGGATGGCTCAAGACGGTCAATGCCGCAGCCAAGAAGCTTAGTGGAACGGCCAAGGAGGTGGACATGACGCTTGGCACTTGGAAGGGACCGGTGGACTTTTCTGTGGCACCCATGGACGATTTCAAAGTCGTGCTTGGGTTAGACTTCTTACGCAAGGTAAGTGCCCTTCCGATGCCATCGTTCAATTCAATTTGCATATTAGACAACGGGGCGGCGTACATGGTGCCAACCACAAGTGAGCCGACTAAAGCCGAGGGTAAGCAACTGTCGGCTATGCAAATAGCCAAGGGGGCTAAGAGAGGGGAGCCGACGTATCTGGTGACCCTGAAGGAAGAAGACGCCGTGGGGGATGCTCGAAAGGACGAGGTCCACCCTATTATCCGAGTTGTCCTTGAGGAGAACAAGGACGTAATGCCAGCCGAGCTACCAAAGACGTTGCCACCAAGGAGGGAGGTGGACCATAAGATCGAGCTGGAGCCGGGAGCCAAGCCACCCGCTATGGCACCCTACCGATTGGCACCACCGGAGTTGGAGGAACTCCGAAAGCAACTGACGGAGCTGTTGGACACCGGGAGGATCAGGCCGTCCAAAGCACCATACGGCGCACCGGTACTATTCCAAAAGAAGCATGATGGCTCGTTGCGGATGTGTGTGGACTACCGGGCGCTAAACAAGGTAACAATTAAGAACAAGTACCCCATTCCTTTGATTGCTGATTTATTCGACAGGCTTGGGAGTGCCAAAGTTTATACAAAGATGGATCTACAAAAAGGCTACTACCAAGTCCGCATTGCCGAGGGAGACGAACCGAAGACGACGTGCGTGACACGCTACGGCTCTTTCGAATGGTTGGTCATGCCATTCGGATTAACTAATGCACCGGCAACCTTTTGCACCCTCATGAACAAAATATTCCAGCCGTACTTGGACCGGTTTGTGGTGGTGTACCTTGACGACATCGTAGTGTACAGCCATTCCCTGGAGGAACATGCCGAGCACCTATGCACTGTATTCAGGGTACTACGGGACAATGAGCTTTACGTGAAGGAGTCCAAGTGCGCATTTGCCAAGGAGGAGGTGCCGTTCTTGGGGCATATCATTGGACATGGCCGGCTACGTATGGACGAGGCCAAAATCAAAGCAATAGTCGAGTGGGAGCCGCCAACCAAGGTAACCGAACTTCGGTCCTTTCTTGGGTTAGTAAATTATTATCGTCGGTTCATCTCAGGATACTCTGCACGAGCAGCACCCTTGACGGATCTGCTCAAGAAGAAAAAGGAATGGGACTGGTCCGAGAAGTGTCAGGGGGCATTCGAGGACTTAAAAGCGGCGGTAAGCCAAGAGCCGGTCTTGGCCTTACCGGACTTCACTAAGGCATTCGAGTTGCACACGGATGCCTCGGACTTTGCTATCGGCGGGGTGCTTATGCAGGAGGGGCATCCCTTAGCCTTTGAAAGCCGGAAACTCAATGACACGGAGCGAAGGTACACCGTGCAAGAGAAGGAGATGACGGCTATCGTACATTGTCTCCGGGTGTGGAGACATTACTTGCTCGGGTCCAAGTTTGTGGTGAAGACCGACAACGTTGCCACGAGCTACTTCCAGACTCAAAAGAAACTATCTCCGAAGCAAGCTCGATGGCAAGACTTTTTAGCCGAGTTCGACTACACGTTGGAATACAAGCCGGGCAAAGCCAACGTTGTAGCCGATGCACTGAGCCGGAAAGCGGAGCTAGCAGCCGTGAGTCTAGCAAAGGGGGATCTAACCGAGAGCATCAAGGAGGGACTGGAGCATGACTCGACGGCTAAGGAACTTATGAGGTTGGCCGAGCAAGGGAGGACACGTCAATTTTGGGTAGAGAACGGGCTACTCTACACCAAAGGGCCGAGGCTTTATGTGCCGAAGTGGGGAGACTTGCGGCGCAATTTGATCCGGGAATGTCACGACACCAAATGGGCTGGACATCCGGGCCAACGGAGGACATTGGCTCTCTTAGAGGCATCATACTTTTGGCCACACATGCGAGACCAAGTGGAGCTTTATGTGAAGACTTGTCTCGTATGCCAACAGGACAAGATCGAGAACAAACACCCGGCGGGTCTGCTGGAGCCTTTACCCGTACCCGAGCGCCCATGGGACTCCATCTCCATGGACTTCATTAGTGCCTTACCATCATCCGAGGGGTACGGGTCGATCATGGTGGTCGTGGACCGGTTTTCCAAGTACGGGACTTTTATCCCTTGCACGAAGGACTGCACGGCAGAGGAGGCTGCACGGGCATTCTTCAAAAACGTGGTCAAGTATTGGGGACTTCCGAGGAGCATTGTGAGCGACAGGGACCCCCGCTTTACGGGTAAGTTGTGGACGGAACTCTTTAAAATACTTGGCTCACAACTTAACTTTTCCACAAGTTTTCACCCACAAAGTGATGGCCAAACCGAGAGGGTGAATGCCTTGCTGGAATGCTATCTACGGCACTTCGTGAGTGCCAACCAGAGGGATTGGGCGAAACTCCTTGACGTGGCGCAGTTTTCTTACAACCTGCAAAGGAGTGAGTCCACAGGACGGAGTCCGTTCGAGCTTGCCACGGGACAACAACCACTCACACCGCATGCCTTAACAACATCCGTTGAGAGTGCAAGGAGTCCAGGGGCAGCTAAGATGGCCAAATCTTGGGAGGAGCACGCTGATCTCGCCCGTTCTTGCTTGGAGAAAGCTCGCAAGCGCATGAAGAAGTGGGCCGACGAGAGGAGACAAGCTCGCGAGTTTCAAATCGGTGATCAGGTGCTAGTAAAGTTGCTACCACAACAGTTTAAGGCACTACGGAGCTTACATAAGGGACTCATCCGAAGGTACGAGGGGCCTTTTCCGGTTGTGGCTAAGGTAGGCAAGGTATCATATCGCCTTGACTTACCGAGTACTTTGAAGATTCACAATGTCTTCCACGTAAGTATGTTGAAACCGTATCATGAAGACGAGGAAGACACAAGCCGAGGGCAATCGCACCGAGCACCACCCGTAGTAACCAAATCTTATGACAAGGAGATTGAAGAAGTGCTCGGGAGCAAAGCTCAACGCAAGAAGGGAGTGACCCCTACCACTCTCTACTTAATCAAATGGAAGGGGCTACCGGAATCCGAGGCAACATGGGAGACCCGAGAGGACTTATGGCAATTTCGGGACCAGCTCGAGGCATACGAGGCGACGAGGGCGTCGCCTAATTAGGTGGGGGAGGATGTAACGGACCACCCGTCGGGAGGCCGGAATGCGCACCCAGGGGACCCGACGGCAAGCCAAAGGCACCCGACGGCAGGGCACTTGGGCAAGGGGCGGCCCAAGCATTTTGAACAACCAAACAAGGCACTTGGAGGTTCCGGAAAATTCTAGAAGCCTCTACACAAGTCCGGGACATTCAAGAAGGCTCCGGGAGGTTCCACATGACTCCGGAAGGGTCCGGAAGAAGCCGGAAGGTAACGGAAGACACCGGAAGAGCCTACACAAGTGTAGAACGTGGCGGAAGACTCTAGAACCATGTGGAAGGCTCAAGAGACATGTAGAACTCCCTTGTACATAGTAGAGAAGTCTAGAAACTTGTACATAGTTCTAGTTTTAGTAGAGTTTTGTAGAAGGGCCTAGAAACTTAATCATAGCCCTTAGATCAAAATGATCTTGGCCATCCATTTTGGAAGGCCACTACTATAAATAGGTAGGAGCTCATTTGTAAAGGCATCCAACTTTGAGCAAGCTAATAAAGCATACAAGTTCTCTTAAGCTCTCTTACTTTATTTCCCACTTTCACTCACTTACTTTAGCAAGCAAAGTTAGGCTGACTTAGCCGATACCGCAAGGGGCGGAGAAAGATCGCGAGGGGCGTTCGAGGTTAAGTGCCGCACGACACTTGTAAGAGTCAAGTCCGTGACAACACGCTCTATATAATGTAATGTTTTAAAAATCGGATCGGACATCGAACTGGTAGTCTTACTAGTTAGATTGGTTTAATCATAATGAATACATCACTGATGGCGACATACCAAGTATTGGTCAATGGTCACTGATAAATTCCATTACCCAGCCACATAAAATTGCGCGTTGAGCCACCGAAATCTAATGGATAAGTTATTGTCGAAGTCATTCAATCAAAATTTACGGGGGCATTGTTTGTACCATAAATTAACATTCTCAAATTGTCCTTTGATGGATGCATCACATCATCGGTACTAGAATCATTATCGGTGAATAACAAAGTTTTAGACATGGACTATCGGCATATTTCTAGATGCACTGATGGAACAACAAACGATCAGAACACTGTCATCAAAAGGTAGGCAGACAGATCACTCTGATACAAAAACATAATATGGTCATAATGGCTACATAACAAATGTGACCTAAATCAGTGGAGAAGATAAGGCCACGTACGTGGACTTATTCTCCAACTGATTTGACCACATAAGCATTCAACAAACATGTTGACCAAATCTCCTAACTTCACGTACAATTCAAGGTGGGTTACAACCGCACCTACCACCGGTCCTTACTCAATTCTAGAATTCAAAAGTCATCGATAGAAGGCAAGTCCTCTCCCCAAAAACTCCATAAATAGATACCCTCACTCAAAATGGAAAAGGATCACCCTCCACACAAACAATCACACTCTCATACCAGTCAATCAAGCATACATGCCATCAACGACTTGCGTTTAAAAGCTCTACTATGTGAACTTCACACTCATCTTAGCTTATCATAGCTTATGATGACTTGCAATCCTTATTTATCTTTTATGATGAATAATTAGTTTGTAGTATGCTAGGACATTGATAATTTGAACATTGTTTACATAGCAATCTTCGATTAATGTGTATTCTGATTGTTATTCAATGAATTGATTCAATGCCTATGCCTTCTTCTTCTTTTGGGTGATTTACACTCAGACACCCTCAGGTTTAGGCATATTACCAGAAACTCCCCGTTGTTTCAAAAATTACAGGGACACCCCCTCTGATATGGCCTATTCTAAAAAAAAACCCTTACGGCGTTAAAAATTAACAGAATTTGATGACATCATCAATTTTTCTATTATTTTCCAAATTTACCCCTGGTTGAATATACCACAGGGGGTGTCTATGTAATCATATTATACCACAATGGGTGTCTGTGTAATTATATTATACCACAAGGGGTGTATTTGGAAGCTTTCAATAACTTCAGGAGGTGACTTGTAGCCAACGGTCATATTCTAAAAAATGAAGATGCTTTAAAGAAAAATGATGGTAAACTTAGATGCTCGACATATTGGTATATTCTTTTTGGATTGAAGATGATGAACAGAACGAAGATAATGATGAGTCAGACCTAGAACTTCGATTGACACCTCCTCAATCACCAACTGCTTCTTTGGATGACCAAGTCGATGATTAAAGAATCGTTTGAATATTTTTATTTTAAGATTATATTATAATTCTATCATGTATTTTTTTTTTATGTTTTTTTTTTAAATATGACCGTTGGCTACAAGTAACCCCCTCAAGTTATTGTAATCTTTCAAATACATCCCCTGCGGTATAATATTATTACACAGACACCCCCTGTGGTATAATACTATTACATAGACACCCCTGTGCGTATATTCGACTAGGGGTAAATTTGGAAAATCAATTAAATAATTGGTGAAGTCATCAAATTCCATTAGTTTTTAACGCCGTAAGGGGGTTTTTGTAAATAGGCCATAGTAGAGGGGGTGTCCCTATAATTTTTGAAACAGCAGCGAGTTTCTTGTAATATGCTCAAACCTGAAGGGGTCTGAGTGTAAATCACCCTCTTCTTTTTAATGTAATATTAGTCATCACACACACACACACACACCCTTAACGCATCGTTTACACGGCCATCACTGGTTCAACGTCCACTCCGATTGCAACTCATCCACATCTAACGACACCTAAATTGTTTGGAGTCATTTGGCCATGCAGGCATAGAGAACCGTCAAGGAGTAAGAGTCGGGACTATTCCGTCAATCACTTGACATAGTTAGTTTCACATAGGTGCACTACTCAGTCATGAAAGGTCGTTACTGACATTGTACGTTGTTCGTCAAACATACTGGCACGCCTAGGCTTTTAGTTAAGCACTACCGATCGTCAATCGAACCCGGGGCCAGTTTAGGCTAAACAAATAGATTTGTCGTTTAACATGTCTGGCGTTCCGTACATTGCGATGTTTATCTAAAACTTATCCACACGACTGCTGGACATAGTCATAAACTTTGTGCATAGTCAAGACTTGGTAAGAATTCGAATGCATGAAGTCCCTTGCAACCTGAAGTTGAGCATGTCCTCGAGAATTATAAGAACAATCACACGTGGAAGGTCCCTCATGATTTCCACACTTCTGTCGCGGTCGCGCCTCCTAGGAGCTCACTTCGAGAGTTAGTTCGTCCAGAAGTATGTGAGAGATGGGTCGTTGTTGGTCCGAAGTGGTCAGATGAGGTCTAGATGAGGGGCGGGGGGTGAATAGACCTCTATAAGCAGAGTAAGCTTATCGTACGTATGAGACTACTCAGCTGATTTAGCACTTAGCTTATTCAGCAGAAGTTGACCACTTGTCTGATTTACTTATCTCTTATGATAAAATCAGAGTTATAAACTTGATTGCAGCGGATTTGAAAGAATATGTTTTTCAAACAAGTTTAACTTTAAAGGTTTACCCCTATTTTGTGAATTCCTCTTTAAAGCTATATCTTTTAAAATGTTTGTTTACTTATGAAAATATGCAAGTATAAAAGCAAGTAATCAAACACGGGAATTTTTATGGTGGTTATATAGACAAGAAGTCTTTTAATCCACTCTTCTAAATCACGAAGATTTAGGTTCTACTAGAAACACTAAATATCCAGTACACTACTTGAGCTTTTACAACAAATGATAAAGCTACAAGTTCAAAATAGAAGATCACAAAGAAAACCTATCCTCTGAAGTAATATCAATCACTAAGATGGATATTTACTTCTCACAACACTCAATGTTTACAGAAATCACTCGGATTTATAAGTATGATCATTTTCTTCAATTTGCATCATCGACAGATGACTCGGCTGATAGTGATTTGTTCTTGAGATTTTAAGAATAAGAAAATTTACTCGTTTGAATTGTCTCTCAGTTGTTGTGTTGTCTCTAACTCTTGAATGTAGATCTATTTATACTCGCAATTTGATTATGCCCGTTGAAGTGAGACAAATTTCAGATCTTCCTCGAGTTTCGGTTCTTAACCTTAAACGGCTCCCTGCAACTGTTCATTGTATAGTCTGCTGTACGGATCTGTCAGTCGCATTAAATGCACCATACTGATACGAGATTTTGGAATTAACTTCATCAATCATTTGTCATTAATACCCTTTTCAGACAGTATTTATTGCTCAAGTGCATTTATTACCGTTGGAATGACTTATGATCTCTTTCCACTCAGCTGATCGAATCCACTCTGCTGATGAACACTCTGTTGATTCAAGTCGAACTCATCTGATTTGACTCTTCTGAAATCCATCAGTCTGATTTCAAACTTAGCATCAGATCACTAGTCTTCCAGACAATTCAATCTTCTGATTTTAATTGTCTTCACGATTGAACTTTTTCAGAGGTTTGTTAACATTCCATTACTTAGCTAATGACTTTTGGAAATCATCAAAACCTCCTTTCACTTCTTCATCTTCATCCAACAATTTCTCCATTTTTGATGATGACAAAACTTCAGCTAAGTACCTGTCCTAACTTCAGTTAAGTCTTCACATAAATTCTGAGATAGAAATTAAGTTGGATAAACTTGTAATCTTTCATTAGTATCGAATTGTTACATGTACATCAGATTACAAGGAATGAAAAAGTTACAAAAGATAGAAAATTACAAAAAGAGTGATAAAAAGAAGTAAGGCTAATCTAGTCTTCTGACTCTTCTTCTTCTTCTTCTATCTCTTCATCACTTTCTCCACTACAGAAATCCAGTGCTAATTTCTTGGTTTTTTTCAAACTTTTCTTCTTTTTCAACATCCTCGAATCTACCTCTTAATTCCTCTAATCTCTTTACTTTTCGAAATGGTTCAAGTTGTTCTTCAGCCGAATCCTTGGAGGCAGCAATTTGTTTGTCTTCCTTTGCCGCATCCTTGGGTTCTTCTTCTAATTCAGCTTCTTCAACATCATCAGCAACATTGGGTTCTTCAGCAGGCTTATCAATAGCCTCTTCAGTAACCTTGACATCCTCTTTTCAACAGGTAACTCTTCCCCTTTTTGTCATCATCAGCAGGGTTGAGTTCTTCAATTAGCACAGGTGGAATGTTTAAGGCGTCACAGAGCTTTCTGATGTTTAGATCCATTGCTCGAAGCATAATACCTTGTTGTCTCTATGTAGCAGATAGCAGTTCATCTTGATTATTATGATAGTCCATGTTTTGATGAAGGGCAGAGACTTCTTCACCAACTTGAATTAAGGATTGAAGTGTTTTATCTGTGCCTTCACAAAATGCATGGATTAGATTTCAGTCTTCTCTTCTCCAGCTTCCATAGCATTTGTGACAACTTGGTTTATTTCCCTCCAACCAGCCTCATTTGTCTGAACTATGTTACTAAACAGTTGAATATCAGATTTTAAACCATTCACTTCTTCCTTGATACAATTCAATTCATCCTTTAACAGCACAGTTGGATCAGCAAGCTGTGGAATACTTTGAACGATGCTCTGAACAAGATTGGAGGCCATCTCGTCAATTTTTTGCAGTAAACTCTTGTTCTTCTCTTCCATTTCCCTCATAGCAGTTTCAATCATTTCCTTCATGGAATCCAGGAGGGTAGATTGAAGTGTTTTTGAAGTCTTGTAAGGAACAACACTTTCATCAGGAATGACTTCTGATTTCCATTCTATAGCCAACTTCTCCTTTATTTGTAGTATCTCATCTAGTGGAACTGGAGCATCAGTAAGGTTGAGCTCCACAGATGAGTCTTGTCCATGTTTCTGCAGATCAGTGTTATCTTCTGTAATATGCACAAAATCAGAACCATCAGTAGACACAACAATTTTATGATAAATAAAAAATTTAGGCACAAATGGTGATGTCGTCTGATGTAAGTAATATGATTCCTGATATTTTCTAATCTCAGAACCAAATGCAATGTGTTGTAGACTTGGTAGAGGTGGCAGAGTGCTTGAACTTCCTTGACCAAATCTTAATCCTTGCCACTTATCCAGTGTCACACAAATTGCCAATTTAACAGCCCTATATCCAGCATCATCTTGCGGTTTTATCTTCTTTGGGATAGTCTATTTCAAGTTAGTAGATTCTTCCTTGACTAAGAGTTTGACATACTCGTGTACTCTGTCATGAAAGAAATTTGAATCAAGTGCTTGTCTGATGGAATTTGTCTGCAGCCAGTTCGACACCTATCTCTCCTCATCAGTAGACTGCTTCCAAGCATTTCCTCACTTGTCTTATAAAGATTGTCTTGAGCACCGTTGGCCATGAAGGAAATGATTCAAGCATTTCCTCATCAGTAAACTATTCCGCCACTTTTCCTTTGGCCATGAGCATTCACTTTGCTCGCTTCAAGTGCTTTGGCCAAGTCTTCTGCTTCTTTGGCAACCAACTCTGCCTCAGTCATCTATTTAGCAGCAGCTTTAAACTCAGCTTCTTCCTTTTTCTTTAGCTTAGCCTCCTCTTTCTTTTCTGTGGCATTGGAGACCTTACCCTTGCCAATTCTCTTCTTTCTAGCAGTGGCAGTTTCAGTAACCTCTGTTGTTGGTGCAGCAGACTTTATCACTTAAGATGCAGACACCTCTGTTGTCGTCTGTTTTTCAGCATCAGCTTCATGTGCTGATTCCATGGGTCTTTCAACAGACGACTCATCTTCTCTAACAACAGAAAATGTGAGGTATTGATTTGCAAGTATTAAACGTTTTCTGCCAGTTGTTTTGGTGTGAACACCAGTTGCAGCAGGAAGATTTCTTAAGGCACTCCTTGTCCTTTTCGCCATACTCTCCTTCGACAATTCATCAGATTCAGTTATCTCTAGAGATACTTCAATAGGCATCTCATCTATCTCCTTTGCAACTTGAGAGATAACTTCATCAGCATTCAGTAATTGGTCTGGCTTCAACAGTAGAGACTACCGTTTGACCAGAAGGCTCAGCAACCATGACTTCAAATTTCCTCTTCTTAGCAACAACAGGCTTTTCAACAGCCTTAGTCTCAGCAGCCTTCCTCTTAGTCTTCCTTTCAGGCGTGACTTCAGCTCTCGCCTCTGTTTTGACTGGTTCATAAACTTTGAATTCCTTGGCCTTATAAATCACCTTCCCAGCTCTCAAAGGACAATTCAAAGCCATGAGTAGATGACTTATCAGGATAACATGTCCAGACCTAGGTAACTAATTCGCAGAGCGTAAGCGCGAGCGTAGAGCGTGAGAGAGAGCGCGGAGCGTCATATTTTAGAAAAGTTCGTTTTGAGTGCGTCTTTAGAGCGTGAATTTTTAATATTTATTTATTAAATATTATGATATTAAGTATTTCATAAAGTCATTAAAATTATTATATATGTTTAATTTGAAATATGTCAAGTGTACAATTAATGAATTATGTATTGTAAATTACATTCTATAATATCTATTTTTGGGAATAGTTTATTTTAAGTTATTCCCACCAGCTTAGAATCATTAATTCGTTAATTTAGTAAATGGACATTTAAGATTTTTATTTTTTACTCCTAAAATTAATTGAAAGAGAAAAAAAGAAAACGATAGACCTGTACTTTACTAATTTTCATACGCATAATATGGTACAACTTTGAACTGTGGATGATGTCATCATTACAAAGGATATCACATCTCCCTTAAATCAATGGGGCCCATGAACACCCATCACTTATGCTGGGAATTGCTTTTGCAATAGGTATCGGCTATGCTATTGGCTGAAAAATGTTGAAGCGTGAATTTGTATCTGCTGGAGAGCGAACTATCGAAACCTAGAGCGCGAATTATATAGAGAATTTGGATTTCGCGCTCAGAGCGCGCGTGACCCATTGGAGCGCGAATTTAGTTACCTAGGTCCAGACTTCTTTGTAGCTAGAATTATGAACACATGAGCATCTCAATTCACCTTCAACCCATAATAAGCACAGAACATCGTGTGAAATCTTCTTTTGGGCAAGCCATCTAATGCACTTGTGGTGCATTCCAGAATTTTGACAACAATATCTGCCATTCCCTGATATTCATCTATCAGCTGAGTCTTTTTTATTGACCCAGTTAACTTTTCTCCAGCCTTGGCAGCTAATTTTCAAAACTCCTCTTCTTTGGGTCTTCCCAAGGTAGATACGTCTCCTCCTTCATTTGTTAGTCTGTAAACTTCACTCATAACGGCAGGAGAGATGCAAATCTTTTACCAGCAACGGAAGATGTCATGGTCATTTTGTCCAAGTCCGTCTTCACGTTCTTGTAAAACTCAGCAACATCGTCATGAAACACCATTGTTTCATGTGCCTCCAAAACATCAACCAGCGAGGCAGCTTTGAACTTTTCCATTAACTCTTTCATAAGATTTGTACCAGTAGCGTGGTACACATCATAGTTCAAAAACCTTCTTTCAGTGGCAACCATAGTTTCTGTTTGAGTTTGGAAAGAAATGCAAAAAGCTTACAAGAAAACAGAGAGATTAGTTGTTCTTGCAAGTTAGAATATTTGAGGTACATAAGTGTGGTCTGCTGATCAGATCTGGATTTATAGGATTGAGAATATTTCGGTTACCGTGATATCCGCCAACCGTTAGATCTTTCAGCGTCAGTTTTATTGCGTGCGCGATAATTACGGATCTCAAATATTATTAAATTTTGTCAGACTAGGCGGGAAAATGAAGCGTCCCCTGGTCTTTTACTTATAAAAGTGTGTTTTAAAAATATAACGTTTTTAGTATAACACTTTTATAAAAAACAGATGAGTATAGTATATTTATTTGATAGATGACATATCTAAAAATAGATCATCACTAGAGAAAGTCAATAGCTAGTGATCTTCCTTTGTTGTTTGTCAATCCAGCAAGATAATCTTAGGTCTTCAAGAATTAAGAACACATATTCTAATAATAAAACTTCAACTAACTGTCATTGAAGATTTCATCTTTAATCAGGAGTACTGCTAGTATTACACGTTCCCCCTGATTTCAAGAATCTATCAGTCAACCAGTCTGTTAAGAGTTAGTCTTGAAAGTTACTCAAATGTTGAAAGAATAGTAAGCTGATGAACCATAGTCTTCTGATAAGTTCCCCCTCAGCTTATGAATCTAAATTCAACAAGCCTAATTCCACTCTTAGAGTAGAAAATGTAGTATAACTCAATGGTTTAGTGAAAATGTCAGCTATCTGATTGTCAGTATGAACATACTCAATTATGACATTCCCTATTTCGACTTGGTCTCTTATGAAGTGATGTTTGAACTCAATATGCTTAGTCCTTGAATGACTTGTGGTGCTCTGAGTAAGTGAGATTGCACTTGTATTGTCACAATAGATAGGAATTCCACTGATTTTGATATTGTAATCTTCTAGTTGATGCTTCAACCAAAGTATATGTGCACAACATGTTCCAGCAGCATTGTATTTAGCTTCAGCAGTAGCTATGGATACTGAAGTCTGTTTCTTACTCATCCATGAGATCAGACAACTACCTAAGAATTGACATGTACATGTAGTACTCTTTCTATCAATTTTGCAGCCAGCAAGGTCAGAATCTGAATATCCAATAAGTTCAGATCCTGATTCCCTTGGATACCATAATCCCAATTCCTGTGTACCTTTAAGATACCTTAGTATCCTCTTGGAAGCTAGGAGGTGAGATTCCTTTGTATTTGATTGAAATATCGCACAAACCCCAACAGAGTACATAATATCTGGTCCGATAGCAGTAAGGTACAACAGAGACCCAATTATGCCTCTATATTTGGTGATGTCAACTGATTTTTCATCTTCATCCTTATCAAGGCGAAGTCCAGTAGACATTGGAATGGCAACATATGAGCTAGTTTTCATACCAAATTTCTTGAACAGATCTCTTGTGTACTTTGCTTGATTATTAAATATGCCCTCAGGCAACTGTTTAATTTGTAATCCAAGAAGTAATTGAGTTATCCCCTCATGCTCATTTCAAACTTATTCTACATCATCTTAGAGAACTTTTCACATATCGGTTTGTTAGTTGAACCAAAAATAATATCGTCCACATAGATTTGAACTAACAATATATGATTATCCCATTCAATAGTAAAGAATGTCTTGTCTACTTTACCTTTGCGAAATCCTTTGAATGAAAGAAAATCACATAAGGTATCATATCATGCTCTTGGTGCTTGCTTTAAACCATATAATGTTTTCTTCAGACAATATACCTTGTCTCCTTCTTGATAGACTTCAAATCCTGGAGGTTGTTCAATGTATACTTATTCTTGCAGTTTTCCATTGAGAAAAGCAGATTTCACATCCATATGATAGACTGTGAAGTTCTTATGAGCAACATAGGCGAGGAATAATCTGTTGCTTCAAGCATAGCTACTGGTGCAAATGTCTCATCAAAATCTATGCCTTCTTCTTGGCAGTAACCTTTGGCCACTAGTCTTGCTTTATTTCTGGTAACAATACCATCTTCATTCATCTTATTTCTGAATACCCATCTAGTGTCAATGACTCTTTGATGAGTAGGTCTGGGTACTAAATACCAAACCTCATTTCTTTCAGATTGATTCAACTCTTCTTGCATTGCATCTATCCAGTGAGAATCACTAAGAGCTTCATCAATTAATTTAGGCTCAATCTGTGAAAGAAAACTTACAAACATAGATTCATTTGCAGTTGTCCTTCTTGTTCTCACTCTATCCAATGGATCACCAATCACAAGATCAGGTTGGTGATCTCTGAGCCATCTTAGATCAGGTTGCAAATCTGGATATTGTCCTCTTGATTGATCTTGCAACACTACTGTTGGAGTCTCAGTAGTAATCTGTTGAACAGTCTCTGGTCTGTCAGCTGATTGACACTCGTCTATTAGACAATCAATCATCTGATTTTGAATAGCATTTGAGTTGTCAGCTTGGTTGAGATTAGGTAGTATGATGGGTATAAATTCTTCTTTTCTCTCTACAATCAATTTCTGAAGATCAGCAGATAAATCAGGATTAGTGCCTTGATTCTTTTCAGAACATTGAATAGGTTCATTAAATACTACATGAATAAATTCTTCTACAAGTAAAGTTATTTTGTTAACCACTTTATAAGCTTTACTAACAGAATAATAGCCTACGAAAACAGCTTCATCAGTCTTTTCTGCAAAACCAGTAAGGTGATTTTCCTATTACGTAAGACAAAATATTTACAACCAAATATGCGAAGATAATGTAAATTAGGTTTTCTGTTGTTCCACAACTCATAAGGTGTCTTGTTTTGACTTTTGTTAATCATGCATCTGTTCTAGGTATAGCATGTTGTATTTGTGGCTTCTGCCCAAAATCTTTGAGGCAGTTTTGCTTCAGCTATCATGGTTCTGGTAGCTTCTTTCAGAGTTATGTTTCTCCTTTCAACAACTCCATTTTGTTGTGGGGTCCTGGCTGCAGAGTAATCTTGACTGATTCCTCTGGAATTACAATACTCTTCAACAATAGAGTTAGTAAATTCAGTGCCTCTATCTGATCTGATCCTTAATATTTTCAAGCTCTTCTCATTCTGAATCATCTCCATCAGATTTGTAAGATGTTTCTTGATTTCACTATTCTTTTTCATGAAAACCACCCAAGTATATCTTGAATAATCATCCACAATGGCAAGACAATACTTCTTTCCACCATTCCTAATGGGATAAATAGGACCAAACAAATCCATATGAAGTAGCTCTAAAATTTTGTTTGGAGATTGGTGCTTCTTGCTTTTGAAAGATGACTTGATTTGTTTACCCTTCTGACAGACATCACATAGCTTGTCTTTGCTCATTCTTGTCTTTGGTAATCCTTCAACCAAATTGTTCTTGATTAATCTGTTGATTGTCTTGAAGTTTATATGATTTATTATTTTGTGCCATAGCTAACTAACTTCACTTGGTGTAGAGGCCACCAAACAAACATTAGAATACCTGTCCACAGAATTTCAGTCGACTATATAGATGTTTTCTTGTCTTCTTCCAGATAATATCACTTTCTTTGTTTCAATTTGCTCCAGATAGCACTTATCTGATGAGAAGATAACAGAAAATCCCTTGTCACAAAATTGACTTATGCTCAACAGATTGTATTTTAGACCTTTAACATATGAGAGGTCAGATATCTCAATGTTTCCTTTGATAAGCTTTCCACACGCCACAATCTTGCCTTCTTTGTTGTCTCCAAATGTAACTTTTGGACTGTCTATGGCAGCAGCATCAGTTAGCCATGTATGTCACCACACATGCGTCTTGAACATCCACTGTCCAAGTACCATTTCTTCTCTACTTTACTCCTACTCCTAATCCTAACCTACAAAATAAAATAAAAATATTTTAGGTACCCTTTATTGAGAGGGTCCTAGAGGATTAGTATCACCTTTGACAACCCAAGAATTGGTAACCTTAGGCTTCTTAGGCTCAGTAGATCTTGGTGGTGCATTTGTTACTCTTGGTTCATCATAATTTTCAGTAGACATGTTATTATGATAATTATTATGATGTGAGTAATGTTCATAAGTAGGATACGGTGCATGATAAGCAGGATAAGCATACATCGAATGATAAGCAAAGTATGTAGCAGCATAGTAAGGTGGATAATGAAGTACAGGATAATATGATGAATAAGCAGGTTGCACATAATATGACTCATTTTCATACCAAGCATTATCATTTTTATTATTTCTTTGCTTCTTTGGTTTATTTCTTACTTGCTCACCAAAAGACTTCTTAGACTTATTACTAGCCTGATTATGTTTGCTCTTATCAGCAGACTTCTTAGGACTACTCTGTTGTTTAACTTTACTAGTTTGTTTTTCTTTAGGCTCTTTGCCCTTAGTAGCCTCTGAAAATTTCTTCTCCTTTATCTCTTTTTTCTGGTGAAGTGGGTTTAACATTCTGAACATATAAGATTACCTTATTATTACTAGCAAATATGAATTTTTCAGCACAGTCGAATTATAAACCTGTCTTTTCATAAGGAAGTTTCTGTTACTAGGCATGTTATCTGATGTAACAGAAGACTTATCATGGGACTCAATAATCTTTTCAAGTTCCATGATTTTTTCTTTATAAACTTCACATTCTGCTTTCAGAGATTCATTCTCATGCACAAGCTTTTTATACTCAGCTGATACGTTTGGTGTTTTTCAACCTTAAGTTTCAGTGTAGCATTTTGCTCTTTTAACACAATCATCTTTTCCTTAAGCTTGGCAAAAGCAACAACAACGCTCGTGTTGTTCTTCATCATTTGTTCAAATGAACTAAGTAGCGCATTTTCTTCTTCAGAGAGATTTACCTCATTGTCAGAATCATCTGATCTTTGACCATAAGACAAAGAAGTGCAGTTGTCTCTTCTTCAGCAGAGTCATCTTCAGATGTCTCCGAATCCAAATCAGACGAGTAGATGGTTGCTATCTTTTCAGCTTCAGCCAACAAAACCTTGCTCTTATTGTGTCTCCTCTCTTTTTTCATTTTCTTTTCCTCTTCTATGTACTTCTCAGCTTTAGGATTTGGGCAGTCCTTGATTAAGTGTCCCAATTTCCTGCAATTATAGCACATTGGTTTGGATTTAAAATTATCCTTACTATCATGAGAAGTAGGGTTAGAAGCATTGTTGTATTTGTTCTTCATCTTTGTCTTGTAGAACTTTTGAACCTATTTAGCAACAACGCAATATCCCAGCAGTGTACTCCTTTTTGTTGAGTACCATGGTCTCATCAGATGAGTCAATTTCCTTTGATCTCCCTGCTGATTTCTTTAGTTTTTCTACAGCAACCAGGGCAACAATGGGATTTGAACTGGATGATTCTTCTATTCCCATTCTTGGCAGTTTATACTCATACGCCTTGAGTACTGAAAACGGCTCGGTAAGAGAGATTTTTCCCAAATCTCTTGATTCTTCCATTGTTGTGATCTTCATGTTGAACTTGGGAGGCAGCGCCTTGAGAACCTTTATGGTGATCTCTTTGTTCGTGAAAGTCTTTCCCAACATTAACACTTCATTAAGCGTCCTTGTAAACCTTGTATCCATCTGATCAATGGTTTTTCTGGACTTCATTTTGAAGTTCTCCAACTTCTCAAGAGCTATGCTTAGTTGTGCTCTCTGATAGCATCATTCCCTTCTCTAATGTCACGAACTTCGTCCCACATTTCTTTTGCAGTTTTGCAATGTTTGACCTTATCATTATCAAGGGCTCTGGACATGATGAATCTAGCAACTTTATCAAGATTATGAGCTTGATTTCTTCGGCTGTCATCTCTTCGGGCTCTTTGTCAACTGTCACCTCTTGGTCGTTGACTTTGATGGTTTTTGTGATTTTGAAAGGACCTCGTGTAATGCACGTATACATATTGTCATTATAAGCAGCAAGGAAAATTTTCATGCGAATTTTCTAGTCCTCAAAACTCATGCCGCCAATGTGAGGAACATGGCTTATACAATCCATTTTCAAAAGAATTTGATTTTTCAAAATATGCTTTTCTGAAAATATTTGAAAAACACACATTGGATCAAGCTCATTGATCAGGCAAATGATTCAAATGAACCACCTGCTCTCAAATTGTCCTTCGATGGATGCATCACATCATCGGTACTAGAATCATCATCGGTGAATAACATAGTTTTGACTATCGGCGCATTTCTGAATGCACTGATGGAATAACAAGCGATCAGAACACTGTCATCGAAGGGTAGGCAGACAGATCACTCTGCTACAAAACATAATATGGTTATGCTGGCTACATAACAAATGTGACCAAAATCAGTGGAAAATATAAGGCCACGTACGTGGATTTATTCTCCAACTGATATGACCACATAAGCATTCAACGAACATGTTGACCAGGTCTCCTAACTTCACGTACAATTCAAGGGGAGTTACAACCGCACCTACCACCAGTCCTCACTCAATGCTAGAATTTAAATGTCATCGACGGAAGGCAAGTCCGCTCCCTAAAAATTCTATAAATAGAGACCCTCACTCAAAATGGAAAAGGAACACCCTCCACACAAACAATCACACTCTCTTACAGTCAATCAAGCATACATGGCATCAACAACTTGCATCTAAAAGCTCTACTATGTGAACTTCACACTCATCTTAGATTATCATAGCTCATGATGACTTGCAATCCTTATCTTTTATGATGAATAATTAGTTTGTAGTATGCTAGGATATTGATAATTTTAGCACTGTTTATCTAGCAATCTTCGATTAATATATATTCTGACTATTATTTAATGAATTGATTCAATGTCTATGCCTTCTTCTTCTTTTTAATGTAATATTAGTCATCACACACATACACACATACACACACCCCTAATGCATCGTTTACACGCCCATCATTAGTTCAACGTCCACTCCGATTGCAACTCATCCACATCTAACGACACCTAAATTGTTTGAGTCATTTGGCCATGCAGGCATAGAGAACTGTCAAGGAGTAAGAGTATGGACTATTTCGTCAATCACTCGACATAGTTAGTTTCACATAGGTGCACTACTCAGTCATTAAAGGTCGTTACTTACATTGTACGTTGTTCGTCAAACATATTGGCTCGCTTGCGCTTTTAGTTAAGCACTACCGATCGTCGATCGAACCCGGGGCCAATTTAGGCTAAACAAATAGATTTTCGTTTAACATGTATGGAGTTTCGTACATTTCGATGTTTATCTAAAACTTATCCACACGACTGCTGGACATAGTCATAAACTTTGTTCATAGTCAGGACTTGGTAAGAATTTGAATGCATGAAGTCCCTCGAAGCCTGAAGTTGAGCATGTCCCCGAGAATTATAAGAACAATCACACGAGGAAGGTCCCTCGTGATTTGCACACTTCTGTCGCGATCGCGCCTCCTAGGGAGCTTAGTTCATCCAGAAGTATGTGAGAGATGGGTCGTTGTAGGTCAGATGAGGTCTAGAGAGGGGGGAGGGGTGAATAGACCCCTGTACCTTTAAAAAAATTCTTCTAACTTCGTATAAGCAGAGTATGCTTATCGTACGTATGAGACTACTCAGCTGATTTAGCACTTAGCTTATTCAGCACAAGTTGACCACTCGTCTAATTTACTTATCTGTTATGATGAAATAAGAGTTTTAAACTTGATTGCAGTGGATTTGAATTCAAACAAGTTTAACTTTAAAGGTTTACCCCTATTTTGTGAATTCTTCTTTAAAAGCTTTGTCTTTTAAAACGTTTGTTTACTTATGAAAATATGCAAGTATAAAAACAAGTAAGCAAACACAAAAAAATTTATAGTGGTTATATAGACAAGAAGTCTTTTAGTCCACTCTTCTAAATCATGAAGATTTAGGTTCTACTAGAAACACTAAATAACCAGTAAACTACTTGTGTTTTTACAACAAATGATAAAGCCACAAGCTCACAATAGGAGATCACAAAGAAAACCTATCCTCTGAAGTTATATCACTCACTAAGATGAATATTTACTTCTCACAACACTCAATGTTCACAGAAATCATTCAGAATTATAAGTATGATCTTTTTCTTCAACTTACTTCGTCAACAGATGGCTCGACTGATAGTGATCTGTTCTTGAGTTTTTTAGACCTAGAAAATTTGCTTGTTTGAATTCTCTCTCAGTTGTGTTGTTGTTTCTAACTCTTGAATGTAGATCTATTTATACTCGCAGTTTGAATTCTGCCCATTGAACTGAGACAGATTACAGATCTTCCTCGAATTTCGGTCCTTAACATTAAACGGCTCCCTGCAGTCGCATTAAATGCACCATGTTGATACGAGGTTTTTGAATTAACTTCTTCAATCATTTGTCATTAATACCCTTTTCAGACAGCATTTATTACGCCAAGTGCATTTATTATCATTGGAATGACTTCTGATCTCTTTTCACTGTGCTGATCGAATCCTCTCTGCTGATGAACACTCAACTGATTCAAACCGAATTCATATGATTTGACTCTGCTAAAATCCAACAGTCTGATTTCAAACTCAGCATCAGATCACTAGTCTTCCAGACCGAAATTCAATCTTCTGATTTTACTTGTCTTCTCGATTGAACTTTTTCAGAGGTTTGCTAAGCTTCCATTACTTAGATAATGACTTTTGAAAATCATCAAAATCTCCCTTCACTTCTTCATCTTCATCCAACAATTGTATCGCCTTAGCTCTCTGTTACGCAATGATGTTTTAGATGCATGTCGCTTTGCTAGAAATGCGAACAGTAATCCCATAAAAGGAGGTTTTGGAGGCCGAACTAAGGCTTATTAAGTTCTCCGCCGTACGTAGCGTCCTTTGTTTCTGTGAGTGGACTCCATCATCGACAATGTTAGGCTCGCTCAAGACCTTATTGACCCCGCTGAGGAATACCGTCTTGAGCAAATGAAGGTTCCCTATTATCACGAGCACTGGCATAGCTACATACACATCAGTGGGGTGCAATGACCCCACTGAAATGTAAATTTCCTTCTAATTTATGTATTGATAATTTACTTATTTATGTGTTCTTTCCTAATTGACCCAGTGAAAAAACAGGACAAATGCATAGTGGACCCTCTGTGAGGTACAAAACTTACTTAATAACAATATATAATTAACTTGTCTTATCGCAATCACATTAAAATTAATTTAGCATGTTATCTACATATTCACAATTGAGTTTTATTGCACCTTATAAATCTAATGCACATCCCATTAAGTTTTTTAAGAAATTATGGCCCATTAAATTTGTTTTTTGGTTTACATATATAGTTTTAAGTTCAACCAATAAAAGTATGTTAGAACTAAAAGTAAACTAAGTTGTTTAATCAACTAGCTAGTTTCATTTGCTATCACATTTATTTTTATTAATTTGTAACTCTGTGAATTAGTCTTTCGATGTAAATTCAATAGTTTGTATGTGTGTGTTAGGTTATTTCTTATTACTTTTTAAAAAATTAAAAAAAAAAAAAAAAAAACTACCACAACTCGTTCTATTAAAAGATATACATTTTTTTTGTCATATTAGCAATAAAAGATAGATAATATGAAATAAAAATTATTTTAGAAAACTATTAACGTTTAGCGTACCTTACTGAAGTCATATTGAACTTGTTGCAATGGTTTGTGAACTAAACAATCGAACTATTAAAGAAATATAATATTTTGAAACACATGTAAAATCAATAAGTTGTTCAAAAATGTAAATAGTGTTTGTGTATCTTTATTTATGTATATATATTATTAATGACCCCATTGAAAATATTTCCTGGCTATGCCACTGATCTCGAGGATGGGTACAAGCCCTTACATGGTTTGCTGCAACGTTCTCGTAGTTGTCGAGGGACATAGTTTAGAGAATCTTTTGGTCAAGTTTATAAATTTTTTAATTTTAATTCCTTTGAAAAAAGTCTAGAAATTTTAGAAATAATCAAGACTTGTACCCCATGACAATTTTTCCATCATTCAAATTTTAGAAATAAATCTAAATTTGTATATAGCCAAGTCAAACACTGGAAAGAAATGCTAAGCTAGAAATTGTGGCTTGTTTCCATCCATAGATAACAAATTAATTAAGAGAGCACGTACATAATCAATAATTTGTTGATAAGCCACGTACATGACAATACTTTATGCATTATAAAGACTTTATTTTCTCCACCTATATCACACGGACTCATCATGCCACAAGTTAGGCAATGCATTATTGATTAGTCAATTTCTTATTAATATACTTAATACCCAAATTTTAAATATTTGCTGGTCTTAAGCAAATCACAAATCATTCTAACAAGTTGACCATTGCCTAATTTCAGCATCTATTCATCTAAAATTCTAAATCTATATTTGTGGGTTCTGTACCAATCAGTGTACTCCGCGTGCCTGTGTCTTTTTTTTTTGTTACATGTTGGGACAAAAGAAACAAGGCCCATTTAATCAGATTTAATCCAAAAAATTGGTGGTCAACTCTCCAGTTAATTAACTTAACCATGGTTTAATTATTGGTCCAACAGTTAACATTTGACAGGTGTGCTTTTGTTGCAAAGTTTTGTTGATTGATATGGCGGCACTGTCAATTTCCTTTTTGTGCTAGGCTGTTGGCAGATACGCATCTTGACTAAAATGGCAAAAGGTGATAATTATTGAAAGATAAGATTTAATTAAATGATTAATTAAAAAAAAGATTTAATTAAAGGAAATGTTACATATTATTTGGTATCATACGATAAAGGAAATTTTTATCCAGATTTGATTAGGTCAAACTCATTCAATCATAATTCAATTGTATTACATTTGCTTTGTAATTGGTCACTATCTTAGAAGTTAAATCCATTCACAAAACATGTGTATTAACTGGCGTAGCTACATACAGGGGCGGGCCTAGGAATTTAGGGTAGTGGAGCCTATAGTTCTATAATAAATTTAATAATCGAAATGGCTTAATCCTACTTTGCACCCTTAAAATATATTATCTTTCACTTTGCACCTTGGGTGAATATTAGGCTAAAAAGCAAGGGTATTTTTGTCACTATCTTCAAAAGTCAACATATATTCCCTCTAAATGTACTAATGTGAGATTCATGTGCAATTAAAAGCAAAATTGACAAATTATCCATTAAAATGACTCCGAAAAAAACATAAAAAAAAAAAAGACAACATATGTTTTGAATATAAATTTGAGAAAACAGATATGAAATGATATTTTTCCCATGTTGGAGTTTAGGGATCTTTGTGCTATTTGAATGCACGAAGCTCCATATATATATTTTGTTACATAGACCTTCATATATTATATTTCTTATGAGACACATTTTTAACCAACTATGTTAATTGTTTAGCGCACTACAAGAATATCGTCAATTTTTATGGATTTTCTGACAAATTGGCAGGGTGAAAATTGGGACCGAAAATTTTTGTCGAAAAACATCGTGTGGAAATTCTTTTTGTTGAAGTTTTCAAGTGAAAAGTGTTTCGACGGTCGTTCCAACGTATTTCTTGGCGCCATATTTACTTACACTCCACTACTTTACTGTAAAAACAAGACTATATATGTTTTAGTTTTCTATTGATATTATATTTTCTTATTATAAGTTATATAATTATTATTTTAGGATAATATTTTATAGTACGTCGAGTATTAATAAGTAAATTATTTGACTACATTCCAAATAAAAAAAAAAACAGAGTTATTTTAATGGATAATTTATCAATTTTAATCTTAATTGTACATGAATCTCATATTATTATATTTTGGAGGGAATATATGTTGATTTTTTAAAGGAGTGACAACAATACCCCTTTTTTAGCTTGAAATTCACCCATGGTGCAAAGGGAAAGACAATATATGTTTTGAGGGTGCAAAGTGGGATTGATTTTTTCGATGGTGGTGTCAAATTGATATATTTTCAGGGTGCAAAGTGGGATTAAGCCTAATCGAAATACAAAAAAAATCCAATTATACAATATCAAACTTAAAAAAAAAAATTCAATCACGAAAAATTATATGAGGAAATACCAAAAAAAAGAGGTTAATTTGACAAAAATAACCTTCAAAAGTTAGTTTAATTAAAATTTAATACCCCTTCCTGGCCCCAAAAGAACCCAAAACATTTACGTATCCTAATTACAGTTTCAAATGACACTAATTACATGTACAATTGACCGCGCTAATATTTTTATTTTCTAAAATCGGTCCATAAAAAATAGCCAGGGGCAGAGCTAGATCAATTTATTTAGGGAAGGGGGCGGGGGGGTTTGATTTGTGTAGTCTTATATTAAATAAAAAAAATTAAGACGAAACCGTATAATAACAAATCAAATTCTCTTGATTGTTATTAGGAAAGAAAAAAAATCAAAGAACAATTATTAAGAAATAAATTAAATTATAAGAACAATTTTTGAGAAAGAAAAATAAATTAAATGAACAATTATTGAGAAAGAAAAATAGATTAAAAGAATAATTTTTAAGAAAAAAAAAACTATTCAAAACTAAAAAGAAAGTGGCAAGTCATGGGTATTGAACTCAAGACTATGTTAATAAACTTGTTAGGTTGCACGGATGCGGATACGGCGACACGAATACGATATGGATAGGCCGACACTGATCTAAAAAAATATATATTCATATGTTTATGCATATTGAAATAAGTAAAACAATAAATTTACTATTGAAATAGATCAAGTTAAGTTTCATAAGTACTAAATTACATAACTTTTAGAAGAAAAAAAATTAGTAATTTAATACTATTAATTATACATCATATTCATTGTTTTATTATGTTATATAAAACATGCCCCGTAATAGACCAACTGTGTTGTATTGCAGCTATATAAAATACAAAGTGTGGTTCGACGTCTTACATTGTTCTTACTAATTGTGGTGACTGAGCAAATTCAGAATATGAAATATGCTGGATACGCCTAAAGAAGTGTCCGATACGTGTGTCTAATTATTTTTTTAAATTAGATTTACCGACACACCACGTGGAGTGTCGAATTCGTATCCCACGAGTATGCGAGACCACAAACATTTTTTCCTAAACTCCAACATCTAAACCCAATCCAAGTGGTGGTTTCAGCTTTTTCAAAACCACAAAACCCAACATCCAAAACCTAACCAAATGGTCAGGGATTCAAAAGTTTCACTAAAACCACCCAAACTATTTTTTTGAAACCGACACCAGCGAAACCGAGTAAAAACCCTTCCAAATAGGGCCTTATATTTCAAATGGGCCAATAATCTTTCATCCTGAAGTATTGAACTAAATTAATAATTAGTATTATATATTGTATTATTAATTAATGTATATATTGAATAATTAGTGATATAACTTATAAGATTATATAGTATCATTCATATCGGTTTGGGGATAGGAGATGGGTTACACTACATTCTTGGGCAAGGCGAATTTGGGTATATAGGAATGGACAGTTCAATCCAGATCCGTTCCGTACTCTCATAATAAAATGTAAAAGGTATTAAACGTAAAATGATGTTCAACCGTTCAAGCTTTTGACGAATTAAGCTCAAACAAGCTTTTATCGAATGAGTTCGAGTCGAGTATCGAGTAGTTTAATTTGAGTTTCCACCCTAATTATGTATTATATTTTAATCCACGTATATAAATATATAATTAACAGGGTATTTTAATTTAAAATTTGGTACTGTAAGCTCACACATACATTTGTTGAAAATGGATATAAGATTTTCTACGCCCTTGACATCCTCAATTAGAATATATATATATATCCTGAATTCAATACAAATGCACAATAAAGTCATTATTACTATTTGAAATTCATGATCAAAACTCTTCCTCCAAATCCCAACGCACAATGTAAAACCCAATTATTTATTGATCTCTTATCCTAAATTCCTTTACCCAAAAGAATGGGAAGGACCTAAAAACACAAAAAGACATTTTTAGGTGTTTATAACAGATACAACTCTGTTATAAGCACGTGTCATTTTAATAATACAACAACATGAGAATTTTTTGTGTGGCTGTCCAATCTCTATACGTATTCCAAAAAGAAATTAAATGAAACTAAAACGGTCTTTCACTTTGGACAAAATTAGAGCCAAGCTAATTTCAGGTAGCTGGGTATAAAACTTTTGTAAATCTACTTTTTCTATACATGCATACAGCTGTTTTCAAATACATAGGGCCTGTTTGTTTGGCGTTTCCCAGAATTTTTTCGTATTTGAAAAATGCCAAACAAACATGTTTTCTATTTTCCGAAATAAATTTTTCATCCATTAATTTTCTCAAACTACTCTTTCAAAAGCCAAACAAACAACAATTTTCTTATCTCTAAACAAAACCTATACAAACTCTACTTTGATTTGACATAAAGTAACTTATCTTTTACACAATTTATCTCACATAACAAACATGATTTGACATAAAGTCTTACACATCTTACACCTACAACCCAACTCTTCAAAAAAAACCTACATCCACTTTATTTCTCAAACCACTCTCTCAAAACCCAAACAAACAACATTACGCAAATCGAAATTATTTCACAAACCTCCACTACTCTCTCAAACTACTTTCCCAAACGCCAAACAAACAAGCCCATAGGGATTATTATTATTTAACAAAAGGGGGGTTAATTTGGACATATACTCAACTATGTCATAGGTACATCATATTTGTTACATATAATTCCAAATAATCCTTAAACTCATTTATTATTCTGACATGCATTAATGATTTTAATGATCTATAGTTGAAATTAAACAAGTTCAACTCAGTACCAAAAAATTAATATCTTGAACCATATTCATTAAATTTGTAATTGTTAGTCAAAAGAGAAATCAGCACAAGCAGATTACAATAACCCAAGATCAAGATTACTAATATAGATTTTAAAAAGTAAAGACATAGATATAAAAAGCAACGACTAAAATGCGTGTGCTCGTCATGAATTTGTGTTCATATTATAAGAATAGATTGGGTTAATAGCAATTTACCTCAATATTAAAAGTAGATAATTTAGTTCATTGTATAATAAAAAATAGCTAAAAAACCGTCCTCTGATATTAGAAATGAGGTTCACCGTCTCCTTTAGTATTCCAAACGATTGTTTTTGTGTTAATACTAACTATATGCTTAAAATGTAATGTTAAACAAAAAATATCACTGCTAATCTGCTTATTTTTTAAAATATCTTGGGGAGGTGAATTGCTAAAAGTTATTGGATATGTTTAAGGTTAAAATAGTCTTTTGAACAATTTCAGGGGCTTGAATAACACCATACACGCTAAGGAAGCATATTTTCGTTTTATTTATTTCACCGGAAGGTTTTCTATTTATCTTTCTTGACAAAAAAAAAAAAAAAGATTATCCAATAAATATATATCAAATTTGTCAAAATTTTACCAATAGTTCCCACCTAGCTTTTTTCCTAACCAAAATATTGACACTATCGATTTTCATGCTTGGTGCAATGGTCTTTTTTGTGATGAGTTGTATTTGGTCAAATTTAAACAAAGGATGGATCAATTCAAGCACAATAAAGAGGGGCTAATAACAACCTTCGCACTTGCTTATAAACCACGTTTCTCCCCCCACCCCACCCCCTACCACCCACCCCACTAAAACACCAAGTATTTATTGGCCTTCATTTCCAGATGCTGCTTTTGTTTTATAAATAACTTCTTTCAGCTCTAATTTCATTTTCATGGCTTCTCTTTCCCTTTTCCTCCATACTTTCCAATTCTTTCTCACTTTCCCTTAACTTTTCTAAAATTTCAGCATCTATCTGTTATTTGCATGATTACTTGCTTGATTTAGAATCCTCTGTTTAAATTTCACAAAGTTGGGAACTGTTTGGCCAGAACCCATTTTCCATCCACTTTTACAAAGTATTTATTTATTATTAAGAACCAAAGAAGTTGATATTTTCAATACCAGATCAATTACCAAGTCAAAAAAATAAAAAAAATGGAGAACAATTGTGGAATTGTTAAACATGAAGATCAAATGGAACTGCCTCCTGGATTTCGATTTCACCCCACCGATGAAGAACTAATTACTCATTATTTATCAAAAAAGGTTCTTGATTATAATTTCTCTTGTGTAGCCATTGGAGATGTGGATATGAACAAGGTTGAGCCTTGGGAATTGCCATGTAAGTTTCTCCAACAAAAAAGAAATTTCTTTCAATTCTGTTACTTTATTGAGGAGCTAAATGCAAAAACACCCATCGCGGTTTTCCTAACTATCAAAACCCCCCACATGTTCTTATTTTATTAGGACAAATATCCACTTGAAATTTTTTCATAAATCCTAGCGATGTTTTCATCAAATTTTTAATTGAATATAAGAGTTATTGTCAATTTTCAATGTTAACAGGGTGTTAATGATAATTTTTTAGATTAATAGGGATATTTTTGCATTCTTTGATGGGATATAATTGTTGCTAATAAAATACGAGCACATGGAGATTTTTGCTAATGAAAGTAAAACAAGAGAATATTAGAAAATTAGACAAAGTATAAGGGGTAGTTTCTCTTTTATAAAGATATTTGACTTTATTGTACTAATTATTAAAAATCATTTCTTTATTATTTTTCGTAAAGGGAGAGCAAAATTGGGTGAAAAAGAATGGTACTTTTTCTGTGTGAGGGACAAGAAATATCCAACAGGGCTCAGGACCAATAGGGCTACTGCTGCAGGTTATTGGAAAGCTACTGGAAAAGATAAAGAAATTTTCAGAGGGAAAACTATTGTGGGTATGAAAAAAACCCTTGTTTTTTACAAGGGAAGAGCTCCTAGAGGTGAAAAATCCAATTGGGTCAATCATGAATACAGATTAGAGGGCAAATTATCTCCTGATAATATCCCCAAAGCAGTTAAGGTAATATAACATTTAGATACGTTTCCAACAAAAATACTGACATGTTTGTATTTTTGAGTTAATTAAAAAAAATGTAGAATAGTTCTAAGTCAATATATTAATTTGGACTTTTAATACCACACTTTACTTTACACATTTGAAATCAAGCCCTTGAAAAAAAACATTTGATGTCACAATTTGATGTCCTTGACAAATTTAGTTTGTCGTCAAATATTTAAATAGTTAAATTATGTTTAGATAATTCGAATATGCTAGAGCAACTATTTCTCAGTTTGATATTATGTTTAAGGAATTGTTCGAGTTTGATGATAAATTAATAAAAGGATGATTTACACTAGGACCCTCTGAGATTTATCGTAATTACAGAAAATCCCTTGTTACAAGGGTTTTTTTTGATAAATAATTTTCATAAGTTGCATCTGAGTGTCATTGTAACGATTGTTGAAATTGTAAGAGGTGTTTTGATATAATGTTTAAATCATATGGGGTCTCCTTGTAGTTTTTTAAACGTCAGGGTTCCTTGTAAGACGACTAAACCTCAGGGAATAAATCACCCTTAATAAAATAATTTTGTCAGGAAAACTAAATAAGTGCGTCAAATTGTGATATCAAATGTAATTTCTCAAAAGTCTTGGTACCAAAATTTTCTTGAAATTTTTGAAAAAGTTTTTAATATTTAATTGATCGAAATATACCTTATAATCTGTTATATCATTATCAATTCATTATCCCCTGTTTCTGCTTCCCCTGTTTTTAAACTAATGAATTGCCATTTTTTCCCCCAACAGAATGACTGGGTGATAAGCAGGGTATTTCAAAAGACTTCTGGTGGGAAAAAAGTTCACATATCAGGTCTAATGAGAATGAATTCACTAGGAAATGAATTGGATTTATCATCACTCCCTCCATTGATGGAGCCCGGTGAACCGGAATCGAGCCACGTGCACTGCTTCTCCAATCCCATTAATGTTGCTCCTCAAAAGAGCCAAGAAAATATGATCACTAATTATTTCAACAATCCCATTTTATCTTCCTCTACTAATAACAACATTCCTCATGATTCTTTTTCAACTAGTCCATTTCAGTTGGGACAATTCTCCCAAATTCAAAACGGGTCAGGATTTCAGTTCTCGGGTTCGATTCAAATGCAGGATCCTTCAATTTTGAGGAGTTTGTTTGGGAATTATGGGCATAATATGAATAATGGATTGAGAAAAGAGAAAGAAATGGTGATGAGTGTATCTCAAGAAACTGGTGTAAGCACTGAAAACTCTTCTGTTGTGTCGAATCATGAAATGGGAAAGAGATTATTTGAAGAACAAGAAGGGCCACATGATTTGGATTGCATTTGGAGTTATTGAAACTGATTTCTTGAAAGAAAAAGTAGTAAAATAAGTTGTAATATATATAGAGTTAAGAAGAAGAAGGTAGGCAAATTAGAGGTATATTTGTGTTTTTATTATTAGAAAATCAATGATTGTGTGTGCATAGAATTTATTAACTTGTAGTTGAACTGAGGATTGATATGTATCTGACACTAAATAATTATATATGTAATCATGGATTAAATTTTCGTTTGTGTTGTATGTTTAGTTAGTTGAAATATTTCATAAAAAAATATAAATCAAAGAAACATGTGAAAGTAGAAACTGCAATATGTTTTTGTTTCGATTCGCTAAAATACAAAATATTTTCGGTGTTTTTCGAAAGAAACATATTAAGTTTTGATGTATATTTGTAATTGTTTTAGTTTTGTGTTTCGTTTTTTCTTTTTCCAGGGTACTTGTGATAGTATTGAATGGTATATTATTTTGGCTATGGTTTGGTGACATGTGAAATCAAGTTGGTGGCTAACTGATGTATTCTATTGGTTTATTAATGAATCTTCATTTATTCGAGGGTTACATCATTGACTACATGATCTTGATCTCATCTCCCATTTTTTTTTTATTACCCTAACCATGAGTGTGGCCAATTTTATGCTACTTTCTGCGGACTAATTCCACATACCATGAATTATTTTTGCATCATTTTGTTGGGTCAGTTTGAAATTGGAATTGCAATGTTTAAGTCAAGGAAAATACAATATATAAATACAAAATATATAATCTCACTTGATACTATCTAAAATCGTCTTCCAAGAGCTCATCTAAATCTTTGGGTAGGAGGTCCCAGTGCTTACATTTAAGGGCATGGTCATGTTTCATCTCACAGTGTATTTATTGTCATTTTTATATGGTGTGTTTCACATTACAAGTTCCAGATAAGTCTTCTGCAATCTTCAATGATTATACCGAAAGGGTGCAAAGTGTTGATCAAGATGGGAAGTACTTTATTAATTGTACATCTAAGTGATGAATTCTAATTATATAATACAAACCAAGACGATTGAAAAGAATACACAAGCACTAAATACAAATGTGGATAAATTCTCAGATTTTGTAGATGGAATCATAGACATGAAAATCAAAGACTTACTTCAAAAATCAACGACTTATACTATTCAGCAGTTCACGAGGAATCAAAAACTAATTAAAAAGTTTAAGCGCATATGAGAATATATGTATCTATGTCAAACGAGTTCTCAAGATCTATTTATTATTGGATAGAAGACTTGTTAATAGCTAGTTGATGACGTGACATGATTTAATTGACTTAAGAAACTATGTTGTGTGGTTCTTACTTTCTTGAAATGCGAAACATCATTTAATTGATCAAAACATATCATGACACGTGACATATTTCAAATGACCATCTTTCCATTTTAGGATAATATGATTTGATTAATTTAAATACATCAATTTAACACATAAAATATAATGCAATTAACAAATAAAATAATATTAGAAATTAATTAAATTAACTAGAAATTTGAAATTTTAATTTGGTTGAATTATACAAAATAAAAAACTTCAAATAATAACTAATATGTTATTTACACGTGTTATCATTTAATTGAGCATCACAACTATGTTTTTTTAAATTACACGAGCCGCATCAGTTGGATGAACCAACCAATAGGGCCCTTAGCAGGGCCGACTTGGCCATATGAAAAACTAGGCCAAAGCTTAGGGCCCCCAACCCTTTCCTATTATTATTTTTTTTTTTTTGAGAAAACCCATAGGGTAGATATCATTAATGATCAATATCATCAAGTACAAAGTCATGGATAAATCTAGGAAGTTCAACAGCTAGGGGGTAACAACTAAACGCAACTTTAGCTAGTGCGTGATTGATAGACAATCGCCCTCTAGTATAATATTCCTCCGCCCTTTTGATATTCCAAATTCCAAGCCACGTGCCAATGCTAATGCTTCTGCTGTTTCCGGTTCAGATTTTATATCTCGTTTTTCTGAACGCCAAACCAAACAAGTACCCAAGCTGTTACGGATTATAATACCAATACCAAATCTTTCGAAGTCGAATCAATTGTTGCGTCCGTATTGATTTTAACAAAGCCCTCTGGAGGTGGTTTCCATTCAGAGATGATAAGTCTGTTCCGGGTTTGGGGGGCAGTAAGCAAGTTCACTTCTTTAAATTTGAACCAGAAATTTTGAGCTAGTGAAATTAAATTTGTTGGTTCAGTGTCTTCTTGATCCCAAAGCAGTTTATTGCGTCCGTACCAAATCCACCATGTCAAAGTTGCTGCGTATCCAAGTTCTGAAGCGTCCAGTTTTGAAAACAAATGTGCAAACCAACCCGTGAACTCGAGCGAGTCAGTGAGGTAATGAGTGAGAGAAAAACCAGAGAGGGCCCAACATTGTCTAGCATAAGTGCAATGGAGGAGGCAATGGAGGGACGTTTCTCTGTTCTCTCCGCAACGAATGCAAGATGCACTGATATGACTCTACGTTTCCTAAGATTCTCACCGACTGGTATAGCATTGTTACAACAAGACCACCAAAACATCTTCACCTTCGGGGGGGTCTTCATAGACCAAATTCGATTCCAAAGAAAATCAGAACTAGAACTCGAGCTACCAGCAATTGATTCACAAGCAAATTCTTTCAAAAAACGTCCCAATCTATAGGCAGAACGTACAGTAAATGAACCCAAACGATCATAGTGCCAAATTAGACGATCCGGACAATCAACACGACTTAATGGAATGGTTAATATGAGCCGAGCATCATCATTAACAAAAAGATTATCAACTAGATCTCTGTTCCAACATCCTCTATTTTGATCAATTAAAGTACTGTCCTTTGCGTCTTCCGGCAGCCAACAAGGTGGTGTTATGATTCTAAGAGAATGAGAGCGGGGTAGCCAATTATCCCTCCATATACAAATCTTGTCTCCATTCCCAACTCTCCATCTAGTACCTTTTTCCATGAGTTTTTTGGTTCCCCAGATGCCACGCCAAGTGAGAGAAGGAGCCGAACCTAGTTGAGCATCAAAGAAATCAGAATGCGGAAAATAACGGGCCTTTAAAATACGACTAAGGAGGCTATTAGGAGAAGTCAAAATCCGCCACGCTTGTTTAGCAAGAAGAGACATATTAAAACATTCCAAATCCCTAAAGCCCATACCTCCGTCTCTTTTACTAGCGCAAAGTGAGTTCCAATTTATCCAATGGATCTTCCTTTTTTCTCTTTCGTCCCACCAGAAACTCGCAATCATTGATTCTAATTCTTTAATCAAATAAACTGGAATTTTAAAACAACTCATAAGATACGAGGGAATAGCTTGAATAACAGCTTTTATTAAAACCTCCTTACCAGCCTTTGACAATGATTTAGCTCTCAAACTTTGAAGACGTCCCAAAACACGCTCTCTAATGAAGTCGAAGACTTCCCTTTTAGACTTTTCCACAGACAAAGGCAAGCCAAGGTACCTATCGTGTTTAGGCTCCCTTCGAATGGATAAAAGGTGGAGGATTGTAGCAATGGTGTCCTCATTAGTATTTTTGGTGAAGACAACACTGGATTTAATCGAAATTGATACTCTGCCTAGAACCGATGCCATAAGCTAATAAAAGATTGTTAACATAGATTGCTGCCTCCTCCGTGGCCTGACAAAGAATTAAAGTATCATCAGCAAATAAGAGATGAGAGACACTCGGGGCCCCATTACAGATAGAAATACCCTCCAAATGACCCCTGTTCTCCTCCTGGCAAATAAGCGAACTCAAAACTTCTGCACAAAATAGAAAGAGATAAGGGGAAAGAGGTCTCCTTGACGGATGCCCCTTTCCGGCTTAATGTATCCAAATTTCACACCATTAAGAACAAAGGAATAAGTAACGGAAGAAACACAAATCATAATAAGATCCACAAAACGCGAAGCAAAACCTAAACGGATCATTACAGCTCTTAAAAACTCCCACTCTACTCTATCATAGGCTTTACTAAGATCCAATTTGATGGCCATTTGGCCCACCTTACTCTTAGATTGTTTTTTCATATAATGGGTGGTTTCAAAAGCAACAAGGGCATTATCTGTTATTTGGCGACCCGGAACAAAAGCAGATTGATATACTCGGAAATGACAGAACTCATAATCGGTTTCAACTGATTGGCTATGGTTTTCGAAGCAATTTTGTAGACAACATTACACAGGCTGATAGGGCGAAAGTGGGACATGTACTCAGGATTTTGACATTTAGGTATAAGGACAATATTAGTGGAATTGCAAGACTCGTCAAAGATACCATCATTAAGAAAATCTAAAACCCATTTAATAACATCATTACCAACAATAGGCCAAAATTTTTGAAAAAATAAAGGGGGGAACCTGTCTGGGCCAGTAGATTTTCGGGGGTACATAGATAAAAGGGCTTGGTATACCTCTTCCGCAGTGTATGGCTGAAGCAGATGCTGATTATCTTCGAAACTCACCTTCGATCTCATAGCGTTCATTGTCAAGTTTAACTCCTCCGTTGAAGGTCGGCTCGAAGTGAAAATCTTACTAAAATAGTCAGCCACAACTTTCTCAATATCTTCAGTACGAGTCTTCCAAGTCCCCTCCTCGTTTTTGATACCCTCAATGTTATTCTTCTTATTACGACCCGAGGCACATGCATGAAAATACCGAGTATTACAGTCTCCCTCCCTCATGCAATGGGCCTTGGCTCGTTGCTGCCACATTTTCTCTTCTTTACCTAACAACCCTTCTAGCTCCATATTCAGATTTTTCTCAATTTCCTTTGAGGCAGCAGTGATCACACTAGTTTTTAGTTTGTGAATTTTCTCCCGAAGTTTGGCCACTCTCTTTTGAACCCCCCCAAACGAGAGGTTACTCCAAGCAATCAAACTCTTCTTACAAGAATCAAGTTTATTCCACACATTGTTGGTAGGATTCAAATTGATGTTCCCCCACGATGCCTTGATAACATTGGTGCAATCAACTTCCTCAAGCCACATAGACTCAAACATAAAGTTTCTCTTTTTCAATCTTGGCTGATCTATTACACGACCATGAACTCTAATGAGAATGGGGCAGTGGTCAGAACCACCAAAGTTAAGATGTTCAACTTTACTATATGGGAATCTTTGCATCCAGAGATCTGTCACGCAAGCTCTATCAATCCTTTCGTAGACCATACGCGGGGCTTCCCAACCATTGGACCATGTGAAAGGAGAACCCGAGAAGCCAATATAATTAAGCCCTGTATCCTGTAATGCCGATCTAAAGTCCCTCAAGAGATAACCAGCCGTTATATTACCTCTTTTTTTTTCAGAGTGATAGAGAGTAGCGTTGTAATCCCCCATACAGAGCCAAGGTTTAGAACTTAGGTTAGCAAGGCGGCGAAGAAGATCCCATGAGTGGCGTCTAAGAGCTGAGTATGGCTCCCCATAAAAGCCGGTAAAACGCCATCCAGTGGCGTTGTCATGTTCAGAAACATGTACATCAATATGGTTGGGCGAAAAACTTTGTAGATCAACCTGAACATCTTTATTCCAAAGTAGTGCAAGACCACCTGAACGACCACGAGAATCAACAAACACACCATTAATATTAAGCTGAGCTTTCAACAATTCTATCTTCCTACCCTTTGCTTTAGTTTCTGATAGGAAGACAATTTGGGGGTTATGGTCCCGAATGTGATATCCAAGATATCGAACTACCGAGGAACCCCCAAGTCCTTGGCAGTTCCAAGCAATGCAATTCATGATGATAGGCGGGGCTGTCTTGCAGCCTCCGCCTCTACAATAGCGATCTGGATTTTCTTCGAAGGTCATAGAAGAGCAACAGAAGAATCAACAGCACGCTCATAAATAATTTGGCAATCATAACCAGAATCATTAATAGTGTCCAAAATCTAACCATAACCTTCAAATTTTCTCTTAGTTCCACTATTATTCTCAAGGGATTCCTTTTCCATGCTACAATTGGGACCAGGGGGAATTGCATGTTTTCGGGTCTTGGTATTGGATTCTGGGGTCAAGTTCTCTTTTCCTGTAGGGTGTTTCGGTTTAATTGAAAGTTTGGGGTGTTTTTTTGGTTGTTCACAGGGTTCTAACTTGATCGGAACAAGGAAGAGATTTTTAGATGTCGGTGGTTTAGTGAGGTTCATCGAGTTCAGTTTTTGGGATGATTGGAGAGGGAGTTTACTGGGGTTACGTGACAGGGGAGGTTTGTGAACTATTTGAGATGAGTCAGTGTTTAGAGGGAGAGATTTTAATCCGGTTACGGGTCGGGTGGGGTTAGCTAGAACGGGTAGGGTCATATCAGGTTGCTTAGATGGAACGGTCCAGTTGGTGTGTGGGCTGGGAGTAAAAGATGAATTTGATTTAGATTTTTTGACCGAAAAAGAAGAACTAGACTCAGTAGCTTGTGGAGGTGTCTTCCTAATATTATTAGTACTTTTGGCCTGAAAAGTTTGGATGAGGACTTCAGTAGGAGTTAACAGGCCCAATTTCATATCAGTAAGGGGGAAATTGGGTTGAGGGTTTGTTGTGGGTTTGATAATTTGTTGGGCTGTTTGGATAAATGGGGACTGGGGATGTGGCGAGTCCAGTTTGGTATGGGGAATTCCAGTATCCGATTCAGAGTTGTGGAGTTTAGGATTGGGCTTCGGTTTGGGCTTGGTTTGGATAGGTCGGGTTGGAGGGATTGTGGACTTATTGGGATGGGTCATGCCTTTGATAGATGAGTTGGGATTGGGCTGATTAGCATTAAATTCATAAATCGTACGTTTTCCATACTCTGTGGGATCTACTGGAAATGTTGACTTAGTAGTATCCGAAATTATCCCAACTGAATGGTTCAATTTGGAAATGGGATCATCCACATTTATCTTTTCCTCCAAATCCGGAGCAGACCTACTATTTCCTTCCTTAACGGGATTTTCCTGATCTCCTCCCGAAATTTTTGAGCAAGATTGGTTTTCTTTCCTAATCGGGGATGGGGGCGGATACAGATCACCGATAATATTTTCCGGCACTGTTTTCGAAGCTGAAGCTGGTGAGAATATATCTACTCCTCTAGTAGGTCGTGAATTGGGTGTTACTGAGCCTTTTCCCCTGGTATCCATATATAAACCCGTAGTTGCTTGCCAACTCGGTAGAGGTGGAGGTGGTGATCCCCCAGTTGATGAAGCTCGAAGCCATTTACCATAAGGTAGCTTTTCCGGTGGAATTTCAGATTCATTCTCATAACGCTCACTACAGTTCAAGGATATGTGATCTAATAAACCACAATGATAGCAAAAATTCGGCAATCTTTCATAGCTAAAAGTAACAAGAATCGCATCACCCCTATCATTCCTAATTTTCATAAATCTGGGAATTGGCTTAGAGATGTCAATACCCACCCGAACACGAATGCTTTCACCAATTAGGAGAGTTTTGGGGTCAACTTTAAGTTCTTGGAACCTACCGAGACGTTTACAGATTTGATCAACCATGGCTTTGTTGGATTTGTTTAACGGTAATCCTTTGATGTGTACATAGAAATCACACCAAACTAGGCTAGTATCCAATGGGTTCTCATCCGGTGGTACATGATTGAGTACAAAGTCTCTTATCAAACGACCACGGTCCACCATATAGAGCCCTTTCCTATTACATATGCATAATTTTTAGCATCCAAGTCTAATTCATAATTATTTATATATTTTATATTGACTTATTTTAAAGTTGAGTATTTCTGTATATTTTAGATTTCTCTTAATAACATAAAATTTGAACAGTTAAAGAATTATGCAAATATTTTTTGGAGTTCCATTGAATGTCACAACTCTAAAGTTTTTAGATGATAAAATTTTGATAAATATTAATTGTATAAATCTTAAAAATTATTCATCAAAAGTTATTAATAATCTTAATCACATAAAAGTATTTTATTTTTAGCCATATACATGTATTTATTATAAAGTAATATATACTATATACTATATACTTGTATCGATTGTTTCTCACATGAAATATTTTTTTCCCGATATAGAGCCTCCTTTTATATTTCTAATAAAAAATTCATACCTACAGCCCTTGGTGTACATTTGGCCCCACTACTCAAACTTTATGAAGTGGTTTGTTGTACAATTTCACAACCATTTTAATTCCTAATCTCCTTGAAAGTTTAACATTAACTCCTGAAATAATTGGACTTGAATTAAAACATAGTAATTTTATTTAACTTCAACTTCTTGCACCGAATTTTCTATAAAAGGAACTTAAACTTATACATCATCGTATTGTGAGAAACAAAGCAAAGGTTATTCTCCTTTCTTCTTATCATTGCATACTATTTTGTAGTTTAATTAATTGCAGTATTCCACCTGTTTGATCTACGGCATCAGAGAATTGCAAAACACTTGCAAAACATCGGCCGTACGTTCGAACATAAATTGAACCTTACGAAAATAGGGTGAGCATTCGGTAAAAATCGAATCCAATCCAATCGAATGGAACCGAATTTTGGTATTCAAATCGGTTCGCTAAAAAATCAAATTGTATGATTTGGTTTGATTCGGTAAAAAAACCGAAACTTTTGTTTGGGCTTTTAAATTCTCTGAAAATTTGGGCTTTTGCTTTTTGTCGGGCTAATCTTGACTATATTGGTTATTCAAACAAATGACTTCCAAACTTGTGAGCAAATAAAATTGACAAACCAAGGAACTCACATGTTCCTAGAAGTAATAACTGGGGCAATTTTTGTTGTCAAAATCAGATAATACATTCCATTAGGGCTGTGAATGGGGTGGATTTCAATCCGGATCCGATTTGAATTCGGTTCGATTTATTAGGATAATTGTCCGATTAGTGATCCGATGAACTTGATCCGATTAAGAAGATCTGTAATACGAATTATATGGAGCGCATATGGAACAAGGCTGATCCGATCCGTATCCGATATATATTACTATATGTTGTTTATATATTATGTATTTAAACCAAAATAAAATAAAACTATATATGTTCCACTAAAATATTTTACTATCTTAAAATGAAATGCATGAGAGATGTTATTGGACTAACCTGATAACTAATTAAGCCTACAACATATTAATTTATGCTATTTAATAAGAAAAACAAAACCCTAACCATTCATCCTTTCAATTTTTGTCTTCTCTTTCATTTCTCACTAGTGAGTTTTCTTCTTCTTTGTCCCAATTTATATTTTTTTTACTAATATTTTCGTTTATTCCTTTGTTCAATTTTTTATCGTTTATATTAGCCTACCATATTCCATCTTCTACAATTTTCAGGCAATAGTTTTGATGAAATAAAATGTTACATTTTTAATTCAGGACGATGGAATCTGCAAGTGATTTGGAGGAAAACGAAAAAAAAAAAAAATTGTTAAATGTGTTAAACGGATCCAAATAATTTATCCGGATCCGGAATATCCACCGGATTCGAATCCGATTGCTAATATTCAAGATCCGAGCGGATCTGAATCCAGATAAAGAAATGAAAATCGAACTCGGATCCGAATCTACCCTGATCTGGTCCGAATCCGATCCATTGAAGCCCTACATTCCCTGATAAACACAAAAAAATATTGTTGGAAACTTGTGAATATTTAAAATAACTTTTTGTGGAAAAAACTCTTTGATTAAGTCATAGTTATTCAAAAAGATAGACCCACATTTTTGTCATACAAAATCAGTTCCACTTTTGGCTCCAACAAACCCACTAAGTCTCCGTGTCAGATTTGATATTAGATAAAATTTGTTGTTGAATAGATAAACCCACATTGATTTTGATCTGATAATCCTATGTTCACACTTTAACTGAACCTTGATTTGCTCAATTTTTGTTATAACATTTACCAATAAATAGAGGGGTTTATCTCACGAATTGAAACACACTGAAATTGAAACAAAATCCAATTGGTAAAGATAATCAATCTATGGCGTAATATACTTATTTGTGAAAAGGAATGGAAATAACTTTGAGAGGAACTCATTGAGGCAGCTCCACGCCTCCAACAGAAATCCCCTCTGCGCCTACTGTACTCAATTAATTACAGAAACTTTAGTTAGCTATTCCTCCACTACCGAAAATTACTTTTTAATAGCTTGCATTAGTTTAGCCAAAAATAAATAGACATTTGCTTCATCCGAAAAGAAAAAAAAAAAAAAACACTCTCTTCATCTAGTATTAATTTTTAGTTTGATTTACGACATTCCGAGCAGTAATTTGATTAGGGATTAAAGTATATCCAAGTTTAGAGTGTACTAAAATTCGAGACAAAACGAAATATAGGTTTGTTTTATTCTGGGGCATGCAGTCGAAGCTAGACACTTCTAGCACACCATGGTCCGCGACTCAACCTGATTTCGGTAACATTGTTCCGGTTAATTGATTTACTATAATTGCAGTTTACAAATTGTATTTCCAACAATTTTAGGAAAATCTTGATAGGATAGTGCCCAACAAGCCAACACAATAGCTTGTAATAGGACTATTCTATGTTGGACAAATCTTTGATTTTATAATTAATATGAAAAGTTTATTTATTTCGTGTATAAGATAAACTAATGGCCATCTTCATCTTTCGCGAATACATTTAAGCGATTGGTTGAAACCTAAGATCACTTATGATTATGGGGCGATTCACTTCAGTTTGAGTGCAATCATGAAACAGTCTCTAAGGTCGTGATCTTAAAATTGTTCCAAGTCATAGATTCCTGTCGAGACGGGGTATCGAAGGAATCGTCAAGACTTGTACGATTATGCATAATTCACATGGAATGAATTTGTAGAGTTTCATGAACAAGACATTTGATGTCAGTGCATGTGACTACGTGGTTCGATGGGGGATCGAACGCATCGAACGACCCGAACAGAGAAACCCATTGTGGAAGTGCATAACGCATATCGGTGATGGGATATTTCTCAAGACTTATAATAGTGTACGATTTAGTCCTTAGACTTGAGGTGCTAGGGCGAATTCGGTATACGGGTGTGCGTACTTTAATTTAGGAGCCGATCACGTAGCCTGACCATTGTGCGCCTACTTTGGGTACGTATAGTCGTATGCGCAGATGTTTAGCATCAATATGGGATCTACCGACTCATTGTAATGGATGAGGGAATTTCCTGTACGTTCTTAGATAATAGATTCCGAGAAACCCATGGACATGGTCGGTGACGGATTTGGAAAGGGGTTTCCAAATTTAGCAGTCACACTGGAATTATTATCCTGAATTAGAAAGTACATAATCGAGATAATTAGAGGTGCCGATCAATTCACATCCCCTAGGTCTCGATCGGGAAATTGATCTTTAGAGGGACTGTATGTACATGGCATTTATAAGAGGTGAGGTTCACTAATATCAATTCACCTGAAGTTGAGCCTCATGGGCTTGTGGCTAGACATCGATCATGATCGGAGCAATTAATTGAATATTAATTGCTTATTAATTAAATCACGAAAGTCGTGGGCCTACGGTCAATTGATGGTTAACCTAGAGGGTCACAAACAATACAGTTGGACAGTGACGGTCAGTAAATGAAATGTTTGATTTAAAGGAGTTAAATCAACGAATGAATTAAATAGTTAACTTCAATATGAGAAATAATTAATTAGATGGTCTAATTAATTGAAGAGTTAATTAATAATAAAGAGAAAAAATTAATTAGATTAATTGGGTCAATTTAATTAAGGAGTTAATTAAATTAAAGTAAGGCATGGGTCACTTTAATTAATGGCTCATAAGAAGTCTTGCACATAAGGGGCTTGAAGAGGGCTTATAAAAAGGAGTCTAGAGGAGACTAAAAAACAACAACAAAAAGCTAACCCTGGCTGCCCCCCTCTAGCCCTAGCCGCCCCCCTCTCTATTTTGTTCTCTTTTCCATCTAGATCCAGTTCCTCCATTGACAAACCTTCTCTCCTAGTTCTAAGCCTCTGGTTTGAAGGTGTTGCTATCATCCTCTTGGTGTGGACTACTCTAGAGGCACAACACTTGGGGTGCTCTATTGAACAAAGGGAAGACCGGAGAAAAATCACCACTCCGAAAATTAAAGGGCTTATGTGTAAATAGCAATTTTTTGAAAATCTAGGCAGAAAGTAAAATTTTGTACCAAAATTGTAATTTCTGGGTTTTCTAAAATCTGGGCTGTTTTTGCAATTTACGAAGGCTAGGGGTTGTTTTTGCAATTACCGTATATTTCTGAGGGTCTGTTTGCAATCAACGAAAGTTTCAGGAAATAATTTGTTAATTTCTGCTTTCTGGTCCGATTTGCATATTCTGGAAATTTTGGGTCTGATTTGTAATTTCCAAAAGTTAAGGGGTCAAAATGTAATTTTCAAAATTCAGGGGCTGAAATGCAATTTTTCAAAGGTTGAAACACATAAACTATTTTGTGCACTAAAGGAGTTTAGTTTATCCGAAAAGTTAATTATATCATAATTAGTAGAGACTATAGTGAGAATCAAAGGGTTATTTTAAAAGGGGTTTTAAAATAAAATTGTGGATTGTTTTAAAAGGGGTTTTAAAACTAGAATCTTGAGATATTTTGAAATGGAGTTTTAAAATAAGATAAGGAATAAGAAAATGTGTTTTGCTTGTTTCTTGCTCTACGTGAACTATTTAAGTGGTTTTCGATCGCGATGAGCCTTGACCCTAGGGTAGATGTGATTGGTTAATTTCTATTTTGTTGGTTTTATTAGGCCTGCGAGAGCCTTAAGTTTTTTGGGCCACTTTGAGCCTTTGTAATAGATTAGGGCTTTACTGTTTTAAATAGTTTAGGATGGAGACCCATTACAAGCAAGGTGGAAGCCCAAGAAGGAATGAAGGCCATGTATGCATGGTTATTGATGTAATGCCTAGGTCCTTTAGAACCCAATTAGATTGACCAATTGGGCCACCATCTTTGGCTCGATGATGGCCCGCATAGGAGGCTCCCGATCGAAAACATATTGTGGTAGCATGCATGCTAGGTGTGTATGTTTTATTTACTGATTTATCTTTTAGCTTGTATGGTGATGCGCGCTAGTTATTTAGATCGTAAATAAAAGATAAAACAAAACTGGAACGGTGGGATCTCGAGGAGAGTTGCTCATACTCTTTGACCCGAAAAACCCCTCTTGATAATAATATTTAGTCATATTGGGTACTTTAAAATGAAGTTTTAAGATCCAAGCCTTCCATCAATAGGAACTAGCGTGAGTTGTCCACTTATCGATTAAGGTAATCCAGAGTCTGGCACCCGAGTCGAAGAAAGAGACAATACGCAAAATTCCTTGAATCTCGTTTTTAAATAAACTTGACAAGGGTGGGGACTGGTGGGGACATGAATATCGACCGATAACTAGTTACGGGGATTTCATGATCGGGCCCGTTGCTCATCAAGATTGATGGGTTAGACTTAACGAGTAGTACCATTCATGATGTAGCAGTGCTAGATGAGTGCAAAAACCGAGGCAAAATAGCTTGAAGGTTGTTTAGAGATACAATTGGTAAAAGTATACCTACCTGGGGAATTAATTGTATGGCCACGAGTTGTGGGTGCAATTAATGTCTGCTGGGACGTCAAGGCCTGCTAAGATTTCCCGAACAATTGAAGGGGTAATTGTTTCGAGAAAATAGTGGGAAAACTTTATCGATAACAAGTCCAATAATCGTTAATTATAAGTATTAAATTTAGATCAGTCAGCTGAACGTTATCATATTTTTTGTAGATCGTTTTTGAGAAAATGTCTAAGAATCCATTAACTATCATCCTTGACACTAACAAACTGAACGGATCAAATTTTGTCGACTGGCTAAGAAATTTAAGGATAGTCCTCGACTCCGATCGTCGGAGCTATGTTCTCGATGCACCGATGCCTGGTGCACTTCCGGAAGGGAAGGGGTTTCGGAAGAGGAATGAGCCACCCATGAGAAATGGGTTGATGATGACATTCAGGTTCGTTGCCTCATGCTAGCATCAATGACCAATGAGCTGCAGAAACAGCATGCCAAGATGCCGCATTCTGTTGATATACTTCTCCATCTCCGAGACTTATTCGGAGAGATGTCTCGTACCGAAAGGTTCAAGACGACTAGGGAGTTGTTCAATATGAGAATGGCTGAGGGAGCGAGTGTGAAAGATCACTGTCTTCGTTTCATTAATCTGGTTGAAAACTGGAGAATTTGGACGTAGATTTGCAAACTGATCTTAGCAATGACCTCCTCCTCCATACTCTGCCGCGCTCATTTGATCAGTTCGTGTTGAATTTCAATATGGAGGAGAGAAATCTCGCTCTTCACGAACTGACCAACTTATTGGTTACGGCAGAAGCTACCCTTAAGAAGGAGAAGTCTGTCTTGATTGCTGAGCAACCAAAGGCCGCAAAGCCAAAGAAAGGCAAGAAGAAGACGGTGTTCTCTTACAAAACAACCAAGAAGGTTGTCGAGAAAAAGTGTAAGAGTCCAGAAGATGAATGTTTCCACTACAAGAAAGCAGGGCACTGGAAAAGGAACTGACCTGACTACCTTAAGACGGTAGCCAAAGGTATTTTCTTTATTGAAGTTAATATTTCGATTAATTGTGCTTCATGGGTGTTAGACACCGCAGCTGGTTCTCATATCTGCAATGACTTGCAGGTGATGGGAGCAGTAAGGCCTCTTAAGCCTGGGGATAGGATCCTGCGTTTTGGAAACGGAGCAAGGGTTGCGGCAGAGGCCATAGGGGACGTAGAATTAGTGATAGGGAATATTTCATTAGTTTTAAAGGATTGTTTGTACGTACCAACGATTATCAAAAATATTATTTCGATTCCTTTGTTGGATAATGATGGTTTTTGTTTTTTCATTTCGAATGGAAATTTTAGCATAATGAAAGGTGGTTTTACTTATGCTAGTGGTACTTTGATAGACGGTCTTTATTCCCTTGAACCAACTAATTCTAATGTAATGCACATTCAATCAAAGAAAAGAAAACAAGATGATAGTAGTCCACAATTATGGCACGCTAGGCTTAGACATATATCCAAGATTAGAATTCAAAAGTTGGTTTCCTCTAGGGCTCAAGAAAAGAAAACAAGATGATAATAGTCCACAATTGAAATACAAAACCTGGATGATCTTCCAACTTGCGAGTCCTGTCTCAAGGGAAATATGACCAAGACACCTTTTACTGGGAAACCGGAGCGCACCAAACAAACCTTGGATTTGATCCATACTGATGTTTGTGGACCACTGAATGTCAGTGCAAAAGGAGGATTCTCTTACTTCATTACTTTCACAGACGACTTTAGTTGTTTTGGGTATGTCTACCTAATGAAGTATAAGTCCGAAGCTTTTGAAAAGTTCAAAGAGTCTCGAATGGAAGTTGAGAATCAATTGGGACACAGTATTAAAGCACTTCGGTCAGATCGAGGTGGGGAATACTTGAGGTAAGAATTCCTCGATTATCTTGTAGAGAATTGAATTCTCGCATAGCAAACTCCTCCTAGAACACATCAGTTGAATGGTGTGTCTGAAAGAAGGAATCGAACTTTGTTGGACATGGTTCGTTCCAAGATGAGTTTTGCTGATCTTCCTTTTTCGTTTTGGGGTTTAGCCCTATTAACGGCTTCGAAGATACTTAATATAGTACCTTCAAAGTCGGTGCCGACGACGTCACACCAAGAGTGGTATGGTAAAACACCCGTATATTCGTACTTACGAGTATGGGGATCTCCTGCCTATGAAAGGAACAAGAAAGGAGATAAACTAGATAGCAGATCTAGTTTATGCAAATTTGTGGGGTATCCAAAGGAATCCGTTGGATACCTGTTCTACGACCCTATAGAACGAGAGACGTTCGTTTCTAGGAATACCGATTTCTTAGATGATGTCTTCCTCACTAAAAGAAATGGGATATCCGTAGAACTTGATGAAGTCCAAGAAGTAGACCCATCCCCGCAAACAGTGGGAGTTGATCCTGAACCTACTGAACCATCTAGTACACCAGTACTTCGAAGGTCCGATCGAATTCGTAGAGAACCCGAAAGGTTCGGCTTCATCCACTAGAATGATCAGTTGGATGGTGATCCAAAGACATACGAAGAAGCTATGTCAGACATAGACTCGGGTGCATGGCAGGAGGCCATGCAATCCGAAATGGATTCCATGCATTCCAACAAGGTATGGACCTTGGTCGATCCACCTGAGGGAACCATCCCTGTAGGCTGCAAGTTGATCTTCAATCGCAAGCTTGGAATGAATGGAGAAGTTTTGACTCATAAGGCTCGCCTTGTGGCGAAAGGGTATTCTCAAAGGCCTGGTATAGACTATGAGGAAACCGTCTCTCCAGTGGCGATGTCAAAATCCATTCGGATACTATTAGCCATAGCCATGTGGTACGACTACGAGATATGACAAATGAATGTAAAGACCGCCTTTCTCAATGGAGACATTGACAAGGAAATCTTTATGCAACAGGCTAAAGGCTTTGCATCCAAAGGAAGTGAGCACAAGGTCTGCAAACTTCAAAGGTCGATTTATGGCCTAAAACAGGCGTCCCGAACCTGGAACAAATGATTTGATGAGACAGTCAAGGGATTTGGCTTCATAAAAAACGTATATGAGTCATGCATGTACAAGAAATTTAGTGGGAGTTCGGTACAATTTATTGTGTTGTATGTCGATGACATTCTGTTGATCGGGGACGATATCAGAACGTTAACGCAGATGAAAGCGTGGTTATCCACGCAATTCTCCATGAAAGATTTGGGAGACGCATATTACGTATTGGGGATACGTATCTATAGAGATAGATTGAAAAAGATGTTAGGACTCTCCCAATCTTTGTACATCAACACGATACTGAAACGGTTAAGTATGGAAGAATCGAAGAAATGATTGCTTCCAATGAGACATGGGATCTCTCTTTCTAAATCAATTTGCCCTACGAGTGATGAAGAAAAGAAGAGAATGTCTCTCATACCTTATGCATCTGCCATAGGCAGCATAATGTATGCAATGTTATGTACAAGACCTGACGTAGCACACGCTCTAAGTGTAACGAGCCGCTATCAGTCAAATCCAGGGGAGGAGCACTGGACCGCCATTAAAGCAATCCTCAAGTACATGAGAAGGACTAAGGATATGTTCTTGGTCTACGGCGGTAGTGGAGAACTGAAACTCGAAGGATTCACGGATTCGAGTTTCCAGTCTGACGTGGATGATTATAAATCTAATTCTGGATATATATTCCGTCTCAACGGAGCAACAGTGAGTTGGAAGAGTTCCAAGCAGTTCACCACTGCAGACTCAACCACTGAAGCAGAATATATTGCCGCATCGGATGCAGCGAAGGAAAGTGTTTGGATGAGAAACTTCATCCTAGAGTTGGATGTAGTACCTAGCACTAAGAGCCCATAGTAGTCTTCTGTGACAACAATGGGGCAATCAATCAAGCAAAAGAGCAGAGATCACACCATCATTCCAAACACGTGATGAGGAAATACCATGTGATTAGGGAAATCATTGGTAGAGGAGACATACGAATGGAACGTGTCGACTCTCAGGATAACGTAGCTGATACACTAACGAAGCCATTATCCCTAAAAGTGTTCGAAGAACATCTTGGGAAGATGGGTCTTAGAAATGTTCGTGATTGGCTTTAGGGCAAGTGGGAGATTGATAGGATAGTGCCCAGCCAGTCAACACAATAGCTTGTAATAGGACTATTCTATGTTGGACAAATCTTTGATTTTATAATTAATACTCAAAGTTTATTTATTTCGTGTATAAGATAAACTAATGGCCATCTTCATCTTTCGCCAATACATTTAAGCGATTGGTTGAAACCCTAAGATCACTTATGACTATGGGGCGATTCACTTCAGTTTGAGTGCAATCATGAAACAGTCTCTAAGGTCGTGATCTTAAAATTGTTCCAAGTCATAGATTCCTGTCGAGACGGGGTATCGAAGGAATCGTCAAGACTTGTACGATTATGCATGATTCACATGGAGTGAATTTGTAGAGTTTCATGAACAAGACATTTGATGTCAGTGCATATGACTAGGTGGTTCGATGGGGGATTGAACGCATCGAATGACCCGAACAGAGAAACCCATTGTGGAAGTGCATAACACATATCGGTGATGGGATGTTTCTCAAGACTTATAATAGTGTACGATTTAGTCCTTAGACTTGAGGTGCTAGGTCGAATTCGGTATACGGGTGTGCGTACTTTGATTTAGGAGCCGGTCACGTAGCCTGATTATTGTGCGCCTACTTTGGGTACGTATGGTCGTATGCGCGGATGGTTAGCATCAATATGGGATCTACCGACTCATTGTAATGGATGAGGGAATTTTCTGTACGTTCTTAGATAATAGATTCCGAGAAACTCATAGCCATGGTCGGTGACGGATTTGGAAAGGGGTTTCCAAATTTAGCAGTCACACTGAAATTATTATCCGGAATTAGAAAGTACAGAATCGAGATAATTAGAGGTGCCGATCAATTCACATACCCTAGGTCTCGATCGGGAAATTGGTCGTTAGAGGGACCGTATGTACATGGCACTTATAAGAGGTGAGGTTCACTAATATCAATTCACCTGAAGTTGGGCCTCATGGGCTTGTGGATAGACATCGGTCATGAGGTGTGGGTACTCCTGAATTAATGGGAGATTAATTCTGGAGTGGTCAATTAAAAGGGTTTAATTGATCGGCTCATTAATTAAATCACGAAAGTCGTGGGCTTACGGCCAATTGATGGTGAACCTAGAGGGTCACACACAATACAGTTGGACAGTGACAGTCAGTAAAGAAAATGTTTGATTTAAAGGAGTTAAATCAACGAATGAATTATTGAGTTACTTCAATAAGAGAAATAATTAATTAGATGGTCTAATTAATTAAAATATTAATTAAAGAGTTAATTATTAATAAAGAGAGAAAATTAATTAGATTAATTGAGTCAATTTAATTAAGAAGTTAATTAAATTAAAGTAAGACATGGGTCACTTTAATTAATGGCCCATAAGAAGTCTTGCACATAAGGGGCTTGAAGAGGGCTTATAATAAGGAGTCTAGAGGAGACTCAAAAACAACAACAAAAAGCTAACCCTTGCCACCCCCCTCTAGCCCTAGCCGCCCCCTCTTTCTTTTGTTCTCTTCTCCATCTAGATCTGGATCTAGATCCAGTTCCTCCATTGACAAACCTTCTCTCCTAGTTCTAAGCCTCTGGTTTGAAGGTGTTGCTATCATCCTCCTGGTATGGACTACTCTAGAGGCACAACACTTGGGGTGCTCTAGTGAACAAAGGGAAGACCGGAGAAAAACTACCACCTTGCCTGTGGTGAGGTAATTGTCGATTACCCCCTTTGTTTTTCTTATGCAATTGTTGTATTTATTTCAACCTATTCGTATGAGTTAGATAAATATCCTTGGGCATTGGGTTTGTACGAAAAAAAAAAATTTAATTCCGCACTGTTGCATGACAATCATACCCCAATAAAACCCAACAAATCTTTGGCTTTCTGCTTCTTTCTGAAAATACTACAATCGACCTTAATAAGCCTTTCCGTGTTGAGGGTTTACACTTTAAACGTTGGAAATAAAAAATGTTATTTTTTCTTACTACGAAAAAAGTTGCTTATACTTGTACCAGTGAAAACCCTACCTTACCCTCCGAACCTACTGCACCTATAAAATCCCAAACTAGGGAATTAGAACTTTGGAATGAAAATGATTTACAATGCAAATCATTTTAAATGGTCTATATGACCTGTACGATTACTTGTGTACAATGAAGAAAATGCAAAAGCCATTTGGGAAGTCCTTCAGGAAAAATACGACGCTGAAGAGGCTTGAAAAAAAGTATGTTGTGAGTCGTTACAAAAAATTCCATGAACTTAAAAAAATAGCCAGCGAAATCAAATCTGAAGGTATGGCCTTAGACGAACAATTCCAAGTAGTTGTCATAATTGACAAACAAACTGCCCCCTTCTTAGAAAGACTTCAAAAATATCCTTAGACATAAACTAACGACTTCTCCCTTGAAAGTCTCATAACTCGCCTCCGGATTGAGGAAGAAGCTTGAAAACAAGATCAACGAGATGAAGTACTCGTTGTTTCAAACAACTCCACTTTTGTCGTTTTGAAACCCACTGGAAAACCTATGAAAAACAGAACCACAACCGAAACAACCGGAACCAAAACCAACAAAACCGTAACAACCAGAACCACTACCAGCAAAAGCGAAACTCTCCACGAAATCAAAATGGACAAACCCCCGGTACAATTTATCTGCTACAATTGTAACAAGCTAGGCCACATGGCCAAGAATTGTCAGAATAGGTCTTATTCTGTTCCACATGCGAACCTAATCGAAGAGAAACTTATCGCTATGATATCTGAGATCAACATTATTGGTGGATCCGAGGGGTATTGGGTAGACACTGGTGCTTCTTGCCATGTCTGCTATGATCGAGCCATGTTCAAGTCCTATTATGAAGTTGAGGACAAGCAAGTGTTGGGTGATTTTCACTCCACCATTGTCGCTAGAACTAGAGAAGTGGAACTGAAATTGATACACAAGTTCTACCTAAGAGAGGGGGGGGGGGGGGGGGGAGGTTAATTAGGTTTATGAATTTTTTTGCAAAGTTTAATTGTTTAGTTCTGTTCCAGAAGAAATCAAATATATGTTCCAATGAAAACAATTTTATGTTCCATAAACTTTAAGAACGATGTTCCAATGGATTTAAAGCTTATTTTTATCGTTCCAGTGAAAAACACTTTATTGTTCCGATAATATTGTAGACACTTAAATTTTATGCCGAAAAATAAAAATGAAATCATATTGGAATTATATTAAATTCGCTATTTTTGGACTTTTACTAAATTAAATTCCAAAATAAATAGTTAATTTAATTTGATTAAATTCCACCTACATTTTATTGACCAATAATATAGTGCCAAGTGTGAAATTGAAGTGTCTAAACCAATCATATAATATTTTGACTCTTCGTAGAAAGAGCCAATTAAATCATGCCAAGTGTTTAAGATGATGTGTCACGATCAATCAAAAGAGTGCATATCCCTTACAAGTGATAGACATTTAAAAGAGTTCATATCTCTTAGACAAAGAGAAGTATGTAGGTCTTCTACTACTGAGAGCCAATTAAATTACACCATTCAATTGACTAATTCTACCTGGACTCTTCTTTCTGTCACTATAAATAGGGGTCCTCTCTTAGAAGAAAAACACACATTTTTTCTGAAGGAGCAAAATTCTCTCTACGAGACGTTCTTCAAAACCTTTTTCATTAACTCAAGACATTCTTTGAAGATAAAAAAAAAATCCAGCGTTTGATTCGAGAACAAGCTAAGAAGCCCTCATTTAAACGTTATTGAAGATCTACGACTGTTCAAGGAAGATTAAATTCTTCAAAACGCAAAGTATCCGCGACGAAGTCCAAAACGTTCGTTGAGGAGATTCAAATCATTTCACGTTTGATCCAAGATTAAGCAAATTTGCCCTTGGATTAACGTTATTCGAGCACACAAATCATTTTGGAGAGAAGATCAAATCAACATTTTCCAAGATCAAGTGTAAGAAACATTTATTTTTCTTTAAGATTAGAATCAGGGGAATCATAGAGATTGTAACCACTTCATTAAATCATTAAATTTTAATTTGTACAATTATTTCTTGTTTAATATATTTTAGACTCGAAATTTTGTTGCTACAAATATTCTAGAAAATAAATAAGTTTGAAATAATAAAAATAGGTGCAAAAAAGTAAATAGACAAAGTCACCATTTTATAGTGGTTCGTGCCCAAATGGCCTACTTCCACTCTTCCAGCACCCCTAGAAAATTCACTAATGGCTTGCAGGACAAACCTTCGCCACACGAGATTACAAGTTACAAACTTTTTGTCGATTTGATCCGAGCTTACTAGGACACACCTATCGCTCCAAACCCGTGCTTACTAGGTAACCACCTATCGCACAAAAAACAGTGCTTACTAGAACCCTTGTCCTATCGCACTCACACGTGCTTACTAGAGCCCTCGGCCCTATCGCACTAAACGAGCTTACAAGTTTACAACTTTAGCTCAAACAAATGTAAATGTTTTTAGTTACAATATAATGCTCCTAAGTGAGCTGACTTTGGAACAAAATAATACTCTTCTTTTTCTTCTAATCAGTCAAAGTAATTTGTTTAAAGAGCAAAAGGAAAAGAATTTGAACTTTTGAAAAAAATGATTTTTACAAGTGTAGAAATGGACTCAAAAAGTTTGGCTTATGATTTTGCAAATGAAATTCAGAATGCTTATGTGTAAAAATCAATGGGAGTGACTCCCTATTTATAGGTGAGGGGTGATTTTCTCAAGAGGGAAAGATTTTTAATTCACAAAATATTTTGTCACTTTAAAAAATATTGTACAAGATTATTTTACATGTGACCAGTCTTCAAACAAATTGATGAATGTAGACATAGTTTAGTGAAAGTTGAAGACAAAATCTTTCCTTTAAAAAAGATATGGAGAATATTTTCAAGAGATCATTTTGAAATGGTAAGATTTAGCTAGGACACATTAGAGAGAAAATTACTTGCTAGCTAAGATAAAATCTTGAGAAATCTTTCCTTGAAAAAATATTTTTCAAATAATAGCTTGTAGGAAAAACACTTTAATAGCCAATCTTAGGATAAAGTAATTTTCAGAAAAAAATTGGCTTATTATAAAATCAAGTTTTCGGCTCATTTGAGAAAGGAGGGAAAATTAATTTTATTCAAAATATTTATTAAGGGGCCGAAAATATATGGGTCAAAATCACTGAAAAATTATTTTGGGCTAAGGAAGTTCTTGCTCTTTTAACAATCGAAATTACTTAATAATTGACCACAATTTTCTTGAATCGAAAATTGGGCCCTTCAGGGGTGCTAGGGGCTTCGAGCTTGTTCTTCCATCATAGCGGGCCTTCTTTCCCAATTAGGCTCGTCATGAAATATCTTCTAATTACAAACAAGCCTTTCTTCAAAATGAGTCCTTCTTCATTGTTGGGTTTTCTCTTATGCAAATGAGTCGGTCTTCTTAATTTAATAACCTATTTAAATCATAAGACTCAAGAACACCAGTATAAAATAAAGTTCGCTTGTTAATCATCAACTTTTCGGCTAACTATCTCCCCCTTGATTGACAAACAACTTTTGATGCAATAAATAGATGTTTAAGGGAACTCCCCCTAAATGTATGTGTTTTTGAAAATTTCAAACTCCCCATCTTTTTTGCAGTGAGGCAATTTTTAAAAAACATATTTCTTGGGATATTATAAGAGGCGTTAACATTAATTATTAAGTCTCTTTCTACCAATGAATTTTCGAAAAAAAATTTTATGCAATTTTTCAAAAACTATGCAATGCAATTTATATATGAACAATTTAAGCCACGGCAAAAAAATATAGCAATTTATATCCATAAACTCATATAAGAGTATCCAATTCATAAAGATTAATAATTTAATATAATATCCAATTCTAATATCATATCCAAGTCATATAGGCAGCAAGCATAATAGAACTTCAAAATATCATAATAACTAATCAATCCACAATAGAACTTCAAACAACATAATAACTAATCAATCCAATCAACAAGCAAATCATGTCCAAAACATAATCAATCCAAACAGCAAGCAAATCATGTCCAAAACGTAACAGTAAACAATAGCAATAATATAAGCATCAAAATAACAATTTTCTCCCCCTTTTGTCAATCAATCAGAATCTTCAGATTCATCCTCTTCGTACTCGGACTCGTCGTCATTTTTCTTCTTTTCCTTAGAAACGGGCTGCCCATTTTTGTCCTCGGATTCATCGTCGGATCCATTTTCAACGAGAGCGTCCATTTTTTCATGCCAGTTAGTAACCATTTTCGTAAGGATATTCAACTTGTTCGTGAGAGCTGAAGTGAGTGTTGCATTTGAGGTTTCAATCATCTCAATGATACTTTTAGACCAATTAGTGAGGTCTCCAGCAGTGAGGCGGTCTGATGAGGTGGAGACATCGTGAGAGAGTGTTTTTCCCTTTTCCCCAACTTTTTCAGTGTTTTCCGGTGCATCTCTTTTTTTTCTTTCCTTTCTTTCCGTGACATACCGATTTCCCGACATATCAATTCGAAACATCATCTTTTGAAGTGATTCGGCATTTATAGAAACTTTGTTAAACATTTGAGCATTATCACATTCCGAGTAATCCAATTTAATCCCAAATTTAGAGAGTATGAAGCAAATAAGCATTCCATAAGGCATATTATGATTGTTAGGTAAGGTCCAATGAATTAAGTTTTCGCAAAGAAAGTAACCTATGTTCACTTTCATCTTATTAGTAGCCATGTAAAGTAAGTAGCAAGACATGTAAGTCATATCGGTAGAGTGATTTCTAGACCCCCTACACAATAAAGTTTCGGTTAACAAACGATACAACAACTTGTGGTGAACTTCTAGTGAATTATAAGCTAACCCTCCCGATAAATCTTTCTCCGGCAACGGGAGATTCTTCCAAAGGGATTTTTTAACTTTTTCAATATTGAAGTAACTTTTGTAACACCAATTTCTCATCTCAAAGTGACGTTTTCTCCCATCATCAACTCCCAAAATATCATTCAACCGACTCACACTAAATTCAATTCTTTTTTCTAGAACAAGAGAAGTAATTGTAGCATTCCCTTTATTATCCCTACTAAAAGTCAAATTGGCATAAAATTGTCTAACATTTTTGGAATTCACCTTGACAATCAAACACATAATTTTGTCCCAACCCATAAACTTAATCCAACTAGCCATACCACAAATTTCAAACATAGAGAGATTAATACATCTTCCATAATCAACTACTTTGTCTTTAAAATACTTTTCATACCTAACAAAACCAATGGAAGAGAGAGTGACCGTTTTCGGGTTGGAGTCCTCAACAACCTTTTCTTTTCCTTTGCAAGATTTTGGTGCTAGTTCGGCGGTTTCTTTGGCAGAGGAGGTAGTGGCAGCGGCAAAATTGAGGGTTTTGGCGACAACATTGGTGGTGTGGGTTTCGGTGGAGTGAGAGGCAGCGGAGTCGAGGTTTTAGCGGCGCAACGAGGTCGGCTAGTGTGGGTTGAGTGGTGGCAACGATTGGTGGAGATGGAGCGGTGAGAGGCGGCGGATTTGGACTAGGGTTTGCCGTAGAACTTCTTCTAGTTAGAGGGTAGTTGCCGGTTTGCTTGGGTCTTGCCCTGGCAGAGAGAATTTTGGGGATTTTTGGAGTTAGGCGCAATGCAGAAGGAGGGAGAGAGTTTTTATATTTTGATTTTTGTTTAATGAAGAGAATTTTGGGTTTATTTTAGGAGTAAGAAAATATGGGAAGATTTTGGGTTATTTTTGAAAAGTTTGGGTAAAATAAAATATGGAAGATTTTGTTTGCAAAAAATTCAGTTAAAAAAAATTTCCTTCGAAAAATATGTTGGGAGATGATAAATAGAGTAAAAGGAAAATTTTAAAATGGCAGTTTTTCTGTTATAAATTCATTTTTCAAAAGAGATTTTAAAGGAAGCAAGTTCTGGCAAATTTTAGCTTCACGTTCCGGTAAATTATAGTATCATGTTCCGAATCTTCAAATCTCATTTTCACTTAAAATACCCAAATTTGTTCTGTTCATACAAAACTGATCTTCAGCAACTGCCTTCGTGAAAATATCCGCAAGTTGAGATTTTCGGAGTTCACAAAACTAACACAAATATTCCCTTTTTGCACATTGTCACGTATAAAGTGATATTTAATATCTATGTGTTTAGTACGAGAGTGTTGAACATAATTCTTAGTAATACTAATAGTACTAGAATTATCACATAGAATTTCCACATTTTCAAATGATAAACCAAAATCACACAAATATCTTTTCATCCATATAATTTGAGCACAACAATTAGATAATGCAACATATTCCGCTTCATCGGTTGAAAGTGCAACATAATTTTGCTTTTTACTATGCCATGCTACAAGATAATTTTCCAAGAGTTGACATATGCCACTAGTACTTTTACGGTCTAGCAAGCAACCTGCTAAGTCCGCGTCAAAGTAACCAGTGAGATTAAAAATTTTGCAAGTTGGATACCATAGACCAAAATTTATGGTTCCCCCTTTAAATAACGAATAATTCTTTTGACAGCGACAAAATGAGACTCTTAAGGTGTAGATTGAAATCGAACACAATAACAAGGTGCAAACATTATGTCGGGTCGACTAGCAGTTAAATAAAGAAGGCTACCAATCATACCTCGATATTTTGTTTCATCAAATGGTTTACCTTTCTCGTGCTTATCAAGTTTGGTGGTAGGACTCCTAGGAGTACCCATTTCTTTGCACTCGTCCATTCCAAATCTTTTGATGAGTTCTTTCTATATTTAGTTTGACAAATGAAAGTTCCCTTTTCACTTTGTTTTATTTGAAGTCCAATAAAATATGTTAGTTCACCCATAAGACTCATCCTGCATCCACTTAGCAAAATCTCGGCAAAGAAGATCATTAGTAGCACCGAATATTATATCATCAAGGTAAATTTGCACAATCAACAAGTCATTTTCATTTGCTTTTAAATAAGAGTGTAGTATCAACAGTTCCAATAGAAAAACCATTTTCTGTAAGAAATTTGCTTAATCTTTCATACTAAGCGCTAGGGGCTTGTTTTAATCCATAAAGAGCTTTTGACAATTTGAAAACATGATTAGGGAATTTTTCATTTTCAAAACCTAGGGGTTGCTCGACTAAAACTTCTCCATTTAGAAAATCGTTTTAAAAAAGCACTTTTAACGTCCATTTGAAAAAGAGTAAATTTTCTAAAAGAAGCATAAGCAAGTAACATACGAATAGATTCAAGTCTAGCAAAAGGAGTGTTGGTGTTGGTTGGAGAAGGTTTTGAAGATGACAAAAAGATCAAAGAGTAGAAGGCTAAAAAGGAAGTCATCAACTAAGAACTAAAAAGCTTAGTGAAACCTCTCTCACGGTCTGGAAGCTATGTGACCGAATCAGGAAAGTGGAAATATCAGATCAGTGAAGATCAGATTGGTTAACATCAGCCGAGTCAAGATAGATGTGTTCATTCTTGAATCAACAGAGTAGCCATCAGCAGAGTTATCATTCAACAGAGTGATCATCAGCAGAGTAATCCCATCAGAACAGTGAAGTCGGTCAGTAAGCTCATCAACGCTAACAAGCTGAGTGCATTAAATGCGATTGACATAAAGTAGATATCCGTAAATCAGAGTGTACAGTGAAAAGTCTGCAAAAGCTGCCGTAGAAAAGAAGACCGTTGCTCAGGATTAAAATGTAATTTCGCCTATCTTCAATGGGTAGAATTTCAAATCCGAGAGTATAAATAGACCAGGGACTGAAGATTGAAAAGAGACTTGCATAATTCAAGATCACATCTTTAAAGCAAGATCCATCAGTTGAGTCGTCTGATCACAAGTAAAGTCACCTGTTGACGAAGCTTTTTGTTGAAGAACAAGATCAAACTCTTGTCTGTCTGAGTGACATTCCACTGAGAATAAAAAGAGTTTATATCCATCTTTGTGAGTGATATAACTTCGTAGTATAGGTCTTCTGAGTGATTTTCTATATTGAGTGAACAAAGTTAATCTGTGTGATTTCCGAGACTGAACAGAGAGTTCTTACTTATAGCTTATCATTTGTTGTAAAGCATAAGTATTCTAGTTGCTGAGTGCTTTAGAATAGTGATCTACCTGAGAGCTGAGTGTTCTACTTGAGGCTTGTCATTTGTTGTAAAAGCTCAAGTACTAGTTACTTTGTGTTTCTAGTGGAACCTAGATCTTCGTGATTTAGAAGAGTGGACTAAAAGACTTTGTGTCTATATAACCACTATAAAAATTCATGTGTTTGATTACTTGTTTTTAACTTGCATATTTTCATAAGTAAACAAACGTTTAAAAGACAAAGCTTTTAAATGAGGAATTTATAAAATTTGAGTAAAACTTTGAAGAGAAACTTGTTTGAAAAACATACTTGATAAAATCCGCTGCATACAAGTTTTGAAACTCTGAATATATTTGAAACAAATAAGTGAAATCAGATGAGTGGTCGACTCTGCTGAATCTGCTGAGTGCTAAATCAGCATAGTAGTCTCACGAGTAAGATCAGCTTACCCTGCTGACAGAAAAGTTAGAGAAAAGTTTAGAGGTCTATTCACCCCCCCCCCCCTCTAGACCACTTTTTGGACCAAGAAGTGGTATCAGAGCAGATTGGTTTATCTGATCTTCTGCCTGATCAAACGAACTTGATCCTAGGTGTGTTTTTTTTTAAATTTTCAAACAGAGCATATTTTGAAAAATCAAAACTTTTTGAAAATGGAGTGCATAGGCCATGTTCCTCACATTGGCCATATGGACTTCGAAGATTGGAAAATTAGAATGGAAATCCTTCTTGCTGCTTATAATGATAACATGTTTACATGTATTACAAAAGGACCATTCAGATTTAAGAAGACTCTGAAGGTTGTTGACCAGCCTGATCAGATTGTTGACAAAGAGCTGGATGAGCTGACACCCGAAGAAATCAAGTTGTTAAATCTTGACAAAAAGGCTAAGTTCATCATGTTCAAAGCTCTAGATGAAGACAGATTCCAGAAGATCAAACATCTCAAAACAGCCAAGGAGATGTGGGATAAATTCTTTGAGCTGAGCGAAGTAAACGATGCTATCAAAGAACAAAAGCTCAGTGTGGCTCTTGAGGAGTTTGAAAATTTCAAAATGAAGTCTGGTGAAACGATTGATCAAATGGATACTAGATTTACCAAAACTCTGAACGAAGTTCTAAGGCTTGGTAAAGAATTTTCAGACAAGGAGATCACCATGAAGGTTATCAAGGCTCTTCCACCTAAATTCAACATGAAGGTGATAGCCATGGAAGAATCAAGGGATTTAGGGAAGATTTCTCTTTTCGAACTATTCTCATCCCTCAAAGCGTATGAGTATAAGATGCCAAGAATGAGATTAGATATGTTAACAAGTTCAGACCCTACTGCTGCACTTATCGCGTCAGACAAGTCAAGAAAATCAGCAGACAAGTCAAAGAGAAGACTCTGCTGAATTCAGAAAAAGCATACACTGCTGACGACGTTACCCTTCTTCTAAATGATTTCAAGAAGTTGTATAAAAAGAAAATAAAAATAAAATATAAAAATGCTATTTTATCTTCTTCTGATCATTTTCAGGAAAACAAAGATTCCTCAGAATCTAAACTTAGAGACAAAAATGACAAGGAGTATGGACTCTTGATCAAAGATCATCCACACTCATCATCTGAGAAGTTTGCTGAAAAGGAAAAGCGTGCCAAAAAGGAGCGTAAGCTTAGTAAGAGCAAAACAAAGTTAGCTGATGCAGCAAAGCTAATAAACTCCTGCACATCTTATTCAGACAACCAATCGTCTGATAAATAATTTGAAGAAGTATCTGAAACTCTATGCTTAACTGCGGCAAAAAATCAATTTTCATACCATAGAATAAGCCAAAGTCCATTTTTCATACCAATCGAACAAAAATCATACCTGTAGAATAAACGGACATTTCAAAAATCATACTTCCGTCAAGTTTTTTAACGTAATTGCCACGTGGTCTGTTAAGTCGCGGTGGTATGAAAAAAGAAAATTGTTATGTTCTATAGTATGAAAAATAAATTTTTGCCATACATTTTATTTAATTAGACATAGATATATAATTCAATTTCTTTTATTAACCACTCAAACATTTGTTGTCCAGTCTCACCAAGTAAAATTATTTGATTGAGAAATATTTTTCTACCTTTTTTGGGTAAAAAAGTTAAGGATAATTTGACTTGAATTATAAATCGACCCAATTTGAAATCAGGTATTTCACCTCCTATAATGGTATCAAATATACATTTCAAATTACTCAACTAATCATGTTTTACACTTTTAATATGATCCAACTTAAACATTGAATGGTCTTTGCTAGGATCAACTTTGACAAGCCCTAATAGTTTTTTTCCCCATCACACCCATTTGCTAGCTAGTAATGTTGATCGATTACATTGATCAAAACTCCATTCTAATGTGAGAACTAAACGTAAAAGTTCATTGGTAATTATCTACTTCCATGAAGTAATCCATCATTAATATTGGACACATACCCTAATTAGTAACTATGAACACAACCTATATAGTTATACACGAATTTAATTTAATACACCAAGCAGAGTAAAGTTGTGCTGGTCTTTGTATGACCTTGAATATATAACTATGCAACATTATTTTAGTAAATAAACAAAACCGCCTAGAATTAGTTTAAGACAGTGGAGAAGTAGTCATATTCTTTAGCTATCCGTATCGGAGTATTTTGATACTAAAAGTAAAATATAATGCCTACTAAATGTTGTATGTCCCATTCGTAAATATACATTGCAATATTTGTTTAGATGAAAATGTATGGTAAAGAACTAACAAATTAAAGTTGATTATAGTTAAAATTGAAAGTGAGGCAAAAATTCAATTTTCATACCATAGAATAAGCCAAAGTCCATTTTTCATATCAATCGATCCAAAATCATACTTCCGTTTCAAGTCAACTTAACGGACACGTGGCACTTCCGTTAAAAAACAGACGGAAGTGTGGCTTGGTATGATTTTCGTTCGATTGGTATGGAAAATGGACTTTGGCCTATTCTATGGTATGAAAATTGAATTTTTGCCGCTTAACTGCCATAGAATCTAATGATTCTGAATATAAGGTAACTTCTACTGTAAATGAAATGCACTATTTGAACCGTTTGAATTACATATTCAAATATTGTTGGTGCATCTGCCAAACTCAATGAAGAGATGACTCTGCTAAAAAGAGCAAAACAGATCACAGAAACTTCAGGTTGAAAAACCTCAAGAATCAGATGACTACATAAAGCTTGAGCATGAGAATGAAACTTTAAAACCTGAGTATGCAATTCGTATAGAAAATCTAAATGAATTTGAAAGAAGTAATTGCATCATTCTCTAAAAAGAAATCAGAGGCTTAAAAGAAGAAGTCTACTGATGCTCAAAAGGTTAGGAAACCTAGTAAGCTACCTAAGACTAAATGGGTTATTAAAACTCATCAGCCAAGTAAGTTGGAAGAGGCTGCTGATAGGAGTAAAATTAAAAATGTTATGTTGACTTAATCTATAGGAGAGTTATTAGATAACTCAGGTAGGAAATTGAGGCAAAAATGAAATAATTGGCAAGAATTTGAATCACACTATGATAATTGTTATTATAACATGCACCATGCTTATCCATATTATCATGCTGATCATGTTCACTGTACTGATTGCCATCCTCATTACACAATACATGCTTATCACGTACTTCATGCATCTTACCTTGCTTATGAGCACTGTTTTAATCATGAGCTTGTTTCATGATGAAACTAAAACCACTAGATCATCACACGTCAGAGGTTATACTAACCCTGCTGGACCCAATAAAAAAAAGGGGTACCAAAATAGTTACTGTTTTGTAGGTAAAGCACATGTGAGATGACAAAGATGAGTTGACTGCCCTTGCAAATTTCAACAAGTTCAACAAGTGGTCTTACCAACAAGTGTGTACCAACAAATGGTATCAAACAATTGGTATCAACAACAGGTATAATTCAACTAGTGGTAGCCGCTACATTTGGAGATTTCAAGGAAAGCAACATTGTTGGAAAGTTGAAGCTTATCATAGAACATCAATTGGTATCAAAGGATAACAATTGGTCTTAAAGACCATCAAGTGCTATCATCAAGTGGTATCACAAGGGGTATCAACGATTAACAACAAGTGCCAACAAGCGGTATAGTCAACCATGTGACAATAATCTTTCAGCTCTCAAGAGTTGAAATTGGGTTTGTTGATTTTGGATTCATAAGCTGAGGGGGAACATATCAGTAGACTAATCTCAAATAGCTTACTGGAATTCAAGGGCTGAGTGTCTTTTAAGAGTAATTCTCATAAGACTACTTGACCACAAATTCTTGAATTCAGGGGGAACGTGTACCACTAGCGGTACTCCTGATCAGAGATGAAGTTCTCAATAAGTCAAATGAAGTATATTAGAAGACTGCTTCTCATCAGCCGACTAGAACTCAACAACCAAGTGACTTTCAAGAATATACACCTCATACAAGTAGTATCAGACAACAAGTGGTATTAGTTCTCGAAGTCAGGGAGAACAATTATTCTAGCTGGAGTGATAAACAGCAACGAAGACTACCTCAAACAACTAAGTACTTACCTACTTGTCTTCAGCATACTAAGTTTGCAATTTTATAAAACGAAAAAGAGGTAGAAAGAGATGCAACTAAGTATCGATGTTGATGACAAAAAGTGGGAAGAAAGAGATGCAACTAAGAACCCCTTAAACGGACAATAATTGGCTTTTGGAAGTTGTATCAGATCAAATAGTTTCCATCTCAAAGTATGAAGACTAAAACTGAAGACTTGGAAAACGTTCTTAGTTGAAGGTTTTGTCATCATCAAAAAGGGGGAAATTGTTGGTGTTGGTTGGAGAAGGTTTTGAAGATGAAAAAAAGATCAAAGAGTAAAAGGCTAAAAATGAAGTCATCAACTAAGAACTGAAAAGCTTAGTGAAACCTCTCTCATGGTCTGGAAGCTATGTGACCGAATCAGCAAAGTGGGAATATCAGATCAGTGAAGATCAAATTGGTTAACATCAGCCGAGTCAAGATAGATGTGTTCATTCTTGAATCAGCAGAGTAGCCATCAGCACAATGATCATTCAGCAGATTAATCCCATCAGCACAGTGAAGTCGGTCAGTAAGCTTATCAACGGTAACAAGCTGAGTGCATTAAATGCGACTGACATAAAGTAGATATCCGTACAAAAGAGTGTACAGTGAAAAGTCTACAAAAGCTACCGTAGAAAATAAGACCGTTGCTCAGGATTAAAATGTAATTTCCCTTATCTTCAGCGGGCAGAATTTCAAATCCGAGAGTATAAATAGACTAGGGACTGAAGATTGAAAAGAGACTTGCACAATGCAAGATCACATCTTTAGAGCAAGATCCATCAGTTGAGTCGTCTGATCACAAGTGAAGTCACCTGTTGACGAAGCTTTTTGTTGAAGAACAAGATCAAACTCTTGTCTGTCTGAGTGACATTCAACAGAGAATAAAAGGAGTTTATATCCATCTTTGTGAGTGATATAACTTCGTAGTATAGGTCTTCTGAGTGATTTTCTATATTGAGTGAGCAAAGTTAATCTGTGTGATTTTTCGAGAGTGAACAGAGAGTTTTTACTCATAGCTTATCATCTGTTGTAAAGCATAAGTGTTCTAGTTACTAAGTGCTTGAGAATAGGTTTTACTAAGTGATCTACCTGAGAGCTGAGTGTTCTACTTGAGGCTTGTCATTTGTTGTAAAACCTCAAGTACTAGTTACTTTGTGTTTCTAGTGGGACCTAGATCTTCGTGATTTAGAAGAGTGGACTAAAAGACTTTGTGTCTATATAACCACTATAAAAATTCATGTGATTGATTACTTGTTTTTAACTTGCATATTTTCATAAGTACACAAACGTTTAAAAGACAAAGCTTTTAAAAGATGAATTTATAAAATTTGAGTAAAACTTTGAAGAGAAACTTGTTTGAAAAACATAGTTGATAAAATCCGCTGCATACAAGTTTTGAAACTCTGAATATATCTGAAACAGATAAGTGAAATCAGACGAGTGGTCGACTCTGCTGAGTGCTAAATCAGCATAGTAGTCTCACGAGTAAGATCAGCTTACCCTGCTGACAGAAAAGTTAGAGAAAAGTTTGAAAAATTTAGAGGTCTATTCACCTCCCTCCTCTAGACCTCATCTGATCACTTTTCGGACCAACAAGTGGTATCAGAGTAGATTGGTTCATCTGATCTTCTGCCTGATCAAACGAACTTGATCCTAGGTGTGTTTTTTTAAAATTTTCACAAAGAGCATATTTTGAAAAATCAAAACTTTTTGAAAATGGAGTGCATACGCCATGTTCCTCACATTGGCCTTATGGACTTCGAAGATTGGAAAATGATTGGGGAAGGAGATATAAAGTTTGTGTCGTACATGGATTTAGATTTCGCATCAAAACCTTTGATGCAAGAAGAAAACACAAAATAGTGGGGTTTTTTGTAGTGTATCTACGAGTTGTTATGCTAGTTCCAAGGACACTAGGCCACAAACTGGAGTTGTTCAATACTATGGAGTTCTTGACATTATTAAGATTCGATACTCTAGTAATTTACAGTTCACCTTGTTCAAATGTGATTGGATTAACAATGAAAAAGGGATGAAGGTAGATCATTTCAAATTCATATTGGTAAATTTTAATCATGTGATGTACACAGGTAATGAGTACTCAGATGAACCGTACATTCTATCTACTCAAGCAGAGCAAGTTTGGTACATTGATGACCCTCTTGAAAGAGACTGCAAAATTGTTATGAAAATGAATAGAAGAGATAATTTTGATATTTATTCGTGGGAATATCTGATGAGGGCTATTTTGCACATACTAACGAGATCGATCCGACCTACATAAACAGCGAGATCGGCTCAACCCGCCTAAACATATCTGATCGACCTATTGTCCGAACTAGGGGACTTAATGGGCCATGCTGTACTCCTAAGCCATGCAGGATTCCTAGGCTAAATAGGACTCCTAGTTTAGTTAGGACAGGAGGAATATTATAAATAGTGACTCTTACATTGTATCAAGGATCCAGATTTTAACCTACGAAATATACTACTATTGTTCGCCCTTCATATTATTGTCATCTACTCAATTATATTACTTTGCTTGTCCTTGAATTGCACCATCCTGAGTACTTTAACCAAACCCTTAATACATATAAAATTGTTCTTAATAAATTTACTGAGATTAAACCTAAGGCGAAATTCGGTTAAATCAGTTGGCGCCCACCGTGGGGCAAGGTTAATTACTCGATCGAAATATGGCCAATCCAAGGAAAAGCGCACGTAACGCAGGAAGAAGCACAAATTCTCGTCCTTCTCGTGCTATGGATAGCTTGCCTGAAGATTCCCAAAGGATCAGCGCTAATGGTACACAGCCTCCGACAAACCAGCAAGATCTTGATCCTTTAGAGGAACAAGTTGCACCAAACGAAAACATCAATCAAAACGAGGGAGCACGAAAAACTCCTACCACAAGTCGGGCTCCTAACCCGCCTGTCGAATCCGTCCCTGCTACCCCGCTACCGGCTGACCAAGAAAAAATACTACAAATCGCTCAGCTTTTGAGTTCATTTTTTCCTCAAATTCATCCGACTAAGGCAGTTGCGGAACCAACTAGGGCCGCGGTTCGTCCTTCGAGGGCGGTTAATAATCATAAGGAACCCCGGGAAAACAACGATCAGTCATCAACTCAAGCAGAGAGCCCAGATGCTGACCAAAGATCTTAAATCTCCCCACCAAACATAGTTGGAAGGCGCCCTGCTCGAAAAGATAATCAGGCAAGAGCCAATGCTCGTCCTGAACGTCGCTTGTCCAAAGAACATACAGTTATCCCGATCGATGAGGAGGAGGAGCCCCCAATTATCAATCGACAAGCAACCAAAAGAATCTCTGAAAGAGATATAGAGAGGATGGTCGAGGAGCGAGTCGAACAGAGGCTTCTGACCTTGCAACAACCTTGGCCTCGTTCCCGTGAAATACAGGACAGTATAGCTGCCTGTTCCCCTTTCTGTTTAGAAATCAGAGAAGCACATGCCTCTGGAACTTTACCTGCCCGGCTCCCCAGATACGACGGAACCACTGATCCAACCGACTACATCTTTAGTTTCACAAATATAATGAGCCTGTATGCTCATTCAGCAGAGTACACGGCCAAGTTGATGATCACAACGTTTGAGGGGTTAGCGTTGGATTGGTTCGGAAAACAACCGCCTAACTCGATCTTCAGCTTTAGAGAATTATGCAACAAGCTAGAACAACAATTCGCCAGCCAGAAGAAACAAAAACTCCCCATGAGCTATCTAGGAACTATAACTCAGCTAGAAGGGGAATCCTTAAGAACTTGGTTAGCAAGGTTCAACGTGGAGCTTTTGAAGATTGATTCTCCGAACATTGATTACATCATATCAATTCTGTTCGATCTGACAAAAAATAGGCAATTTGGTAACGCCTTGAGTCGAAAGCAGCCAAGGACCTTTGCAGAAATCATGACATTGGCCTCCAAATATATGACCCAAGAAGAGATGAATTCTTTTAAAGACAAAAATAAGAATAAAGCATCGACTTCAGGATCGAGAAGACCTGAAAAACCCCCGATGCAAAGAGTAACGGAGTACGATCGATTTCCTCGAAGAGGAAACGTATTTCAAAGATTAGAACACAATGAGAGTAACCATGAGAAAAGACCCAATGTCTACCTCAGGCCACGATCTACAGAAAGGAATATTAGAGATCGAATTAGTTATGTGGAGTTTACAAGACTAAATGACCCAAGAGAAGAAATCCTGGCAATACTGGAAAGAAATAATTTAATTCCCCCAACAAAAAGAATCACACAGGCTAAACCTGGGGCAAAGAATTACGATTTATATTGTAGGTACCATCGAGCTCACGGTCATAGGACCGAGGACTGTTATCACCTAAAACAAGAAATCGAAAAATTGATTCAACAAGGTAAATTGAATGAATTCATTGATAGGACAGATCGGAGAAGACAGAGGACGAGAAGTCCTAGAAGAAGGGAAGAAAATAGAAGTCCTCGTGATAGATCTCCCAGTAATCACGCACCCTGACGAAACGATATCGATGACGATCGGATCAATGGTACTATACATGTAATCTCTGGTGGCCCAGCAGGGGGAGACAGTCGGAATGCAAGGTGTAAGACTGCTCGATCTTTAGAAAAAGGACTTATTGCCCCCAAGGAAATATGGGCACTCGAGAATAAAAGCTCCAATCAGCAAGTGATCAAATTCGATGAAAGCGAAGTCCCCAGAAATCTGAATTGGGATAATAACGAAGATCACCCCGATTTCCCTATGGTAGTCTCATTGAAAATTTCAGATTTCAACGTGAAGAGAATTCTGATCGACAACGGAAGCTCAGCTAACATAATAGCCATCGAAGTGTTGAATCAGATGAACCTCGAAAAATTAACTCTCCAAAGAGTAGCTACGCCCCTGGTAGGATTTGGGGGATCGGAAATAGTTCCAGCTGGAACTATTAACCTGAGTGTAACTCTTGGACATAAACCTCATAGAGTGATCAAAATGATTAAGTTCTTAGTGGTTGAAGCACCATTTGCTTATAATGCAATTTTGGGAAGACCAGCCTTAAACCAATTTCGAGCGGTTGTGTCAACTTACCACCAAAAAATCAAATTCCCTACAATCTCTGGGGTCGGCGAAATGGTCAATGACCATTGCATGGCCTGGGATTGTTACAATACGTCACTATCTTTGAAAAGAAACGTCGATCCTTTAACACCGTCAAAAAGAAAAACAGTGGGGTCTTCGACGGATAGATCTCGGGATCCTGAGTTGCCTAGCACGGATCCGATCAGTAAAAAAGGGAAAGAGCCCATTGATCTAACTTTACGTGCACCAGAGCATAAAGAAGTTAAGCTTATCGAGAGTGACCCGACAAAAATCACCAGGATCGGAACCGAACTATCTCCACGGGGAGAAATCATGTTGATCAACTTCTTAAGAAAAAATTTGGATGTTTTCGCCTGGAGCTCGGAAGACATAGTGGGGATCGACCCGAGAATTATAACTCACTCTCTGAAGATAGATCCGAGCGCAAAACCGGTCAGACAAAAGAAAAGAAATCATGGCCCCGTGAAGGACAAGATAATAAAAGCAGAGGTCGAAAGGCTTTTATCGTCCAAGCAGATTAGAGAAATACACTTTACTGAGTGGTTATGTAATGTCGTACTTGTCTCAAAGGGAGACAAGAAGGATAACAAGTGGAGGATGTGCAACGATTTTACTGACTTGAATAAATTGTGTCCGAGAGATCCTTATCCTCTCCCAAGGATCGATCTGTTGGTCGACTCGACGGCAGGTTTTGCAATCTTTAGTATGATGGATGCATTCCAGAGCTTCTATCAGATTTTCATGAATGAAAAAGATCAAGAAAAGACTGCATTCATTACCGAACAAGGCGTATATTGTTTCATAGTGATGCCCTTCGGATTGAGAAATGCTGGAGCAACCTATCAACGGTTGGTCAATCTGATGTTTAAAGAGTTAATCGGAGAAATAATGGAGGTATATGTCGATGACATGCTGGTAAAAAGCATGAGTGAAGAAGATCATATTGAGCACCTCGACCGTTGCTTCAAGATCCTGAGGAAATACGGAATGAAGCTCAACCCCTTAAAATGTACATTTGGGGTAAGGTCAGGAAAATTCTTAGGATACTTGGTCCATGAGAGGGGCATCGAAGCAAATCCAGAGAAGATACGAGCAATTACTGAAATGAAGCCTCCTAGAAATATTACTCAGGTACAGAGTCTGGTCGGGAAGATCGTTGCTCTTAATAGATTCATATCAAGATCCGCAGACAAAAGTTTGCCATTTTTTCAAACTTTACGTAAAGCTAAGACCTTTGAATGGACTGAGGATTGTGATCATGCATTCGAGCAACTGAAAAGTTATCTAACCTCGCCACCCCTGCTCTCCAAACCTATGGAAGGACAACCTCTGTACATCTACATCGCTATTTCCGAGGCTGCAGTGAGCTCGGTTATGGTAAAAATTGAGGGCTCGGAACACAAGCCTGTCTATTATTTGAGTAAATTACTGCAAGGAGCGGAAAAGAATTATTTAACAATTGAGAAATTCGCTCTGGCTTTGGTGACGTCAGCACGTAGGTTGCGGCCCTACTTTCAAACATACAAGATCATTGTACTTACCAATCAACCTTTGAGGCAAGTTTTATGAAAGCCAGAAGCCTCGGGAAGATTAATCAAATGGGCTGTGGAATTGGGACAGTACGAGATCGAATATCGACCACGAACCGCAATCAAAGCTCAGATACTTGCTGATTTCCTCCTTGAAACTCCAGGTCTATCGGAAATAAGTTCCGAAGTAACTTCGACGAGCGATAACAGTATTTTGATCGTCGATAACTTACCGTGGCTTATGCATGTCGACGGCGCTTCGAGTAGAGATGGTGGAGGCGCAGGAATCAATTTCCAAGGACCAAACGGCGAGGACATGAATTATGCCATCACTTTAGACTTCGTGGTAACCAATAACGAAGCCGAATACGAAGCTCTAATTGCGGGGTTGGAAATGGCTATACAAGCCAATATAAAGATTTTGAATGTTTTGACAGATTCCGAGCTAATTCAGAGACAAATTAGCAGAATGTACGAAGCAAAAGAATTCAATATGGTAAAATATTTGGATAAGGTGAAAAAGTTAACTGGGAAATTTGATAGATTTGACATTTAAAATATTCCACGTGAAGAAAATCGATGGGCTGATCAACTATCCAGATTTACAGGAACAAGGGATGGTTAATCTAAAAGAGTAATCACCTGGTTAATCTCCAAAACTCCTTCGATCGACCTCGATACTGTTCCTGTAACTGGTGTAATGGAAATCGACATAGCGGCAGACAGTTGGATGACCCCATTAATCACCTATTTGAGAGATGGATCACTACCTAGCTGTAAAAATGAAGCCAGGAGGATAAGATATCGAGCACCAAAATATGCAATAATAGAAGGAAAGCTCTACAGACGATCCGTCTCAGGAATTCTGTTGAAATTCATTCCCGAACACAATTCCGAGAGCATCCTTAGAAGCATACATGAAGGAGAAGCTGGGAATCATAGTGGTGCTCGAGCACTTACGCTAAAATGCTTGAGAACAGGTTACTATTGGCCAACAATGTACGCAGACGCACAAGACTATGTAAAACACTGTCATTATTGTCAGGTACATTCAAACATAATACATCAACCAGCTGAGACAATACACCCAATTCCGATCTGTTGGCCTTTTGATCAATGGGGAATCGATATAGTAGGACCGTTCCTGAAGGCCAGATCGAAAAAGAGTTACGTTCTGGTCGCCGTTGAATACTTCAGCAAGTGGATTGAATGCATAGCCCTTGCTCGGATAACGCAGTTCCAAGTGATAAATTTCCTTTGGAAAAATATAGTTTGTCGTTTTGGGATACCGAGAATTCTGATCTCTGACAATGGAACCCAGTTTGCTGGAAAACAGGTTCAAGAATGGTGCTCGAAGTTTGGAATACAGCAAAACTTCACGTCCGTCGGACACCCTAGAGCTAATGGACAAACGGAGGTCGCAAATCGAGAGATTATAATATCCCTCGAGAAAAGATTGGTCGATGCCAAAGGAAAATGGCTAGACGAACTACCAGGCGTCATTTGGGCCAACAGAACTACAGTAAAAGCCTCCACGGGTGAAACACCATTTAGCCTAGTCTATGGATCGGAGGCAGTTATCCCAGTAGAAGCGCTAGTTCCCAGCCCAAGAATTGAGCTCTACAAGGAGGCATCTAACGATCAACTGAGAAAGGATGACATCGATTTAAGTGAAACCTTGAGGGAAAAAGCCAGTCTACGCTTAGAAGCAGCTAAGTCCAGCATGGAAAAAGCCTACAATCAAAAAGTGAGAATACGATCATTCAAAGAAGGCGATTTGGTACTTAAAAAAGTTGAAGTATCCAAACACGTGGGAAAATTACAGCAAAATTGGGAGGGTCCCTATGTGGTAATTGCAGTCGGAAAAAAGGGATCGTACAAGTTGCTTCCTCGAACATGGAATGCGGTAAATCTCAGAAGATATTACGGACGTTAAAGCCAACGACAAGAAGATTTAGAAATTAGACAGGATTCATAAGAAATTAGTTTTTCCATTTTTAGAATGCTCTGTTATTTCCCTTTTTCGTGCATTAAAGTTCTTCTACAATTATAATAAAAAGCTTTTGCTTTTTTCCCCATGTGACGTGTTCAAAAGACTTTTGTCAAAGAACGATCTACAAAGGTTAAAACCACAGTTGGTATAAAACCTAAGTATAATGAAAATTTTGAGTAAAACCGATTGGGTCGGTATACACTCATCGATCTCCTAATGAACGACCTACGAAGGTTAAAACCAATAATTGGTATACAACCTAAAATTTTGAGTAAAACCGATTGGGTCGGTATACACTCATCGATCTCCTAATGAACGACCTACGAAGGTCAAAACCAGTAATTGGTATACAACCTAAAATTTTGAGTAAAACCGATTAGGTCGGTATACACTCATCGATCTCCTAATGAACGACCTACGAAGGTTAAAACCAGTAATTGGTATACAACCTAAAATTTTGAGTAAAACCGATTAGGTCGGTATACACTCATCGATCTCCTAATGATCGACCTACGAAGGTTAAAACCAGTATTTGGTATACAACCTAAAATTTTGAGTAAAACCGATTAGGTCGGTATACACTCATCGATCTCCTAATGAACGACCTACGAAGGTTAAAACCAGTAATTGGTATACAACCTAAAATTTTGAGTAAAACCGATTAGGTAGGTATACACTCATCGATCTCCTAACGAACGACCTACGAAGGTTAAAACCAATAATTGGTATACAACCTAAAATTTTGAGTAAAACCGATTGGGTCGGTATACACTCATCGATCTCCTAATGAACGACCTACGAAGGTTAAAACCAGTAATTGGTATACAACCTAAAATTTTGAGTAAAACCGATTAGGTCGGTATACACTCATCAATCTCCTAATGAACGACCTACACAGGTTAAAGTCACAATTGGTATAAAACCTAAGTATAACAAAAGCTTTGAGTAAAAACCGATTGGGTCGGTATACACTCATCGACCTCTTACACAAACGATCTACAAAGGTTGAAATCCAAAGATTGGCACAGCACCTAAAGTAAAACTCATAGATAAGAAAAATATACATTCATCAAACGGTCTACATAAATGGACAGCTGATATAAAGTGAAATTTTGTTATCACTGATAAGCATGTACATCGGAAAATACCTAAGACTACCCTAGCTAATCGACAGCAAATTCTATTACATAATAAAAGAAGGAGCTAGTAAAGGAACTTCAGCTTGTTTGGTCTCCGTATTCCTCTCAGAATTCTTGCCACCAGCTAGGACCAGTCGGGATTCTGGCTACAAAGCTTTGGAATCAGAGAGAGCTTTGAGAGATCATAATGTTACGACGGTCGATGGTGATCAGCATTTTTCGATCATATATTCCCGTTTTAATGAACTGACCAGCTTTCCACCAACCACGTAACTAATAGATCGGAAACCCACAACATCGACCTTTACCCATTAACATAGGTTGGTCGATTAGTGGTAGGCATTCCAATATATTCCCCTTACTAGGGGTCGGAGATTTCATGGTTTTTGAGAAATCTCCACTTTCCGATTCCGCCCATACCGAGTCGACATGATAGGAGTTCCGTTGGATTTCCGAATTAGGCGGACGACCGCCATTGTGAACAAGGAGGAAGGACATTTGTTTGAAATTATTTACTGATAATGGTAACTAAAGGGAAGATAAAAGATTCCTTTTATAGATAGGCTGAGTTAAAATCCAACGGTGAAAATCGCATCCAGTCAACGGCAATAACGCCACATCGGGAATTGCGTTACAGAATTACAACTACAAGCCTTAAATACAGGAAAGAAAATAAATGCGTTTTTGATTCGGTCAAAATAGAAGTATCATATTAAATCGATGAAGACAATACAACGATAATCATGGCAGAGCTAATATTACATGTCGAATATTCATCGATCGAGTACATTAAGTGATTACATCTACAAAATAACAAAAGAAAGAATCTGGTCTCCAAACACTACAAAAGCTTCATCGGAATGATCATATTTTCTTCTACTTTGAGAACAGTGACGAGAAACTAATGTTCAGGCATTCTTCGTTGGATCGACAGCTAACGATCGTCGGGAAAAAAGATACCTGTCTTCTCAACTCGACCACCTCGAAAAAGCTGATGCTTATTCCTTATATAGTAGATTAGGGATCAGAAGGGTCTCATGCATAACATCGTCGACCTGTTAGAAACAAGTTGATTTCGATAAGCATAGAATCCTGCTTTCCTCTAATCTCGACCTCTTTCATACGATGTGGTTTATGGTCGACTAATCCCCAGTTACGAGATTCGACCGACCATCACCATATTTCATGGAAGATCTTTTCTTTCCAATTCCTCCCATACTAACTCTCGAACTCCTAGGTAGATAAACTGACAAATCTGGGGCTCGATGATACCTATAACGATAAATATTAATCTTGAATGACTTCATCTTTTCAAAAGATAGAGAGGAATGGAGTGATCTTTTTATAGGCAGGGGATAAAGGATCCAATGGTGTTACATTGAGATCCTATCAACGGTCCAGATTTAAAGCGTTATAAGGATGATTTGCAGTATCGGAAAAATGATCAATCTTGTTATCGAACTGAACATACAAAGAATAATTGATTTTATTCAGACATCTGGGAGGATCATTACTTTTCACAAAATACAGCCATATCATCACGAAAAACTACATTTACATTCAAAGATCTAATTACAATTAGTTCAAACACTAGTCCTACTTTGCTACTCCTCGGAATGATCTGCTCCTTCAATTCGACCTTCTCTACTACCAATGCATAGAAACGAGGAACATGCAAAAGTGCGTATATTTGCTGATGCTGGTGAATTACCGACCTCTAAATAGGCCACATGGTAACCAGGAGGCATGTTGCATCTAGGGTCGATCACAGTATCAAGCTAAAGCACACTAAGAAGGGAAGAACTTTGCTGTCATACAATTGAGACAGGTTCGATCTCCATGCCTTGGGGGCAAGTTTTCAAGCATGCATGGACAAAACACCATTTTAATGAACTAACCAGCTCTCGCCTATCCAAAAACCTATCTGGTTTGATATCTCCACCATAGTTAACAGGCCATAAAAACCAAATTAAACTGTTCAGAGGCGGCATATTATTTCAGTCTTCCTTCTTTTCCTACTTCTCCAATAAGTTATTTATACTATGGGAATTAATAAATCAACGGACAGAGCATATGAATCGTTCCTACAGTTATGGCACACCTACCAAATTGACTTCTCGTCTTCCAATAAAATTGCAAGAAGTTATTTATTCACAGGCAGGTCGAAGGGACGCAGAAATCGAACAAAAAACATGTTCTTCCATTCATCAGGCAAAATATATATTTACATAAAAAAAAAAAAAAAAAAAAAAAAAAATGAAGAAAGACCCTTGTCTACGGTTCAGGAGTATGATCGGGAGTAGGATCTTTGTCTACTGTTTCGTGAACACGAGCAGGAATTGTCGGATAACCAAGATAAGTCATCATTTCTTGGGCACGCTGCTCACATCCAAGGGAAAAACCCCTGTCAAACTCCAGATTTTTCAATTGAAGAAGATCTGTTTTCTCCTTGACAAGCTGCTCTCTCTCAGCCTCCAAACTGCCATTTACTCGAGCAAGTTCTTCCTTCTCTATAGTGAGCCTCTCAGTGGTAGCTCGGAGCTGCTCAACCTCAGTCATCAGCAATCGATGAGCAACAGCAATTGAATTTACCCGTTCGAGGGATTCTTCTCGAGCAAAGTAAGATTCATCATTTTGTATCCCGAGCTGGAGAGCTTCATGCTTAGCCTGTTTTGAGAAATATGGGTGAGAAACTTAAAGCACCTAGATCTCTTTTGACAAACAACAAAATATCACTTACCATCTCCAAACGTTTGAAAATGGACTGGACAAGTTGCAAAGAAGACTGGTTCTTCAATTTTTCAAGCTCCTTAGGCAAAATTGTACCCATTCCCAGATTCCAAGAAACCCCATCGGGCTCGAGGGTTGTTGGAATACATGCATCAATCGAAACCCCACCTGATCGGCACATATTAAACTCAGTTATCTCTTCGACCTGCTCCTTAAATGGACGTTCGTCTAAAAGAGACGGGTCATCCGCGACCTTTTCAAAACCAGAACGACTGGGACCAAACCCAGTTTTTGCTGCACCTTCTGAAATGCTGACAGGAGAGACAACCTGAGTGTCATGAGAAGTCGAAACGACCTGAGAATGTGGAGGGACAAAGAAAGATTCTGGAATATCTTCCACAGACCCCTCTAATTGCAGAGATGAATCGATCTCAGAATTGGGAGCAGCAATCTCAGAATTGGGAGCAGTAGTAACGATCTGTGTGCAACCTTCTTGACTTATAGATTGATTTGTTATGTCCCGGTCGGAAGGGGAACGCTCATCCACTGGTCGCTCAACCGGACGGGGAGAAGCAGCTCGAGACTCCTCGTTCGTCACTTGTTCTACATGAGGAGGAGAAATAGCTCTAGTTTCCCCGTTTATAGATTGATTGACTGGAGGGGGACTAGCACCTCGTGACTCCTTGTTTGTCGTTTGATCTACTGGAGGAGGCGATATAGATCGAGAACCTTCAGTCTGGCAAGCCTCCAGAATTGTCAGATCAACCAAGGGACTGCGGATCGAAACCCTTGGAATTTCCATCGATGAGTGCGTGGTTTCTCCTGTCGGAGAAGGAATGTTTTTCAGTTCAGATCGGGGCTCGACCTCTTGAGAGAAAGATTCCCCTTTGGAAGATGATCGATGAGAACTTTCCGTTCGAAGCTTTTTTCTCGGAGTATCTCGTCGGGACGGACCCCGCAGAGAGCGTTTAGAAGCTCCAGAAAATAGATTGGAACTCATGATCAAAAAATCAAAGGTTCTTATGAAGTATCGAGTTAAGAGCTCCGATCAACAATAAAGAAATTTTATATTGCAAGTGGGGACGCGCGGTAAAACCCCAAAAGATTTACCTTTATATATAGCTAAGGAAATGACAATTATGTCCTCGGACCTTGGCGCGCACAGTAAAAATTCAAATATAAGGCAAAAGCGGGTCATCGAATATGTACTATGATCATCACAACGACGAAGTATATCTAAGTAAAATCATATATATTATAAAAGGAATTTTACATGTTCTACAGAATTCAAAAGACCTACACTTACAACAAAATGAAAGAAAAAGTAAAAAACATCCTAAGTAGGGGAGTTGGTTTCTTTCAAGGGCGAGCCTTCTTTTTCTTCTTCATTCCCCTCGTCGACCTGATCTCCTTCGACATCCTCTTCGTCATCGATGTCTCCCTCTTCGTTTGCTTGATCCTCCAGGATATCTTTTATTAACTCAAAGTCAGGTGCTGGCACGGAAAATGGGGTTCCGTATTCATCGACTAAATGAGCCAGAGGATGGCCACTATACTCAACAGAAGGTAAGGACTCAAGAGGATAATCTTGAAGACTTCGGTCCTTTTCAATGGCCATAACCTTGCGATATTCCTCACGCTTATCAGGGATCTGCCCAGACTCGATTAATTGATCGACACCTTTATAGAACGAGCTCAAGAGCAAACTTCCGATCTTCTGATGGATTATGGCAGTATGTACTGGGGAATCCAGAAACTCTCGAATAATGGGCTCGACCTCGGGAGCTCGATGCTCGTCTATGATCTTTTCCAAATCAGCAGAATCGTCTTCCTTTGTCGCAAGTTGAGATCGAAGTGAGGTAATATCCGACTCCAATTTGCTAACTACAGTGGTATGCGAAACTCGCTGCTCGTCCAGTTCTCGTGTTAACTGGTCGACCTGGGCCTGATATCGACTATCATCCGTCATCATACCAATAATATGCGGATTATCAGTTTCCAAATTCTCATTGGCAAGAGGAGCAGATTGAGTCGCAGCGGAAGCTCGAGAACTACCGACCTGAGCAAGTTGCTCTTCAAGTTCTTTGACCCTAGCATTCAAGATTCTGTTGCTTTCTTCGACAAAGTCACATTGATCCCTATGCAATGCCATATCGTATAAAGCGGACACCAAGGCATTACCCGCCTGTGACAAGGAAAATTTCTGAATAACCTTCAAATAGAATATTATAAATTATTAGAAGATCAGAAGAAATTGAGGAATATTACCACTTCGTGAGCATGTGCTGCTCTTGCAAACTGTTCGAGGGGTTTTTTCTTGATCGTCCTATTTACATCTTGAGTACAGGTCGAAGAAAGGAGAATTCGAATGGATTTATCGACGACGTTCTCCTTATCATCAGACGCCAATGTATCCTTCTCAGAGTATCCAACCGTCCGTTTCCCTTGAAGATGACTCTCGATCATATCTACCAGGGAAGCTTTATGACCTATATCCCCGACGTGAGTAAAATATTCCCCTCCTTTGTCGAAGAACTGTTTTCTCCTTTTAGCTTCAGGGCCGGTAGGATTGCGCTCCGACCAAGATTGACAGCCTAGAATGCCATGTTCATCCCTAAGAAATTTGGGCGGATAACCGCGGCCTGGGCGAGAGCTCGAAGATGGTATATCCGATGAGGTCTGACCAGAAGAGGGAGGAGCTACTCGGATAGGATCAGCGTTCTCGAACGACTCCTCCTCGATATCCTCCAGATCCATAAATTGATCTCTTCTTCTTTTTCTGGATTCTCTCTGCTCTATGGGAGCTTTACCCCAAGATTTTTTCGAGTTTGAAAGAACTGTTTTCCCAACCACAGAGAAGCGACAGTTATCGACCATAGAAGCTACAACACAAAACAATTACGTTAAGAAATGGCGATGTCGTGTAATGAAGTTACTACTAATAAAAGAATCTGACCTAGAGATCGATCATCCACGGGGATAGGAAAATCCAGAGAACTCAATCCGGCCTTCCTAAGAAAGATTTCTCCAATCAAGTAGGCCGATTGGTATTTATTCGATCTCATCTGCTCGATCAAAGCAGATGAAAATTGATCATCTGGGGTCATCTGACCGGTCACCTTCCGACCTCCATATATCCAAGAATCATTGTATCCCCAGTCATGAGGAAATTCCTCTGTTTCCCCATTCACAAGAATAGACACAGTCGGAGCTTTGACGAAAAAGAAGTTTGATTTCCACTCCGTACTGTTGCTCGAAATGGCATTTTCCAGAACAGCATACCCAGGGTCTCTGACTAACATAATAGTAACCTCTATTGGAGGAAGTCGATACGGAAAATCGGAAAAAGTGAAGAAAGTTACGAAACGAGGGCTGCAGACCTCGTGCAACCATCAAAACAGAGAATGCCATAATAAAGGCTATGGCGTTCGGAACAAGTTGGGTCAATGAAACTAGGAATGTCTCCAAAAATTGGCGAAGAATTGAAGATAGGGGAAAGCGAAGCCCCGTGCTCGAAGTGGGACGTATAAAAAGCTCGACAGTTGGGAGGAGGAGTATTTACTCTCTCTTCGGAAGAAGGAATAATAATCTCAAATTCCGACGGAAAGTAGCGACCATATTCTTTCTTCAGGAAAGGTAGATCTTCTTCTTTCCATCGAGAAGGAAAAAGTTCCACGGGGGCAGAAATTTGAGGTTGGGCCGTTTTAGATTTCTTGGATGCCCTCGAAATCATCTCTTCCTCTGGAATAATTTCCACGACCAAGCTATCAACTTCATCCTCGGCATAGTCTCTAACTTCTTCTGCTTGGGAATTGTCTACTGCTTCATTATCAGAAGAAAGGATATCAGGATTGGGAATATTAGGTGGGACTTCTTCTCCTACATTTTGAGTAGGGGAAGAAGGATTCTGTGAAGTCGAAGCCATTTTTTTTGTATTTGGAAGTAAGGTGCTCGAGAAAATAAGTAAATGGGTGAACTATCGATGTAAACTTTTACTGCTAGAGAATCTAAATATCTGTGGTAAAAAGTGAAATATCCCGCCATTTTCGACTATATATATGGGCAGTGAAAAGACAGATTTAACCCTTCGCGCCTCTTCATATTCCCGCCAATTAAGGTCAAGAAAAGACGCTGCCATGGTCTGACACACGCTAACCTAAAGACGTGTATGTACGTAGAAGGTTCAAAGGGGTATGCACTCTTTTTTCCTCGTTCGGTTTTTATCCCAAAAAGGGTTTTTCCGAACAAGGTTTTTAATGAGGCATATCTCACGAATGATGGAAGGTTTAAACCAATTACTACTTTTACTTCTACGAGCTCCAGCTTCGATTACGCTCGAGAAGTGAGGGAGTACTGATGAGGGCTATTTTGCACATACTAACGAGATCGATCCGACCTACATAAACAGCGAGATCGGCTCGACCCGCCTAAACATATCTGATCGACCTATTGTCCGAACTAGGGGACTTAATGGGCCATGCTGTACTCCTAAGCCATGCAGGATTCCTAGGCTAAATAGGACTCCTAGTTTAGTTAGGACAGGAGGAATATTATAAATAGTGACTCTTACATTGTATCAAGGATCCAGATTTTAACCTACGAAATATACTACTATTGTTCGCCCTTCATATTATTGTCATCTACTCAATTATATTACTTTGCTTGTCCTTGAATTGCACCATCATGAGTACTTTAACCAAACCCTTAATACATATAAAATTGTTCTTAATAAATTTACTGAGATTAAACCTAAGGCGAAATTCGGTTAAATCAATAACAGACTGAAAAGCTTGCTTCACTTGATATTTATTCGTGGGAGCATCATGCTCCTCATATTCACTATGCTGCTTGCCCTCCTCATTACCCCATGCATGCTTATCCAAGACATCATGCATCTTACCCCGCTTATGAACACTATACTCATCATGAAAATTATTAATATGCTCAATCTACTGAAATTCATGATAAAACTAAAGTCACAATATCATCACATGTTAAAGCTAACAAACTTAAGAAGCCTAAGACTACTAAAGTTTGGGTTGTCAAAGGTTACATAAACCCTGCATGATCGAATCAATGAGGGGTACCGAAAACAGTCATCTGTTTTGTAGGTTAGAAGTAGCATAAACAAGAAGCAAGCACATGTGTGGTGATGACAATGAGTTGACTGTCCTTGCTGATTTCAACAAATGGTACCAACAAAGTGGTATCCGTTATATTTGGAGATAACAAGGAAGGTAAGATTAATGGAAGCTTATCAAAGGAAATATAGAGATTTCAGACGTCTCTTATATCAAAGGCCTTAACTACAATCTGTTGAGCATCAGTCAACCATGTGACAATAGACTTTCAGCTCTCGAGAGTTGAAATGAGGATTGTTGAATTTGACGGCTCTCATAAGAATACTACCTCTCATCAACTTACTAGAATTTGACTGCTCTCATAAGACTACTTGATTATAGATTCTTTAATTCAGGGGGAACGTGTACGAATTGCGGTACTCCTGATTAGAGATGAAGTTCCCAATAAGTCAGATGAAGTTATTTTATAAGAAGACTAGTTATCATCAGCTGACTGGAACTAAACAGTAAAATGATGTTCAAGAATAAACTTCATCAGATTACTCATCTAGAAAATTCTTGAAGTTAGGGGGAACGATTATTCTAGCTGGAGTGCTAACCAACAAAGGAAGACTATTGAATGTTGGCTTACTCAAATGATGAATTTATTAACAGCCAACTACCTGATAGGATAGTGCCCAGCAAGCCAATGTTAATTAGCTTGTAAGAGGACTATCTTCTTATGGATTAATAAATATACGACCGTTTATTTATAGTACGTAAATTAAACAATGGCCAACTTCATCTCTCGCGAACTTATCTAAGCGATTGGATGAAATCCTAAGGTCACATTCGACTATGGGACGATTCACTTCAGTACTGAGTACAATCATGAAACAGTCTCTAAGGTCGTGATCTTAAAACCCGTTCCAAGTCATAGATTCCGAACGAGACGGGGTATCGAAGGAATCGCTAAGACTTGTACGAGTATGCATGATTCACATGGAGTGAATTTGTAGAGTTTCATGAACAAGACATTTGATGTCAATGCATATGACTAGGTGGTTCGATAGGGGATCGAACGCATCGAACGACCCGAACAGAGAAACCCATTGTGGAAGCGCGTGACGCATATCGGTGATGGGATGTTTCTCAAGGCTTATAATAGTGTACGATTTAGTCCTTAGACTTGAGGTACTAGGGCGAATTCGGTGCATGGGTGTACGTATTTAGATTTAGGTACTGGTCACGTAGCCTGACCTTAATGTGCCTAAGTTGGGTGCGTATAGTCGTGTACGCGAGTGGTTAGTACTAAGAAAGGATCTATCGACTCATCCTGATAAGGTGGGAAATTTCCTATACGTTCTTAGATAATATGTTCCGAGGAACCTGCGGCCGCAGTCGGTGACGGATTTGGAAAGGAGTTTCCAAATTTAGCAGTCACACTGGAATTATTATCCTGAATTAGAAAGTATAGTAATTGAGATAATTAGAGGTGCCGATCAATTTACACACCCTAGGTCTCAATCGGGAAATAAGTCGAAAGAAGGACCGTATGTACATGGCAATTATAAGAGGTGAGGTTCACAAGATCAATTCACCTGAAGTTGGGCTTCATGGGCTTGTGGCTAGAAATCGACCATGAAGTGTGGGTACTCCTGAATTAATAAGGGAAATTAATTCTGGAGTGGTCAATTAAAAGTGTTTAATTGATCGGAGCATTTAATTGCTCATTAATTAAATCACGAAAGTCGTGGGCCTGCTGCCAATTGATGGTGAACCCAGAGGGTCACACACAATACAGTTGGACAGTGACAGTCATAAAAGGAAATAGTTGATTTAAGAAAGTTAAATCAAAGTTGATGAATTAAAGTGTTAATTCAAAGAAATCAAAGTTAATGAATTAAAGTGTTAATTCAAGAAGAAGAATTATTAATTAGAATATCTAATTAATTTATTAGAGTGTCTAATTAATTAATTGGATTATCTAATTAATTATGAGATTAATTAAAGTAGTTAATTAATTAAATGGAAGAAGGATTTATCATGCAATTTTCGGATTTGCATGATTATAGCATAGGGGCGATTCATGAATATCTTGTTTCCTAATGAGATAAGGAAAATCTATAAAGATATACATGAATATCTTATTTCCTAATGAGATAAGGAAAAGAGATATTGATGTACATGGAATAGGATATCTATTAAGAGAAGGACTCTTCTCTTATAAATATCTCTCTTCATAATTCTTCCATAAGTGATGAACAAGAAAGAAACCGAAAAGGGAGAGAATTTTCAAGAGCTGAAAATCGATCAGCCCTAGCCACAAAAGCCTGTGCCGCCGTCCTCTTCTTCTTCTCTTCTTCATCTGGATCTGGTTCAAGAGCTGGATCCAGTTCCAACTCTTCCTTCACTGACAAGTTTCCAAGATCTAGTTCGTAGCCTGTGATTTGGAAACGTTGCTACAATCCATCTGGTGTGGATACATTCTGGAGGTGAGACAATTGGATCACTGCATCGTGAATCAAACTAGAAAAGCCGAAACAAGTTTTGAGGTATTTCGCAAAACACCCCCTTTGTTTTCTGTTACTGTTTGATTCAACCTATTTCACATAAATAATATGGAGATCGATTTATGGGACTGATGGGATGCCTCGGAAAATTTTAAATTCCGCACTCTCGTTGTTTTGACAACCGGGGCATACCCAACAGTGGTATCAGAGCCAACTCCATAATTATTATGTGAAAAAGGCCTGAACATAATATAATATATGATATTGGTGATTATTATGTTCTGTATGATGATTCTTGCTTGTTATGATATTATGTATGCTCGGATAAATTTGCATGAATTAGTTTGGGCCAATTTTGAATTTCCGAAAATTAGTGGACTGTTTTTGCAAATAGCAATTTTCGAAAAACTGGACCAAAATTGAAAAATTTCGATTTCTGTATGTTTCTGGACTGAAATTGTAATTTTCTGGATTTTTGAAAACTGGGTCTGTTTGCAATTTCCGTAAAACTGGGCTGTTTTGTAATTTACGTAAAGTTCAGGGGTCTGTTTGCAATTAACGAAAATTTCTGGGTAGATTCTGTAAGTTCCTGTTTTCTGGACCGATTTGCAGCTGTCAAAATTTTTGGGTTTAAACTGTTAATTCCCGAAACTTGAGGGGTCAAAAATATAATTTTCGAAAGTTAAGGGACCAAACTGTAATTTTCAAAAGTTGAAAAACAGAATCTGTATTTGTGCATAAAAGGTGTTTTTGTTTATCCGAAAATTAATTTTATCATAATTAGTAAAGACTAAAGTAAGGATCATGGATTATTTTAAAAGGGATTTTAAAATAAGGAAGATAAGAAATATGTGAAAGTTGTTTGCTTTGTTTCTTGCTCTACGTGAACTGTTTACGTGGTTTTCGATCGCGCCGAGCCTTGAACCTAGGGTAGATGTGATTGGTTTAATTTTAATTTGTGTTGTTTTTATTGGGCCTGCGAGCCTTAAAGTTTTTGGGCCACTTTGAGCCTTTGTAATAGAATAGGGCTTTACTGTTTTAAATAGTTTAGGATGGAGGCCCATTACAAGCAAGGTGGAGGCCCAAGAAGGAATGAAGGCCATGTATGCATGGTTATTATTGTAATAGCCTAGGTCCATTAAGAACCCAATTAGATTGACCAATTGGGCCAACATCATGGCTCGATGCTGGCCCGCATAGGAGGCTCCCGATCGAAAACATACTGTGATAGCATGCATGCTAGGTGTGAATGTTTTATTTTTATTTGTCGATTTATTCGTGGCTTGTATGTGATGCGCGCTAGTAATTAGATCGTAAATAAAAGATAAAGCATAATTAATGCGGTGAGATCTCGAGGAGAGTTTCTTCAAACTTTCAAAAACTGAAAATCCCCTCTTGAATAAATATTAAGTCATATTGGGTTAACTATAAAATGAAGTTTTATAAATCCAAGCCTTCCATTAATAGGAACTAGCGTGAGTTGTCTACTTATCGATTAAGGTGATCCAGAGTCTGGCACCCGAGGCGAAGAAAGGGACAATACGCAAAATTCCTTGATTCTTGTTTTTCTTTAAAACTCGACAAGGGTGGGGACTGGTCGGGACATGTATATCGACCGATAACCAGTTACGGGGATTTCATGACCGGGCCCGTTGCTCATCATGATTAATGGGTTAGACTTAACGAATAGTAACATTTATGATGTAGCAGTGCTAGATAAATGTGAAAACCGAGGCAAAATAGCTTGAAGGTTGTGTAGGGACACAATTGGTAAAAGTATACCTACCTAGGGAGTTAATTGTATGGCCACGAGTCGTGGGTGCAATTAATGTCTGCCGGGACGTCAAGACCTACTAGGAAATAGGATTTCCCGAACAATTAAAGGGGTTATTGTTTCGATAAAAATAGTGGGAGAACTTTTTCGATAAAAAGTCCAATTTTCGTTAATTATAAGTATTTTATTAAACCTGTCTGCTTATTGTTGTCTTTTAAATTGTTTATATATAGCCATTCAAAATCCACAATCATGTACGAACAAACTTTGGGACAAATCATGAGTTTTTCACTCTACGAGACAAGCATGGTTGGGTTCGACAATGTTAGAGAATATTGTTCTTACCTAATCAAGATGATGAAACGAATCAAAAAGCTAGGCGCTGATTTGGATCAGAATGATGAGATAGAAATTATTCTCACTGGCTTGTCTGACTCATTTTCTCATTTTGTGCATCATTTGGAAATTCCATGTGATGGGATTAAGACAAATGATTTGCGCAAGTTGTTGGACAAATATGAGAAAGCCCATCTACAGGGATTGGGTCTGAGTGAAGGAAAGGATTGCCCCTTGTGTAAGAAAGATAAGCAACTAAGGATGCTTGCTGGAAAGAAATTCCTGAAGAGAATTAACAACGGTATGACCTAGTTATTTCTTTTTGATGTATGACATCTCATAGACCCTCATATCTGTAAAGTGTTTGCAGGTGATGACGGCATTCCCTTGCCCTTGGGAAGAAGGGCATTCCTTGGAAGGAGGAGGCAAGAGTTGCAACAATATATAAGGGAAAAATGCTTCAGGAGTTGGTTCGAGAAGAATCTAGACTTTACTTTTTAGCAAAGTGTTTTACTTAGTTTTTCGTCTTAGCATAAGTTTTGGTTTTATTTTGTTTTAGAGTATTATTTCAAATTTTGTACAAGACAGCATTGCTTTACCATTATGAATGGAATATTTTTTATTTAAAGCTTTTACTTTGTACAAAATATTGATGCTTTACCATTATGAATGGAATGTCTTTAAAGCATAGAAATGAATCAATGACAAACAAATTAAAACTTCAAGTAAATTATATGCTAAATCGAGAAAGGTAAAACAACAAGATAATCGACCACATACTTGAGATGCACATTTTTGGACATATTTCCAAAAGAAGGATTCGAAAAGATTGATTTCATTTGAGATTCTTGAAACGCAGAACTTAGATGAATTCGCATCTTAAGAATCTTGTCTCAAAGGAATAATGACCGAAATAAAGTTTGCTAGGCATTCTAAGCATATCAACCAAATGGATTTAATCCATGAGGACAAACGTGGAGAACTAAAAGGTTAGTTCAAAAGGACGTTACTTCAAATATACTTACGATTTTTAATCGTCAAAAGCATATGTGTACTTTGTGAAGTACAGTTCCAAAATTGTTGAAATGTTCAAAGAAGTTTTGGAAATGAAGTAATTAAGAGCATAATGTTGAAACCGTTTGATCTAATCAAATTGGCCGAAACATAAGCTATAAATTCCTCGATTATCTAAACGAGAATAGAATTCTCATGGAGCGAATTAAGTAGGAATTGAACTTTGTTAAGACTTAGTTCATTTCACGATAAAGACTTCGCTGAACTTCCTTGTTGACATTTGGGGATAGCCTCCCCTGACTCTTCGAAGAAGATACTTAGGCTAGTACCTTTGGAAGCAAGTCCTTGCACCGCCGTACCATATACGATATGGCATAATACCCTTGCACGACAAATTGGATGGTAGATCCAATTCGCGCAAATTTGTGGGATATCCAACGAAATCCATTGGATACCTGTTCTACGACAATGAGAAACAAAAGGTAAATCGTTTCCCACAAATACCCGTTCCTCTGTTGATGAATTCTTCGTCAAAGGAAATAGGGAATGTCATGGAACTTGATGAAGTCCAAGATTTGGACCTATCCCCACAAACAGTGGGAGCAAATCCTAAACCTACTGAACCAAATTACGCACAAACACTTCGTAATTCAAATCAAATTCGTAAGGAACTCAAAATTCCATTTTACGAAATTGATAAATTGGATATTGATCCATGATTACAAAGAAACTATGTTTGACATAGACTTAGGGATGTGGCATGAGGCCATAAGATCCGAAATGGAAAGGTTCAACTTGTTTGACTCGCTTAAATGGCGGAAGGTTATTCTTCAAAAGCTTTTTGAAGACTAATGAAGATACCTTCGCTCCATTTTTCAAACGTCAAAATCCATTTCGAATTTATTAGCCATAGAAAAGTGGTTTGACTACTGAAATATGACTATTGGATATGAATCCTGCCTCTCGCAATTGGAAATTGATGAGAAGATCTTTATTCAAATCCAAAGGTCAATCTATGACTTTCAACGAAATCCCGAACTTGGAATATGCAACTTGATAAGATGATCAAGACAGTTGACTTCGTCAAAAGGCATATGAATTCCAGTTGTGCAATAGAATCAGTGGGAGCACAGTAAAGTTCGTAACATAACATGACGACATTCTGATTATCAAGGACGATATCAGAATATCAAACGCAGACGAAAGCGTGTCTTTCACGCAAATTCTCCATGATAAGATTTGAGAATTACATCTCACGTACTGGCAATACGTATCTATAGAGATAGAGCGAAGTAGATGTTGCAATTCTCCAAATCTAAGTACATAGACTAATTATTGAATAAAATCGATATGGAAGAATCCAAGAAAGGATAAATTCCAATGAGATACAGAATCTCTCTTTCTTATTCAATGTGCCCTACATATGGTAAGTTAAGAAGAGAATGTCTCAAAAGTCTTATGCTTAGGCATATGGTTTGCATGTAGCATGCAAAGTCTTGTACTAGACCTGACTTAACACATGCTGTGATTTTCACGAGCTACTGTTAGTCAAACACCAGTAAAGGATACTGGACTGCCGTAATAGCAATCCTCGAAGATAATTAAAGGATATATTGCTGGTCTGCGGTAGTAGTGGAGGATTAAGACTCGAAGGATTAAGTGATTCAAGTTGTTCAAGTCTGATGTGGATGATTTATTCTGTCTCGATGGAGCAGAGGTAAATTGGAAGAAACTCCAATAGTCTACCACTGCCAACTCAAACAGAATATATATCGCAGCATAGGATGCAGCAGAAGGAAGTGTTTGGATAAGTAAATTCATCTAATGGTTAGATGTAATACCTAGCATAGCAAAAGCTTATCGTTATCTTCACTGATAAAATAGGGCAATTGCTGAATGAAAGGGAATCGAGATCACACCAACTATCTGAACACTGAACCATATGATTAGATAAATCATAGAGAGTTGAGACACGTAGAAGTGTTACGTCATCTCAATTGACAACTTAGCAGATCCACTAGTAAAGTCATAATCGCAAAAGGGTTCGAAGGACATCTTGATAAGATGGGTCTTAGAAATGTTGTGATTGGCTTTAGGGCAAGTGGGAGATTGATAGGATAGTGCCCAGCAAGCCAATGTTAATTAGCTTGTAAGAGGACTATCTTCTTATGGATTAATAAATATACGACCGTTTATTTATAGTACGTAAATTAAACAATGGCCAACTTCATCTCTCGCGAACTTATCTAAGCGATTGGATGAAATCCTAAGGTCACATTCGACTATGGGATGATTCACTTCAGTACTGAGTGCAATCATGAAACAGTCTCTAAGGTCGTGATCTTAAAACCCGTTCCAAGTCATAGATTCCGAACGAGACGGGGTATCGAAGGAATCGCTAAGACTTGTACGAGTATGCATGATTCACATGGAGTGAATTTGTAGAGTTTCATGAACAAGACATTTGATGTCAATGCATATGATTAGGTGGTTCGATAGGGGATCGAACGCATCGAACGACCCGAACAGAGAAACCCATTGTGGAAGCGCGTGACGCATATCGGTGATGGGATGTTTCTCAAGGCTTATAATAGTGTACGATTTAGTCCTTAGACTTGAGGTACTAGGGCGAATTCGGTGCATGGGTGTACGTATTTAGATTTAGGTACTGGTCACGTAGCCTGACCTTAATGTGCCTAAGTTGGGTGCGTATAGTCGTGTACGCGAGTGGTTAGTACTAAGAAAGGATCTATCGACTCATCCTGATAAGGTGGGAGAATTTCCTATACGTTCTTATATAATATGTTCCGAGGAACCTGCGGCCGCAGTCGGTGACGGATTTGGAAAGGAGTTTCCAAATTTAGCAGTCACACTGGAATTATTATCCTGAATTAGAAAGTATAGTAATTGAGATAATTAGAGGTGCCGATCAATTCACACACCCTAGGTCTCAATCGGGAAATAAGTCGAAAGAAGGACCGTATGTACATGGCAATTATAAGAGGTGAGGTTCACAAGATCAATTCACCTGAAGTTGGGCTTCATGGGCTTGTGGCTAGACATCGACCATGAAGTGTGGTTACTCCTGAATTAATAAGGGAAATTAATTCTGGAGTGGTCAATTAAAAGTGTTTAATTGATCGGAGCATTTAATTGCTCATTAATTAAATCACGAAAGTCGTGGGCCTGCTGCCAATTGATGGTGAACCCAGATGGTCACACACAATACAGTTGGACAGTGACAGTCATAAAAGGAAATAGTTGATTTAAGAAAGTTAAATCAAAGTTGATGAATTAAAGTGTTAATTCAAAGAAATCAAAGTTAATGAATTAAAGTGTTAATTCAAGAAGAAGAATTATTAATTAGAATATCTAATTAATTTATTAGAGTGTCTAATTAATTAATTGGATTATCTAATTAATTATGAGATTAATTAAAGTAGTTAATTAATTAAATGGAAGAAGGATTTATCATGCAATTTTCGGATTTGCATGATTATAGCATAGGGGCGATTTTTGTAGCTAAAGTAAGTTGGAAGAATTTGTTTCTTGTGGGACAAGAAAGAAGGAAGAGATTCATAAATATCTTGTTTCCTAATGAGATAAGGAAAATCTATAAAGATATACATGAATATCTTATTTCCTAATGAGATAAGGAAAAAAGATATTGATGTACATGGAATAGGATATCTATTAAGAGAAGGACTCTTCTCTTATAAATATCTCTCTTCATAATTCTTCTATAAGTGATTAACAAGAAAGAAACCGAAAAGGGAGAGAATTTTCAAGAGCTGAAAATCGATCAGCCCTAGCCGCAAAAGCCTGTGCCGCCGCCCTCTTCTTCATCTGGATCTGGTTCAAGAGCTGGATCCAGTTCCAACTCTTCCTTCACTGATAAGTTTCCAAGATCTAGTTCGTAGCCTGTGATTTGGAAACGTTGCTACAATCCATCTGGTGTGGATACATTCTGGAGGTGAGACAATTGGATCACTGCATCGTGAATCAAACTAGAAAAGCCGAAACAAGTTTTGAGGTATTTCGCAAAACACCCCCTTTGTTTTCTGTTACTGTTTGATTCAACCTATTTCACATAAATAATATGGAGATCGATTTATGGGACTGATGGGATGCCTCGGAAAATTTTAAATTCCGCACTCTCGTTGTTTTGACAACCGGGGCATACCCAACACTACCCCGAACATCTAAGTGTTCACCTTTTGTCTTCAACGTACTAAGATTGTTGATTGGTTATTGATGACAAAAAGGGGGAAAGGGATGCAACTAAGAAACACTTTCAGTTCTCTAACATAAAGGGAAAAAGAAAGGGTAAAATGATGCAGGAACAAAAGAAATGTTGTATTTTCTTTCAGATCTAATGATTTCCATCTTAGAGTGTGAAGACTAAAACTGAAGACTTGGAAGACGTTCTTAGTTGAAGGTTAATTGTTGGAATAATTTATTAACTCAAGAACAACTAAGTGATCTTATCAGTTGAGTTAATTAAGTTAGTTAGAAGGTTTTCATGATAACAAAAATGTGTCATCAACTAAGTAATGGAAGCTTAGTAAACCTTTTAAGATTGGATACTTGGTCTAAAGATTATAATTCAAGAATATAAGTATTCAAGATATGAAGATTCAATCTTATGAGAAGAGTGAAAATCATACCAGTGAAGATTGAATTACGGTCTATAAGCTAAGTGGTCAAAATCTGCTTAGTGGAAATAAGTTGAGTGATCATGAGATGAGTGATCATGAGCTGAGTGGCCATCAACGAAGTGGATCCCATCAGCTAAGTTAAATCGGTCAGTAAGATCTCCAACAGTAACAAGCTTAGTGCATTTAATGCGACTGTCAGATCTGTACAATGGTGTATAGATCCGTACAATAGTGTACAGTGCGACAGTCTGCATAAGTAACAGTTCAAATTATGACTGTTGCTCAAGGACTAAAATGCTATTTTGCCAACATTCAACGGGCATAATTTAAAATCCAAGAGTATAAGTAGATGGTAAACTGAAGATTCAAGAGAGACTTGCAAACTTTCAAGATCAAATCTTTCGAGCAAGAATCCATCAGTTGAGTCATTTGATCATAAACTGAGTCATCAGTTGACGAAGCAAAGTTGAAGAAGTAGATATCCATCTTTGTGAGTGGTATTACTTCGTAGAATAGGTCTTCTTTGTGATTCCTATTGTGAGCTTGTTGCTTAGCTAAATAATGGAATCTTAGCAAGCTTTCAAAATGTTCAATCAAGAAGACAAGTAAAATCAGAAGATTGAATTTTGGTCTGGAAGACTAGTGATCTTAAGCTGAGTACGGAATCAGACTGGTGGATTTCAGAAGAGTAAAATCAGATGAGTTCGATTTGAATCAGCTGAGTGTTCATCAGCCGAGTGGATTCGATCAGCTAAGTGGAAGGGATCCAAAGTCATTCCAACGGTAATAAATTCACTTGGTGTAATAAATATTGTCCGAGAAGGGTATTTATGACAAATGATTAAAGGAGTTAATTCAAATAACCTCATATCAGCATGATGCATTTAATGCGACTGACATATTCGTACATCAGAGTGTACAATGAACAATTGTAGGAAGTCGTTTAAGGTTAAGACCGTAACTCGAGGAAGATCTAAAATCTGTCTCACTTCAATGAACATAATTCGAATTGCCGAGTATAAATAGATATACTTTCAAGGGTTAGAGACAACATAACAACTGAGAGAGAATTCAAAGAGGAAATTTTTCTAAGTCTCAAACTGAAGAACAGATCATCAGCTAAGTAATCTGTTGACGAAGCGAAGTTGAAGAAAAAGTTCAAACACAAAAAATTTGAGTGATTTTGTTCAACTGAATGTTGTGAGAAGTAAATATCCATCTTTGTGAGTGATATTAATTCGTAGAATAGGTATTCTTTATGATTTCCTATTGTGAGCTTTTTGCTTGGTCATTTGTTGTAAAAGCACAAGTATTGTACTAGTTACTAAGTGTTCTAGTACAACCTAAATCTTCGTGATTTAGACACTACTAGAAAAAGATGAAATTTCAACGGAAATTTCGACAGATTTTACAAAAAATTTCGACAGATTTACATTTTTCGACGGAATTTTCTACAGAAAAATTCCGTCACAGAAAGGCTCGTCGAAATCAAGATTTCGACAGAAAAAATTTCGACTGAAATTTCGACAGAAAATTTTCTGTTGAAATTTTGAAATTTCGACAGAAAAATTTCTGTTGAAATTTCAAAATTTCGACAGATTTTTCTGTTGAAATTTTGAATTTTCGACAGAAAAAAATCTGTTGAAAAAATTTCAGCAGAAATTTTCGACAGAATTATTTCTGTCGAAATTTAGAGCAGTTTCTACAAATTCAATATTGGTCCGAATCTTTAATTTGATTTTTGTTTACGACACTAATTATCGATTTTCCACACAATCTAAATTGACGACAATTGTAAATTCTAATTAAGCATTAATCCAACATTCATCGAAATAAAAAATCCCCAAATATCAAATACAATCTAAATAAACAACAAACAACATTCAAAATACCCAAAATATGCTAAAATCCCTAAACATCCAACAAAAGTACCAAAATAAGTTTGTCAAAATACGATCATACATGACAAATGAACGAGCACTAAGTTTTCTAGAATTACTAATCATCATTCTGTGTTTCGGGAACTTGAGTGTCATCGGACTCTTGAATATGGCCCTGTTGAGACGATTGCTGAGCGGTACCGGGAGCTTGAGTGTCATCGGGCTCTTGAATGTGGCCCTGTTGAGACGGTTGCTGAGCGGTACCGGGAGCTTGAGTGTCATCGGGCTCTTGAATGTAGCCCTGTTGAGATCAACTCTATCATACATCCATCTACGTAGTAAAATTATATCCATATTCTACGTACACAAAATTTACATTCATCAACATTACTATTAATTAACTAATCATATAAGTCAATCAATTTTCATGCTCCATTCAAAATTTTAACAATTTAAAGTCAATCTATAATGGAAAAATATTTAATTATTGAAGTGTCGAAGCATAATAAACTTGCTAACATGATAAATTTCAAAAAATAATAAGTGATACTATAAATCGATACATATATTAGTAATATTGCATTGTGCTACTCATAATAATGATACTACTATACATGTCTAGCGGACATGTAACAACAAAAATAATGAAATTATTATTATGAAATGAAGCCAGCCATGATAAATCTTAAACTAATAAAAATTTAAGCTCAAGTTAATTAAAAAGTGAAACAATATGTGTAAATCGAACTACACAGACTCTATTTGCTTTCAAATAAACTCGTTTTAGCTCGATTTCTACTCAAATCAAATTTAAATCCAATATCTAATTTCATTAAATTCATCAAACTAGAATAATGAATTAATTCAATTCAACTTGCCCCATTTACACTCTTAACTACATAGCAGCGACATGGATAAGTCCTATGTGGTCATATTATCCACAAAATTATAGAAATATTAAACTAAGATATCTTTTATTAGTTACTATTGTTTAAAACAATTTTATAAGTTTAACTGATGTCTCGGTATTTTCTCTAGTTTAATATTAATATTTTCTTTAATTTAATACTACTATTGTTTAAATCAAATTTAGTTTTTTACAATTTACCAGTCAACCAACTTTTGTATATGATTTTGACCCATCCATTTCAATGACAAAATCTAGAACTAGAAACCAGGAACCATAACCCATTTCACACAAAACTTCACACACAAAGACAATTAGGAAAGAAAAGGTTCATCGGTGGAAACAAAAATCCAACAGCTGTAGTTTCATCTCTAAGCATTCACAACATGTACGTAGTTTCATCTCTAAGCCTTCAACTATAAAATTTGGATAAACACGGTTGGGTTTTGCTTAATTGGATTTTCTATCTGTTAATTGGAAACTAAGAAGATAAGATATACATGGGTTCATTATAATGTTGAAGAAAATTACTAAAACAATGTATTAGACTCTTTCTAATGAAATATATCCGTATCATTTTTAATTGTTTTCTTCAAGCAAAAGAATATCTTTCCTTAATTTCTTATGCATCTGTTTTTATATTAATCAATTCCAAAACAAAGTTAATTGGACATATATGCTAAAAAATTAAAGGAACCCAATTTCGAAAATCGTCGTAAATTGAAGGATTAAAACTGAAATTGAAGGATTAAAGTGCAATTATACCTTGTGGTGGTGTAGGTGCCGGAGTCGGAGCTGGCCGGAGGCGAGTTGCACGGACCTGGAAAGCTTGAGCCGCGGCGGAGGTGGATTCTCCGGAAAAGATGACGGGTGGGTCGCGAATCGAAGTGGGTGTGCGGTGCGGTGGTGCGGCGGTGCGGCGGTGGTAGTAGATATGGAAGAAGAGGAGAATTTTTGGTGATGTGAAATTAGGGCATGTACATGCGGCTGGAGAGATCGGGGAGAGAGAAGTGGAGGGCATGGGTAGTGGAAAAGTCAGCTATACCTATTCATTAAATTTCAACAGATTTCAAAATCTGTCGAAAATTTTCAAAAATTTCGACAGATTTCAAAATCTGTCGAAATTTTTTGAATTTTCGACAGAAAAATTTTTGTCGAAAAAGTGAAATTTTCGACGGATTTACATTCCGTCGAAATTTTCAGGGATTTTTCAACGAATTTTTTTTCTGTCGAAATTTTATACTCAATTTCAACAGATTTAAATCGGTTGAAAATAATCCGTTGAAATTTCATCTTTTTCTAGTAGTGAGAAGAGTGGGCCACTATAAAATTTCCTGTGTTACTTACCTTACTTATTTGCATCTTCATTGCATAACTTTCATATGATAAGTAAATGTTTTAAAAGGCAAATCTTTTAAAAAGAGGAATTTCTAAAAACGGGGGTAAAACCTTCGAAGTTAAATTTCTTTGAAAAACATACACATTTATATCCGTTACATACAAGTTTTAAAACTCTGAAGTTGTCTGAAATGATAAGTAAATCAGACGAGTGGTCTAAGTTAAGCGGAATAAGCTAAGTTCTAAATGATAAGCTTACTCTGCTTATACGAAGTTAGAGAAAATTTTAAAGGTACAGAGGTTTATTCACCCCCACCCCCACTCCCCCCTCTAGACCTCATTTGACCACTTGGGACCAACAAGTGGTATCAGAGCGGGAGGTTCATTTGGATCATCTGCCTGATCAACGAGCTTCATCCGAGGTGTGTTTTTAAAACGTTTTCAAAAAGGAGCATTTTTTAAATCAAAACTTTTTGAAAATGGATATCTACTTCTCACAACACTCAGTTTTACAAAAATCACTCAGATTTTTATGTTTGGATTGTTTCTTCAACTCGGCTTTGTCAACATATGACTTAGCTAATAGTGATTTGTTCTAGAGTTTGAGACGTAGAAAATTTGATCTTTGAATTCTCTCAATTGTTGTGTTGTTTCTCTAACTCTTGAATGGATCAATTTATACTCGACAATTTGAATTATGCCCGTTGAAGTGGGACAGATTTCAGATCTTCCTCGAGTTCCGGTCATAACCTTAAATGGCTCCGTGCAACTCATATCTGGGAAGTCAGGCAGGTAAGGGCCCTGAGGCCTGCGCTTCTCTAATTTCTAGGCAGAATGGGGAACAGGCAGCTATACTATCCTGGATTTTTCGAGAACGAGGCCAAGGTTGTCTCAAAGTCAATAACCTTTGTTCTACTCGTTCCTCCACCATCCTCTCGATGTCTCTTTCGGAGAATCTTCTAGTCGCTCGCCGATCGATAATTGGTGGCTCCTCTTCATCTTCGATCGGAATAACTATTTTTTCTCTGGATAGATAAGGTTCAGGACGAGCATTAGCTCTTGCCTGGTTACCTTTTAGACCAGGGTGTCTTTTAGCGGCGTTTGGCGGGGATATGTGAGATGGTTGATCCCCGTCTGGGCTTTCCGCTTCAACCGATACTCGATCGTTGTCCACTCGGGCTCGCCTGATATTGTTTACCAATCTGGTTGGCGTATTTGGGGCTGCCTCTGGGCCGACGTTTTCTGGTCCTGGTGTATGTAAGATTTCAGCACATAACGAATTTACCAGTTGAGCCATTTGCCTTAGCTTCTCTTGATCGGCTGGTAATGGGGGAGGGGGGACGGATCGAATGGGTGAATTAGGGGCCCTATTTCCGCTAGGAGTTTGTCGTCCTCCAGTATTTTGGTTGTTGTTTGTGTTTGCCATAACATGCCCCTCTGCTCGACCCACATCTTGATGTTCTGCGGGAGGTGGCATATTATTAGTGCCGATTCTTTGGGAATTTTTGGGCAAACTTTCTACAGCACGAGGATGCTGAGAGGTTGTGCTTCTTCTGGCGGTACGTGTGCTTTTCCTTAGATTGACCATATTCGATCGAGTAATTAACCGTGCCCCTCGGTGGGCGCCAACTGATTTAGCCTAATTTCGTCTTAGGTTTAATCTCAGTAAATTATTAAGAGAACAACTTTGTATGTTAGGGATTTGGTTAAAGTACTCAGGATGGAGCAATTCAAGAATAGTATAAAGAGCAATAATCACGTAATAATAAGTATGCGAGAGTAGAAAATAGTTGTAGTATTATTGTTAGGTTAAAATCTGGATCCTTATACAATGTAAAATTCTGTATTTATAATAATAGTCTCATCCTAACGCAACTAGGAGTCCTACTAGGCCTAGGAATCCTGCATGGCTTAGGAGTACCGCATGGCCCATTAAATCTTCTGAATCGGTCTTCAGGTCGATCAAATACATTTGGGCGGGTCGAGCCGATCTTGTAATCTTCACAGGTCGGATCGAGCCTGAACCTCCTCGGAAAAAAGAAGAACTCAGTTTTATGATAAAGAAGGTGAGTATTTCACTCACGTTGGAGATACAAGCCATAAAGCTTCCTTGATAGACATGATCGAGAGTCACCTTCAGGGAAAACGAGCGGCTGGATATTCCGAAAGGGATTCATTGATGACCGATGATAAGGAGAACGTCATCGATAAGTCGATCCGGCTTCTTCTATCTTCTACTTTTGTCAAAGAAGTGCAGCGGACCTTTAAGAAAAATCCTTTTGATCAATTGGCAAGAGCCGCTCATGCCCATGAAGTGGTAATACATTGAAATTCCTTTTGCTCTATAAAATAATCTCAACTTCTTTACTTCATTTCTTATTTAGACATGTTTTTGCCGCAGACTGGTAACGCTTTGGTATCTGCCATGTATGATACGGCATTGCATAGAGAGCAGTGCAAGTTCGTCGAGGACTCCAACAATATTCTGATCGCCAGGATCAAGGAGCTTGAAGATCAACTTGCCCAGGTCGATAATTCTCATGCATCTGCTCAGACTCAGCCCGCTCCTAGCGCCAATCCAAACTTGGAGACTGACAATCCTCATATTATCAACACAATGATGGATGCCAGTCGTTATCAAGCCCAGGTTGATCGACTGAATCAAGAGTTGGACGAGCTACGTGTTTCACACCCCACCCTGATCAGTAAACTGGAATCGGAGATCATTTCTATCCGATCTCAACTTGCGGCCAAAGACGATTCCAATTTGGATCAGGCTATAGACGATCATCAATCTCCTGACGTTGAATCCATTATCCGGGAGTTTCTCGAATCTCCAGTTTATACGGCCATAATTCATCAGAAAATAGGAGATTTGCTATTGAGCTCGTTTTACAAGGGGGTCGACCAATTGATCGTATCTGGGCAAATCCCTGATAAGGGAGGTGAATATCGCGCGGTTATGGAGATTGGGGAGGACTACAAACTCCAAGAGTACCCTCCTGTCTGCTTGCCTTCCGTCGAATACAGCAAACATCCTTTAGCCCATTTAGTGGCTGAGTTCGGAACTCCATTGCCTATACCTACACCTGATTTGGAGTTAGTAGGGAGTGTCGAAGGAGATCGAGCAGATGAAGGGGAAGATGAAGACAACGAAGAAGACGTTGAAGGAGACCAAGCCGATGAAGGAGAGAATGAAGATAACGAAGGGTTGTCCTCGAAGGAAGTTAACTCCCCATCTTAGATCGTTTTCAAGATTAGGATTTCAGTTGTATCCTTCTTTTATCCATGTAACTTTTGTCATTTTGTTCAGTAGAACTGGAAAAGTTTGTAAATGTAGTCAGCACAAAATCCCTTATTTAGTATATATGATTTTCAGTGATATATTAGTTTCTGTCGAATTATGCTCTGTTATTTTGATGATCGTAGCACGCAATTGATAATCCATTCTGGCATATATTTGAAATTTTACTGCGCGCGCCAAGAATTGGGGACATAATTGTCATTTCCTTTACTATATATAAAGGTAAAATCCCTGAAGTTTTACCGCGCGTCCCCACTTTGCAATATAAAATTTATGTGTTGTAGATCGGAGCCATAGTTCGGTAATTCATAAGATTTTCTGGTTTTTTGATCATAAGTTCCAATCTTTTCTCTGGAGCCACAAAACGATCTCTACGGGGTCCATCCCGACGAGATACTCCGAAGAAGAAAATCCGAACAGAAAGTTCGCATCGGCCATCTTCCCAGGGAGGAGCTCCTTCTCGGGAAGCCATGCCTCAATCTGACCCGGTGTCGACCTCTTTGGGAGAAATTCAAAAATTAGTGGTGAATATTCCTTCTCAGGCGGAGGAAACTATGGATTCTTCTATGGGACCTTCACGGGTTCCGATCCGTAGCCCATTGGTCGATCCAAATATTCTGGAAGCCTATCAGAACGAGGAGTCTCGAGCTAATTCTCCTCCTCCCGTCGACCAAGCAAGGGACGAGCCTCCTCATTCTGATCAAGATGCCGCAATAAATCAAACCTCTGGTCGAGAAGACTCTCAGCAGATCGTTATCATTCCTCCAAATGCTGAGGTCGAGACAACGTTGCAAATGAGCGGACCTGTGGAAGATATTCCCGAGTCTCTCTTTGCACCTCTGACCTCTAACGTTGTTGTTTCTACTTCTCAGGGTACCCCGGTTCTCTCTCCTCCCAATATTTGTCAAGATATAGCTAAAAGTGGATCTGGTCCTAGCCAGTCTGGTTTCAAGAATCCCATGGACGATCCTTCTCTTTTAGACAATCGTTCTTTAAAGGAGCAGGTCGAAGAAATAACTGAGTTCGAGACGAGTCGATCTGGAGGGGTTTCTTTAGACGCATGCGTTCCAGCAACCCTTGAGCCTGACGGGGTATCTTGGAATTTGGGAATGGGCACGATTCTGCCCAAGGAGTTTGATAAATTGAAGAATCACTCTTCTTTGCGGCTTGTTCAATCCATTTTCAAGCGTTTGGAGATGGTAAGTGGATTTTTATTATTTTTATTTTATTTTATTAGAGATCTTTTGTCTTCTAATTTTTAAAGTTCTTCATTCCTATTTTCCCATAATAGGCCAAGCATGAAGCTATTCAGCTCGGGATACAGAATGATGAGTCTTATTTTTCTCAAGAAGAGTCCCTTGAACAGGTGAACAAAATTGCGGCTGCTCATCGATTGCTGATGACTGAATCCGAGAATCTCCGAGCAGCTAATGAAAACCTTTCTAAGAGAAGGAAGAACTTGCTCGGGCCAATAGCAGCTTGGTGTCAGATAAGGAGCAGCTTACCAAGGAGAAAGAAGATCTGCTCCGACGGAACAGGAATCTAGAAGAAGTTACTCAATCCCAGATCGAGAAAAGTAAAAAACAAGAGTTTGAAAGGGGTTTTTCTCTCGGATACAAGCAACGTACGAACGAAATGATGACTTATCTTGTTCGTGAAACGAGTCCCGATCATGATTTTGAACAGTAGACAATGATTTTTTTTTTTGGAAATGTAATATAACAAACTCCTTTTGTCGTGAATAGAGCAGTTCGTTGTTTCAATCGTTATCGTTTCGATCTGAATGCCATAATAATTGTTGCCAACTTTCTCGGGAGAGGAAAAGTCACCTTGGTAGTTGTGCCGTAACCGTAGGACGTTTCGCATGCTCGTCCATTAACTGATAACTTCCTCGCACTATAAATAATTCCTTAGAAAAATAAGAAACATAATAGAAGATTTCTAATTAATTATGATATTAATTAAAGTGATTAATTAATTAAATGGAAGAAGAATTAAGCATGCAATTTTCGGATTGCATGGCTAAGGCTAAAGGGGCGATTTTGGCTAAGGAGATAAGTGAAGAGTTTGTTTCTTGTTTGACAAGTGACAAAGAAGAGATTTGGTTGAATCTTGTTTCCTATTGTGATAAGGAAATGATTCACCAAACCTTGATGAGATATCTAATAAGAGAAGGACTCTTCTCTTATAAATAAGAACTCATCACATATCTTCCATAAGCTAATCAACCAACTAAGAAAGAAAAATATAGCTGAAAATTGAGAAGAAAAATCTCCCCACCCTAGACAGAAAAGTTTTGTGCCGCCGCCGCCCACTTCCTGTTCTCTCTTTCATCTGGATCTAGTTCAAGAGCTAGATCCAGTTCCAACTCTTCCTTCACTGACAAATCTCCAAGATCTAGTTCGTAGCCTGTGACTTGGAGACGTTGCTACAATCCATCTGGTGTGGATACGTTCTGGAGGTGAGTGATAGGATAGTGCCCAGAAAGCCAACTTATACGAGCTTGTAAAGGGACTACCTTAGAAAGCAATCTTATGATTCATAAGATAATACGCCCGTTTATTCATAGTACGTGAATTAAACAATGGCCATCTTCATCTCTCGCGAACTTATCTAAGCGATTGGATGAAATCCTAAGATCACATTAGACTATGGGACGATTCACTTCAGTACTGAGTGCAATCATGAAACAGTCTCTAAGGTCGTGATCTTAAAACTGTTCCAAGTCGTAGATTCCTATCGAGACGGGGTATCGAGGGAATCGCTAAGACTTGTAGGATTATGCATGATTCACATGAAGTGAATTTGTAGAGTTTCATGAACAAGACATTTTGATGTCAGTGCATATGACTAGGTGGTTCGATAGGAGATCGAACGCATCGAACGACACGAACAGAGAGACCCATCGTGGAAGTGCATTAAGCATATCGGTAATGGGAAGTCTCTCAAGACTTATAATAGTGTACGATTTAGTCCTCGGACTTGAAGTACTAGGGCGAATTCGGTACACGGGAATACGTACTTTGATTTAGGAGCCGATCACGTAGCCTGATTATTGTGCGACTACTTTGGGTACGTATGAACGTGTACGCGAATGGTTAGTACTAATATAGGATCTATCGACTCATCTTGATAAGATGAGAGAATTTCCTGTACGTTCTTAGATAGTAAATTCCGAGAAACCCACGGCCGTGGTCAGTGACGGATTTGGAAAGGGGTTTCCAAATTTAGCAGTCACACTGGAATTATTATCCTGAATTAGAAAGTACAGAATTGAGATAATTAGAGGTGCCGACCAATTCACACACCCTAGGTCTCAATCGGGAAATTAGTTGATAGAAGGACCGTATGTACATGGCATTTATAAGAGGTGAAGGTTCACGAATATCAATTCACCTGAAGTTGGGCCTCATGGGCTTGTGGCTAGACATCGACCATGAGGTGTGGGTACTCCTGAATTAATGGGAGATTAATTCTGGAGTGATCAATTAAAAGTGTTTAATTGATCGGAACAATTAATTTCTTATTAATTGCTCACTAATTAAATCACGAAAGTCGTGAGCCTGCTGCCAATTGATGGTGAACCTAGAGGGTCACACACAATACAGTTGGACAGTGACAGTCTAAAAGGAAACGTTTGATTTAAGGGATTAAATCAATAATTGAATTAAAGTGTTAATTCAAGTAGGAAGAATAATTAATTAGATGGTCTAATTAATTAAACGTGAATTAAAGTGTTAATTCGAAATGGAGAATTATTAATTAGAATGTCTAATTAAATAATCGATTAGAATGTCTAATTGATTAAACTATTAATTAAGGTGTTAATTAAATAGGAAGATTAATTAATTAATAGTGGATTAATTAATTAAACTTCATGGGCCGATTTTAACCATGAAAATGTTAATAGATTAATCTTGGATTAATCAATTAAACATGAGGGTCGATTTTAAGCAAAGGGAATATTAATTAAATTAATCTCGGATTAATTAATTGAGCATAGGGCGATTTTGCTAGGAATTAAAGTTGGAAGAGATATATTCTTGTAGGACAAGAAAGAAGAAGAAGATATGATATCTATATATATCTTCCTTATGTGATAAGGAAAGATATACTAAAGATATGATATATATCTTCCTTATGTGATAAGGAAAGATATATCAAAGATATGATATATCTCTATTAGAAGAAGGAGTCTTCTAATAAGAGATATATATATATATCATAATATCTCTAACCTTAACAACTAATGCACAATCAATGCAAAAGAGAAGAGCTGAAAATTGCTAGCCCTAGCCGCCCCTAACCCCTCGGCCGATCCAAGCCCTAGCCGCCCCTCTCCTTGTTTCTTCTCCATCTAGATCTAGATCTAGATTGAATTCCTCCATAGATAATTCCTTAATCCTAGTTCTGAGCCTGAGGATTACGTGAAGTCATTCAAATCCATCTGGTGTGGACTTTCTCTAGAGGCACAACACTTGGGGTGCTCTAGTGAACTTTTGAAGACCGGAGAAAAACCACCACCTTGCCTGTGGTGAGGTAATTTTCAAAATTACCTACTTATTTATGTTTTGAATTGTGATTCAAAATACCTGTTTTCGTATGAGTTAGATAACTGAGATCCTGGGCTCAAGGGTATTTCGTGTGTACTAAAATTTTTTAATATTCCGCACGTTGTTTTTGACAATAGTACCGCGCAAAACCCAACAGTGGTATCAGAGCCAAAGTTATTACGCTCATACGAAAACGGATCTGAACACTTCAAATTTTATGTATATATATATTTGTCGTGTTCTGTGCATGGATCTTGCTGATTATGATTAATTATGTGTTAGGGTAAATAGCATAATTCTTGTTTGGGCCAGATCTGCAATTTACGAAATTTACAGGATTGAAAATGCAAATTACGATTTTTATAAAATCTGGACAGAATCTGAAATTTTATTTTTCTGCAAAATCTGGGCTGAAATTGAAATTCTGTTTTTCTGGAAATTGGGTCTGTTTGCAATTTCCGTAAATCATGGGGCTGTTTTGAATTTTCCGTAACTTCAGGGGGCTGTTTTGCGATTAACGAAAGTTTCTGGAATTAAAGTGTTAATTCCTGTTTTCTGGGCCGATTTGCATGTTCTGGAATTTTTGGGTTTAATTTGTTATTTCCGAAAGTTTTGGGGTCAAAACGTATTTTTCGAAAATTGAGGGACCAAACTGTAATTTTCAAAAGTTGAAATTTCCAGAACCTGATTTATGCTTAAAAGGTGTTTTATTATCCGAAGGATTAATTTTATCATAATTAGTAGTGACTAAAGTAAGAACCATGAGATATTTTTAAAAGGAGTTTTAAAATAAAGATTGTGATTTATTTTAAAAGGAGTTTTAAAATGAAAGTTAAAAGATTATTTTAAAAGGAGTTTTAAAATTAGAATCTTGGGTTATTTTAAAAGGTAGTTTTAAAATAATATAAGAAATAAGAAAAAAATTTGTTTTGCTTGTTTCTTGCTCAACGTGAACTGTGTACGTGGTTTTCGATCGTGCCGAGCCTTGACCCTAGGGTAGATGTGATTGGTTTAATTTAATTGTCTTGGTTTTTATTGGGCCTGCGAGCCTTTAGTTTTTTTTGGGCCACTTTGAGCCTTTGTAATAGATTAGGGCTTTATTTTAAATAGTTTAGAATGGAGGCCCATTACAAGCAAGGTGGAGGCCCAAGAAGGAATGAAGGCCATGTATGCATGGTTACTTTTGTAACTTGTTAGATCCTTTAAGAACCCAATTAGATTGACCAATTGGGCCAACATCATGGCTCGATGATGGCCCGCATAGGAGGCTCCCGATCGAAAACATACTGTGGTAGCATGCATGCTAGGTGTGGATCTTTATATTATTTATTGATTTATTTTGGCTTGTATGTGATGCGCGCTAGAAGTTAGATCACTAAATAAAAGATAAAGCATAACTGAATGCGGTGAGATCTCGAAGAGAGTTACCTCAAACTTTCTAAAACCGAAAATCCCCTCTTGAATAAAATATTAAGTCATATTGGGTTAACTATAAAAGGAAGTTTTATAAAATCCAAGCCTTCCATCAATAGGGACTAGCGTGAGTTGTCTACTTATCGATTAAGGTGATCCAGAGTCTGGCACCTGAGGCGAAGAAAGGGACAATACGCGAAATCTCTCGATTCTCGTTTTTAAATAAACTTGACAAGGGTGGGAATTGGTCGGGGCATGCGATCGACTGGGAGTCCCAGGGGTTGACATGTTCGGGCCCATTGCTCATCACGATTGATGGGTTAGACTTAACGAGTAGTACCATTTATGATGTAGCAGTGCTAGATAAATGTGAAAATCGAGGCAAAATAGCTTGAAGGTTGTGTAGGGACACAATTGGTAAATGTATACCTACCTAGGGAATTAATTGTATGGCCGCGAGTCGTGGGTGCAATTAATGTCTGCTGGGACGTCAAGACCTACTAGGAAATAGGATTTCCCGAACAATTAAAGGGGTTATTGTTTCGATAAAATAGTGGGAGAACTTTTTCGATAGAAAGACCAATTTTCGTTAATTATAAGTATTATCTTAAATCTGTCTGCTTACTGTTGTCTCTTAATTTAATTTTAGCCATTTGAAAATCCACGATCATGTACGAACCAACATTAGCACAACTCATGATGAATTCACTCCACGAGACAAGAATGACTGGGTTTAACAATGTTAGTGAATATTGTTCTTACCTGATCAAAATGATGAAACGAATCAAAAAGCTTGGAGCTGATTTGAATCAAAATGATGAAATAGAGATTATCATCAATGGCTTGTCTGATAATTTTTCTCATTTTATGGATCATTGTGACATTCCGTGTGACGGAATTACAACAAGTGATTTACATAAGTTGTTGGACAAATATGAGAAAGCCTTTGAGAAAGGTGAAGGTTTGAGTGAAGGAAAGGATTGCCCATTATGTGGGAAAGACGAAGAGTTGAGGAAACTCGCTGGAAAGAAATTCCTGAAGAGAATGAACAAAGGTATGACCTAATTATTCTTTGATGTATGACATCTAAATAGTCACTCACATCTGTAAAGTGTTTGCAGGTGATGATGGCATTCCCTTGCCCTTGGGAAAGAGGGCATACCTTGTAAGACGAAGGAAAGAGTTGCTTCGGCAAATAAGGGAAAAATGCTTCAGGAGCTGGGTCAAGAAGAACCTAGATTTTTCTTTTTAGCAATTGTTTTTCTTATTTTTCGAGTTAAGCATTAGTTATAGTTTTATCTATTTAAGATTTATTTCAAACTTTGTACGAAACCTTTTAGCTTTACCATTGTGAATGGAATAGTTTTAATTAAAGCTTTTACTTTGTACAAAATTGCTTTACCATTATGAATGGGATGTATTTAAAGCAAAGAAATAAACGATGATAAAACCTAAAAGACATTTATGCTAAATCGAGAAAAGTAAAACAAACTAGATAATTATCCACAATTATGGCATGCTTAAAATCGAACTTATTTCCATAGAAGGAATCAATGAGTTGTTCATCATTTAAAGGTCTCTTGAAATAAAGAACCTTGATGAACTCTGGACTTGCGAATCCTGTCTGATAAAGGAAAATTGATCGATTTGTAAACATACCAAGTGATCAATGGATCTAATCCATAAAGACACATGTGGATCACTAAGGCGTTAGTGTGAGAAATTAATTGCTTCACAGAATTATCCTGATGGTTTTAGGATATAAGTACTTTGAAAGTACAAGTTTTGGAAATGTTGAAAGGATTCAAAAGAAGTTCCAAAACCGAAGCAAATAAGGGCATTGATGTATGGTCGTTCGATATGATCGAAGTGATGAATACATAAGCTTTAAATTACTCAATTATCTAAATCAAGAATAGAATTCTTGAATAGCAAGTTAAAACTAATAAAAAGGAATCGAACTATGAAAGACTAGATTCATTCCTTAATTAGTGTTGCTAAGAAATTCCTCAATCAATTCTGGGGTTCAACCCTCTGAATATACAAGGATACTTAAACAAGTAACCTCTTAAAGTCAATTCCTACAAACACCGTACTGACTAAAGTATGGTGTATCACCCATGAATAGTGAATTGGATAGTAGATCCGATTCGAGCAAATTTGTAGGGTATCCAACCAAATCCGTTGGATACCTGTTCTATTATCCTAAAGAACGAAAGGAGTTCGTTTTAGGAATACCCAATTCTTAGAGGGTGGTTCCCTCGCAAATAGAAATGGGATTATAATAGAACTTGATGAAGTCCTAGACTTGGACCCATCCCTACAAATAGTGGGAGACTCTTTCCAAACTTACTGAACCAAAATTTTGTACACCAAAGTTTCGAAGACCCGATCAAATTTGTAAAGAACCTGTTCATTTACAAAATGATCAGTTGGATAGTGATCCAAGGACTTGCGAAAAGACTATGTATGACATAGACTCGGGCACATAGCTTAACGCCATGTAAACTAAATGGATTGTCAAAGTCCATTAAGAAACACTAAGCCATAGAAACGTGGTTTGACTACGAGGCATAACCATTGGATGTATTTCCAAAGGTAAATCTATGACTCTAGACCAGTAACCCGAAACTGGAACATGCGACTAGATGAGACAGTCAAGGCAGTTGACTTTATCAAAATTGCATGTAAATCTGAATGTACAAAAGAATCAGTGGGAGTTTTGTGCTGTTCGTAAAATAACATGAAAAATAACATTGAAGTTGACATAGAGATGTAAGAATGTTAAAACGCAGACGAAAGCGTGTTCGATCACGCAATTCTTCATTAAAAGATTTAAGGGATACATCTCACGTATTGGCAATACGTATCTATGGAGATAGATTATAGATGATGTTTGAAATCCCAAATCTTAGTACATGGACAAAAAAACTGAATGGATTCAGTATGGAAGAATCCTAGAGAGGATTGCTTCCATAGAGACACAAAATCTCTCTCAAAATCAATGTGCCCTACATGTGATGAGTAAAGAGGAGATTGTCTCTAAACACCCTTTTGAGAAAAGGTAGCATAAGGTATGCAACGTCGTGTACAAGACCAGACTAGACACGTGCTCAAAACTTTTATGAGCTATACTGTTAGTCGAACACCAGTTAGGAGTACTGGATTACCCAATAGAGCAATCCTTAAAGAACAGTAGAAGTTCTAAGGATGTATTGCTGGTCAGAGGTAATAATGAAGAATTGAAACTCGAAGGATTTAAAGATTCGAGTTTCCTGTCTGATGTGGATTCTATATTCTGTCTTGTTGGGGCAACGATGATTTGAAGAAGTTCAAATAGAGAGTCGATGCCAAATCAACCACTAGAACAGAATATCTCGCAGTATTGGATACAGCAAAAGAAAGTGTTTGGATGAAAAACTTCTTCCAATAATTGGAAGTAGTACCTAGCATTGCAAGGCCTGTGGTTGTTTTCTATGACAACAATGAGGCAGTTGCTTAAGCAAAGGAATCGAGATCTCACCTACGATCTAAACACATATTAAAGTATACTGTATGATTTAGAGAAATCATAGGTAGAAAAAGACGTGGAAGTAATCCACGTCAAGAGACAACATAGCAGATCCACTAATTAAGTCATAATCACAAAAGGGTTCGACGGGCATCTTGAGAAAGATGTGCCTTAGAAATGTATGTGGTTGGCTTTAGGGCAAGTGGGAGATTGATAGGATAGTGCCCAGAAAGCCAACTTATACGAGCTTGTAAAGGGACTACCTTAGAAAGCAATCTTATGATTCATAAGATAATACGCCCGTTTATTCATAGTACGTGAATTAAACAATGGCCATCTTCATCTCTCGCGAACTTATCTAAGCGATTGGATGAAATCCTAAGATCACATTAGACTATGGGACGATTCACTTCAGTACTGAGTGCAATCATGAAACAGTCTCTAAGGTCGTGATCTTAAAACTGTTCCAAGTCGTAGATTCCTATCGAGACGGGGTATCGAGGGAATCGCTAAGACTTGTAGGATTATGCATGATTCACATGAAGTGAATTTGTAGAGTTTCATGAACAAGACATTTTGATGTCAGTGCATATGACTAGGTGGTTCGATGGGAGATCGAACGCATCGAACGACCCGAACAGAGAGACCCATCGTGGAAGTGCATTAAGCATATCGGTAATGGGAAGTCTCTCAAGACTTATAATAGTGTACGATTTAGTCCTCGGACTTGAAGTACTAGGGCGAATTCGGTACACGGGAATACGTACTTTGATTTAGGAGCCGATCACGTAGCCTGATTATTGTGCGACTACTTTGGGTACGTATGAACGTGTACGCGAATGGTTAGTACTAATATAGGATCTATCGACTCATCTTGATAAGATGAGAGAATTTCCTGTACGTTCTTAGATAGTAAATTCCGAGAAACCCACGGCCGTGGTCAGTGACGGATTTGGAAAGGGGTTTCCAAATTTAGCAGTCACACTGGAATTATTATCCTGAATTAGAAAGTACAGAATTGAGATAATTAGAGGTGCCGACCAATTCACACACCCTAGGTCTCAATCGGGAAATTAGTTGATAGAAGGACCGTATGTACATGGCATTTATAAGAGGTGAAGGTTCACGAATATCAATTCACCTGAAGTTGGGCCTCATGGGCTTGTGGCTAGACATCGACCATGAGGTGTGGGTACTCCTGAATTAATGGGAGATTAATTCTGGAGTGATCAATTAAAAGTGTTTAATTGATCGGAACAATTAATTTCTTATTAATTGCTCACTAATTAAATCACGAAAGTCGTGAGCCTGCTGCCAATTGATGGTGAACCTAGAGGGTCACACACAATACAGTTGGACAGTGACAGTCTAAAAGGAAACGTTTGATTTAAGGGATTAAATCAATAATTGAATTAAAGTGTTAATTCAAGTGAGAAGAATAATTAATTAGATGGTCTAATTAATTAAACGTGAATTAAAGTGTTAATTCGAAATGGAGAATTATTAATTAGAATGTCTAATTAAATAATCGATTAGAATGTCTAATTGATTAAACTATTAATTAAGGTGTTAATTAAATAGGAAGATTAATTAATTAATAGTGGATTAATTAATTAAACTTCATGGGCCGATTTTAACCATGAAAATGTTAATAGATTAATCTTGGATTAATCAATTAAACATGAGGGTCGATTTTAAGCAAAGGGAATATTAATTAAATTAATCTCGGATTAATTAATTGAGCATAGGGCGATTTTGCTAGGAATTAAAGTTGGAAGAGATATATTCTTGTAGGACAAGAAAGAAGAAGAAGATATGATATCTATATATATCTTCCTTATGTGATAAGGAAAGATATACTAAAGATATGATATATATCTTCCTTATGTGATAAGGAAAGATATATCAAAGATATGATATATCTCTATTAGAAGAAGGAGTCTTCTAATAAGAGATATATATATATCATAATATCTCTAACCTTAACAACTAATGCACAATCAATGCAAAAGAGAAGAGCTGAAAATTGCTAGCCCTAGCCGCCCCTCGGCCGATCCAAGCCCTAGCCGCCCCTCTCCTTGTTTCTTCTCCATCTAGATCTAGATCTAGATTGAATTCCTCCATAGATAATTCCTTAATCCTAGTTCTGAGCCTGAGGATTACGTGAAGTCATTCAAATCCATCTGGTGTGGACTTTCTCTAGAGGCACAACACTTGGGGTGCTCTAGTGAACTTTTGAAGACCGGAGAAAAACCACCACCTTGCCTGTGGTGAGGTAATTTTCGAAATTACCTACTTATTTATGTTTTGAATTGTGATTCAAAATACCTGTTTTCGTATGAGTTAGATAACTGAGATCCTGGGCTCAAGGGTATTTCGTGTGTACTAAAATTTTTTAATATTCCGCACGTTGTTTTTGACAATAGTACCGCGCAAAACCAACAGTGAGACAATTGGATCACTGCATCGTGAATCAAACAAGAAAGCCGGAGGTTACCGCCACCGAACCTGTGGTGAGGTATTTCGCATATCACCCCCTTTGTTTCTATTGTGGTTTGATTCAACCTCTTTCACATGAACAATATGTAGATCGATTTCTTGGGACTGATGGGTGCCTCGGAAAAATTTTAAAATTCCGCACTTTCGTTGTTCTGACAACCGAGGCATATCCCAACAGTGGTATCAGAGCCAGGTTCATTATTCTTATGTGAAAAAGGCCTGAACATAATTTAATATATGGATATTAGTGTTTATTATGTTCTATGTGAAGATTCTTGCTTGTTATGATATGATGTATGCACGGATAAATTTGCATGAATTAGTTTGGGCCGATTTTGAATTTCTGAAAATTAGTGGACTGTTTTTGCAAATAGCGATTTACGAAAAACTCGACCAAAATTGAAAATTTCATTTTCTGCATGTTTCTGGAGTGAAATTGTAATTTTTTGGTCGTTTTTGCAATTTCCGTAAGTTGGGGTTGTTTTTGTAATTTACGTAAAGTTCAGGGGTCTGTTTGCAGTTAACGAAAATTTCTGGGTTAAATCTGTAAGTTTATGTTTTCTGGACCAATTTGCAGCTGTCAAAATTTTTGGGGTTAATTTGTTAATATCGAAGCTTGAGGGGTCAAAATATAATTTTCGAAAGTTAAGGGACCAAACTGTAATTTTCAAAAGTTGAAAAACAGAATCTGTATTTGTGCATAAAAAGTGTTTTTGTTTATCCGAAAATTAATTTTATCATAATTAGTAGAGACTAAAGTAAGGATCATGGGTTATTTTAAAAGGAGTTTTAAAATAAGTAAGATAAGAAATAAGAAAAAGTTGTTTGCTTGTTTCTTGCTCTACGTGAACTGTTTACGTGATTTTCGATCGTGTCGAGCCTTGACCATAGGGTAGATGTGATTGGTTTAATTTTAATTGTGTTGTTTTTATTGGGCCCGCGAGCCTTAAAGTCTTTGGGCAACTTTGAGCCTTTGTAATAGAATAGGGCTTTACTTTTAAATAGTTTAGGATGGAGGCCCATTATAAACAAGGTGGAGGCCCAAGAAGGAATGAATGCCATGTATGCATGGTTATTATTGTAATAGCCTAGGTCCATTAAGAACCCAATTAGATTGACCAATTGGGCCAACATCATGGCTCGATGCTGGCCCGCATAGGAGGCTCCCGATCGAAAACATACTGTGATAGCATGCATGCTAGGTGTGAATGTTTTATTTTATTTGTCGATTTATTTATGGCTTGTATGTGATGCGCGCTAGTAATTAGATCGTAAATAAAAGATAAAGCATAATTAAATGCGGTGAGATCTCGAGGAGAGTTTCTTCAAACTTTCAAAACCGAAAAATCCCCTCTTGAATAAATATTAAGTCATAATGGGTTACCAATAAAATGAAGTTTATAAATCCAAGCCTTCCATTAATAGGAACTAGCGTAAGTTGTCTACTTATCGATTAAGGTAATCCAGAGTCAGGCACCCGAGGCGAAGAAAGGGACAATACACGAAATTCTTTGATTCTTGTTTTTCTTAAAACTCGACAAAGGTGGGGACTGGTCGGGACATGCATATCGATCGATAACCAGTTACGAGGATTTCATGACCGGGTCCGTTGCTCATCATGATTAATGGATTAGACTTAACGAGTAGTAACATTTATGATGTAGCAGTGCTAGATAAATGCGAAAACCGAGGCAAAATAGCTTGAAGGTTGTGTAGGGACACAATTGGTAAAAGTATACCTACCTAGGGAATTAAATGTATGGCCACGAGTCGTGGGTGCAGTTAATGTCTGCCGGGACGTCAAGACCTACTAGGAAATAAGATTTCCCGAACATTTAAAGGGGTTATTGTTTCGATAAAAACAGTGGGAGAACTTTTTCGATAAAAAGTCCAATTTTCGTTAATTATAAGTATTTTATTAAAACTGTCTGCTTATTGTTGTCTTCTAAATTGTTTATATATAGCCATTCAAAATCCACAATCATGTAAGAACAAACTTTGAGACAAAGCATGAGTTTTTCACTCCACGAGACAAGCATGGTTGGGTTCGACAATGTTAGAGAATATTGTTCTTACCTAATCAAGATGATGAAACGAATCAAAAAGCTAGGCTCTGATTTGGATCAAAATGATGAGATAGAAATTATTTTCAATGGCTTGTCTGACTCATTTTCTCATTTTGTGCATCATTTGGAAATTCCGTGTGACGGGATTAAGACAAATAATTTTCGCAAGTTGTTGGACAAATATGAGAAAGCCCATCTGCAGGGATTGGGTCTGAGTGAAGGAAAAGATTGCTCCTTGTGTAAGAAAGATAAAGAACTAAGGATGCTTGCTGGAAAGAAATTCCTGAAGAGAATTAACAACGGTATGACCTAGTTATTTCTTTTTGATGTATGACATCTCATAGACCCTCATATCTGTAAAGTGTTTGCAGGTGATGACGGCATTCCCTTGCCCTTGGGAAGAAGGGCATTCCTTGGAAGGAAAAGGCAAGAGTTGCAACAATACATAAGGGAAAAATGCTTCAGGAGTTGGGTCATGAAGAATCTAGACTTCACCTTTTAGCAAAGAGTTTTACTTAGTTTTTCGTCTTAGCATGAGTTTTAGTTTTATTTTGTTTTTGAGTATTATTTCGAATTTTTGTACAAGACAACATTGCTTTACCATTATGAATGGAATATTATTTATTTAAAGCTTTTACTTTGTACAAAATATTGATGCTTTACCATTATGAATGGAATGTCTTTAAAGCATAGAAATGAAGCAATGATAAACAATTAAAACTTCAAGTAAATTATGATAGAATAGTGTCCGGCAAGCCAACTGTATGGCTGCCATTTATTGTAATAAATAAAGGAACTATTCAATTTAGATTAATAAATGCATCTTTATTATATGGTCAACTTTATCTTATGTAATAATTATCTACGCATAAGGATATAAGTCCTTAGATCACAGGGCTATGGGACAACCCGTGGACTGATCTCCAAGGCCGTGATCTAGAACATATTCAAGAGTCGTAGAATCCAATCGAGATGGGACATCGTTGGATTCGGTTAGACTCTCACTAATGTGTATACTCCGATGAACTGGAGGACGCTGGGGTCCACGAGCGTGACTAGGATAGTCGATACACATAAGTGGGTGGCTTGCTGGGATGGCAAGTGCACTGATTACCCCAATTAGGAAATAACTCATCATGGAAGCGGTAGTCGGATATCGGAGTTGAAGTTATTCCAATTTACAACAGTATACGAGGAATGATCCCCAAACACTTGAGGTGATAGGGTTTATCTGGTGCGAGAACGTCTATACTTAGATGTGAGTTCCGACCGACTGGAGATCGCCAGAAAGTCTCTGTGGATTCACGTTGGGTATAGAGGGACTCGTATGCAGGTTCATGTCATCAACAAAGGATCCATTGACCCGACTTGATAGGTTGGGAAATTCTCCTATGGATTTCTGTGAGAAATTAATTCTGGTAAAATCCTTGGCCAAGGTATCTGACGGCTTTATGAAAGTAGCTCATAAAGATTAAGTCAAAGAGAATTATTTCGAGATCAGAATGCATAAAGTCAAAACAAAATAAAATGGAACCGATGAAAAATCCATGCCCTTAAGTATTGACTGGGAGATCGATCGATGGAGAGATTATAACGTATATGGAAATTGTAAATGATTAAAAGGTTCACTGAATTAATTCACCAGTGATTGGGCTCCATGGGCTTGTGGCCAGACATCGACCGTGGAGTGTGGGAGAATTCCCAAATTAGCAGGGGTGCTAATTTTGGAATGATCAGTCGACAGAGTGTTCGATTGATTTAGAGTATTTTAATACTCGAGTAATTAAATGAATATTTAATTATAACCCACGGCCAATTATGTGGTGAACCTACGGGGGCATACACAATACACATGAAGCGAAAGCGAGGAAATGAAAAACAACTGAGTCAACTAAATCGACTGGGTCGATTGAGGTGACTGGGTCGACTGAGTCGACTGGGTCGACCAATTGGAGCGAACATGATCCAATTGGATTTGGATCAAGACTGGAAATTAAATTGGAATTTAATTTGTGAGTTAATTAATTAAATTGGATTTAATTAATTATGGGAATATTTAATTAAATAGACTTAGAGTCTAATTTAATTAAATGAGGAAGAAATAAATTAATTGGGCTATTTAATTGGGAATTAAATGAAGACCCAATTAATTAAATCAACTATGGGCCATGAATTAATTAGAAGACTTAGTCTTCCAATTAAAAGGGCCATGGCCCATGTAGGAGAATTAGAAGACTTGGGAGTCCTAATCCTAGGAGGATTAGGATGATGAGATTCCTCTAAGTAGGAGACCTAAGGTCATATCTCATACACACTAATCAAGAGCCAAAAAGCCAAGTCAAGAAAATTCTCTCCCTCTCTCTCCCTAGTGATCGGCCGAACCATCTTTTCCTTTTGAAAGAATTTTTCGACTTTGTTCTCGTTCCAATCTTGTTCTCTAATCCTAGATATTAATATATCCTATGTTCTAGCCGATTAGGATATATTATATTTCGTGATATTGTGGTGTATCAACTCGTAGAGGCGCAACACGTGGGGCGCTACAATAAAGCTTGGATCGACTTCTACCGAGGGAGAAAATCACGACTTTGCTGATTACCAGGATTTGCTAGGAGACAGGTATAATTTGGATCTAATTATTCCAGTCGTTTTAATATTCATATATATACAACCAGTTTAGTATCCTGGCAAGATTCCGTAAGAGGTCCTTAAAATTTTAATTTCCGCTGTGCTTAGGACTGTTTATCTTACCGAATCCCAACAGTGGTATCAGAGCCAACTCTGGCTTTGTATATATATGAATTTGCAAATTCTGTGTTTTAAATCATATGTTTGATTTATGTGTGGCTAGTTCTTTTACTATGCATGTTTTAGAACGTAGATCTGATTAACTTGAAGTTAATAGAAAATTTTGATTCAAAATTTTATCATGTTAATTTTTATTTTGGATTATGATTTAATTAATTGGATCTGTTTTAATTAAATCAAAAGTAATCAAGAAAACAAAAAAAAAAAATTTTTTGGATCCAACTGCGGTGGCACGCGGCGGTGCGCGGCAGCGCACCGCGGCTGGGCGGCCACCGCACGCTGCTGCCCGCGGCAGCGTGCGAAAATCACACTGGCCGTGCGTGCGACACACAGCAGCAGCCTACGGGCTGCCTGCCGTGTGCTGTCACGCGCAGCCGCCTGCTGCCGTACGCAGCCACGCGCAGCAGCGGCTGTCGCGGGCAGCTCACGCGCGGTCCTTTTGGCCGAGTGTGGGTTGTCCACGTGGCAGTCCACTATTGGCCGAGATATGGCTGATTTTGGTTGGACTCTAATTCTGCCTATTTTGAAAAATCTGAAAATCTTGGAGATTTGTGAGATTAGGAAACTTGGAGTTTTGGATAAGGTAGGAATCTTGGAAGATTTGGGAACTACCTTAGTTATCTAATCTAGTCAAAATAGGATTATCTTGAGAATCTTGGAGATTTGGAAAATTGGGAAACTTAGAGTTTTGGACAAGATAGGAATCTTGGAAGATTTGTAACTATCTTAATTAACCAACTTAATCAAGATAAGAATTATAGATTACTTAGAACTCAAGTAAGAGTTAATTAATCTTAGAGATTAATTATTAATTCAAAATTAAATTAACTTGGATATTTTTGTGAATTGAAATTAAAGGAGTCGATAAATTTACATTTATGCCCTTGTGTGAATTTATGCATGTTCTTGAGTGAATATGTGGATTGGTCGATTTTGCCCCTAAGCCCTGTGTAGTTTTGGTTTATTTATTTTATGGGTTGTAATTAAATGGGCCTGATTGGTGCCCCTTGCTTGCGCAATTAAAATGTAATAGAATAGGGCTATTTTAAGTTAGACTTAGTTTAGGCTTGGAGCCGAGAAGACCTCATGAAGATTTGGAGATCCACATGGAGGCCCATTACCTTGGAGGACATGGAGGCCCAATTCATTACATGGAGGCCCAATCAATGAGGATATTACAAGAAGGCCCATGCCTGTATGGGTTTTGAAAATTGTAATAGTTAGGACATTTAATTTCCACCCTAGACTGACCAATTGATGGATCGCATAGGATGGGCAATCGATCAATCATATCCTGCTAGGTGATGTATGTTTACTTATTATTCTTTGATGTATGTCATGCATGCTTAGAATATATAACGTAAACAAGATGAAGCATAATCTGATGAGACCTCGCACAAGAAAAATTGAAAAACCTCCAAATGAACTTTAAAACTCAATTATAATATTAAATCGAATAACGGGCGCATATGAATGGTGTCTATGGTCCGAGCCTATCCAATTACTAGGTCTTAAGCATATTGTACGAATATATCTCGATGTCTCACGAGTCGTGGGTCGAGCTATAGGAAGATAATATGTTTATTGCCTCGATGCACAGTTTAGTATCAAGGGAGGGGATAGCAAGGTTCTAGGCGCTGTCTCATGAGTCGTGGGGCGTCTAGGATTGAACTATTTCTCTCCACGAGTATTGGACATGATTTAACGCTAGTAAATATGGATGTCTCACGAGTCGTGGGTCCATAAAGAAAAACGAGGCTAAATGAACTCAAGGGTTAGCTGCGATGGTTAACCGACGACGATGTCGATCACCAAGTGGATCTAATAGTATGGCCAACGAGTCGTGGGTACTAGAAGATTGCATTTGGGCCTTGAGCCCGCTAGGATATTTAATATTCCCGAAACTTATGTGGGGGCATAAGATTTTGATTAAAATAGTGGGAGTAATTTACAAATAAAAACCATGTTTGTAAATTGTGCATTTAAAATTAATCATTCGCGTATTTATTTCTTCTATCGTCTTATTTATAGATATGATGACTAAAGAGCTTAGAGCACTTAGAGATTTGTCCATCTCATCACTTGAACGTAACATTTTAACTGGACCAAACCTGCACTTCTGGACACACCACTTGAATGGACTTTTTGATGCTGAAAACATTTCATACGTTTTGTCTGTACCTCCACCCATTGATATTTCACATGATGTTCCCGAAGAGCTTCGAAAAAGCATCACCAAATGGAAATTGGATGATAGCTTAGCTCGCGATTACATGTTGGAATATATGTCACTTGATCTGCGGTTACAACATGAGCATATGGTATCCGCGAAAGAGATTCTCTCGAATCTCAAATTCCTTTATGGGATTAGAGATGGACGTCGCAGATTCGCGATAACGAGAGAACTCTTGCAAGCAAGAAAGAGAAGAGAAACTCCTGTCGGAATCCACGTACACAAAATGATTCGACTTCTTTCTGAACTCGATGATATGGGTGTCGTGATGGACAATGATTTTCGTGTGGATATAATCCTACAATCTCTTCCTAGATCATATGACAGTTTTGTCGCGGACTTGAATCTCCAAAGGCGAGAGATTACTGTGCACGTCCTGCGACAAATGCTCGAGGAACATGAAGCTTCTTTTGGAAAGAAAGCAGGGGTTGGTGAAAGGACTGGGCGGCGATCAAAGTCGAGACAAATGGAAACCAGAGCTCCTTACTGCACGAGGTCAAGGGAGAGGATCAAAGTAGAGTTCTTGGAGAACTCGAAAGGTATATTCCTTGTTGAAGTTAATTTATCAATTAACTGTGCATCTTGGGTGTTGGACACTGCTTGTGGTTCTCATCTTTGTAATGATTTACAGGTAATGGGAGCAACAAAGCCACTTAGGCCTGGGGATTGGATCCTGCGATTTGGCAATGGAGCTAGAGCTGCTGCCGAGGCCATAGGCGAAGTGGAGTTAGATTTAGGTGGTAATAAGTTAGTCCTTAGGAACGTTCTTTATGTACCTGGTTTAGTGAAAAACATTATTTCTATTCCTGTTTTAGATAATGAAGGTTTTAATTTTAATATTAATAAAGGTTCCTTTTCATTATTTATGAATGATCATTTGTTTTTCACTGGTACATTAAGAGATGGACTATACACCATAGAACCACCTAAACTAGTTATGCACGTACAACAAAATAAAAGAAAACAATATAATGAAATATCTGCCCAATTATGGCACGCTCGACTTGGACATATATCCAAGTCAAGGATTCAAAAGTTAGCATCATCTGGCGCGCTTGAGATCAAGCACATTGATGAAATGCCAACATGTGAACCATGTCTTAAGGGTAAAATGGCTAAGCTTCCATTTAAAGGAAACCCTGAGCGAACCAAGCAAACATTGGACTTGATACATACTGACGTATGTGGACCACTAAGAAAAAGCGCCCGAGGTGGCTACGACTACTTCATTACCTTCACTGACGACTATAGTCGTTATGGATATGTGTTCTTGCTGAAACACAAGTCTGAAGCCTTTGAGCGATTCAAAGAATTCAAGATGGAAGTAGAGAATCAACTTGGTCATACGATAAAGGCTCTTCGTTCTGACCGAGGTGGAGAATTTCTTAGTAACGAATTTCTAAATTATCTTGTAGAGCATGGAATATTATCTCAGTGGACTCCTCCTGCTACACCGCAATTAAACGGAGTAGCTGAGAGAAGGAATCGAACCTTGATGGATATGGTTCGATCCATGATGAGTGCCACTGACCTTCCTCTTTCATTTTGGGGACATGCCCTCCTCACGGCAACGAAGATACTAAATATGGTACCTTCTAAATCCGTACAAAAGACACCATACGAATTATGGTTTGGCAAGGCACCCTCATACGCATTCATGCGCATATGGGGATCTCCCGCTTACGTCAAGAAGCTAGTGGGAGATAAATTGGAAACAAAATCCACTTTGTGCAAATTCGTGGGGTATCTAGAAAACTCGATAGGATACGAGTTCTATGATCCTACGAGACAAACTACGTTTGTCTCAAGGAACGCACACTTCTTGGAGAAGGATTTCTTGGTAGACAAGAAAGAACATAACATAGAACTGGATGAGGTCACTGAAGCTGAAAAGGCCGAAGAGGTCGAACAAGCTGACCCGTCACCACAGGCAGTGGGAGAACAAGAGCATGAAAGTGCACCAGTAAGTACACCAATACTTCGTAGGTCAGAAAGACAACGTAGAGAACCCGAGAGGTACTACGGTCTGCTGCATGAGACTGGACAGTCTCTAACCGACCCAAGGACTTACGATGAAGCTATGTTGGACATAGATTCGGGAAAATGGCGCGAAGCCATGGAATCCGAATTGGACTCCATGCACTCAAACAAGGTCTGGACCTTGGTAGATCCACCAGTGGGAGTGACTCCCGTGGGTTGCAAGTGGATCTATAAGCGAAAGCTAGGAGTGAACGGAGAGGTAATAACCTACAAGGCGCGACTAGTGGCAAAAGGATACACTCAAAGACCAGGCATTGACTTTGAGGAAACCTTCTCGCCCGTCGCAATGCCTAAATCCATTTGAATCTTGCTAGCCATAGCTGCGTGGTATAACTACGAGATATGGCAAATGGATGTAAAGACCGCCTTCCTCAATGGAGACATTGATAAGGAGATCTACATGGAGCAACCAAAAGGATATACATCCAAAGGAGATGAGCACAAGGTGTGCAAACTCCAGAGGTCCATTTATGGACTGAAGCAAGCTTCCCGAAGTTGGAACATCCGTTTCGATGAAACAATCCAAACTTTTGGATTCATCAAAAACGTGTTCGAACCTTGCGTGTACAAGAAGATCAGTGGGAGTACAGTTGAATTTTTGGTGCTTTACGTTGATGACATCCTTCTCATTGGAAACAATGTAAAGGTGTTATCCGAAACGAAAGCATGGTTGTCTACACAATTCTCAATGAAGGATTTGGGAGAAGCATCCTTTGTACTAGGTATAAGGATCTACCGAGATAGATCAAAAGGACTGCTGGGCCTCTCCCAATCACAGTACATAGATAAAATATTGAAGAGATTCCGTATGGAAGAATCCAAGAGAGGATTACTTCCGATGAGACATGGTATTGCACTCTCTAAGTCTATGGCCCCAAAGACGCCTGAAGAGAGAAGCAATATGTCTCAAATACCATATGCCTCCGCTATAGGAAGCATAATGTATGGTATGCTATGTACTAGACCAGACGCGTATGCATTAAGAGTTACGAGTCGCTATCAGTCTGATCCAGGAGAGCAGCACTGGATAGCCGTAAAGGCAATTCTGAAGTACCTGAGAAGGACTAAGGAATTGTTCTTGGTATACGGTGGAGGAGAATTGAAATTGGAAGGCTTTACAGATTCGAGCTTCCAATGTGATGTAGACGATTTCAAGTCAACATCTGGATACGTATTTTGCCTCAATGGTGGTGCGGTAAGCTGGAAAAGCTCCAAGCAAGATACTACCGCAGATTCAACCACCGAAGCAGAGTACATTGCAGCGTGTGAAGCTGCAAAGGAAGGTGTTTGGATGAAAAACTTCATCCAGGAATTGGATGTGATACCTAGCATTGCTGAGCCCATTACTATCTTCTGTGATAATAATGGAGCAATAGCGCAAGCAAAGGAGCCGAGATCTCATCAGAAATCCAAGCACGTACTTCGACGATACCATTTGATAAGGGATATCATTGGTAGATGAGACATTAAGATGGAACGTGTCGGCTCAGAAGATAATATCGCGGACCCGCTTACGAAGCCACTGCCTCAAAAGGCATACGAGAAACATCTGATAAAGATGGGACTCAAGAACATAGAAAGTTGGCTTTAGGACAAGTGGGAGATTGATAGAATAGTGTCCGGCAAGCCAACTGTATGGCTGCCATTTATTGTAATAAATAAAGGAACTATTCAATTTAGATTAATAAATGCATCTTTATTATATGGTCAACTTTATCTTATGTAATAATTATCTACGCATAAGGATATAAGTCCTTAGATCACAGGGCTGTGGGACAACCCGTGGACTGATCTCCAAGGCCGTGATCTAGAACATATTCAAGAGTCGTAGAATCCAATCGAGATGGGACATCATTGGATTCGGTTAGACTCTCACTAATGTGTATACTCCGATGAACTGGAGGACGCTGGGGTCCACGAGCGTGACTAGGATAGTCGATACACATAAGTGGGTGGCTTGCTGGGATGGCAAGTGCACTGAATACCCCAATTAGGAAATAACTCATCATGGAAGCGGTAGTCGCATATCGGAGTTGAAGTTATTCCAATTTACAACAGTATACGAGGAATGATCCCCAAACACTTGAGGTGATAGGGTTTATCTGGTGCGAGAACGTCTATACTTAGATGTGAGTTCCGACCGACTGGAGATCGCCAGAAAGTCTCTGTGGATTCACGTTGGGTATAGAGGGACTCGTATGCAGGTTCATGTCATCAACAAAGGATCCATTGACCCGACTTGATAGGTTGGGAAATTCTCCTATGGATTTCTGTGAGAAATTAATTCTGGTAAAATCCTTGGCCAAGGTATCTGACGGCTTTATGAAAGTAGCTCATAAAGATTAAGTCAAAGAGAATTATTTCGAGATCAGAATGCATAAAGTCAAAACAAAATAAAAGGGAACCGATGAAAAAAATTAAATGAGGAAGAAATAAATTAATTGGGCTATTTAATTGGGAATTAAATGAAGACCCAATTAATTAAATCAACTATGGGCCATGAATTAATTAGAAGACTTAGTCTTCCAATTAAAAGGGCCATGGCCCATGTAGGAGAATTTGAAGACTTGGGAGTCCTAATCCTAGGAGGATTAGGATGATGAGATTCCTATAAGTAGGAGACCTAAGGTCATATCTCATACACACTAATCAAGAGCCAAAAAGCCAATTCAAGAAAATTCTCTCCCTCTCTCTCCCTAGTGATCGGCCGAACCATCTCTTCCTTTTGGAAGAATTTTTCGACTTTGTTCTCATTCCAATCTTGTTCTCTAATCCTAGATATTAATATATCCTATGTTCTAACCGATTAGGATATATTATATTTCGTGATATTGTGGTGTATCAACTCGTAGAGGCGCAACACGTGGGGCGCTACAATAAAGCTTGGATCGACTTCTACCGAGGGAGAAAATCACGACTTTGCTGATTACCAGGATTTGCTAGGAGACAGGTATAATTTGGATCTAATTATTCCAGTCGTTTTAATATTCATATATATACAACCAGTTTAGTATCCTGGCAAGATTCCGTAAGAGGTCCTTAAAATTTTAATTTTCGCTGTGCTTAGGACTGTTTATCTTACCGAATCCCAACAGATTATATGCTAAATCGAGAAAAGTAAAACAACAAGATAATCATCCACATTCTTGAAATGCATATTTTGGACATATTTCGAAAGGATGATTTCATTTGAAGCTCTTGAAACATAGAACTTGGATGAACTCGTAACTTACGAATCTTGTCTCAAAGGAATAATGACCAAAATTAATGTTTGCTAGGCATCCTAGACATATCAACCGAATGGATTTAACCCATGAGGACAAATGTGGAGAACTAAAGGGTTAGTTCAAAAGGACATTACTTCATATATACTTACGATTTTTAATCGTCTAAACATATGTGTACTTTGTGAAGTACAGTTCTAAAACTGTTGAAATGTTCAAAGAAGTTTTGGAAATGAAGTAATTAAGAGCATAATGTTGAAACCGTTTGATCTAATCAGATTGGCCGAAACATAAGCCATAAATTCCTCGATTATCTCAACGAGAATAGGATTCTCACGAAGCGAACTGAGTGGAAATCGAACTTTATGAGAAAGGTTCATTTCACGATAAGACTTCGCTGAACTTCCTTGTTCACTTTTGGGGATAGCCTCCCCTGACTTTTCAAAGGATACTTAGGCTAGTACCTTTCGAAGTAAGTCCTTACACAGCCGTACCATTTATGATATGGCATAATACCCTTGCATGACAAATTGGATGGTAGATCCAATTCACGCAAACTGGTGGGATATCCAACGAAATCCATTGGATACCTGTTCTACGTCAGTGAGAAACAGTAGGACAATCGTTTCTCATAAGTACCCGTTCCTCTGTTGATGAATTCTTCATCAAAGGAAATAGGGAATGTCATAGAACTTGATGAAGTCCAAGATTTGGACCCATCCCCACAAACAGTGGGAGCAAATCCTAAACCTACTGAACCAAATTACGCACAAACACTTCGTGATCTAATCAAATTCGTAAGGAACTCAAAATTTCATTTTACGAAATTGATAAATTGGATATTGATCGAAGATTAACAAATAAACTATGTTTGACATAGACTCAGGGATATGGCATGAGGCCATAAGATCCGAAATGGAAAGGTTCAAAATTGTTTGACTCGCTTAATGGCGGTAGGTCATTTTCAAAAGCTTTTTATAGACTAATGAAAATACCTTCTCTCCATTTTGCAACGTCAAAATCCATTTCGAAACTATTAGCCATAGAAGGGTGGTTTGACTGCCAAAATATGACTATTGGATATGAGTCTCGCCTCTCGCAATTTGGAAATTGATAAGGAGATCTTTATTCAAATCCAAAGGTCAATCTATGACTTTTAATAGAAATCCCGAACTTGGAATATGCGACTTGATCAGATGATCAAGACTGTTGACTTCGTCAAAAGGCATATGGATTCCAATTGTGCAAAAGGATCAGTGGGAGCATAGTAAAGTTCGTAACATAACATGACGACATTCTGATTATCAAGGACGAAATCAGAAAATCAAGCGCAGACAAAAGCATGTTTTTCACGCAATTCTCCATAATAAGATTTGGAAATTACATCTCACGTATTGGCAATACGTATCTATAGAGATAGAGCGAAGTAGATGTTGCAATTCTCCAAATCTAAGTAAATAGACTAAATATTGAATAAAATCAATATGGAAGAATCCAAGAAAGGATTAGTTCCAAGGAGATACAAAATCTCTCTTTCTTACTCAATGTGCCCTACATATGATAAAGAAAGAAGATGATGTCTCAAAAGTCTTATGCCTTGGCATTTGATTTGCATGTAGCATGCAATGTCTTGTACCAGACCTGACTTAACACATGCTGTGATTTTCACGAGACATTGTTAGTCAAACACCAGTAAGGGACACTGGACTGCCGTAAAGCAATACTTGAAGATAATTAAAGGATATATTGCTGGTCTGCGGTAATAGTGGAGGATTGAGACTCGAAGGATTTAGTGATTCGAGCTTTCCAGTCTGATGTGGATGATTTATTATGTCTCGATGGAGCAGAGGTAAATTGGAATAAACTCCAATAGTCTACCATTGCCAACTCAAACAGAATATATGTCGCAGCATGGGATGCAGCAGAAGAAATTGTTTGGATAAGTAAACTCATCCAATAGTTGGATGTAATACCTAGCATAGCAAAGCCTATCGTTATCTTCATTGATAAAATAGGGCAATTGCTAAATGAAAGGAAATCGAGATCACACCAACAATCTGAACACAAAACCATATGATTGGATAAATCATAGATAGTTGGGACGCGTAGAAGGGTTACGTCATCTCAACAGACAACTTAGCAGATCCACTAGTGAAGTCTATATCGCAAAAGGGTTCGAAGGACATCTTGATAAGATGGGTCTTAGAAATGTTGTGATTGGCTTTAGGGCAAGTGGGAGATTGATAAGATAGTGCCCAGTAAGCCAATCTTAATTAGCTTGTATGAGGACTATTTTCTTATGGATTAATAATTAATACGACCGTTTATTTATAATACGTAAATTAAACAATGGCCAACTTCATCTTTCGCGAACGTATCTAAGCGATTGGATGAAATCCTAAGATCACATTCGACTATGGGACGATTCACTTCAGTATTGAGTGCAATCATGAAACAGTCTCTAAGGTCGTGATCTTAAAACACGTTCCAAGTCATAGATTCCGAACGAGACAGGGTATCGAAGGAATCGCTAAGACTTGTACGAGTATGCATGATTCACATGGAGTGAATTTGTAGAGTTTGATGAACAAGACATTTGATGTCAGTGCATATGACTAGGTGGTTCGATAGGGGATCGAACGCATCGAACAACCCGAACAGAGAAACCCATTGTGGAAGCGCATGACGCATATCGGTGATGGGATGTTTCTCAAGGCTTATAATCGTGTACGATTTAGTCCTTAGACTTGAGGTGCTAGGGCGAATTCGGTGCATGGGTGTACGTATTTAGATTTAGGTACTGGTCACGTAGCTTGACCTTAATGTGCCTAAGTTGGGTGCGTATAGTCGTGTACGCGAGTGGTTAGTACTAAGAAAGGATCTATCGACTCATCCTGATAAGGTGGGAGAATTTCCTATACGTTCTTAGATAATATGTTCCGAGGAACCTGCGGCCGCAGTCGGTGACAGATTTGGAAAGGGGTTTCCAAATTTGGCAGTCACACTGGAATTATTATCCGGAATTAGAAAGTATAGTTGTCGAGATAATTAGAGGTGCCGGTCAATTCACACACCCTAGGTCTCGGTCGGGAAATTAGTCTTTGGAAGGACCGTATGTACATGGCAATTATAAGAGGTGAGGTTCACAAGATCTATTCACCTGAAGTTGGGCTTCATGGGCTTGTGGCTAGTCATCGACTATGAAGTGTGGGTACTCATGAATTAATAAGGGAGATTAATTCTGGAGTGGTCAATTAAAAGTGTTTAATTGATCGGAGCATTTAATTGCTCGATCTAATTAAATCACGAAAGTCGTGGGCCTGCTGCCAATTGATGGTGAACCCAGAGGGTCACACACAATACAGTTGGACAGTGACAGTCATAAAAGGAAATAGTTGATTTAAGGAAGTTAAATCAAAGTTAATGAATTAAAGTGTTAATTCAAAGAGAAGAATTATTAATTAGAATATCTAATTAAATTATTAGAGTGTCTAATTAATTAATTGGATTATCTAATTAATTATGATATTAATTAAAGTGATTAATTAATTAATGGAAGAAGAATTAAGCATGCAATTTTCGGATTGCATGGCTAAGGCTAAAGGGGCGATTTTGGCTAAGGAGATAAGTGGAAGAGTTTGTTTCTTGTTTGACAAGTGACAAAGAAGAGATTTGGTTGAATCTTGATGAGATATCTAATAAGAGAAGGACTTTTTATCTTATAAATAAGAACTCATCACATATCTTCCATAAGCTAATCAACCAACTAAGAAAGAAAAATATAGCTGAAAATTGAGAAGAAAAATCGCCCCACCCTAGACAGAAAAGTTCTGTGCCGCCGCCGCCCACTTCCTGTTCTCTCTTTCATCTGGATCTAGTTCAAGAGCTGGATCCAGTTCCAACTCTTCCTTCACTGACAAATCTCCAAGATCTAGTTCGTAGCCTGTGACTTGGAGACGTTGCTACAATCCATCTGGTGTGGATACGTTCTGGAGGTGAGACAATTGGATCACTGCATCGTGAATCAAACAAGAAAGCCGGAGGTTACCGCCACCGAACCTGTGGTGAGGTATTTCGCATATCACCCCCTTTGTTTCTATTGTGGTTTGATTCAACCTCTTTCACATGAACAATATGTAGATCGATTTCTTGGGACTGATGGGTGCCTCGGAAAAATTTTAAAATTCCGCACTTTCGTTGTTCTGACAACCGAGGCATATCCCAACACTAGCTATTGTGGATGATTATTCAAGATTTACTTGGGTGTTATTCATGAAGAAGATAAGTGAGACCAAGGAACGTCTTATCAATTTGATGGAAAGGATCCAGAATGAGAAAAGATTAAAGATACTGAGGATCAGATCAGATAGGGGCACTGAGTTTACAAACTCTACTGCCATGAGTACTTTGCTGCCAGGACCGCTCAACAGAACGAAGTTGCTTAAAGGAGAAACAGAACTCTGAAAGAAGCTACCAGAACTATGATAGTTGAAGCAAAACTGCCTCAAAGATTTTGGGCAGAAGACACAAATACAGCATGCTATACCCAGAACAGATGCATTATCAACAAGAGTCAGAACAAAGTACCTTATGAACTATGGAACAACAGGAAGCCTAATATTCATTATCTAAGAATATTTGTTTGTAAATGTTTTGTTTTGAATATATGGGAAAAATCACCTTACTGCTTTTGCGGAAAAGGCTGATGAAGCTGTTTTTGTAGGTTATTCTACTGTTAGTAAAGCTTAGAGAGTCTTTAACAAAAGAACTTTACTTGTTGAAGAGTCTATTCTGAAAAGAATCTAATTACTAATCCAGATTTATCTACTGATCTTCAGAAATTGACCATGGAAAGGAAAGAAGAATATGTACCCATCATACTACCTGATCTCAATCAAGCTGATAACTCAAGTACTATTCAAAATCAGATGACTGATCGTCTCACAGACGAGTTGCAAACAGCTGACAGACCAGAGACTGTTCAACAGACTAATACTCAGACTCCAACAGTAGTGTTGCAAGATCAATGAAGAGGAAAACATCCAGATTTGCAATCTGATCTTGGATGGCTAAGAGATCACCAACCTGATCCTGTGATTGTTGGTCCACTTGACACAGTAAAAACAAGAAGGTCAACTGCAAATGAAACAATGTTTGTAAGTTTTCTTTCACAGATTGAGCCTAAATTAATTGATGAAGCTCTTAGTGATTCTCACTGGATTGAAGCAATGCAAGAAGAGTTGAATCAATTAGAAATAAATGAGGTTTGGTGCCTAGTACCTTGACCTACTCATCAAAGGGTAATTAGCACTAAGTGGGTATTCAGGAACAAAATGAATAAATATGGTATTGTTACCATGAATAAAGCTAGACTAGTGGCCAAATGTTACTGCCAAGAAGAAGGCATTGACTTTGATGAAACATTTGCACCTGTAGCTAGGCTTGAAGCTATAAGACTATTTCTTGCCTATGATTCTCATAAGAACTTCACTGTCTATCAGATGGATGTGAAGTATGTTTTTCTCAATGGAGAATTGCAATAAGTAGTTTATGTTGAACAACCTCCAGGATTTGAAGCTTATCAACAAGGAGATAAAGTGTATCGTCTAAGGAAAGCTCTCTATGGATTAAAGCAAGTTCTAAGAGCATGGTATGATACTTTATGAGATTTTCTTTTAATTAGAGGATTTCGCATAGGTAAAGTAGACAAGACCTTGTTTACTTTTGAATGGGATAATCATATACTGTTAGTTCAGATATATGTAGACGATATTATTTTTGATTCAAATAACAAACAGATGTGTGAGAAGTTCTCTAAGCTGATGCAGAACAAGTTTGAAATGAGCATGATGGGAGAACTTAACTACTTTATTGGATTACAAGTCAAACAATTGTCTGATGGCATATTTATTAATCAAGTAAAGTATACAAACGATTTGTTCAAGAAATTTTGTATGGAAACCATCTCATCTATTGCTATTCCAATATCTACTGGACATAGCCTTGACAAGGATGAAGATAGAAAATCAGTGGACATCACCAAATATAGAGGCATAATTGGGTCACTGCTGTACCTCACTGCCAGCAGACCAGATATTATGTACTGAGTTGGGGTTTGTGCGAGATTTCAATCAAAACCAAAAGAATCTCACCTCCTAGCTGCAAGAGGATAATAAGGTCTCTTAAGGTACACAAGATTTGGGATTATGGTATCCAAGGGAATAAGGATTTGAACCTATTGGATATTCAGATTCTGACCTTGCTGGCTACAAGATTGACAGGAAGAGTACTATAGGTACATGTCAATTCTTAGGTAGCCGTCTGATCTCATGGATGAGTAAGAAACAAACTTTAGTATCCATATCTACTGCTAAAGCTGAATACATTGTTGCTGGAGCATGGGGTGCACAGATACTTTGGTTGAAACGTCAACTAGAAGACTATAATATAAAAATCAGTGGAATTCTAATCTACTGTGACAATACAAGTGCAATTTCACTTACTCAGAACACTACAAGTCATTCTAGGACTAAGCATATTGAGATCAAACATCACTTCATCAGAGATCATGTTGAGAAAGAATATTTCATACAGACAATTAGATAGCTGACATTTTCACCAAACCATTAAGTGATGCAAGATTTTCTACTCTCAGAGTGGAATTAGGCTTATTAAATTTGGATTCATAAGCTGAGGGGGAATCTATCAGAAGACTATGGTTCATCAGCTGACTAATATTCTTCAAGAACTGACTTTCAACAGACTAGTTGACTAATAGATTCTTGAATTCAGGGGGAACGTGTAAGAGTTGCGGTAATCCTGGTTAGAGATGAAATCTTCAATGACAGTTAGTTGAAATTATTTTTATCAGAAGATGTGTTCTTAATTCTTGAAGACCTGAAGACTATTTATCTTGCTGGATTGACAACAGCAATGGAAGATCACTAGTTATTGGTTTTCTCTAGTGATATCATATTTTCAGATACGTCGTCTGACACAATCACATCTATTTAATTTATCCACTTCTTAGGGACCATTGCTCTTCCAATTCATTTAGTGTCTAATATGACACTGACACATCAATAATAACATATTAGACATTTAGGGAGTATGTGGATGAGTTTTGGCCTGGTCTCGCGGGTTTCGCGAGACCGAGCCAAAATCCTTTCAAATGAATTTTTGTCAAACCCATAAAATCATTAAAAACCCATTTAGAAACTCACACTCAAACTCTTCAAACCTATAAATCATTGATTTGACACCTACACCTACTTTTTCCCCCAAATATCACTAAAAAATACATTGATTTGACACTTACCACCTACTTTTTCCCCTAAACCCTAAGATCCAAACTCAATCTAAGTGCGGTTTCAACTTATTCAAACTACAAAACCCAACAGCCAAAATTCATTCAAATGAGTTCTCAAAGGTTTTATCGAAACCACCAAAATCATTTTTTCCAAACCGAAACACACAAAATCGAGCTAAAACACATCCAAATGGACCTAGGCTTTCTACACGTTAAACCCATATAATATTATATAATTAGTATTTCTAAAACCCTCTATTCCATCAAATCACTTAAATGGATTTTGTGCCGTAGTTAAATAGTTGAGCTGACTCGTATGTTATAATTAACACGTGTTAGCCCACAAACTAGGAATTTGCTAACATTCCATGTATTAGAATTCAGATCAGAAGAATTAACTAACAAAATTAAGTAAAATTACAAAATTAGTCTCATAACTATAGTTCGCCATACTTTATTCCTTTAAAGAGTCGACATTCAATTACGTCGTCACTATAAAAAAATAAAATTTTAGTGATAAAATTTTATGTGACAATTTTAAAGTTGTCACTTTTTATATATATTAAGTGACAAGAACTAAAATATTGTCACTAAAATGATTTTCATAAACATATTAGTGACAAGAATTGTCACTATTGACATTTAGCGACACCCTAAAAGTGAAAACCAAAAAGTTGTCACTAAACCATAGTGACAATATTTATTGTCACTTGGTTGTCACTAAAAGGGTGTCGCTAATTGTCAATAGTCACCATATATTTGTCATTAATAGCTATTAGTGACAAATTAAAAACATATTTTACCACTATTCTACTTGTCACCATTATTATTATGACAAAATTAATATTTTTATCACTAAATGCATACAAAGAATGACAACTTCCACATTATCACTTAATTTTTGTCACTTAAGCTCAGTTTTCTTGTAATGCGTGTATTCTGATAATTTAGCCCAAAATAAAAAAAATTGTGAATCCACATAGCCCGCAAGCAACATAATGTGCTGAAATTACGAATTTTTGGTCGAAATAGTAAATGATAATCCAATTCTTTAAATAACTATGATTACAGGACTAAGTTTACAATTTTCCCTATAAAGAAGTAAAACCGTATTTTTTTTCCAACACTGTGATCTCGTGGGCTCTGTGTAAAACCCTATTTGTTAGGAATTTTGCTTGATTAATACACGCCGTCAAATTCTTCTTAATGCTGAACAGCTTAAGTGATATCTAAAATACATACATTAGGGTTGGTATAAATGGAAGTCCCATAGACACGAATAGGATTAACAATTAAGTCGGGTCTATTCGAAATCATATAGCTCAATTCTAATAAATTTTAATCGAGTTAGGATAGTTGTAAACTGAGTTGAGTTTATGCCATTATATATAGTGCAATCAATTTATGAGCTGAATTAAAGATCAATAAAACTCAACTCGAATAAAATCCGAATGAATAAATATCTAATCTAATCTAATCTAATCTAATACATATATATATTTGAAGTGTGTCTTTTGACCTCAATTAGTTGTTTTGACCAAAATCCTAATTTTCTAGAATTTTGAATTTTTTTTTAATTCTAATAAATTATATTTTTGGTAATCTTCTAAAATCAATTTCATCTTTAATTTAAATCCTACGAAAAAGGAATGTTAAAACTAAATTAATAAGTCAAATAAGAAATTAATGCTAATCAAATACATTTATGATGAGGTGTATATCTTTATAATAATAACATATTAAACATACCAATGTTATGGCCGTAATTTAGGTATAATCACATTTAATTTATATTAGCTGGTAATTGTATGGTTCTATATATAATTCAATTCTTGGTCATTAACGTAATTAACTCTCATTAAGTAATTTCTAAATTATTTAAAAAATAGTACCCCTTTGATACACTAATAATGGACTTAATTTTGGAAATATTCACCTCTATTTACTTTATATTAGATGGTCAGTTACACGTCTATATATAATTCAATTATTAGTAATTATTACCTCTCATTAAATAATTGTTTGAATAATTTGCAAAGCCTAAAAAAAAAAACCTTTTTAATATGCATTAGTTCCTAAAAATCATCTACATTCTTTAATCGTCCGTCATTTTCATTAAATTTGTAGCTATGTGATTCAGATTTTTTTTATTAACTATATAAAGATGGTGAGCTTAAAAAAATAACTATTGTGCATCTCTATATAATTTTTCTCTGTACACTTTTAATCATTTTTTTGCTTTGTAGGTACAAGCACAAGAAGATCTTGAATGCCAACCTTATTTTTCTTGGTGTAGTAGGTCCATTTGAACAATTACGAATGCACTAAACAAGAAGTGTAAGCTTTTACGATTTAAATTTTTACTATTTCATCATACACATTTAAAATTTTCATTTATGATTCATATGTACAAGTATTGTTTAGTCCCTTTTGATCCGTTTGCACCTGCCACAAATGTGTTAAACAAGAAGGTAAGCTTTTTAATTTCTTATGTTCTCTGGGGTCAAATTCTACAATTAGCTTCATGATGTTTAATTTTTGTTTCAGGTGCATATATAATACTATCAATCATAATGCAATTCTTATTTTTTTTCCCACTTATTAATGCGATTGTAGGATATTTTCTTAGAAGTAATTAAACAAAAGGTGCATAGTTATTGTTGCGCATGTTTGCGTAAGTGTTTTTCAGTTTTGAATTACTTCATCCTTAAATACATAACAATTTTTTTATTTGGAATTTTTGTTTTTTGCAGAGCGATACTTTGAACAATTCAAAATTTGGACTGATGCAGGGAATGGGTGATAATAATGCGCATCGGCTTAGAATTTGGTACTACTGTAAAGTAATTTTCTTAATTTTGTTTTTTGAGAAAAAAAAACTTCTTAAATTCAAAGGCTTTGGAATTTACTTAGCAATAAAAAGTTAGACTTTGAATAATATTTAGAAGATTGTATATATTCTATGTTATTTTATCTATTTATTATTATTATTTTTTCATGTATTTCGTATGTCTAAAATACTTTGCATTGTCATTGTTTTGGTTAATACTATATTTTCATATTTTGTCTCTTTTAGTTTCATATTTGATTTAATGTGATTTGATATACATTGATGTCTTTTATTTGATTAATTCATTTTGAATTTTCATTTTTTTATATTATGCATTTCTTATAGTTTTTGTTTACAGTTTCTCCCTTTTTTGATTTCATCTAGACTGATTAGTTTTTTATTAAATTGTTTCATTTTTAATTGTGATAAATTTATCTTAAAATTGTGACTTTGTTATATGTGAATGCAATTTTAATCCCGTGCTATATTCTGATTCCAATGAGTATATTTGTACTAATCTTAATTTTCTAAAATTATGACTAATTGTAATTTTACTTTTAATTTTATATAAATATATTTTATAATTACAGAAGATGCCGAAAGAAAAATATATATACTTGATTATGTTGTCATTTTTTTTATAGTTACAATGTCATTAGGTAATTTTTTGGCAAGAGGATATTCACAAGCTTGAGATATATGGTTTACATGTTTGACCTATATATTAATTAGTTTGATTAACTTAATTATATCCATTGTAAATTACAATAACTTTTTTTTTTCTCATATACCAACTTTTTTTTTTTTTTGGTTTTTTATTGTTAAGCGGAAATTTAGATAATCATACATACATTTATCTCAAGTGTGAATATATTTATCTCGTGATATTGAGTATTGAATGCATACATTCTTATATGAACTAATTAGTTGAAGTTGATATAATGAAAATTGAGATTTGACTTGACATGAAACAACCTATTAACAAATTCAACTTAAACAATTAGATATTATTTATAATCTATATACTCAACAGATAAATAATGTGAATTGTAGAATTCTCATATAATAATAATTTTCAAACATTTAAAGTACTCAAGTTGCAATCATTCACAAATGTGGATATAGTAATAATGCAAACAAACATAATTTTTAATTTATTTCTAGAATACAAATTGTATATTAATTTTGATCCGTGCATAGCACGGGTTGTAGGCTAGTTTTAATTAATACAAAGGTTTACAAAAGCATACATTATGTCAATTATCAACAACATGCCTGCCCTAAACTTCTTGTCCCCATAGGCACAATTTAAAATTAGGGCTCCATATTGTAAAGAAAATTCATGTAATTTTTAATTTTTTTTTGCTTTAATAGATGCAAAAGTATTAGTTTAAATTTCATATTCTAGTTTTTCTAACATATCTTTTTCTATTTCTATAGATTATTATATTGTGACATACAATCCCAAAACTAAGTCCAGCAAGAAACCAATTGTATTCCCGTATTGTGTATTTAGCTAGGTATAAGGCATTTTTTTTTCTAATTCAATTTGCAGTGCAAATATGTATAGCGTCATAATTAAAAATCTATAATAGTAATCTGAGAATTTCAATATTTTGCATATGTCGGATAATTATATGAGAAAATGAAGATTCCAATGTTTTAAAACTAAATAGTATTATTATTTCTTATGAGGTGATTAAGTCATATCTTTTTTTTATTATTAAAGGCATAACTGGAAAACATGAGCATAAACCTTGACTCTTAAAATCTCTTGCAGGTATTTTTTCCCTTTATTTTCTAAATGTCTATTGGCTAAGCAAATGTGTTGTTAATTTTTTTTTTTTTTATACTATGTAAGGGAGAGAATTGTTTTTTAGTACCATACAATATGACTCTCTACAATCTTGATATTATTGAATATGTAAATACACATGTAGTACCACAATTTAAATATTTCTTGCAATGCTATCGTCAAATATTCTCATTCCTTAGTATATAATTAAAATTTCTAGTCCTTCATTCACTAAAAGGGAATGTTTACATTGTTACATTAGGAATAAAAATCAAAACAAGATTTTTTTTTTAATTTTAAGTCAGGTTTGATCAAACCCAAAATAAATACACAATAAATAAAATATATTTATTTTAGAACTTAATAAAACTCCACAAAAATGATCAATAGCAAAACAAATGCAATAATATTGTGATTGGATTTTTGAAACAGATTTGGATAAAGAGATTCTCCGAAACAATCGGGCAACCCAAGCAAAATAATAGCTGGACTGCAATGGCCGGCTAGGTAGTTTCTCCTAAGAGACGTGGCACGTGACTAGAGGCCCGAAAATTTAACGTTTGGTTTGGCAGCACCTCGTTGTGACGTTAGCAAAGTACCTGAACATCGTGTCCTATAGCGCCTAAACATTATCGTATTAGGCCCAATTAGAAGACGTGGTTACCGTTAACGGGCACCTAACTCTCTTACCTCATTCACGCGGTTACAATGGGAAACGTACAATATAATGACGTCATTACCCTCTACACAGATTCGTGAACCATTACCATTCATAAGACATTCCTTTACTCATATTCATATTTTATCCAAACACATTTTATCTTCTTTAGACCTTCGTCCCTAAAAACTTTTACTTGTATTTTTCTTATTATTCCAAAACAAGATTAAATTTTCTAAAATTGAATTACTTGTCTCAAAAATATTCTTATACATAAAGTTGTTGGAATAATTTATTAACTCAAGACCTAACAACTAAGTAATTAACAACTGAGTTAATTGATAGGTTTTGATGATAACAAAAGCTAAGTAAGAAAAACTAAGTTAGATTTAGAAAGCTAGTCAAAATGACTAAGATATAAAACAACTAAGTTGACAAAATTCAGACGAACTGAATACTGAGCAAACACCAAGTATCGTATTCAAAGAAAGTCTGAATAAGCTAATCAATTTGGTTGTAATTGATTAACAGAGAAGAATATCAACAACCAAGTTCAAGTGAAGACAACCAAGTCAGAAGACACCAGCAGAGTAAACACTTCACCAAGGAACAGACAAATATTGTAGTTGAGACAAACAACCGAGTTATCTTGATCAGCTAGGTACTAAACAACTGACTAACTCATGAGCTAAGTCAGAAGACAATTCAAACGGAGGACAATCAGCTAATTGTCCATCTTGAAGGATCAGCCATGTAAATTCATGTGTTGAAGAAGACAACAGAGTATCCTCGGATATCAGGGTGCATTTAATGCGACTGACAGAACTGTACAGTGACATACTGCGAGAGTGACAGAGCCGCCAACAATTATAGCTGTTTGAAGTTAGTGAAGAGAATAAAGGCATTCCTGGAATTGAGGATATATACAATGGCCTCAATCTCAGCCACCCTTATAAATATAACTCAATTTGAATGAAGACAACAACTTTAGCTCTTGCAATCTTATCAGAAGAAAATCATTCAAGAATCAAACTGAGAGAAAAATATTGGGTTACGGGTAACGTCAGAAAGTTAAAGCAGTGGAATTTGAAAAAAAAAATTAAGCAACACAAACAAGACCTTTATTCATGTAATCATACGAAAAGGATTTCATACATATAAAACATCCATAGGGGGTTTTAACGAATTTACCTCACCACAAGAACGGTGGTGGTTTTTCTCCGGTCTTCTTTCAGATCTGATGGATTCGGTTCAAGAGAAGCACCCCAAGTGTTGTGCCTTTAGCGGTATCCACACCAACTGGATTGAAGCAACTCTTTTGAATCCTCAAGTTCAGAACTAGGATCAAAAAGTTATCAGACAGGAAAAAGGAGAAAAGTAATCGCATGAACCCTGTAGAATTCTACAGGGTTCGGCTGATCCAGAAGAAGGGGTGACGGCTGATTTTCAGATATAGAGAGGGGGCGACTACTATGTGTGTAGAGGCTAGGGTTTTTGTGGAGTCTTCTACTCCTTATATATTAAGAGTCTTGACCTAGATTTGTGCTTATCTTAAACTCTTTAATTAATTAAACTCTTTAATTAATTAAACTCTTTTAATTAATTCAGCCCATTTAATTAATTAATCCAATTAATTGATTAATCCTTCTCCATTAATTAATTAGATTTATTCTAATTAATATTTTTCTCCTTTAAGAATTAACACTGTAATTCTCCAGTTTTGATTTAAATCTTTAAATCAAATTTTCCTTATATGATTTGTTGCAATTCAATTGTATTGTATGTGACCCTCTAGGTTCACCATCAATTGGTTGTGGGCCCATGACTTTCGTGATTTAATTTATGAGCTTATAAATTGCTCCGACTAATTGAACACCTTCAATTAACCACTCAAGAATTAATCTTACAATTAATTCATGAGTACCCACACCTCATGGTCGATGTCTAGCCACAAGCCAATGAGGCCCAACTTCAGGTGAATTGATCTCAGTGTACCTCACCTCTTATAATTACCATTTACATACGGTCCCTCTATCGACTAATTTTCCGATCGAGACCTAGGGTGTGTGAATTGATCGGCACCCCTAATTATCTCGGTTACTATGCTTTCTAATTCGGGATAATAATTCCAGTGTGACTGCTAGATTTGGAAACCCTTTCCAAATCTGTCACCAACCGCGGCCGCGAGTTTCTTGGAATTTATTATCTAATAACGTATAGAAAATTCTCTAAACCCACTACGTTGAGTTGGTAGATCACATATTAGTGGTAACCAACCGCTTACACGATCATACACACCCAAAGTAGTCGCACAACGATCAAGCTAAGTGATCGCCTCCTAAATCAAACTACGTACTCACGTGCACCGAATTCGCCCTAGCACCACAAGTCAAATGACTAAATCATACATTGTTATAAGTCTTGAGAAACATCCCATCGCTGATGTGCGTCATGCGCTTCCACAATGGGTTTCTCTGTTTGGGTTGTTCGATGCGTTCGATCCCCTATCGAACCACCTATTCATATGCACTAACATTAAATGCCTTGCTCATGAAACGTTACAAATTCACTCCACGTGAATCATGCATACTCGTACAAGTCTTTGTGATTCCTTCAATACCCCGTCTTGTTCAGAATCTATGACTTGGAACGTGTTTTAAGATCACGACCTTAGAGACTGTTTAATGATTGCACTCATACTGAACTGAATCGTCCCATAGTCTATTGTAATCTAAAGATTTCATCCAATCGCTTAAGTAATTCGCGAGAGATGAAGTTGGCCATCGTTTGATTAACATACTATAAACAAACTAACATATTAATTCATTTATACCAAATAAAGTTTATGATAGTCCTAATACAAGCTAAATAGGCACTATCCTTTCAATCTCCCACATGCCTTAAAGCCAAACACAAGCGCTTCTAAGACCCAAGATGTTCTTCGAACACCTTTTGTGACAAGGGATTTGCTAGTGGATCCGCTAAGTTGTCTTCCGAGTTGACGTGATCCATTTGCACGTCACCTCTACCAATGATTTTTCTAATCAAATGGTACTTTTTCTCAATGTGTTTAGATTTCTGGTGAGATCTCGATTCATTTGCTTTAGCAATAGCTCCATTGTTATCACTGAAGATAACCATGAGCTTCGCAATGCTAGGGACTACATCAAACTCTTGGATGAAGTTTTTCATCCAAACACTTTCTTTCTTTGCATCTGATCCTGCGATATATTCTGCTTCAGTGGTTGAGTCAGCAACGGTGCTTGGAACCTTTCCAATTTACGCTACCCCATTGAGGCAAAATATGTACCCAGAATTGAATCTATATTCGTCCACATCCGACTGGAAACTCGAATCAGTAAATCCTTCGAGTTTCAATTCTCCATTATCACCGTAGACCAAGAGCAAATCCTTAGTCCTTCTCAAGTACTTAAGGATAGCTTTTACGGTGGAGCAAATGAAGACACACTTCAATTTTATCGGATGTTAGAAGATGAAAGTATCAATTTGTATCCCGGTTGTGGAAAGTTCACAAAGCTCTCGTTCATTGTCCACCTTTTGAATTTAAAGGTGGTCTCTCGGTGGACTAATAAGTCCTTTACATTACTGCTTAATTTGTTAAAAAAGGTATTTCCCAAAGGTGTGAATTTACAAAAAGACTTTAATGAGGCGAACAAGATTACCAAGCACTTGGGCTTCACTTACGAGACATGGGATGCATGTCCAAATAATTGTATGTTGTTTAGGGGTGAAGATAAGTTGCTAGAAGTGTGTGAAATATGTGGTACTTCTAGATATAAAGGAGATAAAAAGATAAAAACAAAGAAAATGAGGAATTGAAAGATAACTTCATGTAACTTGCCACCATGGCTATGTATGAAGAAAGGTAACTTCATATTGTTAATTCTTATTGATGGCCCTAAAGGACCTGGGAACAAAATTGATGTTTATTTGCAACCACTGATCGAGGAATTGAATGAGTTATATCATGAAGGTATTGAAACATTTGACATATCTAAGAATGAAATTTTCACGTCAAAAGCAGTTTTACTGTGGACAATCAGTGATCTTCCTGGTCATTCAATGCTCTCAGGTTGGATTGTAAAAACCGAGTTTGGTTGTCCTTATTGTGGAATGAAAACATGTGTCGTAGGATAGAATTTGCACATAAGTATTCTTTTACTTATCATCGCCGGTTCTTAAGAAAAAATCATAGATTCCATAGAGATACAGTGTCATTTTATGGTACCATGGAGTGGGGGTGTTGCACCTGAAAGATTATCAAGAAGAGATGTGTTGGGTCAACTTGATATGAATGGTGTTCTGACGGAATATAAGAAAGAAGATTTGAGGAAGAGGTTCAATGGAGATTTTAATGAAAACAATCATAGATACTGGAAAAAGCGTAGTATATTTTTTGATTTACCTTATTGGAAGAACAATCTGATACGCCACAATTTGGATGTCATGCTTATCGAGAAAAATGTATGAGACAATGTAATTTTTACGTTGTTAAATGTAAAAGACAAGACTAAGGATAACTTGAATGCTAGTCGTGAACTTGCCAAACTTTGAGTTAGGAAACCTTTACATGCTTTTAAGCGTCCAAGTGGAAGATGGTGTTTATCTCAACATGGGTTTACAAGAGAAAGACATATTTTGTAAGATTCTGAAGTCCATAAGAGCTCCTGATGGTTATGCATCCAACATTTCAAAGTGTGTGCAGGTTGACAAACGTAACATATGGGGGCTCAAGAGCCATGACAGTCATGTCCTCATGCAACAATTACTTCCTATTGTTGTGCGCAATGCTCTGCCGAATAATGTAGTTGAGGTGTTAATCGAATTATCAACATTCTTCAGAATACTTTGTAGTAAGGTCAATGATCCGTTGGAGTTGGAAAAGATTCAAGACCGAATTGCAATTTCTAATAGCGTAGATATGTATAGGATTTATGAATCCCAATCGATCTTTAGAGATCGAGCATACGCTTTCTCATTCTTAATAAAGTGTTTGCTCCTGAAATCTCCCTTATCTTCATTTTCTTTGAATGAGCTAGGTAGATGACTGTTCAATTAAAAACTTTACTCGTCCAAAGCATCCGTTTCATCAGTTCGTAGTATCGAAGGTCGATTGACTGCTGTCGATCTCATACAAATTATCTTGTTTATCTTAGAATCCATACCAATTTAATGGTCTAACTTTAGTTTTATAGTCCTTGTAGATCGTTGAGTGTATACCGAACTAACGGTTTTACTCAAATTAATAAAATGGATTGTATACCAATTATTGGTTGATCTGTTGCTCAAGAAAGGAATCAGACTGGTGGATTTTCAGCAGACTCAAATCAGATTAGTTCAGTTTGGGATCAGCCGAGTGTACATCATACGAGTGATTTCGATCAGCAGAGTGGAAGTGGATAAGAAGTTATTGCAACGGTAATAAATGTACTTGGAGTAATAAATGCTGAAGAGGAAGGGTATTTATGACAAATGATTGAAGAGAAACCTCGTATCAGCTTGGTGCATTAAATGCGAACTGACAGAAAGTACAGTAGAGTGTACAGTGATCAGTCGCAGGTAGCCGTTTCTGTAGAAAGGACCAGTACTCGAGGATTTGAACACATGTCGATCTCTCAATGGGCAGATTTTCAAATCTCAAGTATAAATAGTTCAGTTCAAGAGTTAGAGAAGAAGAGACAACACAACTGAGATTAAATCCGAAGCAGAATTCTTCTAAGTTTCAACCTCAAGAACAGAACACTCAACAGCTGAGTCATTTGTTGACGAAGCAAAAGAGAGATGAAAGAATATACATACAAATCTGAGTGATTTTGTGAGAAACGTGTTGTGAGAAGCTGTTATCCATCTTTGTGAGTGATAAAGCTTTGTAGTATAGGACTTCTTTGTGATTTCCTGTGACGAACTTGTGGCCAGTTCATTTGTTGTTTGGCGCAAGCAGAGTATATTGTAAACTGTGTGTTTATAGTATAACCCAAGATCTAACTGACTTGGAAGAGTGGACTAAAGGATTTTTATCCATATCCACTATAAAAATTCTGTGTGTTTATACTTGCATTATTTCTTGCATATTTTCAAAGAGCATATTTAAACACTTAAATTAAATGTTGACAAGTTTTAAAAGAAGTTTGTAAAAACTGCGCATAAAACTTTTTCTAAGTTAAGAAAACTACTTGTGAAAAACACTAGATAAATCCGTTGCAAGTCAGTTATTTTAAAACTCTTATTTTCCTAAAATCAGCTAAGTAAAATCAGAAGAGTGGTCAACTCTGCTGTTCAAAGCTTTGTGCGAGATCAGCTTAGTCTACTTACGATTCTTGATCAGCTTAGTCTGCTGACAGAAAAAGTTAGAGAATTTTAAAGATAAAATTTTTAGAGGTCTATTTACCCCCCCCCCCCCCCCCCCCTTTCTAGTCCTCATCTGACCACTTGGGACCAACAAAGATCGTAGATCAAGCTTTACCAATCGACAGTTTATGCTCATAAAATCGTAATTTTTACCAACTTAATGGTTTTATCCCTTTAGAAATCGTAGATCATAGATCCTATATCGAGCTTTACCGATCGACGGTTTATGCTCAAAAGATTGGAATTTTTACCAACTTAAAGGTTCTATTCCTTTATGGATCGTAGATCATAAATCGAGCTTTACTGATCCACGGTTTATGCTCAATATTTCAATCAAAGAGTTTATACCAAATTAATGGTTTTACTCCTTATTTTTCGATCAAGAGTTTATACCAAATTAATGGTTTTACTCAATATTTTCGATCAAGAGTTTATACCAAATTAATGGTTTCACTCAATATTTTCGTCTAAGAGTTTATACCAAATTAACGGTTTTACTCAAAATTTTCGATCAAGGAGTTTATACCAAATTAATGGTTTTACTCAACATTTTCGATCAAGAGTTTATACCAAATTAATGGTTTTACTCATTTTTCGTCCAAGAGTTTATACCAAATTAATGATTTTACTCAATATTTTCTATCCTCAGAACGAACAAAAGTTCTTGCCTGATTTCGATCACAGAGTTATATCAACGGATTTTACTCAACATTTTCGATCAAGGAGTTTATACCAAATTAATGGTTTTACTCAATATTTTCGATCCTCAGGACGAACAAAAGTTCTTGCCTGATTTCGATCACAGAGTTATATCAATAGATTTTACTCTTGTTAACTTCGATCCTCAAGACGAACAAAAGTTCTTTCCTAATTTCAATCCCAGAGTTATATCAACAGATTTTACTCTTCAACTATTTTTCCGAGCGTAGAGTTATACCAAAAGGTTTTACTCTTTAGCTCTCGATCCTCCACTGTCTTGTAAAATTACAAGCATTCAAGTAAGCAGCTCAATTCAAGTAATTGTTTCAACTGGAAATTTACAGAAATCAATGGCCCGAATCTAGGAGATGAGACCCGAATCTCGGAATAGGTTAATAAGCAGCTGGTGGATGAAATTGAATAAAACACGAATGTAAACAATCCAAAACCGTGCCCAGAAGAGCCACCAATCCAAAATTCCAATAGGCCCGAATATGTTCTTGAAGGCCCGAAATTTGGAAACCTCATATTGATGGAAGAAACGTGAAATTGAATTCACACCTGTTGATTCTAAGCAACTTCAAGAGGGGAGACGATTCTAATTTCAACAATTGCCGCAGAAATCACACTGTTGCAAATTGGGATCGCTAACTTCAAATGTCACGATGAAGCAAAAACTTTCGGGAAATCAATTATACTACGAATTGGAGCTCCCAGATATTAATTCTCTATGAAATTGATTCCAGAATGCTCAATTGAGCTTTTTTGTAAAAATACTAGTTTTTCCCTTTGGGCTAAATTAAGCCCTTGACTTCTCTGTTCGGAGATTACAGCTCGGGGATCAGCTCGTGCGTGATGGGCAGAAGGTTGACCCTTCTCCAGTATACTGGCACTTCTGGTATTCTTCGTGTTAGGCATATTTTGATCTAGCAATCGACCAGGCCCCACGGTGGCCGGAGCCAACTTATTTGACCGTTATTCGTCATACCACGGAAAACAGTAAATATGAACTAATAAGATCAAATAAATGGGGTAAATATTGATTTATTAGTAATATCTATCTAGAATTGTACAATTGGGGTCTGATCCAAAGCTATAAGATGTCGTATACAAGTAAGTAATACAAGAAGAGTCTATCGATCTAGCTAATCCGAGCAGCACTGTGTGGGATAAGTCTCTCTCCCCCAAAAAGGCCTCTCCATCACTAAAAGAGCTAGTATTTATAGAGTTCTATGTGTCTCAATGATAGAGCCCTAAGGCCCAAGGCCCAACAGTTGATCTGGCAGTTGTGATCGAATGTGTAGATCGATAATGCTTCTGAAATGATTGTCTTGATTTTGATCGATAAAATCCTTGAAGTGATCGGGATCGATCTCGACCAGGTAAGATCGATCTCGAGCATGAGGGATAATTCTGATCTGGAGTTGTACGAAATATCCCTCATTAGATTTGCAGCAGCTACTGCTCCATTGGCATGCTCGCCCATAGTCTGATCTTGAGATTCATAATTTATTTTCAACTTTTTTAGTCTTCTGATTGTGCGCTCAAGAAACTAAGGCCATATCCCGCAAAAAGAGATAGAGATTAACTCTATTTTGTAGAGTTAACAGTAATTATCATATTTTTCTCGATTATCCCCATTATGAATGCATCATTCTTTTCAACTTTTGAAATTTTCGAACCTATTCGATGCGAGATACACGACTCATTATTATCTCAGATCCACTTCAATCTATCCACAACCTATCCCATCAGGCGTAGAATAAAATTGCATTTACCATTTCATGTCTTGAAATTTAATAGGCGTGTCTTTTTTTAACATATCTCTCACAGTCTCACATGCAGAGTCGTCCCAAGTGTCTGGCACCTAGGACCCTCGGTGTGGAGGGCTTCAAAATCTTACAGACAGGGCTTCCAAAATAAAATAAAATTAAACATTTGAAGTCTGATTAGCTTCATTTATGTATCAGGCTTCTTAGCTCACTTGGTTAGATTCTCACATGTATAACAAACGGAGTCCAAACCACTTTTCATATGTCGATCATGAATTAAACATCAAACAACTTTGTTTAATTTCAGTCTAAGTAGAATGTTATCAATTATGACACTCATGTGAGCCATTCTGAATAGTTATAAGAGTATAAAAACATATATACATCATTGCTAATAATTGATTTGACAAGCAAAAAGTTTAATTTACTGAGGTACAATTGTTATGAAATTATATTCAAATCATATACTAGAATATTAGTTTCCGTTAATAGGAAGTTTTCAAAAATGAAATCTACAAAAATAAATTTACAGTTGATTATGTCAAAAAATTTAACCGAATTTGTTATTTTAATTATCTATCTAGAAAATAAAATTAAAAAAAAAAAGTAATATGTCAGATTTAATTAGTATCACATTTAAAAGAAAAAGTTCATAAATTTGAGCATAATAATTTTATAAGTTAGGGCTCCGAATTAAGAATTCACCTAGACCTCGAATTTCTAGGGATGACCTGCTCTCCTGATACCCAAGTCTACCTAAGAGGGGGAGGGGGGGGGGGGAGGGGGGGGTGTTAAATTAGGTAATAAAAAAATTATATTTTCAAGTTTCGATAAGTTTATTAATCAAGTTCTAGTAACAAGAAGAGTTACGTTCCAGTCAATTTAATTGTTCCGATATGCTTATTTGTTTAGTTCCAGAAATATAAGATAAAGCATAAAGTATATCGCAGAAAATTAAAGTACGAAATCGATTTAGAGTGGTTCGAGTCAAGATGGCCTACATCTACTTTTCCCAACACCCATGGGACTCCACTAAAAATATGACTTGCAGGACCTTGGTCCTTTGTCATCAAACGAGTTTACAAGAGTTGTCTTCTCTTCCACTCCAGGCTTACAGAGCCTTTACTCTTCGCTCTTACAACGTGCTTGCTAGAGTCTTAACTCTATCGCACAACCCATAAGCTTAAAAGTTACAAACTTTCACTCAACTTTTTAAGTACAAAGGTTTTTTTCTACCAATATTTAAACACTCCCTATCGAGCAAGATTGGTAAGTTATTTCTCAAAAACTCTTGATTTTTTTACCTCTCAGGATATCATAAAATTTAAGAGCAAGGTAAAAATGGAGTTAATTTTAAAACAAGGATTTTTGCATGAAAGCACTTTAAAAGCTTATGAAATCGTAGGAGAGTTTTTGTAAGTTAAAACTTGATTTCTTATGTTCTTGAAATGAATAAGAATGAGCTAAATTTATAGTTTGAGAAAATCGACCAATAAGATAGGATTTTCAAGAGATTATATATCATTTCCAAAAGATATAAAATATTTAGGCTTGGGAAAAATTTATTCTTCAAGAAAAATGTTCAGTGAACTTGGACAAGAAATAAAATCTCTTAATACAATTTTTGAAAATGAAAGATTTGTGAGAATAAAATATATTGTAGGAAATCTTTACAAATGATTTCGGATGAATTTGGTTTAAAGAAATGGTAAGGATTGTTTGAATAATTTTTTTTTCATTAGCAATAAGGATCTTGGCTCATGTATTTGGTTAACAAAAAAACTCAAAGGAAACGATCCTTTCTTTAGTAAAATTATTTGGCTGAAGATGGTCTAATGAATGACGAAATTATTTTTTGACCAAGACAATTTTTTCTTTAAATAGAATTGCGGCTGAATATATTTGGAATAATTTTTCACATGCCAAAATGAACAATTTTAGAAATTTAATGAAGGAAATTGCGGCTATGATTTAAAACATTATTCAACCGATTTTATAAAAAAATTTAGAGAATAAAGTTGGGCCAAAGAAACAGATTTATAAGGATTTGAAAAAATGGTAATTGTTGCTCTTAAAAATTGGACCCATTTTGATTGGTCTTCACATGGTACTGGATGTTTTCGATTTGAAATTCCTTTAATTGGACTTGAGACTTCCTTTAATTTTGAGACATTGTTGGTTTCAAGTGGTCAGATGAGGTCTAGAGGGGGGGTGAATAGACCTCTTCAAATTTTAACTTTAAAATTCTCTAACTTTTTATGTCAGCAGACTAAGCTGATCAAGATTCGTAAGTATACTAAGCTGATCTTGCACGAAGCTTTGAACAGCGGAGTTGACCACTCTTCTGATTTTACTTAGCTGATTTTGAGAAAATCAGAGTTTTGAAATAACTATCTTGCAGCGGATTTGTCAAGTGTTTTTCACAAGTAGTTTTCTTAACTTAGAAAAGATTTTATCCCCAGTTTTTACAAACTCCTTATAAAAAAATTTCAACAGTTAACTTAAGTGTTTAGTATGCTTCTTGAAAATATGCAAGAAAATAATGCAAGTTTAAACACCAGAATTTTTATATTGGTTATATGGATAAAAATCCTTTAGTCCACTCTTCCAAGTCACTTAGATCTTGGGTTATACTATAATCACACAGATTACAATATACTCTGCTTGCGCCAAACAACAAATGAACTGGCCACACGTTCGTTACAAGAAATCACTGAAGTCATATACTACAAAGCTTTATTACTCACACAGATGGATAACAACTTCTCACAACACGTTTCTAACAAAATCACTCAGATTTATATGTATATTCTTTTATCTCTATTTTCTACTTTCGTCAACAGATGACTAAGCTGATGAGTGTTATGTTCTTGAGTTTGAGACTTAGAAGAATTCTGCTTCGAAATTTGCTCTCAGTTGTGTTGTCTCATTTTCTCCAACTCTTGAACTTGAACTATTTATACTTGAGGTTTGAAAATCTGCCCGTTGAGAGATCGACAGGTATCCAAATCCTCGAGCACTGGTCGTTGTTTCAGAAACGGCTACCTGCGACTGAACACTGTACATTCTGCTGTACTTTCTGTCAGGTCGCATTAAATGCACTCTGCTGATTCGAGGTTTCTCTTCAATCATTTGTCTTTAATACCCTTTCCTTTCAGCATTAATTACTTTAGGTGCATTTATTACCGTTGCAATAACTTCTGATCACTTCCACTCTGCTGATCGAATCCATTCGTCTGATGAACACTCTGCTGATCCCAAACTGAACTCATCTGATTTGAGTCTGCTGAAAATCCACCAGTCTGATTCCATTCTTCAGCAACAGATCAGTAGTCTTCTGGACCATAAGATTTGACCCTTCTGATTTGGCTTCTTCCTTGGTCAAAAATCTTCTAAGGGATTAACTAAGTTTCCATTACTTAGCTGATGACTTTTGGAAATCATCAAAACCTCCCTTCACTTTTAAGTCTTCATCTTCATCTTTATCCAACAGACATCTTGAGTAGAAATTATGTCTTGTTAAGATTTAAACTCAATAAGGACAATAAATTAGCCCAATAAAATTAAATCAATTGTTTGTTTATCATCATTATTAGTGGAATAAAAATATTTCTGCTAACATCACATGATTATAATTTTCATAGGAAAACACAAAAATGGACGAAACTACTTTTTATATCCACAAAGAATCAGTTTTTTGTTGAAAACGGGCGGAGGTGTGGTGTGAAGTTGATCATATAATTTCAGGTTGTTAAATGCTTTTCTCAATTTCTAAGGCTAAAATATGCCAAAAGGGTATAATTAGAGGATGTAAATTGAAAATAATCACCCAATAAATTAACAGCATACCTTACTTAAACCACAACTCTAGACTAAAATACCGGAATTAAGATTCCCTCTAATATATTCTTAAAAAAAAAAAAAAAAAAAAAAAAAAAAAAAAAAGAAAAGGGTGTTCCCACTAATATAACTCTCCTTTTACCTTGTAATCTCACTATGGCCTTTTGCTTTTTTAATTTATTAAAATAGCATGTTTGAATTTCCAAAACTAGCCAACATTTAATTAGCTTTTTAGTTAAGGTTTTAATAGAATGGAAAATTACACATAAATAAATTCAAAATCAAACCCCGCTAAATTTAGAAAATGTAAAATCAAACCCCAATAAATTAAAAAACATAAAATAAACCCCACTAGTCAAACTCCACTAAATTCAAAAACTCAAGTAGCTATTTCTTTGTCAGTCTTAGCTACATCCTTGAGCTCTTCTTCAACAGCTTCTTCATCATCAGCTTCCTCTTCAAGTACTTCATCTTCAGCAGGCTTTTCAGCAGCAGTTCTTTGCTCTGGTACTTGAACAGTTGCAGTGGCAACACTCTTTTTAGCTGACTCCTCTTCCCCCTTTTTGTCATCATCAGCAGGGTTGAGTTGATCAGGAGAGACGTTGACAGCAACACACAGCTTTCTGATATTTTGATCCACCACTTGAAGTTGAAGTGTTTGATGTTGTTGAGTAGCTTTCATTTCTCCAGCTTGGTCATTTAGATAATCAACATTCAACTGAAGTGTTGACATTTTATTTTGTGCTTTGTTGGTGACGGTTGTGAATTCTTGCATTAAGGCTATATACTTCTCAATCTCAACTTCACCACCTCTTTCATGACCTTTGCAATTCCTGCAATATCAGACTCATGTCTTTGAAGAGCAGTGTGCAGGTGACTTACATCAACCTTCACATCTTCAATATTTTTGTTCAGGCTTAGGATACTCTGAGTCAATGCTAAGGAATTGTCTGGTGGCAGAGAAAAATTCTCTATGGCATCCTGCACAATTTTTGCAGTAGCCTCCTGTACTTGCTTTTATGTCAGACTAGGCGGGAAGTTGAAACGCCACTTGTCTTTTATTTATAAAGGCGTGTTTCTGATAAAACGTTTTTAATACAACACTGTTTATAAATTGACATAAGTAAACAGATGAGTAAAATAATACTTATCTGGCAGATGACTTGTCTGATACAATATATCACTAGTGAAAGCCAATATCTAGTGATCTTCCTTTGCTGTTTGTCAATCCAGCAAGATAAATAATCTCCAAGTCTTCAAGAATTAAGAACAAATCTTCTGATTAAAACAACTTCAACTAACTGTCATTGAAGATTTCATCTTTAAAACAGGAGTACCGCTAGTCTTACACGTTCCCCCTGAATTCAAGAATTCATCAGTCAACTAGTCTGTTGAGAGTCAGTCTTCTTGAAGGATCATACTTGTTGCTATCAGATTAGTCAGCTGATGAACCCAGTCTTCTGATAGGTTCCCCCTCAGCTTATGAATCCAATTTTAACAAGCCCAGTTCCACTATTAGAGTAGAAAATCTTGCATCACTCAATGGTTTAGTGAAAATGTCAGCGATCTGATTATCCGTATGAACATACTCAATAATAAAATTTCATTTTTCAACATGATCTCCGACGAAGTGATGTTTGATCTCAATATGCTTAGTCCTGGAATGACTAGTAGTGTTTTGTGTAAGTGAAATTGCACTTGTATTGTCACAGTAGATAGGTATTCCACTGATCTTGAGATTGTAATCTTGTAGTTGATGCTTCAACCAAAGTATATGTGCACAACATGCTCCAGCAACAATGTATTCAGCTTCAGCATTAGATATGGATACTGAAGTCTGTTTCTTAATCATCCATGAGATCAGACGACTGCCTAGAAATTGACAGGTACCTGTAGTACTCTTCCTATCAATCTTGCAGCCAGCAAGGTCAGAATCTGAATATCCAATAAGTTCAAATCCTGATGCCCTTGGATACCACAATCCCAATTCTTGAGTGCCTTTGAGATATCTTAATATCCTTTTGGCAGCTAAGAGATGAGATTCCTTAGGATTTGATTGAAATCTCGCACAAACCCTAACAGAATACATAATATCAGGTATGCTAGCTGTTAAGTATAACAGTGACCCTATTATGCCTCTGTATTTGGTGATGTCAACTGATTTGCCATCTTCATCTTTATCCAGACGAAGTCCAGTGGACATAGGAACACTAACAGATGAGCTAGTTTCCATTGTGTACTTTGATTGATTAATAAAAATACCATCAGGTAGCTGTTTGACTTGTAATCCAAGAAAATAATTTAGTTCTCCCATCATCCTCATTTCAAACTTGTTCTGCATCAGCTTAGAGAACTTTACACACATCTGTTGGTTAGTTGAACCAAAAATAATATCGTCCACATATATTTGAACTAACAATATATGATTATCCCATTCAATAGTGAATAAAGTCTTATCTACTTTACCTTTGCGAAATCCTTTAATTAAATGAAAATCAGATAAAGTATCATACCATGCTCTTGGAGCCTGTTTCAGTCCATAAAGAGCTTTCTTCAGACAATATAATTTGTCTCCCAGTTTATAGGCTTCAAATCCAGGAGGTTGTTCAACGTAAACTTCTTCTTGCAATTCTCCATTGAGAAAAGCAGACTTCACATCCATCTGATAGACAGTGAAGTTCTTGTGAGCAGCATAGGCTAAGAATAATCTGATCGCTTCAAGCCTTGCAACTGGTGCGAATGTCTCATCAAAATCAATGCCTTCTTCCTGGCAGTAACCGTTGGCAACTAGTCTTGCTTTATTTCTGGTAACAATACCATCTTCATTCATTTTATTCCTGAATATCCACTTAGTGCCAATTACCCTTTGATGAGTAGGTCTGGGAACTAAGTACCAGACTTCATTCCTTTGAAATTGATTTAACTCTTCTTGCATTGCTTCAATCCAGTGAGAATCACTACGAGCTTTATCAATTAACTTGGGCTCAATTTGTGAAAGAAAACTTACAAACATTGTTTCATTTGTAGTTGACCTTCTTGTTCTCACTCTATCCAATGGATCAACAATCACTAGTTCAGGTGGGTGATCTCTGAGCCATCTGAGACCAGGTTGCAAATCTGGATGTTGTCCTCTTGATTGATCTTGCAACACTACTGTTGGAGTTCCAGTAGTAGTCTGTTGAACATTTGCAGTCTGTTGAACAGTCCCTGGTCTGTCAGCTGTTTGCAACTCCTCTGTTAGACAATCAGCAGACTGATTTTGAACAGCACTTGAGTTACAAGCTTGGTTTAGATCAGGTAGTAAGATGGGTACATACTCTTCTTTTCTTTCCACACTCAATTTCTGAAAATCAGCAGATATTTCTGTATTAGCACTTTGATTCTTTTCAGAAGATTGGTTTGGTTCATCAAATACTACATGAATAGATTCTTCTGCAAGTAAAGTTATTTTGTTAAAGACTCTGTAAGCTTTACTAACACTAGAGTATCCTACAAAGACAGCTTCATCACAGCCTTCTCTGCAAAAGCAGTAAGGTGATTTTTCCCATTATTCAAAACATAACATTTACAACCAAAAATCCTAAGATAATGTATATTAGGCTTTCTGTTGTTCCATAGTTCATAAGGTGTCTTGTTTTGATTCTTGTTGATCATGCATCTGTTCTAGGTGTAGCAGGCTGTATTTGTGGCTTCTGCCCAGAATCTTTGGGGCAGTTTTGCTTCAGCTATCATTGTCCTGGTAGCTTCTTTTAGAGTTCTGTTTCTCCTTTCAGCAACTCCATTTTGTTGAGGGGTTCTGACAGCAGAGTACTCATGGTTGATTCCTCTGGAGTTACAATACTCTTCAACAGTAGAGTTTGTAAATTCAGTCTATCTATCTGATCTGATCTTCAATATTCTTTTACTCTCTTCATTCTGGATCAGTTCCATCAGATTGGTAAGATGTTCCTTGGTTTCACTTTTCTTTTTCATGAAAATCACCCAAGTAAATCTTGAATAATCATCCACAACAGCTAGGCAATTTTTCTTTCCACCATTGCTGATAGGATCAATAGGGCCAAATAGATCCATATGTAGTAGCTCCAAAATTCTGGTTGAAGATTGGTGCTTCTTACTTTTGAAAGTGGACTTCACTTGTTTACCCTTCTGACAGGCGTCACAGAGCTTATCTTTGCTCATGACTGTCTTTGGAATCCTTCTACCAAATCATTCTTTATTAATCTATTAATGGTCTTGAAATTCAATGATTCATTCTTTTGTGCCAAAGCCAACTGATTTCACTTGGTGTAGAAGCCACCAAACAAACATTTGAATTCTTGTCCACAGAATTCCAGTCGACTACATAGATATTCCCTTGTCTTCTTCCAGATAAAATAACCTTCTTTGTTCCAATTTGTTCAACATAGCACCTATCTGATGAGAAGATAACAGAAAATCCCTTGTCACAAAATTGACTTAAGCTCAGCAGATTGTACTTCAGACCATTAACATAAGAGACGTCAGATATCTCAATGTTTCCTTTGATTAGCTTTCCAACCGCAACAATCTTGCCTTCTTTGTTGTCCCCAAAAGTGACTTTTGGACCATTTACGGCAGCAGCATCAGTCAGTTCATGTATGTCACCACACATGTGCCTCGAACATCCACTGTCCAAGTACCATTTCTTCTCTACTTTACTCCTACTCCTAATCCTAACCTACAAAACAAAATAAATTGTTTTAGGTACCCTTTATTGAGAGGGTCCTGGTGGATTAGTATCACCTTTGACAACCCAAGATGTTGAAGTCTTAGGCTTCTTAGGCTTTTGAGTTTTAGCAGGAGCATGAGCAACTTTTTCTTCACCATAATCAACTGGCATATTATGTTGATAATCATTATGATGTGAATAATGCTCATAAGCAGGGTAGGGTGCATGATAAGCAGGGTATACATGCATTGGATGAGCTGGATATGTAGCATAATAAGGTGGATAATGAGGTGCAGCATAATAAGATGAGTAAGCAGGTTGCACATAATAAGACTCATTTCCATACCAAGCATCATTATTATAATTTCTTTGCTTCTTAGGTTTGCTCTTTACTTGCTCTTTAACAGACTACTTAGTTTTACTAGTCTGATTGGTTTTACTCTTATCAGCAGACTTCTTGGGACTACTCTGCTGTTTGGTCTTACCAGTCTGTTTATCATTTTCAGGCTTTTTACCCTTTTTAGCCTTAGGAGATTTCTTCTCCTTTTTTTCTATCTCAAGTGAAGTAGATTTAGCAGTCTGAACATATAAAATAACATTACTGTTATCAGCAGATATAAACTTTTCAGTCTTGTTCAGTTCTAAATTTTCTTTTACTAAAGGTGTTCTCTGTTCATTAGATGTGCCTACTGATGCAACAGACGACTTATCATGACTGGATATTATCTTTTCAAGCTCCATGATTTTTCCTTTGTAAACTTCACATTCTGCTTTCAGAGACTCATACTCATGCGAAAGCTTTTTATACCTAGCTGATTCTTGCTGTTTTTCAACATTAAGTTTCAGTTCAATATTTTGCTTTTTCAGCACAGTCATCTCTTCCTTAAGCTTTGCAAATTCATTAACAACATTTGTGTTATTTTTCATCATTTGCTCAAATGAACTAAATAGCTCATTTTCATTTTCAGTGAGAGTTACCTCCTTGTCAGAATCCTCTGATTCTTTGGCCATGAGACAGAGCAGTGCGGGTGTCTCTTCTTCAGTTGAGTCATCATCTGATGTCCCCGATTCTGAGTTAGACGAGTAGATGGCTGCTATCTTTTCAGCTTCAGCCAACATACTTTGCTCTTCTGATGTCTCCTCTCTTTCCTAGCTTTCTTTTCCTCCTCAGTATACTTCTCTGCTTTAGGATATGGGCAGTCCTTAATGAAGTGTCCCAGTTTCCTGCAATTGTAGCACATTAGTTTGGATTTAAAGTCATCCTTACTATTATATGAAGTAGAGGCAGGGTTAGAAGTAGAAGCATTGGTATATTTGTTCTTCATTTTCTTTTATATAACTTTTTGAACCCATTTAATAACAAAGCAACATCGCCAGCAGTGTACTCCTTTTTGTTGAGCAGCGTGGTCTCATCAGATGAGTCCACTTCTCTTATCTTCCCGGCTGATCTCCTTGATCTTTCTGCAGCAACCAGGGCAGCAGTGGGACTAGAAGTTGAGGTCTCTTCTATACCCATTCTTGGCAATTTATACTCGTACGCCTTGAGTACAGAAAACAGCTCCGTCAAGAGATCTTCCCCAGATCCTTTGATTCTTCCATTGCTGTGATCTTCATGTTGAACTTTGGTGGTAGCGCCTTCAAAACTTTAACAGTGATCCCTTTATCCGTGAAGGTCTTTCCCAACTTCAGTACATTGTTCAACGCTTTTGTGAACCTTGAATCCATCTGGTCAATGGTTTCTCCAGGTTTCATCTTGAAGCTTTCTAACTTCTCCAGGGCTATGCTCAGATTGTGTTCTTTGATGGCATCATTCCCTTCACTCATATCATGGACCTTATCCCACATCTCCTTAGATGTCTTGCAGTGTTTGACCTTGTCAAATCTGTCGTTGTCGAGGGCTTTAGTCATGATAAAGATTTCAACCTTATCGAGATTTTTCAGTTTTATTTCCTCAACTGTCATCTCTTCAGGTTCCTAGTCAACAACCACATCTTGGTCATCAACCTTTATTGCTTTGGTAATTCTGATAGGACCTTGGGTTATGCACCTGTACATATTATCATTATAAGCTGCAAGGAAATTTTCCATGCTTATTTTCCAGTCCTCAAAACTAATTCCGCCAATGTGGGGTACATGGCTGATACAGTCCATTTTTCAAAAAAAAATTCTTTTCATAAAGATGCTCTTTTGAAAACTTTGAAAACCTTTGAAAAACACTCTAGGATCAAGCTCGTTAATAAGGCAAATGATTCAAATGAACCACCTGCTCTGATACCACTTGTTGGTCCCAAGTGGTCAGATAAGGTCTAGAGGGGAAGAGGGGGGGGGGGGGGGGGGGGTGTTGAATAGACCTCTTCAAATTTTAACTTTAAAATTCTCTAACTTTTTATGTCAGCAGACTAAGCTGATCAAGATTCGTAAGTATCACTCAGATTTATATGTATATTCTTTTATCTCTCTTTTCTGCTTTCGTCAACAGATGACTAAGCTGATGAGTGTTCTGTTCTTGAGTTTGAGACTTAGAAGAATTCTGCTTCGAAATTTGCTCTCAGTTGTGTTGTCTCATTTTCTCCAACTCTTGAACTTGAACTATTTATACTTGAGGTTTGAAAATCTGTCCGTTGAGAGATCGATAGGTATCCAAATCCTCGAGTACTGGTCGTTGCTTCAGAAACGGCTACCTGCGACTGAACACTGTACTTTCTGTCAGTCGCATTAAATGCACTCTGCTGATCCGAGGTTTCTCTTCAATCATTTGTCTTTAATACCCTTTCCTTTCAGCATTAATTACTTCAGGTGCATTTATTACCTTTGCAATAACTTCTAATCACTTCCACTCTGCTGATGGAATCCACTCGTCTGATGAACACTCGGCTGATCCCAAACTGAACTCATCTGATTTGAGTCTGCTGAAAATCCACCAGTCTGATTCCATTCTTAAGCAACAGATCAGTAGTCTTCTGGACCATAAGATTTGACCCTTCTGATTTGGCTTCTTCCTTGGTCAAAAATCTTCTAAGGGATTGACTAAGTTTCCATTACTTAGCTGATGACTTTTGGAAATCATCAAAACCTCCCTTCACTTTTAAGTCTTCATCTTCATCTTTATCAAACAGACATCTTGAGTAGAAATTATGTCTTGTTAAAATTTAAACTCAATAAGGACAATAAATTAGCCCAATAAAATTAAATCAATTGTTTGTTTATCATTATTATTAGTGGAATAAAAATACTTCTGCTAACATCACATGATTATAATTTTCATAGGAAAACACAAAAATGGACGAAACTACTTTTTATATCCACAAAGAATCAGTTTTTTGTTGAAAACGGGCGGAGGTGTGGTGTGAAGTTGATCATATAATTTCAGGGTGTTAAATGCTTTTCTCAATTTCTAAGGCTACAATATGCCAAAAGGGTATAATTAGAGGATGTAAATTGAAAATAATCACCCAATAAATTAACAGCATACCTTACTTAAACCACAACTCTAGACTAAAATACCGGAATTAAGATTCGCACTAATATATTCTTAAAAAAAAAAAAAAAAAAAAAGAGGTGTTCCCACTAATATAACACTCCTTTTACCTTGTAATCTCACTGTGGCCTTTTGCTTTTTTAATTTATTAAAGTGGCTTTATATGCTTGAATTTGCAAAACTAGCCAACATTTAATTAGCTTTTTAGTTAAGGTTTTAATGGAATGGAAAATTACACATAAAACCCAATAAAATTCACAAACTCAAAATCAAACCCCATTCCTTGAAATTTTTAAATTCAAAATCAAATCCGCTAAATTTAGAAAATGTAAAATCAAACCCTAATAAATTCAAAAACATAAAATAAACCCCACTAATCAAACTCCACTAAATTCAAAAACTCAAAGTCAAACCCCAATAAATTAAATAACATAAAATAAAACCCCACTAAGCAAACCCCACTAAATTCAAAAACTCAAAAATCAAACCCCAATAAGTATTTAAAACCGAAAATTAAGTTTTGATCTTTTTTTAACTCTTCGTCTCTTGTCACTTGGTGTTCCAAGTGAGAAGAGACATGTGAAGGTTCTTCTCCTCTTGTCAATTGGTGTTCCAAGTGACGAGATATTTGAATATTCTTCGTCTCTTGGCACTTTGAGCCAAAACAAAAAATAATTCTTGAATTGTCTCTTGTCACTTGGAGTATCCAAGTGACAAGAGACGTCTGTGTGCCAATACCTCGGCCAGCAGATGGGTGCGTGCCAGGGCACCGGCAGGCACACGTCTCTCGTCACTTGGATACTCCAAGTGACAAGAGACAATTCTAGAAACCTTTTTTTTTTTTTTTTTTTTTGTGTCATGCACACGTCTCTTGTCGCTTGGATACTCCAAGGGACAAGAGACATTGAAATTAAAATTAAACTTGGATAGGGTTTAAGGTCACTAATTTTGGGGGAACCAAATGTCGTTCATGTACTTATAGTAATATTTTTGTAATTCAAAATTAGTGAAATTTGTTGATTTTACTCGATCAGGGGATCCAAATGGAGAAACAACATTTATAGTAATATTAACTCTTCTTTAAATCAAAATTAGTGAAATTTGTTGATTTTGATCATTCGGGAATCCAAATGGAGAACCATCACTTATAGTAACATTAACTCTTCCGTAAATCTAAATTAGTGAAATTTGTTGATTTTGATTATTCGGGAATCCAAACTGAGAACCAACACTTATAGTAACATTAACTCTTTCATAAATCAAAATTAGTGAAACTTGTTGATTTTGGTCATTCGGGAATCCAAATGGAGAACCAACATTGATATAAAAGTGATTGTAAGAGGTGTATAAAGATTGATGAGTTCCAAGCCTATTTATAAGTACATAACTAGCTAGGTTGATAACTCCTAATCCTTGTAGGACTCGAATAGTACCATTATGGGCCTTGAAAACTTCCAGATTCAGCTTCTCCACATCTTGAAAAATCTCGTCCCGCCGCGGTGGTTACTCAGTGTGGTGATGGCGGTAGTTGCTCTGCCACGGCGGTCACACATGGTGGCGGCTGCGGGAACTTACAACATTTGACTCATAATTCCTTCTATTCAGCAGCGCGATCACTTATAGTGGCGATGGTGAAATGCTCATATCTTCACATTTCTCTCTTTAATATTCATGTAGGCATCTTAACATCTTCAATTTATGCCTTCATATATAAGCCTAAAATACGTTTGCACACTAGAGAAAACACATCAAAACAATTCACCTAAGACTTAAACCACTCAAACATGAAAACAGACTCAAAATGACTCGAATCAATCCCAAACTGTCATAAAACTGCTCTAGTAAGCCTAGAAAGTATGCTAATATAACTCACAAAATAGAGTATTCAGCTTGATCTCAAGATTATTGGCCTCAACAGTTGGCCTAGCAATACTTGACCAACAACTTGATCTTGAAATGAATGATAATGAGCTCAATTTATAGTTTGAGAAAATCGACCAATAAGGTAGGATTTTCAAGAGATTATAATATCATTTCCAAAAGATATCAAATATTTAGGCTTGGGAAAAATTTATTCTTCAAGAAAAATGTTCAGTGAACTTGGACAAGAAATAAAATCTCTTAATATAATTTTTGACAATGGAAGATTTGTGAGAGTAAAATATTTTGTAGGAATTCTTTACAAATGATTTCGGATGAATTTGGTTTAAAGAAATAATAAGGATTGTTTGAATAATTTTTTTTCATTAGCAATAATGATCTTGGCTCATGTATTTGGTTAACAAAAAAATTCAAAGGAAATGATCATTTCTTTAGTAAAATTATTTGGCTGAAGATGGTCTAATGAATGACGAAATTATTTTTTGAACAAGACAAATCTTCCTTTAAATAGAATTGCAGCTCAATGTATTTGGAATAATTTTTCACATGCCAAAATGAATTTAACTAGAAAAAATGAACAATTTTAGAAATTTATTAAAGGAAATTGCGGCTATGATTTAAAACATTATTTAACCGATTTTATGAAATATTTTAGAGAATAAAGTTGGGCCAAAGAAACGGATTTATAAGGATTTAAAAAACTGATAATTGTTGCTCTTAAAAATTGGACCCATTTTGATTGGTGTTCACATCCTTTAATTGGACTTCAGACTTCTTTTAATCTTGAGACACCTTGGGTAGAAATTATGTCCTGTTAAGATTTAATCTCAAGAAAGACAATAAATTAGCCCAATAAAATTTAATCAATTATTTGTTTATCACCATTATTAATGGAATAAAAATCTTTCGGCTAACATCACATGATTATGATTTTCATAGGAAAACACAGAAATGGACTAAACTACTGTTTATATCCACAAAGAATCAATTGTTTGTTGAAAACGGGCGGAGGCGTTCGGTGAAGTTGATCATATAATGTCAGGGTGTTAAATGCTTTTCTCAATTTCTAAGGCTACACTATGCCAAAAGGGTATAATTGGAGGGTGTAAAGTGAAAATAATCACTCAATAAATTAGCAGCATACCTTACTTAAACCACAACTCAGACTAAAATACCGGAATTAAGATTCCCACTAATACAGACCCGTTTGTTTACCTGGGAATGGCATGTAGTTTGGTAATCGTATCACCATGCATCACATAATATTATTTGGGTTGATTTATTGGATTTTGGGAAAGGAATTAAATTCCTTAAAACTAGGAATCTTGCCTCTATAAACAAGGAATCTGAAACTCAAGTTTTCTATGGTATTCTAATTCCATTCCCTGTGGAATTCATAGTAAAATTTAAAAAGATAATATTTTCCATATATACTCAATCACACACACATTTATTGTTGGATGAAGATGAAGATGGAAGATATAAAGTGAAGGGAGGTTTTGATGATTTCCAAAACATCAGAATCAGCTAAGTGGAAGCTTAGTACAAACCTTAGAAGATATTTGACCAAGGAAGATTTATTTCAGAAGAGTCAAATATGGTCCAGAAGACTACTGATCTGTTGCTGAAGAATGAATCAGACTGGTGGACTATCAGCAGACTCAAATAAGATTAGTTCAAATTTGGGATCAGCCGAGTATACATCAAACGAGTGATTTCGATCAGCAGAGTGGAAGTGGATCAGAAGCTAAGTGCAACGGTAATAAATGCACTTGGAGTAATAAATGCTGAAGAGGAAGGGTATTTATGACAAATGATTGAAGAGAAACCTCGTATCAGCTTGGTGCATTAAATGCGATCTGACATAAAGTACAGCAGAGTGTACAATGTTCAGTCGCAGGTAGCCGTTTCTGCAGAATGGACCAGTACTCGAGGATTTGACAGCTGCCGATCTCTCAACGGGCAGATTTTCAAATCTCCAAGTATAAATAGTTCAGTTCGTGAGTTGAAGAAGAAGAGACAACACATTTTGAGAGCAAAAATCTGAAGCAGAATTCTTCTAAGTCTCAAACTCAAGAACAAAACACTCATCAGCCGAGTCATCTGTTGACGAAGCAGAATAGAGAGAAAACAGAAAATACTTATAAATCTGAGTGATTTTGTTAGAACTGTGTTGTGAGAAGTAGATATCCATCTAAGTGAGTGATATTACTTCAGAGGATAGGAGTTTCTTTGTGATTTCCTATTACGCACTTGTGGCCTCTTCATTTGTTGATTGGCACAAGCATTGTATACTGTAATCTGTGTGATTTAGTATAACCCAAGATCTGAGTGACTTGGAAGAGTGGACTAAAGGATTTCTATCCATATAACCACTATAAAAATCCTTTGTGTTTTTACTTGCATAATTTTATGCATATTTGAAAGAGCATATTTAAAACACTTAAAGGTTAACTGTTGGAAAAGTTTTAAAAAGGAGTTTGTTAAAACTGGGGATAAAACTATTTCAAAGTTAAAGAAAACTACTTGTGACAAACACTTGACAAATCCGCTGCAAGTTAGTTATTTTAAAACTCTTATTTTGATAAAATCAGCTGAGTGAAATCAGAAGAGTGGTCAACTCTGCTGTTCAAAGCTTTGTGCGAGATCAGCATAGTCAACTTACTATTACTGATCAGCTTAGTCTGCTGACAGAAAAGTTAGAAGATTTTAAAAAGAAAATTTTAAAGAGGTCTATTCACCCCCCCTCCCCCCCTCCCCTCTAGACCTCATCTGACCACTTGGGACCAACAAGTGGTATCAGAGCAGGTGGTTCATCTGAATCATTTGCCTGATCAACGAGCTTGATCCTAAAGTGTTTTTCAAAGGTTTTTCAAAAGTTTTCAAAAGAGCATCTTTTTGAAAAACTAAAACTTTTTGAAAATGGATTGTATTAGCCTTGTTCCCCACATAGGCGGTGTGAGCTTTGAGGATTGGAAAATACGCATGGAAATTTTCCTTGCTGCTTACAATGACAATATGTACAGGTGCATAACAAAAGGTCCGATAAGAGTCACCAAAACAATCAAGGTTGATGGCCAAGATACGGTCGTTGACAAAGATGAAGACGAGATGACAGCTGAAGAAATCAAGCTGAAAAATCTAGACAAAGTTGGAATCTTCATCATGACTAAAGCCCTGGACAATGAAAGGTTTGACAAGGTCAAACACTGTAAAACATCAAAAGAGATGTGGGATAAAGTCCGTGATATGAGTGAAGGGAATGATGCCATCAAAGAACACAATCTGAGCATAGCCCTGGAGAAGTTTGAAAACTTCAAGATGAAATCTGGAGAAACCATTGACCAGATGGATTCAAGGTTCACTAAAGTGCTGAACAACGTGTTAAAGTTGGGTAAGACGTTCACAGACAAAGAGATTACTCTCAAAGTCCTGAAGGCGCTACCACCCAAGTTCAGCATGAAGATCACAGCAATGGAAGAATCAAGGGATCTGGGGAAGATCTCTCTGACGGAGCTGTTTTCTGTACTCAAGGCGTACGAGTATAAAATGCCAAGAATGGGTATAGAAGAAACCTCAACTTCTAGTCCCACTGCTGCCCTAGTTGCTGCAGAAAAATCCAGAAGATCAGCCGGAAGAACTAGAGAAGTGGACTCATCTGATGAGGCCACAGCACTGAGTAAAAAGGAGTACACTGCTGACGATGTTGCTTTGTTATTAAACGGGTTCAAAAAGTTCTATAAAAGAAAAATGAAGAACAAATATAACAATGCTTCTACTTCTAAACCTACCTCTAATTCTCATGATATTAAGGATGATTATAAATCCAAAATGATGTGCTATAATTGCAGGAAATTGGGACATTTCATCAAGGACTGTCCATATCCTAAAGCGGAGAAATATACATAGGAGGAAAAGAAACAAAGGAAAGAGAGAAGAGAGAAGAGATACCAGAAGAGCAAAGTGTTGTTGGCTGAAGCTGAAAAGATGGCAGCCATCTACTCATCAAATTCTGAATCAGGCACGTCAAGTGATGGTTCTACTTTTGAAGAGACACCTGCACTGCTCTGTCTCATGGCAAAGGAACCTGATGATTCTAACGATGAGGTTAGGATTAGGAGTAGGAGTAAAGTAGCGAATAAATGGTACTTGGACAGTGGATGTTCAAGGCACATGTGTGGAGACATACATGAACTGGCAGATGTTATTGTTGTAAATGGTCCAAGAGTTACTTTTGGAGACAGCAAAGAAGGCAAGGTTGTTGCTGTTGGAAAGCTTATCAAAGGAAACATAGAGATATCTGACGTCTCTTATGTTAGTGGCCTGAAGTACAATCTGCTGAGCATAAGTTAATTTTGTGACAAGGGATTTTCCGTAGTGTTTTCATCAGATAAGTGCTATGTTGAACATGTTGGAACAAAGAAGGTTATTTTATCTGGAAGAAGACAGGGAAACATCTATGTAGTCGACTGGAATTCTGTGGACAAGAATTCTAATGTTTGTTTGGTGGCTTCTACACCAAGTGAAATCAGTTGGCTTTGGCACAAAAGAATGAATCATTTGAATTTCAAGACCATAAACAGATTAATAAAGAATGACTGGTAGAAGGAATTCCAAAGACAGTCAAGAGCAAAGACAAGCTTTGTGACGCATGTCAGAAGGGTAAACAAGTGAAATCCACTTTTAAAAGCAAGAAGCATCAATCTTCAACCAGAATTTTGGAGCTGTTACATATGGATTTGTTTGGCCCTATTGATCAAATCAGCAATGGTGGAAAGAAATACTGCCTAGCTGTTGTGGATGATTTTTCAAGATTTACTTGGGTGATTTTCATGAAGAAGAAAAGTGAAACCAAGGAACATCTTACTAATCTGATGGAACTGATCCAGAATGAGAAGAGTCAAAGAATATTAAAGATCAGATCAGATAGAGAGACTGAATTTACAAACTCTACTGTTGAAGAGTATTGTAACTCCAGAGGAATCAATTATGAGTACTCTGCTGCCAGAACCCCTCAACAAAATGGAGTTGCTGAAAGGAGAAACAGAACTCTAAAGGAAGCTACCTTGACAATGATAGCTGAAGCAAAGCTGCCCCAAAGATTCTGGGCAGAAGCCACAAATACAACATGTTATACACAGAACAGATGTATGATCAACAAAAGTCAAAACAAGACACCTTATGAGCTATGGAACAACAGAAAGCCTAATTTACATTATCTTAGGATTTTTGGTTGTAAATGTTATGTTTTGAACAATGGGAAAAATCACCTTACTGCGTTTGCAGAAAAGGCTGATGAAGCTGTTTTTGTAGGTTACTCTACTGTTAGTAAAGCTTATAGAGTGTTTAACAAAAGAACTTTACTTGTAGAAGAATCTATTCATGTAGTATTTGATGAACCAAGTCAATCTTCTGAAAAGAATCAAAGTGCAAATCCAGAGGTATCTGCTGACTTTCAGAAATTGAGTGTGGAAAGAAAGGAAGAATATGTACCCATCATACTACCTGATTTAACTCAAGCTGTTAACTCAAGTGCTGTTCAAAATCAGTCTGCTGATTGTCTAACAGAGGAGTTGCGAACAGCTGACAGACCAGAGACTGTTCAACAAACTACAACTGTTCAACAGACTACTACTGAGACTCCAACAGTAGTGTTGCAAGATCAATCAAGAGGACAACATCCAGATTTGCAACCTGATCTCAGATGGCTCAAAGATCACCCACCTGACTTAGTGATTGGTGATCCTTTGGATAGAGTGAGAACTAGAAGGTCAACTGCAAATGAGACAATGTTTGTAAGTTTTCTTTCACAAATTGAGCCTAAGTTGATTGATGAAGCTCTTAGTGATTCTCACTGGATTGAAGCAATGCAAGAAGAGTTGAATCAATTTGAAAGGAATGAAGTCTGGTACTTAGTTCCCAGACCTACTCATCAAAGAGTAAGGCACTAAGTGGGTATTCAGGAATAAAATGAATGAAGATGGTATTGTTACCAGAAACAAAGCAAGACTAGTTGCCAAGGGTTATTGCCAAGAAGAAGGCATTGATTTTGATGAGACATTCGCACCAGTTGCAAGGCTTGAAGCAATCAAATTATTCTTAGCCTATGCTGCTTACAAGAACTTCACTGTCTATCAGATGGATGTGAAGTCTGCTTTTCTCAATGGAGAATTGCAAGAGGAAGTTTATGTTGAACAACCTCCTGGTTTTGAAGTTTATCAACAAGGAGACAAGGTGTATCGTCTGAAGAAAGCTCTCTATGGACTGAAACAGGCTCCAAGAGCATGGTATGATAATTTATCTGATTTTCTTTTAGTTAAAGGATTTCGTAAAGGTAAAGTAGATAAGACTTTGTTCACTATTGAATGGGATAATCATATATTGTTGGTACAAATATATGTGGACGATATTATTTTTGGTTCAACTAACAAACAGATGTGTGAAAGATTCTCTAAGCTGATGCAGAACAAGTTTGAAATGAGAATGATGGGAGAACTAAATTACTTTCTTGGATTACAAGTTAAACAGCTACCTGATGGTATTTTTATTAATCAAGCAAAGTACACCAAAGATCTGTTCAAGAAATTTGGTATGGAAACTAGCTCATCTGTTAATGTTCCAATGTCTACTGGACTTCGTCTGGACAAGGATGAAGGTGGCAAGTCAGTTGACATCACCAAATACAGAGGCATAATTGGGTCACTGTTATACTTAACAGCTAGCAGACCTGATATTATGTATTCTGTTGGGGTTTGTGCGAGATTTCAATCAGATCCTAAGGAATCTCACCTCTTAGCTGCTAAAAGGATATTAAAGTATCTCAAAGGCACACAAGATTTGGGATTATGGTACCTAAGAGAATCAGAATTTGAACTTATTGGATATTCAGATTCTGACCTTGCTGGCTGCAAAATTGATAGGAAGAGTACTACAGGTACTTGTCAATTTTTAGGCAGTCGTCTGATCTCATGGATGAGTAAGAAACAGACTTCAATATCCATATCTACTGCTGAAGCTGAATACATTGCTGCTGGAGCATGTTGTGCACAAATACTTTGGTTGAAGCATCAACTATAAGACTATAATCTCAAGATCAGTGGAATCCCTATCTACTATGACAATACAAGTGCAATTTCACTTACTCAGAATACTACTAGTCATTCCAGGACTAAGCATATTGAGATCAAACATCACTTCATCAGAGACCATGTTGAAAAAGGAAATGTCATTATTGAGTATGTTCATACAGACAACCAGATTGCTGACATTTTCACCAAATCATTGAGTGATGCAAGATTTTCTGCTCTAAGAGTAGAACTGGGCTTGTTAAATTTGGATTCATAAGCTGAGGGGGAACCTATCAGAAGACTGGGTTCAACAGCTGACTAATCTGATATCAACAAGTGTTACACTTCAAGAAGACTGACTCTCAACAGACTAGTTGACTGATGAATTCTTGAATTCAACGTGTAAGACTAGCGGTACTCCTGTTTTATAGATGAAATCTTCAATGACAGTTAGTTGAAGTTGCTTTAATCAGAAGATCTGTTCTTATTTCTTGAAGATTTGAAGATTAATTATCTTGCTAGATTGACAAACAGCAAAGGAAGATCACTAGATATTGGCTTTCACTAGTGATATATTGTATCAGACAAGTCGTCTATCAGATAAGTATTATTTTACTCATCTGTTTTTATTTTATGTCAGCTTATATTTAAGTGTTGTACTAAAAACGCATTTTCTGAAACACGCTTTTATAAGTAAACTTAATGGGGACGTTTCGTTTTCCCGCCTAGTCTGACATAATTAATAAGTTTTGAATTCCTCAATTCTCGCCCGCACGATTAGAAACTGACAGATTAAATCAAACCGTTCGCGTAAAACACGGAAACCTAGGCGTTTCATAATCTATAAATCCAGATCTGATCAGAAGGGTAAACCTTACGCACCCAAAATTATCTCAAGTGAAAAAGAAGTTACTGATTCATCTACTTTCTGTCTTAAAGTGTTTTAAATTCTCTCAAACTACTATAATTTCATTACAATGGCCGGAGCTGAAGGACGCTACTTGAATTACGAGAAGTTCCACACTTCTGGAACTCCTCTAATGAAGGAAATCATGGTTAAAATTAAAGAGGCTTCGTTGGTAAAAGTTTTGGAAGCTCACGAAGATTATGTGTTCACTGAAGACGTGGCTGAGTTTTACGAAACAAGGAAGAATGATTTAACCAAGATGATTTATGTGGCTACTGTAGGAGGAAAGACTATCTGTGTCTCCCCTACTGTTCTAAATGAAATTTATGATCAGAAAAATGAAGGAGGAGAGGTATTCACTCTGGGTTCAGAAAAAGAGGAGGAATTTTGCTTTATCTGTGCTAAGGAGGGAGAAGCAATGACTGGAACCCTGATGAAAACTCAGTTGAAGGACGAGTTTCAGAGGTTTGCAGATATTATTGCAAAGATTTTGGAGTGTTCTACTAGCTCCTTGGATGGGTTACCTAGAAGAAGGTGCCAAACAATGGTTTGTATCTACTATGGGTTACCAGTTAACTGGGCTGTTCATTATTTTTATCTTCTGGCTTTGAAGAAAAATGGGCATGTGATAATGTTGAGTCATCTGCTTTCGACTCTTGGTTGTCCACTTGTAAATGGGAAGATAGTCCACAAGCTAAAGGAGGTGAAGGTGTATGAACCGGTAAAAGTTGAAGTCGCTTCAAAAAGAAAGGCGAAGGGAAAGGAAGAGAAGTCTGCTGCTACCAAGAAGCCTAAAATTGATAAAAAGACTAAGTCTGCTGTTTCTGCTGATCAAACAGCAAACCCTGCTGTTGATGCCAGATCAGTAGAGTCTGATGCAGTAGAAAAAGCTGCAGAAGACAAGACTGCAGAGGATAAATCTCTCAAAAAGTCTGTTGTTGCTGAACAGCCGACTACTTTGACAGCAGAGGAGAATGTCCCACTCATTCATCCTACACCAATAGCTGCTGCCCCACTACAAATAGTGGAATCCCCTGCCGCCAGAAGGAAGAGAACTGGTAAGGCAAAGATTAAAGTGGTTACTGCTGCCGAAATGAAAAGGAGAGAGGAAGAAGAAAAGAAAAAGAAGGAGCACCAACACGCTCTTAATCTTAGTGAGCTTGAAGCTCAGGCTAGAAATATGTCTGCTGCTGAGATATCTACTAAGGAAGCTCAGGACTTGGCTCAAGCTTTAGAAGCCAGTACCAAGGATGCACATGGTCCAAGGTACAGTGGTGGAATTACAATTGGAGATAAGAAGAAGCCAAGGGCCGTTATGCTCACACCCAAGCTGCCAAAGAAGAAAAGATTTGAACTAAAATATACTCTGGAAATAGTTCAAAATGATCCAGAGATATTCAAACAGTTTGTAGCAGATCTTGAAAGGTATAACGACATTTTGGTCCGTCAGAGTCTCTTTGTTGCTGAAAAGATAAGATATAACAGATGGAGAGAATATCGTCTGACAAAGACCAAGGAGAAAATTGTACAGTGGAAGGAGTTTGCTGCAGAGGAAAGATGGGTTCTGCAGTTTCTGGAAATTGGGTGCTTGAGGCAAGCATTGGATTCAGATCACTTCCTGGATATGATTCATTATAGGCTAAGGAAGTTGGCAAAATCTGAAGCCAAGAAATTACAAAGCTCTGTTCCTGAAACTCCAGCAGAAAATAAAGATTTAAAGAAGAGAGCAGCAAAGCTGGCACTTTCCGTAACTTTGGAAATATGGGCTAAGAGGACCAGATACCGAAAGGGTCAACCAAGTTCTCTGACACCCCTGCCAAGCTTACAACAGATTGTCTTCGGACCGGCTATTAAAACTTATGAAGATCTACCTGAACAGACAACATCACCATTTGTACATGCTATTATATTTAATCATAAAACTGTTGTTGCTGATAATGGTGTTGATGTTGTTACAGAGGTAAATGAGCCAATACAGGTCCAAAAGAAGACTGATGAGAAAATCTCAACATCATCAGAGCAGTTGCCCCAACAGCAGACTACTCTGACTGATGAACCAAAGGAGTCTGAGAAAACTCCTGAGATTGTTCCAGCAAGCACAGTCATTCCATCAACTTCAGCAAGCATGCAACCAACTATTCTGGAGTCCATCCAACAGTTGATTGCAAACTCAATGAAGGAAATGGAAGATAGACACAGAGAGCAGTTAAAGAAATTTGAGGAAGTGGCCTCAACTATACTGTCTGCTGCTGCTGCTGCTGAAAGAGTCCCCAAGGCTGCTGATCCTAGCCCTCTGATAGTGGAAGAAATAGCAAGTATCAAAAATGAAGTACAGGCTATCAGACTAGATGTGGAAACATTTGGTGCAAGGGTCAAGAACAACACAGCTGGTTGGAGGGACATAACTGAAGTTGTTGCAAATGCAATGGAGGCTCACGAGGAGAAAACTGAGACCATGCTGAAAGCATTTACTACCTCAGCTGATCTGATTCTGAGTTCTCAGATTCAACTATGTGATCAAGTGGATCTTACATTTAAAAAGATTGAATCTTATGATACATTGCAGCAACTAAAAAGGGAGAATCATCTTCTGGCGGTGGATAAAAACATCAGACTGATATGCGACGCAATTAACATCACTCCAGTTCTGCCTGAAGAACCCGTCAACCCTGCTGATGATGACAAAAAGGGGGAAGATGGAGGTTCTACAACAAAGAAGGGTGCTGATGCTAATCTATCAGCTGACGTTATTGAAAAGATTGAGTCTGCTGAAAAGGATGCTGATGAAAATACAAGCAGACCAGGTAATGAAGTAACTGAGGCAGAGAACGATGCTGAGCCCAAAGAACCAGTAAAATCTGATAAGGAAATTGCTGCTTCCAAGGACTCAACTGCTGAACAGCTAGATCCATACGTCAAGTATAAGAGAATAGAGGATCTCAGAAAAAGATTTGAAATGTTTGAACAAGATCTCTCTAGTTCCGAACAAGAAGATGAAGACCTTGAAGATGAAGAAGAAGGAGAAACACAAGAAGAGAAGAAGGACTAGACTAAGTTATTAGACTAGGTCTCTTGTAATCTTTTTGTAAACCTTGTAAAATTTTACTTTCTGTTATCTCATCTGATGAACTTGTAACTTGTAATCAATTGATATAATCTATAAAAGTTCAAGTTTCCAACAAATTATTTCTATCTCAGAAATTTTTGAGGACTTAAACTTTAGCTTTAGGTACAGGTACTTAGCTGAAGTTTTGTCATCATCAAAAAGGGGGAAATTGTTGGATGAAGAAGAAGATGGAAGATATAAAGTGAAGGGAGGTTTTGATGATTTCCAAAACATCAGAATCAGCTAAGTGGAAGCTTAGTACAAACCTTAGAAGATATTTGACCAAGAAAGATTTATTTCAGAAGAGTCAAATATGGTCCAGAAGACTACTGATCTGTTGCTGAAGAATGAATCAGACTGGTGGACTATCAGCAGACTCAAATAAGATTAGTTCAAGTTTGTGATCAGCCGAGTATACATCAGACGAGTGATTTCGATCAGCAGAGTGGAAGTGGATCAGAAGCTAAGTGCAACGGTAATAAATGCACTTGGAGTAATAAATGCTGAAGAGGAAGGGTATTTATGACAAATGATTGAAGAGAAACCTCGTATCAGCTTGGTGCATTAAATGCGATCTGACATAAAGTACAGCAGAGTGTACAATGTTCAGTCGCAGGTAGCCGTTTCTGCAGAAAGGACCAGTACTCGAGGATTTGACAGCTGCCGATCTCTCAACGGGCAGATTTTCAAATCTCCAAGTATAAATAGTTCAGTTCGTGAGTTGAAGAAGAAGAGACAACACATTTTGAGAGCAAAAATCTGAAGCAGAATTCTTCTAAGTCTCAAACTCAAGAACAGAACACTCATCAGCCGAGTCATCTGTTGACGAAGCAGAATAGAGATAAAACAGAAAATACTTATAAATCTGAGTGATTTTGTTAGAACTGTGTTGTGAGAAGTAGATATCCATCTAAGTGAGTGATATTACTTCAGAGGATAGGAGTTTCTTTGTGATTTCCTATTACGCACTTGTGGCCTCTTCATTTGTTGATTGGCACAAGCATTGTATACTGTAATCTGTGTGATTTAGTATAACCTAAGATCTGAGTGACTTGGAAGAGTGGACTAAAGGATTTCTATCCATATAACCACTATAAAAATCCTTTGTGTTTTTACTTGCATAATTTTATGCATATTTGAAAGTGCATATTTGAAAGAGGATATTTAAAACACTTAAAAGTTAACTGTTGGAAAAGTTTTAAAAAGAAGTTTGTTAAAACTGGGGATAAAACTATTTCAAAGTTAAAGAAAACTACTTGTGACAAACACTTGACAAATCCGCTGCAAGTTAGTTATTTTAAAACTCTGATTTTGATAAAATCAGAAGAGTGGTCAACTCTGCTGTTCAAAGCTTTGTGCGAGATCAACATAGTCAACTTACTATTACTGATCAGCTTAGTCTGCTAACAGAAAAGTTAGAAGATTTTAAAAAGAAAATTTTAAAGAGGTCTATTAACCCCCCCCTCCCCCCCCCCCCCCCCCCCTCCCCCCCCTCTAGACCTCATCTGACCACTTGGGACCAACATTTATATATATATATATATGTGTGTGTGTGTGTGTGTGTGTAATTTACTATAAAATATACATAAATTAAATAAATTATAAATTTTGATGTATTTTAAGTATAATTATTCAACATAAAGAATAATACTTACACTCTATGTGAAATTAATTGTCTTTGAAGTTTCAATAATGTCCAACATATTAATTGATAATTGATCGAGTAATTTGACCCACATGGTAATATGAAAGTTAAAATTAAAATTTTGAATTATAAAAAAATCTCATAAATCAACGTAGCCACCCATCCCATTTCACAAAGTCCATCTCCCCCACCCACTTACCCACCTGCCACCTCAATTTAAACTTATATTAACAATTGATTGATAAATTTTATAAATACAACACAAAATAAAAAAAAAATTATAATATTTATTTTGATTATATATATGTATATACATCTTTCCATAGAGAATGGTATTTGCGTTCCTAAATGTTACAAATTCAAATTATCATTAATAGTGGATAAAAAGGGATTAATATCACATTATGTGATGACGAGCATTATCATTATAGACCTAGAGTTTGAAAGGCTTTTAAGGTGAAATTCAAACTGCGAGAGAGAATTTAGTAATTATTGAAACTTCAAGTAATGATCTTGTAATTTCACATAAGTTTAGTGTTGTATTGTTCCATAAATACCATATGTTATATAATTATATAAGTGAAAAATGTTTGTTAACATTTGAAAAAATAGATTCCATTACCAAACATATAAAAAGGAATTTGTCACTTTCCTTTTTGAAATCCCGAGTGTTACCCAAACATTGTAATGGAATCATATCACTGGTAATCACATTCCTAGAAATCAAATTCCCAGAACAAGGTTCCATTCCTGTCAAACAAATGGGTTGAAGAAAAGGGATTCCCACTAATATAACACTCCTTTTACCTTATAATCTCATTATGTCCTTTTGCTTTTTTAAATTTATTAAAATGGCTTTATATAATCTCATTATGTCCTTTTGCTTTTTTAAATTTATTAAAATGGCTTTATATGCTTGAATTTGCAAAATTAGCCATCATTTAATCAGCTTCTTAGTTAAGGTTTTTTATAGAATGGAAAATTACACATAATTCTCAATAAAATTCACAAACTCAAAATCAAACCACATCCCATGAACTTTTTAAATTCAAAATCAAACCCTACAAGATTTAGAAAATGTAAAATCAAACCCCACTAATTAATCAAACCCCAATAAATTCAAAAATATAGAATAGAACCCCACTAATCAAATTCCACTAAATTCACAAACTCAAAATCAAACCCCAATAAATTAAATAACATAAAATAAAACCCCACTAATCAAACCCCCACTAAATTAAAAACTCAAAATAAAACCCCAATAAGTATTTAAAACTGAAAATTAAGTTTTGATCTTTTTTTAACTCTACGTCATTTGAAGGTTCTTCTCCTCTTGTCATTGGTTGTTCCAAGTGACAAGAGACATTTGAATGTTCTTCTCCTCTTGTCACTGGTTGTTCCAAGTGACGAGATATTTGAATGTTCTTCGTCTCTTGTTACTTTGAGGCAAAAAAAAAAAAAGAGATTCTCAAATTGTCTCTTGTCACTTGGATACTCCAAGTGACAAGAGACAATTCCATAAACCATTTTTTTTTTTTTTTTTTTTTTTGTGTGTCGCACATGTCTCTTGTCGCTTGGATACTCTAAGGGACAAGAGACATTGAAATTAAAATTAAACCTGGATAGGGTCTAAGGTCACTAATTTTTCAAAATTTCGGGGGATTCAAATGTCGTTAATGTACCTATGGTAATATTAACTTATCTTTAATTCAAAATTAGTGAAATTTGTTGATTTTACTCGACCGGGGGATCCAAATGGAGAACCAACATTTACAGTAGTATCAACTCTTCCGTAAATCAAAATTAGTGAAATTTGTTAATTTTGATCATTCGGGAATCCAAATGGAGAATCAACACTTAAAGTAACATTAACTCTTCCGTAAATCAAAATTAGTGAAACTTGTTGATTTTGGTCATTCGGGAATCCAAACGGAGAACCAACACTTATAGTAACATTAACTTTTCCGTAAATTAAAATTAGTGAAACTTGTTGATTTTGATCATTCTGGAATTCAAACGGAGAACCAACACTTATAGTAACATTAACTCTTCCGTAAATCAAAACTAGGGAATATTTTGATCATTTGAGAATCCGAACGGAGAACCAACACTTATAGTAACATTAACTCTTCCTTAAATCAAAATTAGTGAAAATTGTTGATTTTGGTCATTCGGGAATCTCCATACAGAGAACCACCACATATAGTAACATTAACTTCCGTAAATCAAAATTAATGAAATTATCGAATTGTGGACCTAACCCGAAACCCTGAATAACCATATCTATAAGCCATAAATTATCGAATTGTTAACTCGGGTGTACTCTATTTCCGTCCATTTTTTCACTACTTTTATCGATTTAATCCCTCTTTTCACCGTTTCCTCATTTTTTTCCGATTAAAATTATTTTTACCCATTTTTTCAACACTTCAACGTTTGTCACACACGTCACTAGTTTTATAAATATAATCTAAATCTCAAACTAAAAATAAGAAGTTTAACAAACAAATAGTCTAATTAAAACCAACAATTGTTACAATTACACAATAAATGTACAAACTCAAGGTAAAATGTTTGTGGTGGCGCGAGTAGACCCCTTCTGCTGGCGTTTACGCAATTCGTACGAAGATCTTTGGAAAAAACCACTTCCTCAGTGGCTTCCAGATCGGGTGCTTGGCCAAAATTTGGAGAATTTATGTCGGGTACAAATACATCATGCTAGGAAACTCCGGCAACTCATTTGTGTACATTACTCGATAAATTTTGAAATTGGAATTGGGAGTGAAAATGAATTTTTGAAAGTTTGAGGGTGTGTTTTATTTTTTTGTTAATTTGTGTTAATTAATTAAATTATTTTAATTGTAATTAATTAATATTAAGTATCTTTAATTTTAGTTTTAAAATAAGAAGAAGAAGAAAAAAGAAAAAAGAAAATGGGAGAGCCCATTTTCGCAAATGGCAAATTTGATAAGCCATTCAACCAAATTCCCCTTTTACTGATCAAGTTTTCGCATTCATGGCGACTCTAAACCCGCAGCAGAATTCTCCAAACAACCAATTATCAATTTCTTCAATGAAATCCATTCTCAAAGCATACTTTGTTCCCCTTTTTCTATTTTCCACCTCGCTTTTCTTTCAACTTGTCGTCTTGCCCCAAAATTTCCCTCCTTCCCACTATGATGGTACGCCTTTTCATCAACCCATTCAATTATTTCATACATTATTTTGCTTATTTTTCGCTGAAATTAAATGGGCTTTTCTTAATTTTTCGTTTTGTTGTGTGTGTGTGTGTTTTTTTTTGTTTTTTTTTCCTTCCAGTTTTGGGGATCCCAAAGTATAGTTCTATTGAAGAAGTGACTCAAGCGTACGAGAAAATCACCTCCGAATGGTGACTTTACTTTTAATTTTCCTTTCTTTTTTTTAAAATATATGTTTTGTGTGGGTTGCTAGTGTCTTTGTTTTATGTATCTTACAGCATACTAAACTAATGCTGATATATATTGCTGCTTTTGGAGTTGGGAGAATATTTTTTCTTAGGTTGGAACAATTTAATTTCAGCACTAACTTCAGATAAAATCACTTTGTTTTTATCAGTGGTCACAAGAAATAATGAAATTCAGCATGTTTCCCTAAGCTTTAGTACATTGTAACTAGACTTCAATAAGAAGAAAAGAGGCAAGAAAAAATAGTAGAAGAGAAGAGTGGAACTATTACTAGGAAAAAAATTATTTGGAGAGCATTATGTTGAGAGGGAAAACTCTTTATAGAGAAGACATAATAGATGGTTTCTCCTTTGGATTGACAAAAAATCCTAAGAATTTGTTACATAAATATATCTTGCTTTAGCACACACATTGCCTTAGGCACAATGGGAGCATTGTGCAACTTTTCAGTTAATGTAACATCTACAAGATATATAGTTAACTACGTGATTTTTCTTTTGACTTTTGGTGTTAAAGATCAGGTAAAATTATCCGATAGATAGTTCCTTGTATTTTTTCTTTCTTTCATGCCATTAGTTGCATAAAACTAACTATATCATTGTTTCAGGAATTCAAGTGTTGAAGTTCCTACAACCGTTGATCTTATCAAGGTCTGTAATTCATGTTTATGTTTTGTTATTTAAGGTGATTTCATGAAACTTTGAAACTTTTTTTCCCTGATTTTATTCACAAGGAAAAGGATAGGTGCGAACACTGATACATAATATCTGTTTTCATGGTGAATCTATTTATTCACGCTCTATTAATAATTCAACTTTGTGTTATCTCTTACCTCTGAATTCTCCAGGTTATTCAACTCGTAAAATTGTATTTAAAGTACATTGTTCACAGTTTCAGCTCTTATGGGAAGAGTACTTTATGTGGCCGGAGTTTGTTCAAATACTATGTGATCCAAAATATGCAAACAAACCCACTTGCACTATGCCGATAAAGTCAAATTTATATATTTCTTGGATTTATCAAATAGTTTAGTAAAGAAATGTAATGAAGTAGACCCGTGTCCTCTCTAGTTGTTCATGTGGAGTTTCTGTAGTGGCATAGCAGTAATATCTCTAAGTAGATTTCTAAAAATCACTCCTTTTGTAACATAATTTCCTCAAAGGTTAAGTAATGGTAGAGGGCATACCCTTAGAAATTCAATCTTTGGAAGTTGATTAAAGTTGCGGATAATTTTGTTTCATTCATCGACAATCAATATTATGTCAAGATCATATTTCTCATTTTTTCTTTAAATTTGTGATTAAAATTACCGTACAGCTGGATCTAGAAGCTTATGACGAACCTGTCACACAACTTAAATATTTTGAAACATGGATGATTTTTTTCCCTATCAAATATATGACTTTATATCTTGTTTCTCTGTAATCACAAAATGACAAGAACCTCTTCAGGAGAGTCATCACCTACATAATAAAAAAATCTTATAAGTGGTAGTTGATATATGTTCAGGAATAACTTCTTATTGCAATCTAACAAAGTATTTACTATTCGATGGTTGGTTTTTGCAGGTTCAATATGCTTTTGAGCTGTTGACAAATCAGTTGTTAAAGAGAGATTATGATTTATACAATATCGATGAACACATTGTATGCATCGTCATCGCCATCCTCTTTTTATTGCGTCTTGTTTGCTACATATTTGATAAGCCCTCAAGTGGTCCTCCTGCATTTTCTCATTCACCATAGCATTTTTTAGCTAAATGCAAAAACAGCCTTGTGCTTTTGTCTTACTATCAAAAAAAACTTGTCATTTTAAATAGAAACCAGCCCCCCATGTTCGTTTTTATTCGCAAAAAAAACCATTTGAAATTCCTTCATAAATCATGGGGAGGTTTTTGTCAATTTTGTTATTGCCAATTTTCAAAGTTAACATGGGGGTTATTGATATTTTTTTAGGTTAAGAGGGGGTGTTTTTGCATCCTTTGGTGGGGGTATAATTGTCATTTGGACTTGGGAGGTATTTTTTTGCTAATTAAAAGTAAGCACAGGTTTTTTTTTTGCTAATAACAATAACATAGGATTTTTTTTTATAGTTAGGCAAAGCACAGGGGGTGTTTTTGCATTTTACTCTAGTGTTTTTTCATACTTCATCAAATGCTATATACCAATTTTTTTATTTTTTGTTTGGGGCTTTGTAGGATGTGATTGAAAAGGTAAAGGAGCTTCATACTGGAAAACATACATCTGACATTGACCTCCCACTGATAAAGGATTCTTTTTTTGGTTGGTGAAGACCTTAGTTAAAATGAATAAACTTTCAGCCTGCTTTAACAAATTCTTTGTATTCATTAATGTTATCTTGTGTCTGTGTTTATATTGTTAGATTCTGCAGCTCAAGATTTCGGTATTATCAACTCTGAGAACTTCTTATCCATGTTTGAAGATGACAAGCCATTGCTACTACAGGTGTGGCAATAATTCAGTCTATATTTAGCTTTCGGACTGTGTGATGTAGGAGAAAGTTATCTTTAGATTATTTCTCTTTGCACCTAATACTTTTTTTAATCATGATATCAACTTATTGAACGATATAAAAGGCAGGAGTTATTTGTTGCAAAACATAATTTTCGGGAGGGCTAAATTTGGTTGATCAAATTTTCTATAGATTCGGAGCTTAAATAATATAAATTCCAATGTGATTCAAGTTCCAACTTTTTAAACCGAATTGTTCAATATTGTTTAATTCCTTCAGTAAGTTATTGTCTTAGATCTTCCCTTGTCATAATGCACGCACAGTTTACTCTGAATAAGGAAAAGAAAAGGAAAAACCTAATAAATTAGCTCTCATCAACGTAAAGTAAATTAGCTCTCATCAATGAAATGTTATGCATCTCTACATTTTTTACTATGCCTAGTATACCAAGTAGATTCATTATACGAGAAAATAAAAGAGACTATACTCGATAATAAGAGTGGTGGAATTAAACAACAGAAAAAATATTATTTAATGTAGAACTCTAATTTTTTGTTCATATAATCATTACAAACCCAAAAAACTTGACCAAAGATTTAATGCACCATGATGCGATGAAGGATACTCATTTCTATTACAAAAATAGTCCTAGCATTTCTCTCTTCACCAATTCCACTTCTTTAAAATAGGAAATCTTCCAAGCTACCATTGGTAGTAAACTTCTGTCAATTTCCTAGAAAATGTTATACGGTCTCATGCTTAACATTTGGTTTCGCTTATGCTTAAACTTTTCTTTCACTTCGAATTTCAAACCTTGATATTGCTTAAGTTTTAAATATTTGCAACTATGAGTTTATATTTCTGTATAGATGTTGAGTTCTAAACAAATTTATTTCTTTAAGCATGTTTTGGCTGTATGCATCTTCATTTAATATCCTAGTTACTATTATTGATGTGTTCAAATTTTTCTGATGCTATTTACGTTCTTGTTGCCAACAAATTTGTTAATGAAGGGAGATGCTCATTCTTGCTTACAGTTTGTTATCTATATGGTGCAGATAATATCATTTGGAAGCAACCGTTGTGCACAATTTTCTGATAATTGGAAGAGGATTTGTAAGATCCTTTCCAGTAATGTATAGACTATACTATTCTGACTTCAGTTATCTTACATGCTTTACGATTTTTTTCAATGTATATTTAGCTCATTTGCTGAATGGAGTTGCGAACACTGGAATCGTTGAACTCGGTGATGCTAAGCTTGCTGTATATTTAGCTGAGAAGAAATCTAGTGGACAGCCTTTCTTTAGAAATGGTGAGAGTATAGTTTTTCTCTTCTAATGATTTATATATATTAGCAACTGGTAATTTCTTTGTTATACTTTTACATTACACATATGCTTCACCTTTTGTAGTTAATATTTTTTTATTTTTTTAATGTAGTTATTGCTGCACTGGTAATAACAATTTAACTTATTCGGATAATGAGTCTTATCATTTTTGAATGTGCACACACATAGTGAAGCTCTTAGTTTACTTGAATTAGGATTCTAATGAAATCCTCGTTGCTCGTTATGAATTTTTTAGAATAGCTCTTGTTGATCTTTGACACCTACCTCTACTTATTCCTTAACTGAAATATAGCTTTCTAACCATACCTCTTAATTGTGTAAATTAGTTAAACAAGAAGCTAATTGTGGTTTAGATCACTTCCCTTCTTTCTTGATCTTTTTGGTTGTGCCATAATTTTATAGGACTTCCAGCTTTGTTAGCTTTTCCACCTGGGTGTAAAAGTGCCAATTGCCTTTACAGGTGCGCCTCTTCTTCACCTAAGTTCAATACTAAATACTAATATAAACTTTTGAATCTATCTTCACTCCTGTATATCACTTTCTTTTATAGGAATTTATGTATGTAAATGATTTATTTTTTGCCTAGGTACCATGGTGAGCTCTCTGTTGATGCAATCACGGATTGGCTGGCAACAAACATCCTAAATTTACCTCGAATTCTTTATCACTCTAAGGAGTCAATGGTAATTCATGTCATTCACAGTGCCTATATACTTAGATTTCATTGAAAATTCCAGTTTATGAATGATTGGGTTCTTCTCCAATCAGTTTCTCTTTGTGCCTGGCTAAAATAATCAATATTGAATTAGCCGCATTGTGGGGCACTTATTCTCAGAATCTTTAAATCTCAGTATATTCATTTACAATATTATTATGTTGTTCCCTTATTATTTGGTTTCTAAATTATATATTAATTTGTATTTTTTGTACTTTGCAGTTGCAGAATTTTCTGGTAAAAAGTAAGCCTCATCAGGTATACTCTCGGGTCTAATCTCAACAACATAGCCTGCTCATTATACTATGATTGCACTTTTGATAGAATATACATGCTTTATCATCCATTAGCGATTGCTTTCAAAAAATTTGGTATCGTTATCATAGTAGATTCCTGATAAGAAGGGAAGTTAAATGGTACAGAGAAAGATAAGCATCACCACATACCATACTAAGACATATATTTGAAGCACATAGTTAACTTACTCCTACAAGTACAAGAAATTCTGCTCTGCGTACACCACTAAGACGTGTCATGCTAATTATCATAAGATATTAAATGTTGTTAAATATTCAAAGATTGGCCGTATAATTTTACTTTTCTACATTAGTGAAGGTACTCGGTTCTGTCTTTTATTTTCTTACCTCAGTCATCATTTTTCGTTATTAGCAGCTTGTTTTGAATTTATTGTAGAAAAGGTAATTAGACATTTAAGCCCTTTTTTAGATTACTACATCTTGGGTTGCTTCATATGTTGCTTAGTGTATATTGGTGGCGATTACAACTTTTGTATGGCAGGTCAGAGTAATATTCATCTCAAAAACTGGAGAACGGGCTACTCCATTCATTCGTCAGACTGCTAAAAACTATTGGTCGTTTGCCACTTTTGCCTTTGCTCTATGGAAAGAAGAGGAATCTACATTTTGGTGGAATATGTATGTGGTCTTAATTTTTTTTTTTTTTTGGATGCTGAGAATTTTCTAAAACATAACTCTTTTAACACTTATTATCATTTATTATATTAATTGTAACAGGTTTGGTGTGGAGTCTGCTCCAGCAATAGTATTTCTCAAAGATCCCGGAGTTGAACCTGTTGTTTACCATGGCATGTACCATGTTTTATCTGACATTTCTACTCAAATTATAGAACGGTGATTTACCACCGGACCCTGTAAGGTTTGGTCCTATTGCAAGGAATCCCCTGACATTTCAGAAATTACAAGGAGATCTCTGGTTTAGACTATGTACAAAACACCCCTTACAACTTCTACAATCCTTACAAGGACAACCCCTACAACTTCTGAATGTATTTAAAAAAAAAAACTTGCAAGGGGTGTCCTTGTAATTTTTGGACCCACAGGGGGTTTCTATAACTACTCTAAAACCTCAGGGGGTCCGAGTGTAAATCACCCATTATAGAATTGTAGTCTTGTTTCTGAGGGTCTAAGCTAACAACTCTCTATTATTTTCAGGATCAATCAATAGTTCAGCGTTTACAGAAATTATGGAGAAGAACAAATATCACGGTATGTTTTTCTTTTCATGTGTACAATAATGCCTTGTCCAGGAACACATAACTGCCCTAATTGTTTAGACTCAATAGTTTTACCATTGCTTTTTATTGTTATCGGATGACTGAGTATAAATATTTACTTTTAACAAATTATAGGTACATGATAAGTTTTATCTTTTTACCAATTTGTGGCTTAGAGGTTTAGAATAAATAGGATCCTACTATCTCTAAAAACTAGAGGGCTCACCAGCGTAGGGGCAGTCCTCTGCCAGCGTGTCCAAGTGTTCAGCAGTGAGTGAAACGCAAAAACACCCCTTGTGCTTTGCCCAAGTCCTAACTATCAAAACAAAAAAAACCTGTGTTACTTTTCTTAGCAAAAACCCCCGCGTTATATTTTATTAGCAAAAAAAGTACCCTCCCAAGCCAAAATGACAACTAAACCCCCACCAAAGCATGCAAAAGCACCCCTCTTAACCTAAAAACTATCAATAACCCCCCTGTTAACTTTGAAAATTGGCAATAACACCCCTGTTCACTTTAAAAATTGACATAAACCTCCCTATGATTTATGAAGGAATTTAAATGGTTTTTTTGCTAATAAAAAAATAACACGGGAGTTTTTGCTAATAAAAATAACACAGGGTTCTTTTTATAGTTAGGCAAAGCACAAGGGAGGCGTTTTTGCATTTAGCTCGCGGTTGACCGTATCCATCACCTCGCCTCCAACCCCCCCCCCCCCCCCCCAAGATATTCTATTAACGCATACAAAACTTGCGGTAGCAGGTAGTGTTTTACTGATTTGTTCTTGTTTATTTTAACTGTCCAATATTACATCACCTTATAATTATTTTCATAAGATGTTCTGTCTATCGATTCTGAAGAAAAATAATTTCTTAAAATTGGCTTTTGATTGAATTTCACTTTATGTGTTTTCAGTGCTTCCCCAGTTAAGAAATGTGACTGCAAAGGAGTTGGGGTGTGATGTCCAAGGCTATTCACGTGCTGGAAATGATATCAAGATATGGTATTGTGCCATTGTTGCTGGAAGGCCAAGTCAGGAACTCAATCAAATGCGTAAGGTGAGCACCTCTTGTTTTTCAAATTCTGATTCTACAGAATTCTGCAGATAAGTACTTTATATTTTTTCTGTTTCTTCATTAATGAAATAAGGTAAACATAATGCTTTAAGTCATGGAATTAATGAAAGATAAAAATCAGAGGAGGGAGAAAGCTTTTCTGTGAGAGACACACAATCAAAATAGCATGATATTTATCTGCACTCGTGCAAATTCTATTTGTGTTTAATGAAAGAGATTCAATTAATTTATCCACCTGGAAAGTGATGTAAAAGAGACATTTTTTAAGACCATACGCAGAGTCCAGGAAAAACTTTCAAATGATGAAGAAACTGACTTAGTCGATCAAGAGCCCATGTCAGCTCCGGCAGCATTAGCACTGAAAGAAAAGCGACTAACATTTGCTTGGCTAGATGGAGAGACACAGCATGTGAGCCTTCTCTGCTTCTATTCTCCTTTATGTTCTTATTATATGGGTTCATTTACCATACTTTTGCATGTGATACTTTGCTTTTTTCACTAGTATTTTCGTTAAAGAGTCTGCAGTCTAGGAAGTAGAAATTTAGTGTTTTAGGTTATGAAGAAGTATCAAAATATTGACACTATAATCTAGCCCAAGGCAGAGTAGTTACTCGTACATAGTCATTACATGCCTCGTACACTATACCATACTAAGGAGAAGAATTTCTGGTATGTGAGAATGCTGGTATGTGAGAAAACTGTTGATCCTCGAGGATTAAGGTCCTAAAAACGAGCTAATGCTAATTTACCCTCTGTGATATGCATATGTTCAGTTTACCCCCTATGATTTGAAAAAGAGCACTTTACCCCCTGTGAAAATTTTAAAGGAACAATTTACCTCCTTCAACCGAAGAGTGCAACCGAAATTAAGAGCGGGCATGAGAAGTGGTTTTGTAACATGGGGGGTAAAGTGCCACATATATCATAACACTGGGGGTAAAGTGTCATATTTATCATAACACAGGGGGTAAAGTGCCACATATAAGAGGGGCAGTTTTGTCAATTCATATCTTTTTTATATTTAAAAATGTCAAGCGATGTAGTGTGAAACTTTTATAAGATCATGTGGGGAGAGTAAAGTACTCTTTTTTCAAATAACAGGGGGGTAAATTGAACATTATGCTTATCACAGGGTAGGGAAATTGCCATTAACTTTCCTAAAAACTGTATCTGTTCTGCTGAAGGTCAGGCAAGCTAATGAATCATACAAGGTCCTTCAACATCTTTACTGTATTATTTCGACAAATTGTCAAGATTGTGGGATCAAAGTACGCTGTTTTATTTTTTTCCCTCGATCCAATCATGTCATTGATTGGCAAAGTTGTCCTTAACAAACTCTTTTCTTGATTATTGGTCTCTTTCATCTTCGTGCAAAAATTATTTCATGACATTATATTTGAAAATACATTACTATGAGTTGTGGCACCGAGAATAAGGTCATCTCCTTTCTTGCAGAGGTATTGCTTCTTCCACATCCACTCGGAACATAGCTATGAAACATGCGGACCTAGGAGGGGTATAACAGATGCACCTCAGTTGTTCATTGTTCGTTATGAAAGAAATGATACTACTACTGATGAAAGAACAGAAACTAAGAAAGAGCCAAAAAATGTATTTCAGGCTTGGCATCATACTGAAGTTGATCCAGTATCCACACTTGTCGCAAAGTACAATGGTTCAAGCGAAATTCCAGAGGTTAGAATATATATATAAAGAGAAAATGTTTTTCAAATCCTAGTTTTGTGAAATATCTTGGAATTTTTCTGTAAGCTTTAATTTGACATTGCTTTATGTGATGGTTTGATTACCAGATGATAAGATGGATTTCTCAAATAATTAAAGATGGCGACTCCAGGGAGCTCCCTCCTTTTGTAAGAATCTCAACTGGCAATTATTGAATTTGTTTTTAGTTGGAGTAATTGCCACTTTGCACCCCAGAAACACACCATGTTGGCACTATGCACCCTGAAATTGAAATGTTGGCACTTTTCTCCCTTAAATTGTACATTCTTTGGCGAAATGCACCCTTCTGGGATGCAAAATTCCCATGTTTTGCCAAAGAATGTACAATTCGAGGGTGCAAAGTGCCAAAACGATGTATTTCTGGGGTGCAAAGTGCCAATTACTCTTTTAGTTGTTATGCTAAAGTATTTACTCCTTGTGCTGCAGAAAACTAGTGCTCCTGCGTTGGTCCCGGAGGATGCAGATTGGTCACATGGTTCCCAAAGGTTGATCTCTTCAGGAAAAAACATGAAACAGTGGACCAGTGGCTTTGTATCCCGAATAAGTAATAACCTTGGAGATCCAAGAATTGGACCATCGTTACTTTTGGGGGCTTTGATGTCATTTGGTCTGATATGGCTGAACAGGAACAGATCAACTCAATCTAGTCAACTCAAGGTACATATATGTAGATCCAAAAGCAGCTAAATTACACTTACGGTCCCCCAGGTTTAAAGTATTTTACATTTAATTTACACTTAAGTATAAAAAGTATTACACAGAACAATTTTCCGCCACTTTTCTGGCGAAAACGCAATCACGTACAAATCATGTGACTTTTAGTAAGGGTGTTTTTGGGTTTTTAGGTCTTATAATATTTAGACTTGATCTTCTTTGAAAATGGAATGAAAGAGTAAATGGTATTCACGAAGAAAAACCCCGAAATACTCTTTCAAAATACCACGTGATTTGCACATGTTATTTCGCAGGAAAAATGCCTGAAAATTGATTGGTGTAAAGGGTCCAGCTCCATTTACTTGTGAGCTTTTTTTCCCAAACCAATTTCTCATCTTTTTTTTTTTTTTGGGATTGATTAATTTCTCTTCTAAATTCCATCTACAAAAAAAAAAAAGAAATCGGTGTAACCCTTTTTATGTAAGAGGGACTTAAGTGTAAAATTTCTGGCAAGAGGGACATAAGTGTAAAATACTTTACACTTTGGGGACTATACGTATAATTTAGCCAAAAGCAGATCCAAAAATTAGGTGTTCTAGTTTTTTGGTTCAAATTTTTAGTCTAGTTTAACTCTGATCATCAACTGAGAAATGAATGCATAAATTTCTGCAGGATGAGGATAATCGACCTAGCCGAAGGAATCGAGGAAGGAGTGGCTTAAATCAGCTTATCCCACCTTCCGTAACTGATATGGAACCAAGAGATGCCCAACAAATGCCACTTTTAGACTCGGATTCTGAATAGGATTGTAGAAGATCTCAAAGGAAATCACTCTCGTTGTTCGTCTTCGTTTGCACAAAAACGGAAAATAAATGCAAGAAGAGAGATCAAGAAGAGAGGGTTGATTTGACTACATTGGGGTTGCACAGTAAAGTAGAGAATGGATCGTTGATAAAGGGATTCTAGATTCTGACTTTTTTTTTTTAGCTATACTGCTATCTAGTACATGATATTAGTAAGGTTTATTTTGTATTTATTTTCAAGGATACATGGATATTTTTTCAGTACTAACAATCAAAAATACTTTACCAAAATGTTAAGTGATTTACCCGAATTCCCGGTATGAAGAAATATTTTGCATAATATTTCTGGAGACAAAAACAAAATCGTAACTTTATTCCCTGCCGTGTGTTGGTAAAAATTTCACTAAATCTAAATTCTATTACAAGTAAAATAAAGTGAGGACTACATAATCTATTGTTTAATAATATTTCTATTGTTCTATTAGTATTGTTGTTAAATATTGGGAGTAAGATTGTTAATCGGGTGTTGTGAGTTGATCAGCTTAAACTCAAATATCATTGGGTTTTATGGTTGTAGGTTAAAACTTAATTCGGTCTTCATGGTTATTGGCTCAAGCTCGACTCATATATTTTTTTGGGTTTCGAGTTTATTTCGGACTTATATCGAGCTAATTTACAATAGCAAATTCACTTTATTTTTTTCTTTTCACACTAAAAATTTCAATGATTAATTACATTCATAAATTTTATTTTCAAAAACACTTTGAGACTAGAATGATGTTTTAGTATGGTCGATAATAAAAAATACTTGATAAAGTATTTTTATTCTTAAATCTTTACTTTTATTCTTACTTCCTCCGTCTCATTTTTTTATCCCTTAGTACAGTTGACTAGTTAACTTGATTAAATTTATAAAAATTATAATAAATAATTGATTTAATATATTTCACTAATACATTGATAATATCAGATGACACAATATATATTAGTATTTAAAATATTTATTACACCACTAATGTGAATAATTTAACATGATAAGTCACTTAAAAAATTGAAAAGTTTGATCGGATACTATAACTAATGGAGTAAAAATAATGGACGGAGGGAGTATTATAATTTGAATAGGGTTCTTCGTTCTCTATCTATCAATTAAATTGTTATCCCAATCCTTGTTTATTCTTGTACAATGTATTTCCTTTCTTGTACATTTTTATTCTCTTATAAAGTTCGAATAGATAAAGTATATCGGCCTAGCTTTTTACATTTAGTAGTAAGTATTAATATATTTATTTTAATCGGATTTTATTCGGGTTGAGCATTATTAGGCTCAAACTCGGCTCATAAATTCGTCAGACCCTTGATGTTTATCGTAATTACAGTTAAACTCTTGATGTTTATTGTAAATTCTTCATCGGGCTTCAAGTAGGCCCGACTCAATTGACAGTCATAATTGGAAATTATATCTTGTTGGGTGATTTACATTAAGACCTCTTGATGTTTATCGTAATTACAGAAAACTCCCGTGATTCCAAAAATTACAAAGACACTCCTTACAAGATTATTTTTTAAACATTATTAGAAGTTATAGGAGGTGTCCTTGTAAGGAATGTTGAAGTTGTAACGCGTGTTTTGGAATATAGTCTAAACTAGAGGGGGTCTCCTTATAATTTTTTAAATATTAGGGGTTCCTTGTAAGACAGCTAAACCTCATGGGGGTCTCATCATAAATCACCCTATTTTGTTTGATAAGTTCCTTAGGAAGATTAGGGAGCTATCTGATTAGATTTTGGCTCGATTTTGCATGGTTTTGATTTCGAAAAAATGATTTGAATGGTTTTAGGGAATTTTTTTATATACCATTTGGATTTGGATTGACATTTGGGTTTGTGATTTTAAAAAATTTTAAAACTCCGTTTGGATTGAGCTTCAATATTAGGCTTAGGAGAAAAAATAGATGATAGATATCAAATACACGTCATTTATAACATCTCCATCAGCCGACATCTAAAAATAACATCAAATCACTCTTTGATACATCCTACAATGTTTTAATATATGCATAAAAGCTTTTTAATAAGCACAAAAAATGGAGCATCATTTTAAATTAATTTATTTAAGTTAACTTAACTTTATATTAAATAAAACATACTTAAAGTTACAATTAAAAGTAAAGAAAATTAAATTAGTATTCGTACTTTGCGTTAACTTATCCTGTTAAAATTTTAGACAATATTTTTGTCTACATGTAATTGTGTGATTCAATGTTGAGATATCTGATAAGGATTTCTATCCATAATTTTTTTGAATTCATGTATTCTTCTGGTCATTTTGTGGCCCTTTTTATTGTTCTTTTTATTTTTATTTTTATTTTTACTGTTACAAGAATTGTGAAATTATAGTTGTTGGGAGAGGAAAAGTACATAGAGTCGTTGGCTATTTGGCGCACAAATTTAATGCTCTTTACCTTAGTTATTCCTCTTGATACTGAATCTAATAAAAAAAATTACTCTTGGTACTAAAATTTGATACCCTGTTGGAAATGCTTTTATATAGAAAAATAAATGGTATATGTCAAATCATTATCCTTTATATATTTCATGGTTATTAGGTTAGAAAATATATTTGAAATATGAGTGTTGCAAAGCAAGTGTTAAATGGTTTTGACACAATTTTATTAAACCACCATACCAAACCAAACCTAATTTTATAGGCCCTTAAGAGTTCAAGTTAGCAACAACAATTTACTTCAAAGTAAAATCAAATTCTTTTTTATTTTAAATGAAAGTAAGATCAATTTTTTTTTTTTTCCCTAGATCAAAGTAAAATCAAATTTCTGAGTCCCGCTAAAATCGAACAGTTCAGTCCCCAACTTCCTACAATGCATGTTGGTCTAGTTGAACAAAACACCCCCTCAAATTGGGCAAATTCCAGAAGGTCTCTTCAACAGCACCTCTTCTCTCTTCTACAAAACTGCAAAACCATAAGACACCTCGCCCAAATCCACGCCCACATAACCACCAATGGCTTTTCCCAAAAGAACTTCATTCTCGTCAAGCTATTGTCTCTGTACACTTTTTTTAACAGTTTCCCACATGCCCACCAACTGTTCGAAAAATTGGAACATCCAAAAAGTACAATCCTCTGGAACCAAATTATTAGATGCTATTCGCTCAGCAGAAATTCACGTAAATCGATTGAGTTGTTTAATGATATGGGACGTTCCTCAGCATTGTCCGATGGGCATACCTATAATTTTGTCATCAATGTTTGTACGAAAGGAGGGTTATTGAGAGAGGGCGAGCAAGTACATGGAAAGGTTTTGAGAAGTGGGTTTTGTTCTAATGTTCATGTTGGTACTAGTTTGGTAGATTTTTATGTTAAGTGTGGAGGGGATGATGACAGTGTTGTGAAAGCAGAGCACGTGTTCGATGAAATGCCTGACAGAAATGTGGTCGCTTGGAACTCTTTGCTTTTGGGGTGCTTTCGGTGTGGAGATGTTGAAAAGGCACAAAGATTGTTTGAAGAAATGCCGGAGAGGAGTGTTGTCTCGTGGACCACCATGATTGCCGGATGCGTGCAAAATGGGAGGTGCAAAGAGGCATTGGCGTTTTTCCGTGAAATGCGTATAGAAGATGTTGAGTTTGACCAGGTAACGTTGGTAACGGTACTTTCAGCTTGTGCTGAATTAGGTGATCTGAATCTCGGGCAGTGGATACATTCATATATTTTCGAGTCTTTCACTTATAGAAAAAAACGAGTTCATGTTAGGTTGAACAACGCCCTAATACACATGTATTCTGGCTGTGGTGAAATTGATGCAGCATTTGCAGTTTTTCAAGCGATGGAGCAGCGGAATATCGTTTCTTGGACTAGTATGATTACGGGTTTTGCAAAACAGGGTTACGGTGATGACGCTCTTAGCGTGTTTCAATGGATGATAAGCTTGAAAAAGAATGACATTAAGCCCGATGAAATCACATTCTTGGGTGTTTTAAGTGCTTGTAGCCATTCTGGCTATGTCGATGAAGGACGCCATTACTTTAAGAGTATGATCGAGACTTGGGGTATCGAGCCAAAGATAGAGCACTACGGTTGCATGGTTGATTTGTTCAGTCGAGCGGGATTATTAAAAGAAGCACTTGAGCTAGTTAAATCTATGCCTATGAAGCCAAATGATGCAGTTTGGGGTGCCCTTTTAGGTGGATGTAGGATTTACAAAAATATCGAGCTTGCTTCAGATGTTGCTGATTGGTTGTCTAAGGAGCTCGACCCTGATCGAGCTTCTGGTTACTTGGTGTTATTGTCCAATGTGTATGCTGCCGCTAAGAGGTGGCAGGAAGTTGTGACCGTTCGGAAAAGGATGCTTGATACGAAAACGAAGAAGCTTCCTGGTCGAAGCTGGATTCAAATAGAGGAAAATATACATGAATTTGTGGCTGGTGACAGGTCTCATGAGAATGTTGGTATGATTTATGATGTTTTAGATGAGGTCACTAGGGAAGCCAGGGTACAAGGCTACATGCCATATTTTGCAGATGTTGTAGTGAACATTGAGAATGAGGATAAATACAAGGTGGAAAATAGGTAAGAGGTATCCAAGGAAGCCTCTTGGTAGAAGTTTATTGAAATGATGGAATTCTATCTGGTGATGCTCAAAGCATGATATCATGATGAGCAGGCCAACATTTAATTTAAAGGGCACTTTGGTACTATGTACCAAAGGTTGTTAATGAAATTGATAAAAGAAATAGACTAATGCCGTGATTTTAGTGTAAATTAAATAGTTTTGATTATTATTATACGGTAATTAGTTTTTCTATAGTAACTACCTTTATTATGGAAAATTATAAAGAAAAAACTTCCTATAAGAACGTAACTCACTATTTAGTTAACTAGTTACAATTACACCAACATTAAATAAGAGAGATGAAAACACATTATTAAACAAATGGGAGCCGCCACTCAAAAATGAGTTTGATGAGAATAGACCTTTTCCCTAATTTACAACAAGTTTCAACCAGAGATATTTAAAATAAAAAATTGTTTTTCAAGGTATTTAGATTTATACCTGACTTAATTTTTTTCGATGTGTGTCGAACACTTTACATGAGAACCTCTCTGAGCATAAATTTTAATTAGAGTTCGTCACATTGTGAGGACTAATCTAGTCCACTATACCACTCACTTGTTGATACCTAAGATATTAATTAACCTTCACAAATCTATCAATATTGTCACAACCATGGAGTTTTGGTGTTTTCACGTTAGGAACTTTGTCAGTAAACATTCATAGTTTCAGCGTTTATTTTATTTTGCTTACTAAGATAAATTGATTGTGACAAAATTGTCATGAATAGGCACATTACCAAATTTGCCAATACTTTAGTGGAATCGTAATAATTAATCAAAGAAAGGCCAACATGGTTACCAAATATCACCTATCAATCCATCAAATGGTTCATTAGGCTAAATCCAACCTTTGATTTGAGTAATGATTAGGATTCATTTGCGTGTGGTAATGCTTAGTAAGTCAGCGCAGGAAAATTCTTGCTCAAATCAGGTTTGGTCGAACCCATTCAACCATTAAACAAGTGCAATATACTTGTTTTGTGATTAGTTGTGGTTCTCCAATGTGAATGTTGTGAGTTCGATCAAACTTGGTTTGGACAAAAATTACTTGTCAGGGCAAATCACAGTAGGAAACTAATAAGGAGCTTAGGCCATTCAAAATTGAGGGATGAGCCAAAAATCATAGTTATCATGATTACAAAGAAGAGTGTAAATAACAAAACGACACGTTTGAGAAGGTACATGTTCACTACAATTAACCTACATGCATTTAATTTACTCGTACTGACGATGGAAAAATCTCTGTGAGTATTTATATACGTCTTTAATCACTCTCGTACTTACGGTGGAAAAATCTATCTAAATTATTATATAGGGTTAATTACAGGGACCTCCCCAAAGGTTAGGTGTAATTACCTCCCAATCCCCTCCGACTATCATAATTATAGGGACCTCCCCTGGCATTTCAAAAGGATCACAAAACCCTATGGGACTAACGGACTTGGACGGAATCCGTGAATTGACCGTTATGCCCTCAAATTTTTTAATTAAAAAAGGCCAAAATTGTAAAAAAACATCTACACCTGAATTGACTATATTGCCCCTGCTTCTTCAGACTGTTCCCGCTTCTTAAAAAACACACACTTACATAAAAACCCTTACCGTTACTCAAACCATTCATCTTCCCCACCATCTTCAACCTCCATTCTTTCTCCAACTTCAAAAACTATGAAGCCCACATTTTAGCGTGTTCAAAAACCGTATTAAGGAGAAAGCACAAGGCCATTCCCGTATGGTTTCTGCGTAAAAAACCTTCCAAAGAATCAAAGGTAAAATAAAAAATAATCTTTTATTTTCAGTCGATTTTGGTTTTTTTTTTGTGTGGTAAAATAACTTAGTTAAGTATTGCTCATGTATATTCTCAAAAAATGAAGAATTTTCAATCATCTAGGGTTTTTTCACATAAAGTTTTGATCATTACTTCGTTTCTTTTGATAATTTTCAGAATATTTATGTGATAATATGATTATGTTGTGATTTCATAGTTTTGATTTTGATTGGTATTGTTGTTGTTGATAAATCAAAGCAAAATATGGTTATGTTGTTGATTTCATAGTTCAATATTTCATGTTGTTGGTACTGTATGATAATATGGTTATGTTTTTTTGATTTTCAGTACTGCTTATATTTTCTGAATTTTTTGTTGTTGGTAACTAATGTTGTTACTTTCTTTTCATGTTCAAAAAATGTTGTATGACATTGTAGTCCATTACAAAGATGAGATGTTCATCCTCAAGAACATTCAATCAAGGGACTATAAGTACATGGACCTGCTAAATGATGTATGTGAAGTTGCTCTGAGGAACTTATCAGGAAGAGTTAATTCCCTTATTGTGATGAGCTATGGTGAAACATTCATGGGGAGGCTTTGCAAAACAAGGATATGGGGTGATGGTGATGTAAACCATATGTTTGAGAAGAACAAGGACCATTCTCAGATTAACTTGTTTATTCAAACATTTGAAAATGAAGATGAGGGTGTAAATAAGGAGGGGTTGAGAATTAAGAAGGTGATCGAGGTTTTAAAGATTTTGTAGTTGAAGATAATGATGGGACTGATGAGGGTGATGAGGGTGAAAGTGAAGGTGATGAATCTGGTGATGGTGAAAGTGAAGGTGATGAATCTGGTGATGGTGAAAGTGAAGGTCAGGAAACTGATAAGGGTGAGTTAGGAGATGGTGATAATGAGGAAGGGGAGGAAAATGTAAGAGTTAAAAATACTCAGGGGGTAAAAGAAATAAAGGAAAGCAACCAATGACTGAAGAAAATGCACTGAGTGATTATGAGTCCGAGGATCATTGTGAAGCTCATCATAGTTCAAATGAGGAATATGAAGATGACCCCAATGACTGGGTATATAAGGAGGAATGAGTTCATAGTTCCTGAAAATGTTTATGAGCCTATATAATTTAGAGTTGGGATGGAGTTCCCAACAATTGATCATTTTAGAGAGGCATTGAGGGAGTTTGTGATCAGAGAGGGGTTTGAGATTTTGAGGCTAAAGAATGAAAGAACAAGAGTGACAACAATTTGTAATGCCTTAGACCAGTGGGGAGTTCATGCATCTCCTTTGCCTGATGGAGTTACATACATGATCAAGTCATATAATCCTGTGCATACATGTGTTAGGAAAGGTGGGATTACGGAGGCAAGCTGGATGGCTGAAAAGTTGGTAGATATTCTGAGAGCAAATCCAGATATGAAACCAAGAGGGATGATGCATGAGTTGAAGAAATATGGTATTAATCCAAACTACACGCAGTTATACAGGGCCTAGCTAAAAGCTATGGAGGATGTTAAAGATGGACATAAAGAGTCTTACTCTATGTTGCCTAAGTATGCTGATGGTTAGGACAACTAAAGTAGGGAGTCTTGTTGAGATTCAATATGAGGGCACATGGGATGGTGATGGAGATGAAGTAACTGAAGCCGTTCCACCTTCTCCTACATTTAAAAGATTTTTTTTGCGTTTGGAACCATTGAAGATAGGGTTTTTAAGTGGATGTAGCCCATTCTTGGGCTTTGATGGGTGTCATTTAAAAATACCACACAAGGGGATTTTACTTTCTGCTATTGGACTGGATGGGAACAATGGTCTTTTTCCTTTGGCATTTGCTATGGTTGAAAGTGAGAACAAGGATAGCTCGGGATTTTTCTTCCACTGCATGGAGAATGTTGCGGATTTTACACACGCAATTAAACGCAAGTGCACGTATCGCAAAAGTAATAAAGAGTAAATAGAGTGTCGAACCCACGAGGACTTGAAACTAAATTTCTAACAAGTTCACTACTTTAATTCCTATTCTAATTCAACTATAGAGGAAATAATATTGTTGGTTGATTTACTAACTACTAAAACTAATAAATAACTAATATAAAGATGGCAATAAAATGCTAAGGAGAAAATCAATGAGAAAAGTGTCTAGAGTTTAAACTTCACCAATGTTATTCTCCTAATGTCGACTCACTTCCTAATTTTAAATAGTGATTCTTATTCGCTATCCTAGGGTTCACTTCTATCCTTAAGTGTCTTCCGAATCACTCAAGAACCTATGCAATTAACTTACTAATCTTATTCCTAAGTTAGTATAATTAATAACATGCATAAATCATATAACCTAATTTGGATATGGGAGTGTCGGGTATATTCCTATCCTAACAAGCAACCCACTACCTAATTTCTCTTCTATTTTCAATATTCCCTTCCCAGGTTCAATCAAGAAAAAGTAAGCAATCAAATAGGTGATCAGTCAATTTGAAAGTAATTAGCACGAAATTAGATAAACGAATATCGATATGTAGAAATCGAAAATCACTAAATTAAAACTAAGAAAGCAAACAAAACATTATTCGATAAACATGGATCCGTAAAAACACTAGACTAAACGAAGTTAGTTCATCATATCAAACATAACGAAAATAACATGAAAAGAGTTCATGGTTTTCTCTAATTTGAAAATAAGAAAAATAGCCAAAGTGTGATGCTAATAATTCTTTTCTCCTCTGTTGCGTGTTTTGTCTCTGTTTGTTCCTTCTCTATTAAATTGCCCTCTAAACAGATCTGGTTCCAGCCTTTTTCTCCTTCCCTTCCTACGTGTAGTAGGAGTCTTTTAATGAATTCTCCAATCATGCTTAATTGGGCCAGCCCACTTAATATTTAAAGGGAGTCCTGCCGCATTTACGTGACCAAACTATTAAATTCAACTGCAATCTGCACTTTCAGCCCTTATCCTTTATTTCTTCTTACAATTGACACCCTCAACAATTCAAAATGATCAATCTTGAGATTTCTTACAATATTATCCTCTTGGACCTCAATTGAATTTGGACTTCGTTGGCTTGATTTATTTCCTACAAGAAAACATATCGAATCAGTGTCAAACTCAACGATTATTCTCAAAAATTGATTAAACTTGTAAATCGACTCTAATAAATGAAATAAGCACTAAAATCCCAAACGACTCACAAATACTTAAGAAAAACACCCATTTAAGTCTAAAAAGTACACGCGATAACTCTATTTTCACAGAGTTATCACACCCCCAAACTTAAATTATTGCTCGTCCTCGAGTAATGACAATAATTCCAATTAAAATGCCAACCAACTTCAAACATTTATCATCATGCATTCAAAGTAAAACTACAAACCAATAATTTCAAAACGTTATGCACTCTATCATGTAATTCTTGCGTGTGTGTGTGCATACATAATACGAGAATGTCGAAATCACTTAGATCCATATAGCTTCGAAATCATTGAGCCTAATTGCATGAATTCGTAGCTTGCCAAACAAATTTTCTATTTTCTTAGGTTATCGTACCAATTACTAAGTTCTAGCAAGCTTTCAGTCGAAGTTATGAAATCCTTTAAGTTCGAACTTTCACTCAGCAATTTTTTTTCTTATTTAGCACAACTTAAGTATGTTTAGCACCACTTACACTCATAACTCGTTCTAAAGAAGCAGTCAAAATTGAGGAGTGCATAATAGTTAAATCGATGCACCCATATATCGTTCATCTTATCGCAGTCAAGTTAGAGGAGTGCAAGTATAAGTCTCAAGCGATGAGGTTTTTGAGGTCTCATACAAGTGAGGTTATTTTCTTTGAATTTACTTATAGTTTTTCAACTATTTGCTTCACTTGGTTCTTGTTAAAGTTATCCTTCCCCCCAAACTTAGGCAAAACTATCACTTAGACCCTTAGCATTTTAACCCTCGAATCTAGAGATCATGTAGGCACGTAATGATTTCTTAAGCTCTATTCTAGACTATAATTCACTAAATTCCTCCTAAATCATCGATTATGTATTCGTGCTTTAAATGTGTAGGAAAACAGTCAAAAACACATAAAATTTCAAAAACATTTGTCCGACTTCGACCTAGCATGCACGAAGTAAATGCGGCCTCCCCCAAACTAAATACAAAAAGTGTCCCCACTGTGACTTAAACCAAAGGGTCGAAAACACACCACACAAATCAACAAAGGTGTACGAGAGTAGGCAACATGCAAACATTAACAATACCGCCAACAAAAGTATAAAGAGAGCAGTAGAAATAATACATCCCTACGAGTCTGTGTCTGGCTTTCTTCGGCATTTCTTTTCATCCTAATCATCATCCTCCGAACCAGTTTCTGTCTCTTCAACTTCGTCTGTGTTGCCATTCTCCCAATCACCCTCAGTTGGGTAAGGTGTCAGTGGTGGTAGTTGTGCATTCCGGCTCTGCAACTCTGCTATCTTGAGTTCCTCAATACGCTGAAATCCCGTCTTCATGTAGGCAAAAAGAAACTTAAGTTGCTTCTCCATATCCTCAAGCCGCTGTGGCATTGTTCTCGCTCTTGGGGCGGGTGTCGAAGAAGATGTCGTACTCCGATTCGAAACAGTTCTTGCACTTTTAGGATTCCAATACGACTCTCCCATCACCTTAAACCATGTTTTATCATCGAAGGCACTTCTTAATTTCACCATTCCTGTGCCGTCACCCTTGTGTACCCCAGCTTGAATACAAAGACAAAAGATAAGGGAGGGGAACCAAAATGTTTGGGCGCCTTCCTTTGTTGCATTCCGGATAATGCCTCTGTAAATTAACGCTCCAATGTCAAGTGTGTGTTCTTTCATGAGGGAATAAATGAGTCGGGACTTTTCCTCTGACATTCTAGTGTAATGAGTAGCAGGCATAAGCCTCGAAGCAATGAAGTAGAACCAGATTTTAGCCGTAGGTGTGAGCGATGTCTTCAAAATTTTACCCGTCGCCGGTAGGATAGTACCCGAGAGACAGATGAACTCCACAATTTCTTTCATATCTGTTGGATGAAGATGAAGACTTTGAAGTGAAGGGAGGTTTTGATGATTTCCAAAAGTCATCAGCTAAGTATGGAAACTTAGCACAAACCTTAGAAGATATTTGACCAAGGAAGAAGTATTTCAGACTAGTCAAATATGGTCCAGAAGACTACCACTTGTTGGTCCCAAGTGGTCAGATGAGGTCTAGAGGGGGGGGGGGGGGGGTGAATAGACCTCTAAAAATTTATCTTTCAAAATCTCTAACTTTTTCTGTCAGCAGACTAAGCTGATCAGGAATCGTAAGTTGACTAAGCTGATCTCGCACAAAGCTTTGAACAGCTGAGTTGACCACTATTCTAATTTTTACTTAGCTGATTTTAGGAAAATCAGAGTTTTAAATTTACTAACTTGCAGCGGATTTATCTAGTGTTTTTCACAAGTTGTTTTCTTAACTTAGAAAAAGTTTTATCCCCAGTTTTGCAAACTCCTTTTTAAAACTTTTTAATAGTTAACCTTTTCGTGTTAAAGTATGCTCTTTGAAATATGCAGAAAATAATGCAAGTATAACACAAAGGATTTTTATAGTGGTTATATGGATATAAATCCTTTAGTCCACTCTTCCAAGTCACTTAGATCTTGGGTTATACTATAGTCACACAGATTACAGTATACAATGCTTGCGCCAATCAACAAATGAAAAGGCCACAAGTGCGCAATAGGAAATCACAAAGAAACTCCTAAGGAAAATTCTGTGAAGTGTTTGACCACGTGCCTTGTGATCAGCAAGAATGTACCAAATCAGACTTGCCCAGTTTACTTTCAGTCCGTAGTAAACTGCTATCATCATGTGATACCTTTTCATAGGTACACTGTCCAAGGAGAAGGTGCAATTCTCCACAACCTTGGCAATTAAGTCAACCATTCTCTGAAACTCGTCCTTCAGCTGGGGCTTCTTAATGTTCCCAGATAGGACTTCATCCTTCTTCTTAGCAGCAATACTCCAGAAGCCAGCCTCCAACGGCTCAGCCAGATTTGAAAGCTCAGTTGAACCTTCAAGTGAAAGCCCATACTTCTCGTTCAGCAGCTTGGGGGTTATGCAGATGTCCCTTCCTCCAACTTTGGCTTTAATTTCCAATTTTTCATAGTCTGGCATCCCATCCGCCTTGTAAAACTCGATAACCTCTGGTGTGAACACCATATCTTCATGGGCCTCCATGAAGTTAACCAGTGTTGACGCCTTGAACTTCTCCATTATTTCTTTAATCAGCGGAGTGCTGGTAGCATAAAAGGTTTGATAGTTCAAGAATCTACCTTCAGCATTCGCGTCCTTGGAAGTCATTTTCTGAAAAAGATTGAAGGAAAACAAGAGAAATTTACAGAAATATTGAATGCGAAAATACTCTTGTGCTTTTGAAATTTCGAGGGTGCGTAAAAGATCAGTTAGCTGATCAGATCTGAATATATAAGGGTTGGTTTGATGTCAGTTTCCGTGATTTGTGCCAACCGTTAGATCAATTACTGAAAAGGTGGATCGTGTGAGCGAGATACGCGGATTTCAAAATTTATAAAATATGTCAGACTAGGCAGGAATTTGAAACGCCAGTAGTCTACTACTTATAAAAGCGTGTTTCTAATAAAACGTTTTTAATACAACACTTGATTATAAGCTGACATAAGTAAACAGATGAGTAAAATAATACTTATCTGGCAGATGACTTGTCTGATACAATATATCACTAGTGAAAGCCAATATCTAGTGATCTTCATTTGCTGTTTGTCACTCCAGCAAGATAAATAATCTTCAAGTCTTCAAGAATTAAGAACAAATCTTCTGATTAAAACAACTTCAACTAACTGTCATTGAAGATTTCATCTTTAAAACAGGAGTACCGCTAGTCTTACACGTTCCCCCTGAATTCAAGAATTCATCAGTCAACTAGTCTGTTGAGAGTCAGTCTTCTTGAAGTAACACTTATTTCTATCAGATTAGTCAGCTGTTGAACCCAGTCTTCTGATAGGTTCCCCCTCAGCTTATGAATCCAATTTTAAGAAGCCCAGTTCCACTCTTAGAGTAGAAAATCTTGCATCACTTAATGGTTTGGTGAAAATGTCAGCGATCTGATTATCTGTATGAACATACTCAATAATAACATTTCCTTTTTCAACATGGTCTCTGATGAAGTGATGTTTGATCTCAATATGCTTAGTCCTGGAATGACTAGTAGTGTTCTGAGTAAGTGAGATTGCACTTGTATTGTCACAGTAGATAGGGATTCCACTGATCTTGAGGTTATAATCTTCTAGTTGATGCTTCAACCAAAGTATCTGTGCACAACATGCTCCAGCAGCAATGTATTCAACTTCAGCAGTAGATATGGATACTGAAGTCTAATTCTTACTCATCCATGAGATCAGACGACTGCCTAGAAATTGACAAGTACCTGTAGTACTCTTCCTATCAATTTTGCAGCCAGCAAGGTCAGAATCTGAATATCCAGGAAGTTCAAATCCCGATTCCCTTGGATACCACAATCCCAATTCTTGAGTGCCTTTGAGATACCTTAATATCCTTTTAGCAGCTAAGAGATGAGATTCCTTAGGATTTGATTGAAATCTCGCACAAACTCCAACAGAATATATAAAATCAGGTTTGCTAGCTGTTAAGTATAACAGTGACCCAATTATGCCTCTGTACTTGGTGATGTCAACTGATTTGCCATCTTCATCCTTGTCCAGACGAAGTCCAGTAGACATAGGAACACTAACATATGAGCTAGTTTCCATACCAAATTTCTTGAACCGATCTTTTGTGTATTTTGCTTGATTAATAAAAGTACCATCAGGCAGCTGCTTGACTTGTAATCCAAGAAAGTAGTTTAGTTCTCCCATCATGCTCATTTCAAACTTGTTCTGCATCAGCTTAGAGAACTTCTCACACATCTGTTGGTTAGTTGAACCAAAAATAATATCGTCCACATATATTTGAACTAACAATATATGAATATACCATTCAATAGTAAATAAAGTCTTGTCTACTTTACCTTTGCGAAATCCTTTAATTAAAAGAAAATCAGATAAAGTATCATACCATGCTCTTGGAGCCTGTTTCAGTCCATAGAGAGCTTTCTTCAGGCGATATACCTTGTCTCCTTGTTGATAAGCTTCAAAACCAGGAGGTTGTTCAACATAAATTGAGAAAAGCAGACTTCACATCCATCTGATAGACAGTGAAGTTCTTGTGAGTAGCATAGGCTAAGAATAGTCTGATTGCTTCAAGCCTTGCAACTGGTGCGAATGTCTCATCAAAATCAATGCCTTCTTCCTGGCAGTAACCTTTGGCAACTAGTCTTGCTTTATTTCTGGTAACAATACCATCTTCATTCATTTTATTCCTGAATACCCACTTAGTGCCAATTTCCCTTTGATGAGTAGGTCTGGGAACTAAGTACCAGACTTCATTCCTTTCAAATTGATTCAACTCTTCTTGCATTGCTTCAATCCAGTGCAAATCAGTAAGAGCTTCATCAATCAATTTAGGCTCGATTTGTGAAAGAAAACTTACAAACATTGTTTCATTTGCAGTTGACCTTTTTGTTCTCACTCTATCCAATGGATCACCAATCACTAAGTCAGGTAGGTGATCTCTGAGCCATCTGAGATCAGGTTGTAAATCTGGATGTTGTCCTCTT